>CM061235.1:41236289-42486289 GCA_030848705.1 Heracleum sosnowskyi | reverse complement strand
TAGTTGATCATATCCATCCTTGTCTTCAAGTCCAATTATTTTCTTGTCATCAAATGACACATGTATGGATTCCATGATCACCTTAGTTCTTAGATTATAAACTCTGAATGCTTTTGTTGACAATGGATAGCCAACAAAGATTCCTTCATCAGCTTTTAACTCGAACTTTGTCAACTGTTCAGGATGAGTCTTCAACACAAAGCATTTGCATCCAAATATATGAAAATATTTCAAATTTGGCTTCTTATTTTTCACCATCTCATATGGTGTTTTCCCATGCTTGTTGATCAATGTTGCATTTTGAGTAAAACAAGCAGTTTGAACAGCTTCTGCCCAGAAATAAGTTGGTAATTTTGCTTCTTCAAGCATAGTTCTGGCTGCTTCAATTAAGGTTCTGTTCTTTCTTTCAACTACACCATTTTGCTGTGGAGTTCCAGGTGCAGAAAACTCTTGTTTCACTCCTCTTTCCTTGCAGAAAGCTTCCATGATTGAGTTTCTGAATTCAGTTCCATTATCACTCCTTATACTTTTGACTTTGTGCTGTGATCCTTTGTCCAGTAGATTTACATGATCCATCAGAGTTTGAGCAGTTTCATCCTTCTTTGACAAGAAATACACCCATGTATATCTAGTATATTCATCAACAATTACTAGAGCATATTTCTTTCTGCCCATGGACATCACATTCACTGGTCCAAAGAGATCAACATGTAGAAGATGATAAGGTTCCATTACTGAAGATTCAGATTTGCTCTTGAAAGATGACTTCCTTTGCTTGGCTTTTTGACAAGAATCACATAAGCCATCTAGACTGAGTATAGATTTTGGAAGTCCCCTTACAAGATCCTTTCTTATTAGCTCATTTATGTTGTTTAAATTGAGATGAGAGAGCTTCTTGTGCCAATTCCAACTCTCTTCATTTGACATTCTTGCAGTCAGACACACTGTTTTTCCATCAGAGTTTGTTACCAAACTTGCTTCATAAATGTTGTTGCGCCTATGTCCAACTAGAACAACTTTTCCAGTAGATTTACTGATGACTTCACAGTATTCACTATGAAAATCTACATGGTTTCCTCTGTCACAGATTTGACTCACAGATAACAGATTATGCTTGAGTCCTGAGACTAGAGCTACATTTGTAATGATGACACTTCCAAGATTAATATTGCCATATCCCAGAGTGTGTCCTATGTTGCCATCTCCATAGGAAACTTTTGGGCCAGCCTTCTCCTCAAAGTCTGATAGCAGGGCTTTATTTCCAGTCATATGTCCTGAGCATCCACTGTCCAAGATAAGTGTGCTCTCTATTATACCCTGCAATCACAAACAAATACTAAGTGTTAGTTTTAAGGACCCAGACTTGCTTGGATCCTTTGTCTTTCTTAACAGTGTTAGCTTTTGCAGCGGAATTACTATCAACAGAGTTTAAGCTAACATTGTCAGACTTTACACTTGCAGAGTTTGCTCTAACCCACTTCAGATTGGGTTTTAGCTCATAATAGTTATGATAAATAGCATGATAACTCTTGCAAGTATAAATGGAATGCCAAGTGCTCCCACAGTGTGTGCATAAAGTCTGTGGTCTAACCCTAACATAATCATTCTTTACTCCTGATGTAGAAGTTAAAGAATTGATATTTCTATTCTTTGTGCAGTAATTAGCAAGATGATTAGAACTACCACAATTATAACATGTTTTCTTTGGAGCAGCACCAGTAGGCAAATGATTATTTCTATTATTTATACCTATTTTTCCATTCCTATTTTTCTTGGACCCTTTTGGTTTCATGGCAGATTTTACTTCTTTCAGCTTATGATTGAACTGTTTCTCTGTCATCAAACCAACATTAACCTGTTTTTCACAAGTTTTTACTGGTTTTCTAACAGCTTCTATTTCCATAAGGTTTTCTATTATAATATTTTCCTGTTTTTCACAGGCTTCATCTGATTTCATATCAGCTTCCCTTATTACAACAGATTTTAACTTATTGGCTTCTGGAACAAATTTCACAGGTTTAAGTTGTGGTTTTACCTTAACCTTGTCTTTAAACCTAAGTTCATCATTTTCACAATAACCTAAACCTACAGAATCAGTCTGAAACACTTGATGAGTGTCTCTTCCAGAATCTGTCCAAGTCTTGATTATTTTTCTTTCCTTCTCTAAATCAGATTCTAGTTGCCTATACCTTTTAAGCAACTCCTGTTCAACATAAACAGCATCATCTCTTTCTTTTTGAATCTGCTTCATACTTTCAAGTTCTCCTTCAAGAAACTTGTTTCTATCTTTAAGACTAAGATTCTCAGATTTAATTCTTTCATTTTCTAAAGTCTGATCCCTATAGCTAACATGAACACTTTTCAGATATACCCTTAACTCAGATATATTATCAGTATCATAAGCATAAGTAGTTAGGGGTACCTTATTTTCTGATGATTCAGTCTCATCTCTGACAGTTGCCATAAGAGCATAGTTTTCTCCATCATCAGAGTTTGAAGTATCTGTCCAGTCTTTGCCTTTAGAGATGAGTGCTTTCTCAGATTTGCCTTTCTTGCACTCTGGGGCATAATGACCCATCTCCTTACACTTGTAGCACTGGATTTCAGATTTATCCTTCTTGCCAGATTTGGTCTCCCTTCCATCAGACTTTCTGAAACTTCTCCTTTCAGAGTTTGAATCTTTCCTTGAGAATCTCTTTCCCTTCTTGAAGTTCTTGAATCCCATCTTCTTGAAGGTCTTCACCATCAATGCTGCCATTTGCATCATCTGTTCTTCATCATCATCAGAGTCAGAAGCTTCATCAGAGTTTGAGTCATCATCAGAGTTTGATGACTCACTTTCAGATTTAATAACTAAAGCCTTTCCCTTGGCTTTCTTCCTTGATGATTCCTTCTTAATGGGCTTCTCCTCAACTTTGAGAGCAATAGATTTTGTCTTCTTGCTGGATCTCCTGTTTCTTTGTTCTATCTCAAGTTCATGAGTCTTTAACAATCCATAGATCTCATCAAGATCTGTATCAGCAAGATCATAATTATCTCTGATTGTTGTTGCCTTTAAATCCCACTTTTCAGGTAGAGATAACAGAAACTTGAGATTAGACTCTTCAAGTTCATATTCTTTATCAACCAGAGACAGATCATTCAACAGTTTGCAAAATCTGTCATAAGTCTCAGTCAAGGTTTCATTAGTTCTTGAATCAAAGTGCTCATACTCCTGTGTGAGTATTGTCTTTCTGTTCTTCTTGATAGCACCTGTTCCCTGGCATCTGACTTCTAAAGCATCCCATATCTCTTTGGCAGTCTTGCAGCCAATTACTCTGTTAGACATAACATTATCTAAAGCACTGTGGAGAAGATGTCTAACCTTTGCATCTTTTGCAATTGATGAGATGTCCTCAGGAGTCATATCTTTCTTTTCCTTTGGAACAGTCTTTTGTTCTTGTCCATCAACAACAGGGGACAATTTAGTTGGCATATGAGGACCATCATAGATTCTGTCAAGGTATTCTGGATCTGTAGCCTCCAGAAACATGGTCATCTTAACCTTCCAAATTGGATACTCTACTGGCCTGAGAATTGGAACCCTGATTGTTTCATATCGACTGACAGAATTGGGCTTAACCTGTTCAGCCTTAGGAGCAGTTTGATTTTCTTCAGACATGATTAATACTGTGTTTGAATCGTAAAACTGTGTATATTAAACAGCCTTGGCTCTGATACCAATTGTTAGGCCGAATACACAATATAATCAAGTATGTATGAGAATAACAATAATCAAGAACACTGTTTATGAATCAATAGAACTGTATTTATATTAACAGTTTTTCTCTTTATGATGTTAATGAATCACAAAGAGCTTCTAGGTTACAAGAATAATATATTCAATGATCGCATCCCTTCTAGGGATAACCTATCTGTGTTTATATAGTACACAGTTACACAATCCTTATCTAATTGATATTCCTACAAATTAGCTATACAAGTTATATCAATTAAGGATTGCTTCTTATCTTCTATTCTGTTTCCTTAGCTGTATCAATATATTCTGCTTCTTTCCATCTTCAGAATATATTGCTTCTAGAATCTTCAATTCAGCACCGACAGCTAATTCAACTAACACCCTGTCAGACTTTAAATAAACTCTGACCGGCTTCCTTTAAACTCTTCACCCTGTCAGACTTTAAATAAACTCTGACCGGCTTCCGATAAACTCTGATCAGTACCTGTTGCTTAAACACTGATAAACAAACGTCAGCAATTATATCTAACAGTGTTAATCCCAAATGACCTAACAGAATTGTAGAAGGGGGGGGGGGGGGGGGTTGAATACAATTCTTGATATTTCTTAAACTTAAAACAACTTACAAATAAAAACTGAACTTAAAGTAAAAATCACAAGCACATAAATAATTTCAGTTGGATTGTTTGATGATCCAACTGAAGTGATTTTTATTGCGGAAATAATCTGTGATACAAAAAGTACACAGCTGCTCAGTTACAAGAATGTAGAGAAGAAAAATGCTCTCAAAGATAGCTAATACAATCTATTTGTTTTTCTTCTCTTACTCTTATTTTTAACTGCTACACTTGGTTATATATTCCCAAGTTTACAAAGCTATTTTTGGCTACACTAAAGTACACTAAAGGTAACCTCCAATAGTTTACTTTTCATCCCTTTGTCCAGTGGTCTTTTGAGATCCTTGCTTTTGTCTTCATGCTTATTATGATCACTCCCAAGAGCCCAATTGGAAACTGGGATGTTTCCTTATTCCCCATGTCCATTTTAATGGTTTCCAATGCAAAGTACACTTCCACATCACCTTTAGATCTGTTCAGTAACCTGTTACTATCACTTTGTCAACTATTCAGAAAAGCAATAATGATTCGTTGATAGCAGGGAGATGTGTTTCGTTGATAGCTTTATTCTCCATTTCGTTGATGAGTGAACTTCATTCCGTTGATGGGTAATCTTCATTCCGTTGACATGTCTTCACTTAGGCAAAATTACAAGGCACAAGATATTTACAATTAACCAACCTATTTTGCCTATCTATCATTTAGTCAACATGACTTAGAAATCCTATCTAATACATACAACAAAATGCATATCAAACTGTGAAGTATTGTACAGTGCACTTGCTACATTACTCATTTCGTTGATGAGCTTCCTGTCAACGGAATGCTGCAAAGCATGCCATTTCGTTGACAGCTACAAAATGACTTAATACAAAATCTACTAAGTGTTTTTATAATTATCATCAAGAACAACATATTCCTAACAATCTCCCCCAATTTATGACTGATAGAATAACAGCCATAAATCAAGAGCCTTGATGATAACAAAAACACTCAGACATATTACACATGATAAAAGTAGAAATTGCATTGAGCTTCATTGAATTTAATTGAAATGCAAAGTAGAAAATCTTACAAAACAAGTGCACAGAGTTGCTCCTCTAGACTGAGCAGATTTTTCATCTTTGCCTCTGTGGTCTTGTTTTCTTCCCTTTTCTTGCATTGTTCTCCTCAATTTGAGCTTGAAGTCTTCTGTAGAAAATCTTCTCTTCTTCATCTTGATTTCCCAACTTGGATTGCATTAACCTTAGAGTTTCATTGGATGCCTTCTCCAGTTGGTCTTCTATTCTGAAGAATCTTCTACAGTTGTCCTTATCTCTGAATTCCATCATCCAAAAAGGTTGGAGATGAATTATCTTTCCTGTTTGAGGGACCTTCAATACTCTGGGAAGTGCACCAGGCTTGTTCCATCTAGCTTTGATTTGGCAAATCTTGGAGACAACCTCAGACTTGGCTGTTTTGGTAAAACCAAAATCTTTCTTCAAACATTTAAACACAGATAGCAGTGTCTGATAGTCTTCTCACAGAATTCCGTGTAGAGGCCAAACCTGTTCTCTCCCACCCTTGTAGACAAATACCAATCTCTCTGGTAGTTTGTAAGAAGCTGCTATTCCTCTCACTTCAACCAGGTCATCAAGATTGATATGAATGTCAGACTCCTCCCTGATATCAGCAATGTAGATGAAGTCTTCTAAGTTGGTAGGGGGTTTCTCAGCTTGTGGTCTCCTTATCAGAAATGGCTTAGCCTTGGTAGCCCTTTGCTTAGATTTCTTCTTTGGATCCATTTCAAAGAGGAATTTTGGAAAGTTGGCCTCATCAAACTCAATTGGCTCTTCCTTTGGCTCAATTGGCTGATCATGGAAATTTACAGGATGATTAGGATCACAGGCTAACTTTACCTCTGAAACTGGATCAGGACTTGTTGGAGGTGCAATTGGTACAGAAGAGTCTGATGCAGTGTTCTGATAGTCATCATTCTCAAAGGCTATGTTTCTCCTAGCTCTTGCCTTTGGTTGCCTTGTGCTCTTCTTTGCACTCCTTTCCTCTCTTGCTCTTTCTTCTTGCTGTCTTTCTTCTTCATCAAGAGACTGAGCAACAACAAGGGCTTGCATTGCTGCTCTTTCTGACTCTTCAGCTTTAGCTTCAGCAAAGTTTGGGTGACCAGCCCAAACACAGATTTGTTGTCCATTCCTGTAGACAATTGCCCTTTGCTTCCTTATCTCATAATCATTGCTTTCCTTGCTTTTTGTGATAAGAAGACCAAGAAGCTTGAGCTCATCTGGATAAGGTGCAGGATAGAAAGTCCTTGCTATATTTTTGCCCTTTGGTTTAGCAGGGGACTTGGGAGATAGGCTTCTTTGGAGTGTAGCTTGTTCCACATCCCTAATGCATGAAGTTTGTCATTTTTCCTTCCTTGGACCTTGAGTGACTCCATGTAGAAGGGGCTCTACCTTATAGAAAGAATTGGTCTGTGGCTCCCATTCCGTTGACACTAGAACCATGGCATTCGTTGATGGTTGATCCGTTGATGGATTGGAGTCTTTTGTAGTTCCAACAATTTTCTTGACCCTTGCTTCTATGTTGGACCAATGGTCTTTGATTTGTTCTGCAAGTCTCATCCTCATAGAAGCTTCCTGGATCAGGTCAATACCATCCTTTTTCTTCTTTCCAAACTCCCCCATTGCTAATGGCTCTTCTGGCAAGGAGATGGCTGGGACCAAAACCTTTGTAATTTGTATCTCTAGCTCCTTAGTTTTCTCCCCCTTTTTGTTATCATCAAGTGAGATGATAGGGATTCCTTGAGCTGCCAGAAGCTGGGTGAGTAGGCTAGTTTGCTTCTCCTGTTCCTTCTGCATGTGAGAAAGTGTAGCCTCAACTTTGTCCACTCTAGAGGAGAGAGTTTTCAAAGATGAGGACACTTCAGGTTCCTTGGTGAAAAACCTTGACATCTTGGAGACAGTGTGAAGAGGAAGCTTTTCATCTAGCCTCCTGTCAGTAGCATCCCTAAGGTTGCTAATTGAATCCTTAATTTTTGTAGCTTCAATCCTTGTCTGCAACATTTGTAGCCTTTGAATTTCCAGAGAATCCATTATGGCCTTATAGAATTTCTTGTCCCTTGCAGTTGCTGACTCATGAGCTAGATATGCCTCATTGTATTGCCTTGTAATAGCAGCATCCAAGTTGGATCTACCATGCATATCTTGAGAAAGCCAGTTTGGTGTAGGAGGCACCACAGAAGTCCCAGTCTGTGTAGTAGTGGCCACCTGTAGATTGTCACCAAAGCTGTCTTCATCATCAGAAAACTCAAATTCTCCACTTGCTGCAGCTCCTGGAGGTAGATTGGTCAAGGCATCCTTTGCTCTTTGCATTGATACAGTAGTATGAATTAAGTTGAGTGACCTTTCTGCCTCCACATTGCCCTGTTGAGCCATAATTTGATAGGCTGACACAGGATGAGTAAAGGTCTCAGGATCCAGGGAAATAATATCCAGAGTTTGTTGATAATGCTCTTGGAAGGTAAGTTCCCTTTCTCCCTCACTGACCCCCATTAACTCACTTGCAATGGCTGCTTCCTCCCTTATCACTCCTGTAGTCCCTTCTCTCTCTCCACTCTTTTCTTGCATCATGGGCTCCCCATGGCTCACACCTCTCACACCCTCACCTTCACCTACTAAGGTGGTACTCTCAATCTCTCCTTTTGCCTGGCTGGAAGAAATAGACAGCCTCTCACTCTCAGACTCTCCTTTTGCCTGGCTGCAAGCCAGCCTCTCAATTTCACTCCCTCTCAAACCTAAAAGTGTCTCAACTACCACCAGGTCATCTACACTAGTTGTGGAAACAACTGGATTTTCAATAAGGGGTGTAGATTGACCTATCAACGGAATGGTAGTTTGAACTGTCAACGGTATGGATACCGTTGATGGAGAAACACTTGTCAACGAAAGAAGCTGTTTCGTTGATGAAGTCAATAAAGCACTTTGAGAAAGTGAAATTACAGTAGAATCTGTGGTGATTGATTTTAGAGATTGGTCCACAGATCCTCTTGCAACTTCAGAAAAAATTGGTTGATGGCCCAACAAATCACTTAACAAGTGATGGCCACCAGCTTCAGAGTGGGGCTTCTCCAAGATTAGAGTTGGAGAATCAGGAATAGATGTATGGATCATGTCCACATCTAGAGATAAAGTTGGTGAATTTGATGGAGATAGTTCAAGGTTGATGTTTAGAGAATGGGACTGTAACCCCAGAGTAATGATAGGGGTTACATCAAACTGAATTTGTGAAACTGGAAGTGTAGCTTCCAGAGTGTGTGCACCCTGTGAACCCTTGGATTTTTGTTTCACCCTCCTTTGGTATTGTGCCTTGTTGGGAAGACACAATGGGGCTTGGCTGGATCTCACTCATCTTTCCTTCCTTATCCTTAGGGTTTCTTTTATGTTCACCCCTTCCCTCACCTCTCACAGCACCTACAACACTCCCCTTAGGTTGTGTAGTGGATTTTACAACAGGTGCCTTTTGGGAAGCACCTGAGGTTGGCTTGGAGGATTTCTTTGATTTTGGTTTTGTTGCTGGGGCAGGAGCCTGTTGGGTCACAACTACAGACTCCACAGCAACAGTACTGGGTGATACAGTTGAAGTAACAATTGTACTAGAAGAGATAGCAGTAGTTACCTCAATTACTGGCAGATACACCACTGGAACTTCACCATTGTGGTTCAGCCTCAGTATGTCTGTCAATACTCTCTTCTCTTGCACAAAACACTCAAACTTGGAAACAGGGTTAGAAATAACTAATGGTGTTGGACTAACATGATTAGCCAACATCATCAGAAACCTAGCATAATAGATATTCTTTTTCCTATTAGCCTTATCACCCAACTTAGCACCAATTTCATACATAAGTTGGGTGCTAAAGTTGTAATATCTATCAGTTAGGAGCATGGTAAATATAATTAACATAGAATTGGTCAATGCATCAAAATTGCTAATCTTACCAAAAAATACCTTGATAAATGCATCAGCTAAATAACTATATTCTCTAACCAATCCTCTCCTAATTATTCTACCCAGATTATCAGTAGGCAAAGAGTAGTTTATGGAGTTTAGCAAGTTAACCATTTCAGTATTTGTAGGCAAAGCATTACAGTTATTTTCAGGAATATGTAAACATGCTTGCAATACATCAGAATTAACTATGTACTCTTTACCTTGTATGGTGAATTGTAGTGTGCAGTTTGTTCCACTATACTCACACGAGGTCCAAATCTCCTCGATTATCTCATTATAGAGAGGAGTTGAGTGAAACATTGCATAGCTCAATTTGTAGTTCTTCATGAAGTCCATCATCTTGAAAAAGATACTGTTTGGACCCTCCTTGACAACAAATGGGATTGAGTTGTTCTTTTCATAAATGAACCCTCCTGCTGACATAAGCTTGACTATGGGTGCCATTGTTGTGTGAAGAAAAGCTTCGAACTAAATTGCTTGTTAGAGAGAAGAAGAGAGAAAAGCCTTTGGAATTTTTGAGAACAGGTAAAAAGAAAATAAAGAAATTAGAATTTCTTAAATACTCCCCCAAAAATTCTCAGAAAAAGAGTCCAATAATAAATATAAATTACTGGATTGGCTTAAAAATATAACCGTTACTTTTAAAGAATTACCATGATTTATACTTACAGGGGTGTATGCATAGATCGTGGTAACGGACGTGTCAAGATTCCAACGGTTCAGATTAAAAGCGCTGTATCAACGAATCACAATTGGGCGTTTAAGGTCCCGTTTGTTTCGTTGATAAAGCTGCGTTTCGTTGATATAAAAGCGCTATCACCGAAACACCCAGAAAAATGCTAAGGCTGTCAACGAAATGGTTCGTTTCGTTGACATAGTAATTTTGACTTAGACAAAATTTCACTTTTTCCTGAGAAAATTAATTCACAGAAAAACATAGCAAGTTTCTGGCTGCATTTTAACTTGCAAAAATCTCAAAATAATTAAGAGAAATTTAACATACCTAGCTCACTTACTAATCTTGAGAATGTGGATTCATCAAGTGGCTTGGTAAAGATGTCTGCAAGTTGTTGTTCACTTGGAACAAAATGTAACTCCACAGTACCATTCATAACATGTTCTCTAATGAAATGGTACTTGATGTCAATGTGCTTGGTCCTTGAATGCTGCACTGGATTTTCAGTAATGGCAATGGCACTAGTGTTGTCACAGAAAATAGGAATTTTCTCAACTCTTATTCCATAATCAAGTAGTTGATTTTTCATCCATAAAATCTGTGCACAACAACTTCCAGCTGCAATATACTCAGCCTCAGCTGTGGAGGTAGAAACTGAGTTTTGTTTCTTGCTGAACCATGAGACAAGCTTGTTTCCTAAGAATTGACAGGTGCCTGTTGTGCTTTTCCTGTCAATTTTACATCCTGCAAAATCTGCATCTGAATAACCAATTAGTTCAAAGCCAGATTCTCTAGGATACCAAATGCCAAGGTTTGGTGTTCCTTTGAGATATCTGAAAATTCTTTTAATAGCAACTAAATGGGATTCCCTAGGATCAGCCTGAAATCTAGCACATAGACATGTAGCAAACATAATATCAGGTCTACTAGCTGTTAAATATAAAAGTGAGCCTACCATGCCTCTGTAACCTGAAATGTCCACTGATTTTTCTTTAGTATTCAATTCAAGTTTGGTGGCAGTAGGCATGGGAGTTTTGGCAGGAGAGCATTCCATTAAGTTAAACTTCTTTAATAAATCATGAATATATTTTGTTTGACTAATGAAGATGCCTTCATTAACTTGCTTCACTTGAAGACCAAGAAAGTAAGTTAATTTTCCCATCATGCTCATTTCATATTTACTTTGCATAAGCTTGGCAAACTTTTGACAAAGTTTCACATCTGTAGACCCAAAGATTATGTCATCTACATAAATTTGAACAAGTATAGTAGAGCCATTCACAACCCTGTGAAAACGAGTTTTATCTACAGTACCTCTAGTGAAGTGATTCTCAAGGAGGAACTATGAAAGTGTGTCATAACAGGCTCTAGGTGCTTGTTTCAAACCATAGAGTGCTTTGAGGAGGAAATATACATATTCTGGAAAGTCATCATCTTCAAAACCAGGAGGTTGACTTACATACACCTCCTCTTCCAATTCCCCATTCAGAAAAGCACTCTTCACATCCATTTGATAGACTTTGAAATTGGCATGGGCTGCATAGGCTAGAAAAATCCTTATTGCTTCTAGTCTTGCAACAGGAGCAAAGGTTTCATCAAAATCAATTCCTTCTTCCTGTGAATAGCCTTTTGCAACCAATCTAGCTTTGTTCCTTGTGACTATGCCATTTTCATCCATCTTGTTCCTGAACACCCATTTTGTGCCTATGACACTCCTGTCCTTAGGCTTGTGCACCAGCTTCCAAACATTGTTCCTTTCAAATTGGTTTAGCTCCTCTTGCATAGCCAAAACCCAATCTGGATCTAGAAGTGCATCCTCAACTTTCTTTGGCTCATCTTGAGACAGAAAGCTACTATATAGACATTCTTCTTGAGTTGCTCTTCTAGTTTGGACTTTTGAAGACACATCACCTATAATAAATTCAAAGGGATGATCTTTAGTCCATTTCCTTGAGGGAGGTAGATTTGCTCTTGAAGAGGTAGCTTCATGATCATGATTGCCTTGATTGGATATTTGTCCTTGAGAAACTCCCCCTGAGTTTGTTGTCCCTAAATGATCACTTCTAGAAGCATTTCTATGACTGTCAACGGTATTACCATTTTGACTGTCAACGAAACGCTCATTTTGATTGTCAACGAATCCACCATCATGACTGTCAACGAAATGACCATTTGGTCTGCTAGCAGCTATTCTTTTCAATCTTAATGTAGCAATTTCATCTTCACTGCTGCTTTCATCTGTGCTAGATACAACAACTTTAGGCTGTTTCTCAGTAGCCTTAACATGATTCACTTGATCTCCTTCCTCATTTTCAAAAGAAAGACTTTCATGGAAACCTTCATCACAGAGACCTTGAATTTTGAGATCATCAAAAACAACATGTACAGATTCCATAACAATGTTGGTTCTGAGATTATAGACTCTGTAGGCTTTCCCTGCTGCATATCCCACAAATATTGCTTCATCTGCCTTTGCTTCAAATTTCCCCAAATGCTCAGCTTGATTTCTCAGAACAAAGCACTTGCATCCAAAGACATGAAGAAAATCCAATAGTGGCTTCTTTCTTTTGAGTAGCTGATAAGGGGTCATTCCTTTGGCCTGATTAATCAAAGAAATATTCTGAGTGAAGCAAGCTGTATTAACTGCCTCAGCCCAAAAATAAGTTGGTAACTTTGATTCATCTAGCATTGTCCTTGCAGCTTCAATAAGTGTTCTGTTTTTCCTTTCAACTACACCATTTTGCTGTGGTGTCCTTGCTGCTGAAAACTCATGCAAAATACCATTTTCTTCACAGAACATCTTCATGCTTGAATTCTGTCCCATTGTCACTCCTAATCCTTCTTACTTTCAAGTCAGGATGATTGTTTACCATCTTGATGTGATTGATAATGATTTCACTTGCCTCATCTTTGGAGGGCAAAAAGAAAGTCCATGTAAATCTAGAAAAATCATCAACAATCACAAGACAATATTTCTTCTTTGAAATAGACATGACATTTACAGGGCCAAACAAATCCATATGAAGCAACTCAAGCTGATGGACAATTGATGACTCTGTCTTGCTTTTGAATGATGCCTTCTTTTGTTTCCCTTTTTGACAGGCATCACACAAACCATCCTTGGAAAACTCCACCTGTGGAATTCCTCTAGCAAGATCTTTCCTCACCAAATCATTCATAACTTTAAAATTCAGATGAGATAATTTCTTGTGCCATAGCCAACTTTCATCCTTGCTTGCCTTGCTGAAAAGACAAGTGATGGTTTCTGGACTTGTGCTACTAAAGTCAGCAATGTACACATTCCCTCTTCTGAATCCAGTCATTACCACATTGTTGTTTCCTCCTTTAGAAACAACACAGGCTTCTTTAGAAAAAGTAACGAAGAATCCTTTGTCACAAAGTTGGCTGATACTAAGTAAATTGTGCTTAAGACCATCCACCAATGCAACTTCATCTATGATGACATTCTCTTTTGAAATCAAGCCATATCCCTTAGTGTAGCCTTTGCTGTCATCTCCAAAAGCAATACAAGGTCCAGCTCTTTCCTGAAACTCTGTGAGCAGGGTAGAATCACCAGTCATGTGTCTTGAGCAACCACTATCCAAGTACCAAAGATTCCTTTTGTCTCCCTGCACACAATAAAACCAAATCAAGTCGATTTTGGTACCCAAGTTTCCTTGGGTCCTGTTTTGTTAGCCTTTGCTTTTCCTTTTATATCATTTTTCACCTTGGGCTCAGATTGATTTAAATCAATCTTTATCCTTGGTGTTGGTTTCTGAGGATTGCTCACATTTTCATTCACAGCATGCATAGTTGAAGGAACAAACATGTTATTCATATTCCATGGCATTTGTGGCACATTAAACATATTCATGTATGGATTAGACACAAATGGCATGCTGGCATATGGATTTTGGAATTGTGCATATGGAGCAAACATGTTAGGCATAACAGACATTGTAGGCATAGAACTATTCATTGCAGGCTTGGGAATTTTCACTTTAACAGTCTTCTTAACAGATTTGCAGTTAGTAGATAAATGACTAACACTTCCACAATTAACACATGTCTTTCTAGGAGCATATTTATCAGGTGTGTAATTGTTGTGTTTGTTAATTCCTACTTTGCCATTCCTGTTATTCTTTTTATTTCCCTTAGCCTCAACTTGAACATTCTTTAACTTATCTTTCAATTGCTTGTTGGACAAGTGACCTACATTAGCTCTCTCAACAGGCTTCTCAACTTTCTTTGATTTACTAGACTCACCTTGAACAAAGTTCTTGGTGACAGGACCATACTTATTATTAAGTCTAGTGAATTCATCTTTTCTTTTCTCTGTCAACGAAACAGCCTGATCGGTTGATGGTTCATCTGTCAACGAAACATTGCATTCCGTTGACATATCAACCTTCAACAAATGATCATTGTTGTTTGTTGACTCTGTTTCTGATTCTAAGGTTTCACAAACATACCCTAGTTTCTCTTTGTTCTTTTTCCATGATTGTTCACAGAAAGATTCCATACCTTGAACATTAATGATGTTGGTAGCAACATTCCTGGCATCTTTCCATTTAGCAATCACACTTTGTTCTATTTCAAGTTGTGTCTTAAGAATTTCTTCCCTTTGTAACACGTTCTCAAGTTCCTTCTTAGCATCCCTACTAACACATCTCATTTTCTCAAATTCAATGAGCTGTGCTTCTAACATTGCATTCCTATCACTTAAGAGCAAATTAGTCTCTTTTATTCTTGAATTCTCTTTGGTAAGTGATTTAAGAGTAACACGTAAATTATATAATACAGTAGACATTTCATTTACTGCACTATCACATTCCTCTTTAGAAAGCTCAGAAAGATTAGTAATTGTTACCTGGTTGCTTGAGGAGCTTGCTTCCTGCTCATGATTGTTAGCCATAAGAGCCAAGTTGACATATTCAACATCATCATCAGAATCTTCACCATTACCAGCCCAATCATACTCCTGAGACATGAAAGCCTTTTCTTTTTGTTTGAGAAGTTCAAAGTATTTCTTTTTATAATCAACAGGTTCAAATTTCCTGTTGCCCTTCTCAATCTTGGGCTTTCTGCAGTCTCCAGCAAAGTGACCAAGCATTCCACAATTGAAACATTTAGATTTAGACTTTTCAATCCAGTTACTTTTGTTAGGTTGAAAGTCTCTCCTTGGTGGCCTTGCTTCTGAGTTTCTCTTGAACTTGAACTTAGAGAATTTTCTTGACAGAAAAGCAATGTGTTCATCAATCTCATCTAAGTCATCCAAGTTGGCTGGTTCTGGTTCTTCTTCTTCTGTCATCTTGCCTTTACCCTTGCTAACATCACTTCTACAACTAGCTCGACTAGTTGTGGCCTTTGCAGCTTCTTCAGTGTCATCTTCCAGTTGGTTCACAGATGCAATCAATGCAATAGATCCACCCTTCTTCTGTACCTTTTCAATTTCTTCATCTTGCTCCATTTCCAACTCATATGTCTTCAAGGTTCCATAAAGCCTTTCAAGAGTGTAGTCTTTGTACTCTTGAGTGTTTCTGAGAGAAACAGTCATAGGCTTCCATTCTTTTGGAAGAGCTCTGAGAAATTTAAGGTTTGAATCCTTGGTTTGATAGATCCTCCCATACAGCTTTAATCCATTTAAAAGCTTCTGAAACCTACTAAACGTGTCATTTAGGGTTTCACCAGCTTTAAAATGAAAATGCTCATATTGTTGTATAAGGAGTTGCATTTTAATGAAACCCGTTAGTGAATCTACAGCTCCTGATGGTACCAGAATTCCTCAAGGCTCAACCCCAAAGGATTTATCTGAGTACACAGATACAAATAAAGAACTGATTCGATTGGATACAGGTTTGATGTTGATATTGGCAGACTCCGCAGACAAGGAAATGAGCTATCAGTTGATGAACTGTGTGAGTGGGAAACATATGTGGGATACCATAAATTTGATAATGGAAGGAACTGAAGACATGCAGGAAAACAGATTGGACATCCTAACTTCTCAGTATGAGTCTTTTAGGTCTCTTCCAGGAGAAAGTATAACTCAGGTCTTTGAGAAATATACTAAGCTTCATAATGAATTGGCAATGAAAGGAAAGACCTATCCACTGAAAAAAACAAACAGGAAGTTCATGATGACGTTGCCCCATCATGTAGAACACAAGTCATCATCCATAAGGGAAATAATAAACTTCACAAAGATGTCATTAGAGATTATCTATGGCAAGTTGAAGACTTATGAGATGGAACAGGAACAAAGAGTGATAATCTACAGACCAGGGACAGTGGACAACAAGCACAATGCACTTGTGAGATCATCAACACTTGTAGTGGATGAACCAATAACTTCTGATATTCAGGTTCAAACCCCTAGAGCTGGAAAAGAGGTGATTATAGAAGCTGAAATGGATTCTGTGAATCTGGGTGTTGATGAAAGTGATTACTACACCCTAGAAGAGCTTGAGCAGATGGAAGACAAAACCATGGCGTACTTAGCTGCAAAGTTTAGCCACATTCGTTTCAAGAGAAACCCTAAGTATAAGTTTAAGGGCTCAACCAACAGATTCCAGAAGAGTAAGTATTCACCAGGGACTGGCTTTAAGGGAGGCTGCAAGACTGGCATGATTGATAGAAGCAAATCAAGATGCTACAATTGCAATGAGTTAGGGCATTTCGCCACTGAATGCCGGAAGCCTCGTCAAGCAAGAGACAAGAAAGATGTCTATGAGAAGAAGGATTCTTATGATGAGTTGAAGAAAGAGAATGCCAAGCTTAAACAGCAACTGGAGGCATTCTCTGGAAAGCAGAAAGGGAAAGCTTACATAGCAGAGGGAAAACACTGGGATGATACTGATTCGGATGAAGAGGAAGAGTTTGTAAATGTTGCCCTAATGGCTGACTCTTCAGAGGAATCACCTCAATTATCTCAGGTACCTATCTTAACAACAATTGACATGTCTAATTCTGAGTACAAGAAAACTGTGCAAGATCTCAGTGTAGAATTGTTTAATGTACACACAAGCATGCTAGCATCAGAAATGGAAAATTCTAAACTAGTTTTTAAGATTAAAAATCTAGAATCTAAGAATGAAGAACTAGAGCTTGTAGCTGTCACATTAGAAGATCTTAAGCAAAAGAATGTGTACTTAGAAAACAAGGTCAAGTGTAATGCTGAGATAGAGATTATCCTCAGGAAGCAGATTTAGATTTAGATTTGAAACTGAATGCTTTTAAGAATTCCGCCCTAATTGCTAAGGAGATCATTGATACTCAGACCATAGGGAATAAAACTGCTATAGGATTTGACTACAACAAGAAAGCTGGTAAGAAGGTAGTGGAATTCCATGTGACACCTCCAGCTGTCAGAAGGAATACTCCACATGTTCTTAAGAATGTTGATTGTCCAGTTTTTGTTAAGCCGTTTCCTCCACTTTTCAATGAGGATGATCTAATCATAAGACAAGAATTGCTTGAGGAGGATTTATTGAAGGTTAAAGAGGTAAAGACTAAGTTGCCTAGGAAGTCAGTAAAAACCGAATTACCTAAAACTGATATAGGCAATAAGGTTATCAAGACTAAAAAGAACAGGAATGGGAAAAAGAATGTTGTTAATCAGGAAATTGTTCCATATTCTCCCATTGCATCTAGGAAGTTGTGCACTATTTGTAATTCTGCTGGACACCTTACACATGCATGTAAAAAGGTTAAAGTAGAAACTGCTAATACTTCTGAAATGCATAACATGTCTGACATGCCTGATCTTCATAAACCCTGTGGAAAGAAAGAGTGCTTTCTATGCACATACAACATCATGCATGCTTATTTTAAGTTGATGAATGCATCTGGTAGCAATAGCACTGATAATGTTGAATCCACAGATAATTTGAATATCAAACAGGGTAAGACAAAATTGAATGTTACTCCTGTTAAAGTATCTAAACCTTCAGGACTGAAACAATTTTGGGTACCAAAGTCCGCTTAATCAATCTGTGATTGCAGGGTAAGGTTAAAAGCTCAAAGGTTGTGTGGATTCTGGATAGTGGCTGTTCTAGACACATGACAGGTGAAGAGTCCCTGCTTACAGAGGTGGTTAAGAAGACCGGCCTGATTGTAACCTTTGGAGATGACAACAAAGGATTCACTATGGGAAATGGTAAATTAAAAATTGGGAATGTCATCATTGAAAACATCTCTCTTGTTGAAGGATTGAAGCACAATCTTCTAAGCATCAGTCAGTTCTGTGATAAAGGCTACAATGTAGATTTCAGAAAGGACAAGTGCTTGATCACAAACAGGAAGAATGAGAAGCTTGATCTACTGGGAGTAAGAAAAGGAAATTTGTTTATAGCTGACTTAAGTTCTACTAGTGAAGGAGAAGTTACATGTTTCTACAGTAAGGCTTCTTCAGAACAAAGTTGGCTATGGCACAAGAAGCTCTCACACTTGAAATTTAAAACTATGAACTCTTTGGTAAAGAGAGAGTTGGTGAGAGGGTTGCCCCTGATGGAATTCAATCAGGAGGGACTATGTGAAGCATGTGAAAAAGGGAAGTCGAAGAAAGCATCACATAGAAGCAAAGAAATGACAAGCATTGCTGAACCATTACAACTGATTCATATGGATTTATTTGGTCCAGTCAATGTTATGTCACTTTCAAGGAAAAGATATGCATTAGTGATAGTGGATGACTACTCCAAGTACACGTGGGTGTTGTTCTTACAATCAAAGGATGAAGCAACACAACTAATCATTTATCACATCAAGAAGATAGAAGTGGAAGCTAAGCTACCTGTGCGGACAATCAGATCAGACAATAGAACTGAATTCAAGAATGCAGTTCTAAATGATTTCTGCTCAGATAAAGGAATATCAAGACAGTTTTCAGCACCAAGAACTCCTCAACAGAATGGAGTAGTGGAAAGAAAGAACAGGACCTTAGTTGAAGCAGGAAGGACCATGTTGAGTGAATCAAAACTTCCCATTTACTTTTGGACTGAAGCAGTGAATACAACCTGCTACACTCAGAATCGAACCCTGATCAACAAAGATCATGAAAAGACTCCGTATGAGTTAATGGCCAACAAGAAACCAACACTGAAGTACTTTCATGTGTTTGGTGCAAAGTGCTTTGTACTTAAAGATGGAGAACATCTAGGAAAGTTTGATGCCAAAGCAGAAGAAGGCATTTTTCTGGGCTATTCTCTGGAATCTAAGGCTTACAGGGTATATGTGATTGAAGATAAGAAGGTGTTGGAAAGCTTTAATGTAACATTTGACGACACCAAAAGACCAGGCCTACAACCTAGAGAGAACTCTGAATCCTTGGTATTTGAAAATCTATCAGGAGATCTCTCTGACAATGAAGAAGAACCTGAAGTTGTTACAGTTATTAATAATAATGATAATGATAATGATTTTGGACCAAGTGGTGATAATGGTGGACATACTCAAACTACTACTGGATCCACTAGTCAATCAACAGGGTCAACAGATCATACCGTCAACAAGTCAGGGGGAGCAGGAGAAGGATCAACTAGTCACACTCCACAACATCTAGAACAAGGAGAATCATCAAGATCGCATCTGCCAAGACAAAGGGTATGGAATAGAGATCATCCCTTTCACTTGATCATTGGTGATCTGGACATAGGAGTGAGAACTAGGAGGACATCACAAAATAAATGTCATTATTCTGGGTTTCTTTCAGAAACAGAACCTAAGAAAGTTGAAGATGCCCTAGATGATCCAGATTGGGTGATTGCAATGCAAGAGGGTATAGATTATGATGAAACCTATGCACCAGTAGCAAGACTTGAGGCCATCAGAATGTTTCTGGAATTCGCAGCACATTCCAATTACAAGGTATATCAAATGGATGTGAACAGTGCTTTTCTAAACGGGGAGTTAGAAGAAGAAGTGTATGTGGAACAACCTCCAGGGTTTGAGGATTCAAAACTGGCAGACTTTGTGTACTTTCTATTCAAAGCTCTCTATGGACTCAAACAAGCTGCAAGGACATGGTATGACACTCTCTATGAATTCTTACTTGAAAATGACTTTACAAGAGGTGTCTTAGATAAAACTCTCTTTTACAAAAAGCACAAAAATGATTTGATATTGGTGCAAGTATATGTTGATGACATAATATTTGGTTCTACTAATGATGATCTATGCAAGAGATTTGCTAAGTTAATGCAGAGTCGTTATGAAATGAGCATGATGGGTGAATTGTCATTCTTTCTTGGACTGCAAGTGTATCAAAGGCAAGATGGTATATTCATTTGTCAGTCCAAGTACATCAAAGATCTTCTTAAGAAGTATCAAATGGAAGACTCATCTACAGCAAAGACTCCAATGCCAACTGCCACTAAGCTTGATAAGGATGAAACTGGTAAGCAGGTTGACATCACAGGCTACAGAGGTATGATAGGCTCCTTATTATATCTCACTGTAAGTAGACCAGATATAATGTTTGCAACATGCTTGTGTGCTAGGTTTCAGTCTGATCCTAAAGAATCTCATCTAATAGCTGTTAAGCGAATATATAGATATCTTAAGGAGACCCCAAATCTTGGAATTTGGTACCCTAAAGATACATGATTTGATCTTATTGGATATACAGACTCTGATTTTGTAGGTTGTAAGATTGATCGGAAGAGTACTTCAGGAAGCTGTCAGTTTCTTGGAAGAAGGTTAGTTTCCTGGTATAGCAAGAAGCAGCATTCAGTATCCACATCAACAGCTGAGGCTGAATACATTGCTGCTGGTAGCTGCTGTGCCCAACTCCGTGACTATGGGCTTTTGTTGACAAAGATTCCAATATTTTGCGACAACACAAGTGCAATAGCAATCTCCAACAACCCAGTGCAACACTCGAGGAAGAATCACATCGACATCAGGTATCATTTTATCTGAGAGCATGTCATGAATGGAACTGTGGAGTTACATTTTGTACCCACAGAGGAACAAATTGCAGACATCTTTACTAAACCGCTTGATGAATCCACTTTTTCAAGGTTGGTTGGTGAACTTGGGATGTTAAATCTTTCTAATTGATTTTGATTAGAAGTCAGTAACTTCAAGATAGTTCTAGTGAATACATGAGTTTAAGAATTTTCACATCCTTAGGACTCGTGAATTTATTTTCTGGAGCAATTCTCGTAGTTAGAATTATTGTACTAATTTTATGTCATAATTATGGATGATATATCTTCTGGCATTTAGTTGGTTATTAATTCTAAAAATTATTTAGGTGCTAATATTTGTTCTAAATATTTAAGCATCTATTTAGTTTGAATTAATTTACTTTGTTTTAAACATTGTAGATTAATTTAGCATAATTTATTGGATTTTAATTGGTTAATATCATTCAATGATATTTAGTCGATTTTATTTTAAGAAAATTGTGAATTTTCTGTTAACAATTGATTTTGGTAAATTTGAAAAAGTTTATTCAAATTAAAACTTGACATAAAATTAAAGGTTTGATTTTTGAAACATGAACAGGTTTTAAAAAATTAAATCAGAAGCAAAAACCATCGAATTTAGAAAATTCGATATTTTTTTTAAGTATTAAATGAAAACCATTGAAGGTTAATTCGATAGTTTTCAAGTAGGAAAAGAAAAACCATCGAAATAAACCTTTCGATAGTTTTTGAGATAAAATAAAAAAATATTGAAGTGAATTTATGTTAATTAATATTTAAATTCTCGATAGTTTTTTTTAATAATAACCTCGATAGTTTTTGTTTTACAACAGAAAATGTATTCGATAGTTTTCAGCAAAACGATTTAAATTCTGATTTTCAAAAACTATCGAAGTATAGTTGACTGTTTTGCCCCTCACTGAAAACCCTCGATAGTTCTTTATAAAACTATCGAACAATAAAGGACAAAAATACCCCTGAAAAGATCAGTAAGTATTTAAATAGCCCTTGGACGTTTTTTTTTGTTTTCTCATTCTACAGATCTAAGAAGGCCTACATATACTTACATATATTTTCAAGAAGAACAATAAGAACTCGATAGTTTTGTTTTTTTTTACCAAGGATTACCCACTGTAAATCCAGTTTCACCACAGTAATTTCATTATGAACAGAGAAATCTCAGAACTGTGTGATTTCTGTGTTTTCTAATTGGGTTGGGGCTTAAAAAATTCTATCGAAACCAAGTTCTAGAACCTTAACTGAGAATACTGTTCTTGAATAGTGACTTTTAGTTGAAATCCATCTATTTGGGAGTGTATTTTAATTAAAACTACTTTTCTTGAGTTAGAAAGATTTAGGGTTCTTAATTTAGGAGTTTTAATTGCTCGAAATTGTTAAAGTGATAAAAAGGGTAATTTTGTTTCTAGTTTGATTAATTAGAAATAATTAATTAAAAAATTAGTTTTGGTTTAAATTTAAATTTCTGGAAATTTGAATTAAAATGGCCGGAGAATTTATCGTTACCAAGACTAATCATGTCTCGTTTCAGAATTTGCAATCCATTACGAATTTACAATTTCGTGCATGGGCAGAATTTCTGAACACACGTTCATTAGTGGCATATGCACTGAGTACTCCCGTGGTCCTTTGTATCGATCAATTGACTGCGTTGTACACATCAGCCACAGATACAACTGAGAATAATGTAAGGTCCTTCAGTTTTGTTGTGCCAGGGGGCAGAACAATAAGGGTGACAGAACATGACTTTAATTGAATTCTACATTTTCCAACAGAAAACCTTGTTCCGGATCCCATAACTGAGGAAATACATGCTTTATTCACTCTCATAAGAAGTCAACAACCAAACTTCTTCGTGGGAGAGTTCCTTAAGCATTACTTGACAAAGCCGTGAAATTTCTTCTTTCACACTCTTATCCATGTTTTTACTGCAAAGTTGACAAATCTGCATGGTATTCCCTTATTTCTTCAGAAAATTGGGTTTGCCATTGCTAACAATAGGCATATAAACATAGGAAACTTAGTGATTGATCAAGTCATTCTATGCATGGGACCACTGGATGATAGAACAGGCATAGACGATGTGCTTTGTTTCTATCCTAGGTTCCTACAACTAATTCTCAATGATGCCTTAACAGATAATGAACGGGACACATTCGAAGGAGAGGAGACCATGGAGTGCATGAAGATGAAGAGCAATGAAATAACCGCTCTGATAAGAAAGAATCATCTTTCAGGGGTACCCACTGTTCTAATTGAATATCTAAGAACGGTGCCCCTACAACTTCTACCCCCAGGGGAACAGGTAAACGAAGGTAATATCCCTGAACCTGTACTGGCTCCTGAACCACAACCAATGGATGTAGATCCAGAGCCCTCAGCGGCCATTTCTGACCATGAGATTGCAAACCCACAATCTCTAACCACGGTCACAGAGCCTTTGGAAGAGCCAAATGAAACCATAAACGAACCTCATTCCCCTACTATACCCAATATTAAGACATCCATGAGTGTAGAGGGAGATAGTGCCAAAGAAGCACCACATAAGGAGATACACCCTTCATCAGCAACTCTGCTTTCCTCTAAAATGAGAAGAATAGAAAACGAGGCAACTGTTGAAACTTCATTTCAATCATCCAAAGAGCCCTTCACAGATGTTTCTGATGCTGATTGGGCTACACTTACCAAAGCTATATATGAACCTATAGCTCAATCAAGCAAGGAGGAATTGACGGAAGCAACTGGTGTTCCGACCATATTACAGTCAGGTTCACTGGTTGAAGGTTCTAAGAACCAAGAGTCTTCACAGACGTCGGGAGAAGGCTCTGACCCAAATGCAAAATCTAAAGGGTCATTGCCTAGCTCCCCAGATGGAACATATCTGGATCCTGCGAGTAAAGGGTCTGACGTAGGTGCAGATCGGCAACTCGGTGACAATGAATCAATTCACATTGAGGAGTTAACTGAGGAAAATTCTTCACACATTATTGAGGAAGTTTCAGGATCTCTGTTGTTAATAGAGCCTGATTCTAGCCTCCTAGAGATTCAAACTCTAGATCCTACAAAGGATACATCATCTACGGATGATCAACAACTTGGTTTATCCAAGGACGGGGACTTGCGAAGCCCCATTGCACCACCGGTGACCTCCTTAAGGATGGCTACGGTGTTTTCTGATGCAGGTACAAAGAGCACTAAGGGAATGAGTGAAACCCAAACACATACACCTGACCTAAGTGGGAAAGGAAAAATGAGTGAAACACCAACAGAAACGTTGAGTGCACACCCAGAGCCAAATGTGAGGAGTGACACCCTAACCCTACCAAATATTGATGATTTGATACTACCTACTGAGAGAGAAGTACATGTTGAATCCACTCTCAAGGAGATTGCGATTCATGATAAGCAAGGAAATCCACTATTCAAGGTTCCACTGAGACCTTCCTTTGACCAATGGATCTCCTCTGATCAAGCCAATGCTTCTTTAATGTCTATTCAAGAGAAGGTTGACTTGGCGGCGGCTGATTCTAGAAGAACTTACCGGGTCTTAGGCAGTGCATCTGGAACTATAACAGATACTAAGCAAGCAGTGGACTCCTTGAAGAAGGAAGCAATGGAGGAACTAGTCGTCTTGAGGACTGATGTCAAAGAGCTGAAGGATGGATTCATGAATGAGGTGAATGCTCTGCAACAAGGACAAGAAGCTTTGAGAGAAGACGTTCTGGTTATCCGGGATGGTCAAGCTAGGTTAAAAGATGCAATGAACACCCTCTCAAGAGTGGAGTCTAAGCTTAACCAGGGATTGGATAGAATTGAGAAGACTACCAAGTTAAGATTGGATGACATTGACCTGAAGCTGGCTTCTGTGCAAGAAATGAATAAGGAGATGGCTGAGTTCATGGAGAACCAAAGTGATGGCATACAGTCTATATGGAATATGTTGAGGAACCAACAACCCGGACCATCAAATCAACAACCTGATCCTGCTACGAACTTTTATGCTGAGGATAACTTCATTGAGGATTCCTCAACTAAGGGGGAGAAAGTTGGAGAATGGGAGGCAAATGGATGGGGAAGATGGGAAACCAATGAAACTATTCCGGTTAGACAGTATTGGATTGAGGACATGCAACAAGAAGAAGAAAGTGAAGAGGAATTTAAAGTCATGCATGAGAAACCACAACAAGAGGAGAATGAGCCATATTATCCTGAGCCTATAGAACATCCTATCTTAGATGATGATATGGAAGAAGAAGCAAATTCTCTGTCACTGGAACAGGAAGCTGCCTTGGAGATATTGAAAGCTGAAAGAGCTGAAAGAGATGCCAAGCAAGCTGAAAAGCAAAGACACCAAGCAGTTATAAGGAGTGAGAAGCTGAAAAGATTCAAGGTGTATGCTGAAGTGAGGAAGAAGAAAATGATGGATTTAGCAAAGAAGCAAGGTATTGACTGGGAGATGGCTTATAAAACCTTTTGTGGAGTTGAAGACGGATTAGAAGTCAACGACAATGCGGAGGTGGAAGTTATCATTCAGGACATCAGAAGTGCAAATCCTGAAGATCAGACTTACTTCACTGCACTGAGAAATTCTGTGATCTTTCTGAAAGCTGGAGTTAAAGCAAATGGTGCCTGGAACATATTGATCAATTTTCTTGAGAAAGGTACATTTGTGATTTCTACTAAGTTTTTCGAACAGAGAACATACACGGCACTGCAAGTGATGCTCGTCAAGATTCAAAGGACTACAAGGCTAAATGAACTGCTCCGTGAGCATGTTAAAGAAATCTTGATGAAAGTCAGTCCAGAGATTACTGAAGATCCTCCAATGGTTAGATTCATGACGAATAACTTGTTCAGAATCTGATATTTGACTGAGGACAAGCTGAAAGACTATCCAAGCAACTATCTTATATCAGTAAAGAAGTATCTTAGATCCACTGGATTCACATCAACGGAGAAGGACAAAGCAGCCGACACTCTAAGAAAATTTCTAATGGAAAATGTTCCTTACTATAGGAAGAGAGTGGAGAGAGGATTGGAAGTGCGTCCCAGACTACCAAACATGCCAAAGCTAAACAAGAAAGATGTTAACATTGCATGGTTGTGGGCTGGAGTGGGACAAGAGGTTGAATACATTGGAAGACACATCAAAGGAGCAATCCTTAAACCTGGAGAACCACTGCACTATCCTTCCGTGATTGATTATCAAGCTGCTAACTCCAATCCAATGATTGAAGAAGGTGAGATTGAGATGGGCCGAAGAAAAGAAGCAACGAACAAAAGAACTATCAGCTCAGACTAGAGGAGCAACTTCATGTATAAAGTTTTAATGTTTTTTTGAATTATGAAATCTGGAAATGTATATATCTCATCCAGAATGCATTTAATATTATCAAGTTGTCTTACATTAATTAGTTTCATGTTTCCTTAGTTAGTTGAGTTATCCTCGAAGTATTTGCTTGTTAAACTCTATACAATCAAATAGGGGGAGATTGTAAAGCATAATGTAAAATAAGATGTAAAAGAGATAACTGCAACTCAACAAAGGACAAGACAGACAATAATATTAACAGAAGCACGGGAATCCAGAATCAAAGAAGAAAAGGTAAAATCAAAAAATCAAAATACGGTATGTATTCTTGAAGTCCGTAAATAGGTCACGGAAAGAAGTTCATGAAAATGTTCAAGCCTCAGTGACAGCAAAAGAAACAACACTTTCAAGACTACAGAAGTATGTGAATGATTTAGGGTTAGTACCACAGAATTCCAATGATTTATTTGAAGCAACCAGATCGACAAAGGACTTATCAGCAACATTGAATTGAAGACATAGAAGAATTGATCAAGTGTTATTCATCTGTGAACCAGGCCAGTTGCACCAGTTGACGACACTTAAAAAGATCAAGTTGTTTTATCGTCTCAGAAGAAATTGATACAGTCTAAAACTTAAACACCCTGGAGCTCAGAAGCTTTTCTAAAAGATCAAGGACAAGAAAAGAATTCGATGGTTTTTTCTATTTAGAAAACCATCGAATGTGATTTAAGAAAACCATCAGAAAACAAGAATAAAGTAATTTACTTTTGATAGTTTTTATTTAAAAACTATCGAATGGTAAAATTCTTTATTACATTCGATAGATTTTCTATTTAAGGAGCAGGTGAAAAGTATTTGTTTGTCAGGTTGATTTGAAGATGGACGGCCAGGATTGCTTGTTCAAACTTGGTTCGATAGATTTTCTAAACCAAGTCTACAATTACTAAGAGAGAAGAAGTGTCTTCTTCAGTTAAGGCAGAACGTAGAGACATTACTAAGAGAGAAGCTTGAGTCGGAGAAATTTATCATAGAAATTAATAGTGCTCAGAATTCTATCACTGTATTGAATTTGTGTAACCTTAAACTCATTGAAGCTAATCTACAGATTAGAAATTGTAGAACCCCTCGAGGTTTATATTTATAAAAAGATATATTCCCCGACTCTTGGTTTGATTTGGTGTATTTGATTTCGTAGTTGAACTGAATGATTTATCCGCGAACGAAATTGAATAATTTGTAAGTATCGCATTCTTTCGCTCATTCTTGCTTTGTTAAAAATTATATTTTCAGTGAGACCATAGTCGGTCGTCCCGTATTGCGAGGAAAGGAATGTGGAAGATACTCCCTTGAGGTAGTGTAGTTCAAGAAGGATACTGTATGAGTAAGTTGGATAGGTTCAGCTATCCTTATTAAGTGTGTTTACAAAATGGGTTGTAATAATTCCATGTAGAGGTTGTAGCTAGTAGTGTGAGATCCTGGATAGTACATTTGGTTTGTAATAACTAATGTTACTGTATATCATTTCTAAGACTATAACTTGTGTGAGTAAGAGATTGGGGTCTATGATGATGTTTTGATTGGATCATTGAGTTAATACAGGTATTATATGATTGGATGGTGAGGTGACGACCTGGATCCCAGACCCCGGATCTGGGGGCGTTACAGGTATTCTGATTCAGACTATGCTGGGTGTAGGATTGATAGAAAAAGTACAACAGGAAGCTGTCAATTTCTTGGTGGAAGATTGGTGTCATGGTTTAGTAAGAAGCAGCGTTCAGTGTCTACATCTACTGTAGAAGCTGAATATATTGCAGCTGGAAGTTGCTCTACACAAATTTTGTGGATGAAGAATCAACTTTTGGATTATGGTCTAGTGTTAAACAATATCCCTATCTACTGTGACAACACTAGTGCGATAGCCATCTCAGACAATCCAGTTCAACACTCTAGGACAAAACACATTGACATTAGACATCATTTCATAAGAGAGCATGTTGAAAGAGGAACTCTGAAGTTGATTTATGTCCCAACAGAAAAGCAACTTGCAGACATCTTCACAAAACCATTGGATGAAGCCACCTTTAACAGGTTGGTAAGTGAATTGGGAATGCTAAATCTGGTATGTTAACTTACTAGTCTTTATATTTTCATTTATGCATGCAACTTGTGACAGTGACCTCAAAGTTACTGTCATGAGAAGTTACTGTCACATAAGTTCTTATTCTAGTTGACAACATATTTGCTATGACTTTACTAAATTGATTTTTGTGTTAGTCATACTTTCAGTAATAAAACTTTGTGTCATTAACTTGGATAATCTCAAAGTCTGGAATCTTTGGTCAAAGACTTTGCATTAATTGGTTGATGTGTGTTAATTGTTGGATTAGTGGCAAACAAGACTCTTAATTGCAATATGTGGTAGTTGTATGGGTATTCTGAACTGTTGATCATTTACCTCCATTTTACGTAGTATGCCTATAAAATGAATCTTAGGTCATATTAGTTAATCATTCAGAAAAGATAAAATGGAAAACAAAGTAGGAATCGAATACATGCCTAAGATTAACACCGAGTCTCCATATAAAGAAGCTGTTGAAGCGTTGTTTGATGAGATGGAGGATCTTCTTGATGAGGAAAAGGAGAAAGAACTTGCTGCCAAAGCCACTGAAGAGGCTAAGTGGCAAGAACAGGAGAAGGAATATCAAGCACTCCTAAAGGAAGAAGGAACCACAGAAGAAGAGGCTAGGGCAAAATTCCTAGAATTGATTAAGAAAACCTGTAATGAATAATTGTATCTGTCAATTGTAGAAGTTTAACCCTCTTCTTTTTAATAAAATTTATCAATTTTACTCTACAGTTCCTTAATACTTGATGTGTGTCTGTGTTGTCTAAATGATTGAACTAATGTGCATGAATAATGAATCTGGAATCAACATTGCATAATTGTGAATGGTGTTTATTGAGTTAAGTACATTAATGACAACATAAATTAAAATTCATGACAGTTACTGTTTTTCCCTCAAACGTTACTGTCATCAAGAAAAGAACTGTCACGGAATCTCATGACAGTTAGTTTCTTGACAGCAGTAAATAACATATTGTCAAGAGTTTTAAAAGATATTGTCAATGAAGTACTTAACGATGACAGTAAGTTTTTGGCAACAATGTTACTGTCAAGACAAACCTACTGTCATCACCAAATGTCACTGACAGCTTGTTTCAGCGCACATGTTACTGTCAACACTAGTGGACCGTTAAAATTGCTAATTCAACCTCCACGTTGACATAAATTAAAGGGAGTAACCCACGTGGTGGTGTTATTGGGTATTAGCATGATTCCAAATATCCCCTTTTTAAGCATAACATTTGAACTGCCCTTTATACATCAATTAATCAGACAAGACCAAACCTGACACAGAACAACCAAAAGCAAAACAACTTTCTGCTGAATTTCTCTCTCTACCCTCTCAACACACTTCTTTTCTCTCTCATAACAACAATGGCACCCAGACAATCAATTTCTCAGACTAACTTTGCTGGCATCTACTCTCCTAGTAATGCTGGTGAAGAATTCAATGGGCTTATCTCTTTCATGAACAAATCCTATCTCAGGTATGCTATCACTTCAACTCCTGTTCTTGACCTAGATAGGATTGAGAACTTCTGGAAGTCTACTACTGCTCAAGAAGATGGAGACCATACCACCATCCAGTTCAAAATCAAAGAGCACATCTACACTCTCAATATTCAGGGCATCAATGCAGCTTTGGGAATTGTACTAGAACCAGGAAAGACCTACACCGAGCTTGCTAGTGATGAGACTCTAAAGAAGCTCTTCTTGAAAATTGGGTATTCTGGACCCATTCTTGAAGAGGGAACAACAAAATGGTACCCTTCTGGTGAAATGGGCAGGAAGTATCTAAGAAAGGAGTGGAGCATGGTGTTTGATGCAATGGTGAAGGTGTTCTCTACCAAGACCACCGGCTGGAATGAGATTCCCACCTACATCAAGAAGCTCACTCACTCTCTTGTTCATGGGTACAAAGTGGATGTTGGAAAGCTACTCATGGCACACCTCAAGGCTGCCATAGGTAAGAAGGTAAACATCTATCCTCGCTTTCTGATGTTCTGTATTAATTCCTTGTGTGATTTTGATGAGAATGCCCCTCGTTTAGAGGTGTGCAGTGTTTTGAAAAAAAATACACACACAACTCTCTCTTTACAGAACTTAAATGCACATATTCCACTATGTTTCACCAAACACATGGTTGATCAAGTGCCTAACCTTGATTTTCCATTGCCTTCTGGTTATGACACCTTCACTCTTGAGAATGAAGCTGGATTAGACCCAAATTCAGCTAACCCCCATTCTACCCCATACACTCAGCCTAAGTTCTCTAGACTTCCCAAAGTACAGAGACAAGCCTTGCAAGAATCCAGAAAAAGATCCCTAGAAACTGATGTTGGTGGTAGTGCTGAGAGTCAAGAGGGAGTTCCTGCACCTAGTGTAGCAAATAAGGAAGGTAGTCAAACAGAACCCATAGTGGTTCCTCCTGAGCCTAAGAAAAAGAGAGCTAAGAGGACCAAAACCACTGTCAGCCACCCTGCAGCCTCACAAAAGACTGTAGAGGAACAAAGGGTAGTAAACACCTCCCTAGATGTTCATTCTCAACAAGGGACATCTATTAAAATTGGCATGTCTCTCAAGGCACCCTATACAGAGTCTGCACAACCTCATGTTCCAACTCACGAGGAGCCTCCTCTTGCAGAAACACACATGGAGTCAGGACACAGTGAGGATTTCACTTCCCAAGTTGATGCTTCACAAGTTCCATCTGTGAAGCAGCCATTATTCGTTTCTCCACTTTCGCCTTCTTCATTCCCTACTCATTCATTTGTTTCTTCTCCATAACCTAGAGAGGGGGACAGTCCCAACCCTTCAGGTTTTGATCATCCATTTATAATCATGGATGAGTCCCCATCTAGTGGTCCACAAGAACCCATTTCTCAAAGTGAGATGGACACCACTCCTTCAAACACTGAGAAAGAGCAAGGTACAACTCTGCTAGAAAGTGAAACAACCAGTGCCTTGTTCAATCTCCAAGGAGCATCTTACCTTAGGGAAGATACTATCACAGCCTCAGTTGCTGTCAAAGACTCTGAGAATGTTGTTGTCACAGGTGACCCTGTTGTCAAGGACTCAGTAGAAGTTGTTGTCTCAACCAAGCCTGCTGTTCAAGCTGCAGTGGAACCTACTGTCAATCTTCCAACTGACAGTAACATTTCTGGCAAAGCTACTGTCACCTCTGCACAGCCTGATTTTGATGATGTAATTGTTGAGGATGTCTCTGATGATGATGTGCTACTTTCTCAGTTCTTAAAGGTACATTCTAAACCATCTTTTTTATTGCATATAAGTACTGCTCATACCCAAGCAAGGTGTTGCATCTCAGGGGGAGCCTGTTTCTAAGGAGGAATCAAGGAGTAAGGGGGAGCTTGCAGCTAAGGGGAAGTCAGTATCTGCAAAGAAGAAAAAGGGAGCAAAAGGAGATTCAGGGAGTAAGGGGGAGCAAGAGCAAGAAACTGGAAATCTCTTTGAGTATGAGATGGCAGGAGAAACAGTTCTAATGTCCAAAGAAGCACTGGAAGCAATGCAAAGGACAACTACATCCAAGAAGCCAGTACTACCTCCTGTGACAATAAGAGAGCCAACTTCAAAGCCAAAGGAGAGTGCACTTGAAAAGAAGCGGAGAGAGCAGGAGAAGCAAAATAGGCTGGGAAAAGGGAAAGACAAGTTGCCTGAATACATCTTGTCAAGAAACACATGGAGTGAAGGAACAGAGTTTAGTCAGGAAGAGGCTAATGCTTTGATGGTCGACTACAGGGAGAGCACACTACATAATCATGATAATGACTTCAGTAGGATAGTTGAGGAAGCAATGTTGGAACCTAGCAGAAGATTGAATAACTGCTCAACTTTGCTAAAGGAGAAGATCATAAGTGTATGTGTGAAGATCAATGAAGAAAAGAGGCGGGCCATTGATGTGTACCTAAACAATGGAATATCTATATTCATCACTATGCAGCTGTTACAGAACCTTCCATCAAAGGTTTTAACTGTGATGAAGAACAAAATCAAGGCAAACCACACATCCTTCAATGAGATTCTGCACCTGCAAATGCTGAACTTAATCTCAGACAAACTTCCAGAAGTCTACACCAATCCATTATGTGTCTACTACGCAACTACCACAAAAAATGGTAGCAGGAGATGTGCATACATGAGTCAAGGAGGCACTTCCACAATGGAGTCAAAGTCAATATTGAAAGTGTTAGACATGATTCTCAACTCTAAAGCCAACAAGGAAAGAGCTTTAGCTGTCAATGCAATCTATGAATTGCTGGTGAAGAGAGACAAGGAACTGAGCTCTACAGTAAAGAAGATGATCTCCAAAGCAAACTCCAAAAGAGCTGATCAAGGTGAAAGTTGTTCCTTTGATGTCCCTTTTGATGGTGATGATGAGGTGGATGGAAGTGGAGGAACTAGAGTAGCAGGAAATGCTAGTGGAAGTACTTCTGGGAATGTTGGAACTAAATCCCAGGAGGAAAACAAAGAAGAAGCTCATTTGCAAGAAAGGAAAGATGCTGAAGTTACAGAAGAAGAGGAGTCTGAAGTAATTGAAGCTTTGGAGGCAAATATCTTGAGATGTGCTATAGACAGTTTATCTGACGCCCTCCAAACCCGGGGTACAGATTTGAGGAGTCATCCGACCAACGGAATACTCTTTAACACATGCATAATATATATAAAGACACAAATACCCCTTGACCAAGACCGCATCCAGATTATGGCAATGAACACAAGCTACTACAATCTTTTATTAATACAATACCAGTTTTATCAGAGTTATTACATCACGACTAAAGTTCAAATCTAGATATCTAATCTAGAAAAGCAAAACAACAACTACCTTGCCAATGACAATGACTCGAGGGGCTCTCCTGGCTGCTGGTGAACTATCGGTCACGCTATGCTGACTCATACTCTCGCTTCACTGGAATAGGGTTAGAAAACAACAAGCAAGAGTGAGCCAAAATTGCTGAGCAAAAATCAATGAATCATTTCTATCACAGTTGTAAGGATATGAATTTATGATATCAGAATCAACAATATTTAGCTAACATATGCTTTGTATCAATAACAATTGAAGAAAAGAATTAGAATTTGGCTTAAACATTTTATTCAAATCAAAGGTTGTGCTGCTGGCCAACCACGCATCAACCCCGGACTAGCTCACAACATAGTCCTCTACTGGATCCTAGGCCAAACTGGGCCTTAAGTTATTCCGACCATAAATATGGCCCGACCAATTACTGGTCCATTTTAAAAACATGCCAAATCTATCATAGGGTATAAACAATAACATGCTCAATAAGATAAACTCAATGTATAGTAATTGCAAAAGAGCTTCAACTGCTCAGTATCAAATGAAGATTGAGAAACAATCATGAAGTAATTTCAACGGTATAGTGTACTCATTCAATAAAGAGATCAATATTGGTAATCGATAATCGAAGACCGTAATCAATAGTCAACGATGGAAGTCAAATGATCAATGGTTGTCAATAATAATCAACGGATGATAATCAATAATCAAATGGGGGTAAACAATAATCAAGTGAGCTGGAAATAAGGGTTTCCGATGCAGATCAAATCAAAGAATCAAGAATCTCTAAGGAAATGGAATCAGTTGTCCAAATGCGGTTAAAAGATTGATAATTTGAATTGTTCTGGGGATAAGGGTATTCAAGTAATCAAGACAATAATAAATTTTATCACAAGTAAAGGCACAGATACTTGCCTGGTCTATGCTGCTGTCGGATCGACTCTGCTCACTCTACCTTTCCCTTTCCCTTGCTCCGGGAACTCGATTCTATAATTAAACAACTCATCACAATAAGTCTAACTATTCTCGTTCTACTCTCGACACTTACTCAATCAATAATCACATTTAAACAAGTAACCGGTTACGTATCGGACGTCCGGAATGATTTACGATATTTAAAACTCAGATATTTGCCCTAGTACGGGCATATACAGACTATAAAACACAACACACAATTAATATGAACCATATAGCACTTATAAATATTTTTTAAAACACCATACGAAACTTATTTGAATTTTTGATAAGTCACGATTAATTTTTAAATCAAAAATCGGATTTTTAAATCCAATATAAACATTTAAATGCAAATAAATCAATTAATAAAATTAATTGACACTTTTTAAATGCCCAAACTATTTTTAAATAAATAAATAGGCTTGAAAATAATTAAACCGAATTTTTATTTAATTAAATCTAATTAATAATTAATTTTTAAGAATTAATTAATTAAAAGAAATAACCAATTAATTAATAAATTAATTATTAATTAAAAATAATTAAAATAATTAAGTTTAATCAATTTTCGGATTTAAAATAATAGATATAATTTTCCAGAATTTTCCTGATATTAAAATATATTTTTAAAATAAAAATATGAATTTTTAAAGTCTTTAAACTATTTTCGAATTAATTTAAACAAATAAAATTCAAAAACAGTTTTTAGAAATCGAATTACGGTTTTGAAGATTGAAACCGGGTCAAACTTCGGGTAAACGGGTCGGGAAGAACAAATCCGGGTCACCAAGAACAACTCGCCGGAATCTGGGTTTTCCAGAATCCGGCCGGCGTTCGGTGGCCGGACTTGCCATTTCCGATCAAAACAACATCAAACCATAGGGCTTTTGTTCGCTTTTTCAAGACAAACATAACCCACATACAAACACATCTGTCCCATGCCGGAATCGTGCCCAGAATTCGTTCAAAGAACTCGTCGGCGACGACTTCGGCCGGAAACCCGATCTACTTTAATTCTACATGAAACTCATAGATTAATATACCAAAATGAAGCTTATAACTCATACAATCAAATCCACATATCACAACTAACGTCAGATCAACAGAAAGAATGAACGAAGTAAAAGAAGATTTCGGGTCGAAAAACCGAAAATCAAACCCGACTAAATTGAACTTAAACACGAAATCAAATCATGGATTCTTGCTAATTAGAACCCTAGGAACATGTTAGAAGCAACCAATTGAACGGAGAATCAACAGAATGAAAATCCCCAAATTAATCAAGAACCCTAATTTAATTCGAATATTGAAAAATTCATAATAAATCAAAAAATTACCAGATGATGATGAGGTTGGAAGATTCTGAAACTAGAGATCAAGAGCTTTGATTTGAGTACTTGAACTTTGATTTCTGAAATCAATAACACCTTGAACGAATGGATTGAAGATTCAAGAACACGAAGAACACGTTTCGGGAATTTTTACTTTTTGATAATACGCAATGCAGATTATAAAGGTTATAAGGTTCGATTCGTCTTTTTATATTTTTGGAAAAATAATACCCCAAGGAACACTTTTGGATCGTTATAGATCCACTGGATTGTTTAAAAACCCTAATTAGGTTAAAAATACGTTTTACGAGAAGATAATTATCTACAAGGGTTGATAATTATCCAAATCAATACATATCATTATATAACTAATGCTCAAGAATACTGGGGCTATAACAAAGGTAATATTTATATAAAACGATGTATCCGTCCCCTTCAGCAATTAGGGTTCGGAACAATTTTTCCCTTTTTGAACAAAACGAATTATTCTTGCAGAATCAAATAGGTAGGAATGAAATGATACGAATATCTCTCCCGATAATGATTCGAATACGAAAGACGAAGAGATAATAATCAATGTACGAAATTCCAACGGGGCCCTTGAATTATCAAAACGGGGCTCAGATTTGAAGAAAATTCCAAATGACGAAATATTTGAAAGGGGCTTCCGACTCACCAATTAGCACATAATCACACAATAATTATCATCTAATAATATTCCAATACTCCACAATAAATATTTTTATATTAAATATATCATTTAATCAAATAATAAAATTCACGGATATTACATCCTTCCCCCCTTAATAGGATTCTGTCCTCAGAATCAGATCAAGGAAACAACTGGGGATACTTCTCCAGCATCTCACTCTCTAACTCCCAGGTAGACTCTTCTACTTTAGGATTCCTCCACAAAACTCTCACTAACGCTACTGTCTTATTCCTTAGTACTTTCTCCTTACGATCCAATATCTGAATCGGTCGCTCTACATAAGATAAATCTGCCTGGACCTCTATGGGTTCATACTATATTACATGATTCGAATCTGGTCGATACCTCTTAAGCATAGATACATGGAATACATTATGAACGTGCTGCATATGCGGCGGCAACGCTAACTCGTAAGCTACTTTGCCCACTTTCTTCAAAATCTCAAACGGTCCAACATATCTCGGACTCAACTTCCCTTTCTTTCCAAACCTAACTAATCCTTTCCACGGTGAGACTTTTAGTAAGACCTGCTCTCCTTCTTCGAATCCCACATCCTTTCTGGCTAGATCCGCATACTTTTTCTGTCGGTCCTGAGCTATTATCAATCTTCTTTGAATCAATTGAATCACTTCTTTTGTTTGTTGCACTAGTTCTGGTCATATCATCTTCCGTTCACCAACTTCTTCCCAATACACTGGAGATCGACACTTTCGTCCATACAAAGCTTCGTAAGGTGGCATTCTGATGCTCACGTGAAAACTATTATTATATCAAAATTCCACCAAGGGTAGATGATCGTCCCAACTGCCTTCAAAGTCTAGTGCACATGTCCTAAGCATATCTTCAATAGTCTGAATTGTTCTTTCACTTTGGCCGTCCGTCTGCGGGTGATAAGCCGTACTCATTCTTAACTCGGTGCCCAAACACTCTTGAAAACTCCTCCAAAATCTTGAATTGAATCGAGGGTCTCGATCAGACACTATCGATACTGGAACTCCATGCCGTTCTACGATTTCTTTTATGTAGATATGAACTAACTTATCTAGCGAGAATCTCTCGTTAATCGGAAGAAAATGCGCAGATTTCGTCAATCGATCCACGATAACCCAGATGGCATCATGGTTAGCCTTCGTTCTAGGTAATCCTACCACAAAGTCCATCGCAATGTGTTCCCACTTCCATTCAGGAATTTCCAGTGGTTGAAGTAATCCACTTGGTCTCTGATGTTCCGCCTTGACTCTTTGACACGTAAAGCATTTACTTACCCATTCCGCAATCTCTCTCTTCATATCTGGCCACCAAAAGTTCGTCTTAAGATCTCGATACATCTTCGTACTCCCTGGATGAATTGAATACTTCGAGTTATGCGCTTCGTGCAAAATTTCATTTTTCAGCTCCGCTACATTAGGTATCCATATCCGAGAAGCAAATCTCAAGATCCCTTTGTCGTCCGGTTGGCTACATATTTCCTCACCTATCATCTTACTCACATCATCATTCATAACTTGCTCTTGGCACTTCCGTATCTTCTCCAACAATTCAGGTTGAAACGTCATGGTATAAATCATTTCCGTCGCATCCTTCGGAATACTTACTTCGATCTCTAACTTCTCAAATTCCTTGTATAACTCTTTGGTCATCGTCAGTGTATTTAATCTCTCTTTTCTGCTCAATGCATCTGCTACCACATTTGCCTTGCCGGGATGATAGTTGATAGAAACGTCGTAGTCCTTGATTAGTTCTAACCATCTTCGTTGCCTCATGTTTAGCTCTTTCTGAGTAAAGATATACTTCAAACTCTTATGATCGGTGTAAATTTCACATCTCTCTCCATACAAGTAGTGTCTCCATATCTTCAATGCAAACACAATCGCTGCTAACTCCAAATCATGTGTAGGATACTTCTGTTCGTGGGGCCTCAACTGTCTTGACGCATAAGCAATAACCTTGTCATGTTGCATAAGTACGCAACCCAATCCTTTGTACGACGCATCACTATAGATTACGAATTGACCTTGATCGTCTGGTAACATCAATACCGGTGCCGTAGTTAGTCTCTTCTTTAGCTCTTGGAAGCTTTCTTCGCATTTATCGTTCCATATGAATCGCTCGCTTTTCCTTGTCAGCTTGGTCATTGGAGAAGCTATCTTTGTAAAATCTTGCACAAATCTCCGGTAGTATCCAGCTAATCCCAAGAAACTTCTGACTTCAGTCGGTGTCCTTGGTCTCTCCCAATCTTTCACTGCCTTTATTTTTGCTGGATCAACTTTGATGCCTTCGCTGCTCACCACGTGTCCTAAGAAATGAACTTCTCTCAACCAGAATTCACACTTGGAAAACTTCGTATATAGTCTTTCTTGTCTCAACGTTTCCAACACAATCCGCAAATGGTCTGCATGATCTTCTTCTGTCTTTGAGTATATCAAGATGTCGTCGATGAATACCACTACAAACTTGTCCAAATATCTCTTGAAAATCCTGTTCATTAAGTCCATAAAAGCTGCGGGTGCATTTGTTAGTCCAAACGCCATTACTAAGAATTCATAGTGCCCATACCTTGTTCGAACGGCTGTCTTCGGTATGTCGTCTGGTTTAATCTTCAGTTGGTGATATCCTGATCGTAGGTCAATCTTTGAAAAATGTACCGCTCCTTTCAGCTGGTCAAACAGATCATCTATTCGAGGTAACGAATACTTGTTCTTAATAGTCAGCTTGTTCAACTCCCGATAGTCTATACACAATCTCATGCTTCCATCCTTTTTCTTGACAAACAATACTGGTGCTCCCCACGGCGAAACGCTGGGTCTAATAATTCCTTTTTCTAGCAAATCTTGCAGTTGAGTAGCCAATTCCTTCATCTCCACTGGTGCCATTCTGTAAGGGGCCTTAGATACTGGCTCTGCGCCTGGTACTAAGTCTATCGCAAATTCAATCTCTCTATCTGGAGGTAAACCTGGTAATTCTTCCGGAAAAACATCTGGAAACTCATTTACAACTGGAATATCTTCTAACTTAGAAATTTCCTTATCTATATCTATCACATAAGCTAAATACGCCTCACAACCTTGCTTTAATAATCTCCTAGCCTGAATCATCGTCAGGAACCTCTTTCTTTGCCTCTCTCCTCTAAATATTATTTCTTTCTTTTCTAGGGTAATCAAAGTAACCCTCTTATTCTTATAGTCAATACTCGCATCATACTCAGTCAACCAATCCATCCCTAATATCACATCAAATTCACCTAACTTAAAAGGTAACAAGTCAACATAAAAACGATTTCCCAAAATCTCTATTTCACAACGAGGATAATATGAACTGACCGCTATACGATCCTGATTAGCTATCTCTATATTCAACACTCCACTTAAGGGTTTCATTACGCAATTCAATCTAAGAGCAAACGTTTCGGAAATAAAAGACTTCGTCGCTCCCGAATCTATTAACACTTTAGCAGGAATAGAATTTACTAGAAGTGTACCTGCCACCACGTCGGAATCTCTCACTACTTCTCCCATTGACATATTGTAGGTCTTTGCTAACGGCTGGACATTAACAATTGGGAGTGCTTCAATCGACCGAATCATATTGTTCACGGTTGCTGGTGCTCTGCAGTCCTTAATCATGTGACCTGGTTTCTTACACCTATGACACACAATGCCTATCTTGCAATCCTGGGAATAATGTCCCTTCTGATTGCATTTAAAGCATGTGACATTCAATCGATGGCATATCCATGGATGTCGCTTCCCGCATGTCTTGCATTCTGGTAGTGGGGGTCTAGAAAGTCCCTGTTGACTGCCGGCTGGTAGACGGTTATCTTGTCCTACGCTCCCGGTATCTGGTTTCCTGAAACTTGCATTCCTTCTGGGCTGAAATCCTGGTTTCTATTTTCTTGCCCTTGAAAACTTCCATGTTGCTGTCCCTGCTTTCCTTTTCTTGTTCTCCCTCTCTTTCATGTAAGAATCACTCCCTGTCTCCGCAATCAATGCCTTTTGGACCACCGCTGCATAGGTGTCCAACTCCAATATAGCTAACTTACTTCGAATCCAAGACCTCAGTCCCTGCTGGAACCTCTTTGTAAGACCCCAGATTTTGGGCAGAATTAAAACTTTTGTTATATGTTGATGTAAAAATGGATGGTGGCAGTGACTTTAAGAATTAAGCTATGAAATGAATATGAATTTCGGTTTTCAAACATTTTTGAGAATAGTAAGAATGGACTGAACATATAGATAAGAATAATCTCTCTGGAGAATAAGAATACAATATTCCAAGGAAGAAAAGTATTTTTATGTCATCCAAATCGATATCTGGTATGCATCCGACAACTCCGTAAACAAGATAGCGTATGCCCGAGAAAGCCCTAGAACATTGTCTAAGTACAAGAAATAAAGAGGAAATAAAACAGGAATATTGGAACGGATGATGATCCAAATGATTATGGATGAATAGTGACTTTTGTTAAAAACCACTGATGAATAGTAACTTTTGATGAATAGTAAATTTTTGTCGTTTAAAAAGTTTTCAGACCACCCTATATACGGGACGATATAATGAAATTTCAAAGCTGTATTAATGATCTACGATGAAAATAAAGGAATGCAAAAGCTGTCAGAATCGGAAAAATAGCATTTCCGTTTTCTCCGAAATTTCACCAATAACGGACGGATTAATTATTATTTGAGAATATTTGAAGGATTTAGATTATCAATTTTATGGATATGGATTAATAAAAGAATTAGAGATATCAAGGACGTACGGGATTAAATATAGATATGGAAGTAACATGTAACAAGATTAGTTCGAGGAATGCAACATTTGGATCATCCATGTGAAAGGAAACGAACCAGTAAAGTTACTTTAACAAGAGCCGTTGCATGTGCGACAAGTGTCGAAAGAAGAGGATGCCAAGGACCATGACTCACCATTTGACCATTAAAATATCACAGATGTCATAAGTAATTAAACAAAAAGAAAAACAAAAACATCATCACCATTTTCATCAAACTTTCGGCCAAGAAAAGGAGAAGAGAGAAGTAGAGATTTCTTCCACCAACAATTGCAAACAAGAGCTTAAAACGAAGCTAGGGGTTAGTACAAGGTGAGCCATGAATCTTATAGCTTTTCGTTAAGTCTTTCATGTTCAAATTTGAGGTCAAAGATGGAGATGAATAGTAATTTTCAAGAACTAACCTTTGATTCTTGATTTATTTTGGTGATTCAAGCTAGCTTAAGGTTATATAAGGGCTATACAAGGATTATTAGGCTTATACACACACCAAGGAGGTATGGACCTTGAACCCTTGAAAGTATTAAGTGTTTTTTTTAGCTTTAATGGTGTAAAAGCATGTTTATGATCTTAGTAGCTATGATTGGGCTTTGTTATGAGTTGTATTGAGTTTTAAGAACGTAAAGGCATTGCTTGGCCTCAGTTCTTGGATATATAAGATGTATATGTTGTGTGGAGAGATTGGTGAGCAAGTTGAATGGGTTGAAATTTTGGGATTATCCGATTCATAGCCGTTATAATGCCCGATTTTCCTTAACCATTGTTTTGTCTATGATGTTCGGACATAAGGACTTCTGTCCAGAGTCACCACTGCCTAGTATTGTATGGGTCTTGTTTCAAGGTTCGTTTTGATATAAAGATCATGTGATTCCGAATTACGGTTTAGGAGAAACGAATGTTTTAATTAAGGACGTTTCGAGAAACCGAACTATACCACTTAGCCAACTTTGAGGCAATGATCAAACCCCTTAAGTGACCAATCAGAATGTGAAACTTTGTGTTAACATGCTAGGTATGTTTAGGAGGACCCTCGAAAAGATTTCGTGTTAAAAGGATTTAATCTCTATTTTATAAAAATGTTCGAGTCGAGCGTGCGCAAGAGGATTCTTAAGGAGTTAACTAGAAATCATGTCTTGGTTTAAGTAAAGTACATACTTAGTTTCGTGCAAGTATTCAAGTGATTAACCTTGGATCTTTTGACTATGTATAGATCGCCGGATTGACTCGAGGCACACTACCCCTACCTCACCACCAGGCAAGTCTTCAAAACCTATACTACTGTTGTTGTGATAATAAACTGTTTGCATATATGTGATGTAAATGAGATATATAAATTGCCTGCTTGTTTTTGAACTGCTATATATATAGCAATACTTGAGGATATGATTTGATGTGGGGCTTATAAGCTAGATATGGGATATCAGTTATAAGCCAGTGTTGTATATAATGCCCTAGGATAAGGGCGGGTGATTTTTCTCTAAGATCAGAAGTAATTATATTTCGGTATATGCGAAAGGTTATTTTCCGATAAAGATATCGGGTAACTGTTATTCGAGGGTTAATTATTTTATTTAAGAATATTATTTATATATATTCATTTGAGGATTATTGACGTTAAGAATATTATTTATTAATATTCATCTTAAGAATATTATTTATTAATATTCATTTGAGGATTATCGACTTACAGAATATTATTTATATTCATTGGAGGATTATTGACTTAAAGGATATTATTTCCATTTGAGGATTAGTTATGAATATTATTTTCAAATATTCATTTGAAGATTATTTATTTAATGAATATTATTCTCAAATATTCATTTGAAGATTATTTATTTAATGAATACTATTCTCAAATATTCATTTGAAGATTATTTATTTAATGAATATTATTCTCAAATATTCATTTGAAGATTATTTATTTAATGAATATTATTCTCAAATATTCATTTGAAGATTATTTATTTAATGAATATTATTCTCAAATATTCATTTGAAGATTATTTATTTAATGAATATTATTTTCAAATATTCATTTGAAGATTATTTATTTAATGAATATTATTCTCAAATATTCATTTGAAGATTATTTATTTAATGAATATTATTTTCAAATATTCATTTGAAGATTATTTATTTAATGAATATTATTCTCAAATATTCATTTGAAGATTATTTATTTAATGAATATTATTTTCAAATATTCATTTGAAGATTATTTATTTAATGAATATTATTTTCAAATATTTATTTGAGGATTGCTTACTTAATGAATATTATTTTCAAATATTTGTTTAAGGTTACTTATGTAGTAAATATTAGTAATTATTTTCAAATCAAAAAAAGGTTCCCAAAATAATGTTTTTCCATTTAAATCTGTCTCTTAAAGGGGATTTAAATGTTTGCTCAATTATCAAAAATATGGGAAACCTGTCTTAAGTAACTGCTACTCTTTTTAAACTCTCAACTCAAAACTGTCAAGGGACAGATATTTGCTCAAAGCAATTTAGTTGCTGCAAGTTAAATATTGTGCTACCACCTCAACGCTCGAGGGGTAAATTCATGGAACAAGTCGATATCCATTAACAAGCATCGCTTGGGAAATATTGGAGAATCTTCCTTTCCAACCTAGATACAACTACTGAGTGGAGTCGTATCAACAAGTATTACACTTGGGGAAAGGAAGACGATCTTTACGTTTCAGAGTCATGGATTTCATCTGAACTAGGAGCATGTGTAAGAGGTCGAGTCGCGCCGATCCATCACCTTATTGCCCCAAATGGGCCGGGAGATCCAGAAAGGCGGTAGACAATGTCAGGCTGTCGTGATACTTCCATCTACATGTAGAAAACATATTTTTGTTGTACAACCTGCTACTGATCATAGTAAGGTTGGTACGACGGGCGCGGAGAAGGCTCCAGTATTGGTTCATCATCCATTTTGGATAATTCTGCAACATGTACTGAAAGGGACCAAGGTTGACACCGTGGTACAGGTTTACCGGTCATGTTGGCAGGGGGTCGAAAAGTGTTCAAGATAAAGTTACAATAAATTCATGCAACTCCATCTTTTATGAGTTATGACTCTGATAAAACCTGATTAAGGATATATATGCATAAGTGGATTGTGGGTTACGAAAATATTCCATTAATTTTCCTTGTAACTTCATCCTTTACGCTATACTAGTTTCTTATCTGTTGAAGGCATAACATGTGACTGCAATATATCTTTGAATTGTTATATTTTGGTAATCTATTATAAGTTATTTTTGGTGGGCTCTATTGCTCACCCTTGCCTTATTTATTTATATCACAACAACAGGTAGAGCAGATGGCCCGCAACAGTCACACCCTGCGAAAGCGGGTAGCAGTCGTCAGAGATTTACCCGTTGATGTCGTAGCCGCCATAGCTGAGGTAGTAACCACTAGTGTTCTAAGCTTCAGCTTTTGTGTATCAGACTTATTTATATTATGATTAATGTAATCAACGGCAAGAACTTTTAAATGCTCTGTAATCTTTTGGGTTTGTAATAACTTATAACTTGTGGATCCTATGACTAGATACTTATTTCAATTTCATCTCTGGGACTATAACTAGTTGAGTGTGTATGGTGATGTATTGTGGGGTCACAGCATGTAGTTTAATTGTTTTGATTCAAGTGCAAGTAATATTGATGGGAATTGAGACCGTAACGACCGGATCCCCGACCCCGGATCTGGGGCTGTTACAGAAATGGTATCAGAGAGTTAGAGTTATAAACCCCAGAGATGAGGCGACGTTACAATAATAAATTCACTAAGATAATAAGAACTCTTGCCAAGTTCGACTAAAACCCTTATGGGAACTTTAATATCATGATAGTAACATAGTTCGTTATTGTGTAGGTGAGCTATATCTCTGACCCTGAGGCTTATGAGAGACAGCACGACGAGGACTTGCTTAGGACTTCAGATCCATACTATGAGGATATTGAGGAGGACCCGGAGGAGGTCCAGATAGATGCGGATACCGATGATATTGAGGATTCTGATGATGAGGATCCAGAGGAGGATCAGACCCTAGCGGATACTGAGGATGTGGAGGGGGATGCTGAGGACCAGGCTCCACTTCCTATTGAGAGAGCCCCTACCCCTCCACCACTGCCCTTGAGCCCTTACCCTGATGATCATGAGGAGCCTACCCCTGAGCCACAGCAGGCAGAGGCTGCACCACCAGCCGAGCCGGTTACCCCACCCCACGTTCCGTTAGAGGGGATACCAGTGTGTGTGCACAACTGGACCGTGAGCAGAGTTCAGACAGATTTGGTGGTAGCTGAGGCTAGACTAGCAGAGTCCCGGATGCAGCTAGCAGCAGAGAGGGATGCCAGGATGGTACGCCACGGCGGCGGGAGGTCTGTGCCCCCTCGGGTTGCCCGGAGGGCGATGACTCACATTGAGTTGAGGGCACGGATGAGGATTCGAGCTTTGCCTACTGATGGAAATGGCAGGATATCCAGGGTTGATGCTGAGGAGATCTTTCGCCTAGCCATGGCGAGGGTGAGGGCATGGCACCGCACCAGTGGCTGATTTCAGAGTTGGTGATATGGTAGTCTAGTCTTCTAGTCACGTACGGACATAGTAGTGCCGATTTTTGTGGGATTGTTCCATTGTATATATTATCCCTTTCTGACTAGAAGGATAGACCATGTATTTCACTTTTGACTAGATGTTGTTAGGACAGTCGTACTTGTGAACTGTCGATGTTGACCCAAACTTTGTATCTTTGGAATCATGTATATATTTGTTTCCTTTCAGTTGAATCCAGTACTGTTGTGACGAGATCACAAGTTTATTATAATGTTGTCTGCACCGTACGATTAAATTGCGATAAAATATAAAACTGCGGAAGTCTACTTCCAATCATGTAACGACTGTATTTGTAACCCAGTAAATGAGCCTAATGTGAATTTTCCAAATTTCAGTAGAATGCCTCCACGAAGAGTGGGAACTAGGGCTAATCCCCCTGAATCTGATGATCAAGAAAGCCACAATCGAAATAGGGAGGACCCTGAGTATAATGAAGAAATGGATGAGGATTATAATGAACAAGACGACTCCCAGTATGGGGAGGCTGATGAATCCTTTTTCACTGCAGACGTTGAGAATGAAGAAGAAGAAGTTGAAGAGGAGCAAAGAATAGAGGACCAGGGTGGAGATCCCATGGGTCAGTTCATGAATCTACTTAGGCAAAATTTGGACCGTTATCCCCAACCACCCCAAGGAAACAACAATGCCATAGCAAACTCTTTCAGGGCCTTTAAGTCACTCAAGCCCCCAGAATTCCAAGGATCGGCTGACCCAGTAGAGGCAAGAGCTTGGATAAAGGAAATGGAAAAGTCCTTTGAGATTTTAAGCATTGAAGAGGCGCAGAAGACCGTTTTTGCCACTTACCTACTGAAAGGAGAGGCCAACTATTGGTGGGAGGCCAAGAAGAACATGGAGACGGATGTTATCGTGACTTGGGAAAGGTTCAAGCAATTGTTTCTAGAAAAGTATTTCCCAAGGTTTATGAAGACTCAGATGGAGCTTAAGTTTTTGGAGCTAAAGCAGAATAACCTGACAGTGGCTGAGTATGAGGCAAAATTTACCGAGCTATCAAGGTTTGTGCCAGAGTTTGTAGATACCGAAGAGAAGAAGGCTAATAGATTTCAACAAGGGTTAAAACAATGGATTCAGAATCGTGTGGCAGTCTTGGAAATTTCAGACTACGCCACGTTAGTACAAAAGGCTTCGATTTTGGAAGCAGGGAGTGATCAGATGCAGAGAGAAAGAGAGAAAGGAGGAACAAAAAGGAAACATGCAAGTATGGGTGGAGGTTCGGCAGGAAGACACACCCCAAATAGGTTTAACCGCGGGGCAGCCTCCCTACCTCAAAGGAATATGGGTTTCAAGCGAACCGTAAGCTCAAGTGTGAACCAGGGCGGCAACCCATCAGGAGTGTCCCACTCTTACCAATCTCGACCCCCATTACCAGTATGTACGACTTGTAGGAAGAAACATCTTGGGGTGTGCAACCAGACTCAGATAACCTGTTACAAGTGTGGTCGAAGGGGCCATTATGCTACCAATTGTACCACAGTTAACCCTAGTGTCAGCCAAGGCGTCACTTGTTTTCAGTGTGGACGTCAAGGTCATATGAAGAAGGATTGCCCCACGAACCGACCCACAGCATCAGGGGCCAGCAAAGCTGCTTCTAACAAACCACCAACTGCTAGGACTTTCAACATGACAGTGCAGGATACCGTGAGGAACACGGATGTGATAGCAGGTACCTTTTCTCTAAATTCAGTTAGCGCAAATGTTTTATTTGATTCTGGAGCGACTAAATCGTTTATATCGAGGGATTTTGCGCATAAATTGAAACTTAAATCCCAACCATTAAAGGATTCCCTACAAGTAGAGATAGCTAACCACGAAATAGTCCCAGTTCATGAGATGCACCCAAACTGCAAATTGGAAATAGGGGAACAGTCTTTTTGTGTGGATTTGATTCCTTTTAAATTAGGAGAATTTGATGTCATTTTGGGGATGGATTGGTTGTCTCGCCATAACGCGCAGATAGATTGTAAAGGGAAAAAGGTTAGATTAAATACCCCAGGAAAGAAGGAAATAGTGTTTAAGGGAATAAAACAGACACAGAAATTTCTAACCATGGCGTAGACCAAAAGATTGTTACGAAAGGGAAATGAGGCTTACTTAGCATATGTCGTAGACACCCAGAAAGAGGTACCTAGATTACAGGACATCCCAGTAGTCAATGAGTTCGAAGATGTGTTTCCACAAGATCTTCCGGGATTACCACCCGATAGGGTAATTGAGTTTGCTATTGAATTAGCCCCGGGAACGGCGCCAGTTTCGAAGGCCCCGTACCGGTTAGCCCCAGTAGAAATGAAAGAGCTAGCTACCCAGTTACAAGAACTGTTGGAGAAGGGAATGATAAGACCCAGTGTGTCGCCATGGGGGGCACCAGTGTTGTTTGTTAAGAAGAAGGATGGGAGTATGAGGTTATGCATCGACTACCGAGAGTTGAACAAGCTAACTATAAAGAATAAGTACCCATTACCCAGAATAGACGATTTGTTTGACCAGCTAAAGGATGCTGTGTACTTCTCTAAGATTGACCTGAGAACCGGATATCACCAATTAAAGATTAAACCCGAAGATATTCCGAAGACTGCGTTCCGTACTAGATATGGGCATTATGAGTTCTTGGTGATGTCGTTTGGATTGACCAATGCCCCAGCAGCTTTCATGGATTTAATGAATAGGGTGTTCAAGAAGTATTTGGACGAGTTTGTTATAGTTTTCATAGATGATATTCTTATCTACTCAAAGACAAAGGCAGAACACGCAGAACATTTGAGGAGAACCCTAGAAATACTCAGGAAGGAACAATTGTATGCCAAATTCGCAAAGTGTGAATTCTGGCGAAATGAGGTTCAGTTTTTAGGACATGTGATCAATAAGGAGGGAGTGTTGGTTGACCCCTCCAAGATAAAGGCAGTTTCAAATTGGGAACGACCAACCACACCAACAGAGGTGAGAAGTTTCATAGGATTAGCAGGGTATTATAGAAGATTCGTTAAGGATTTTGCGAAGATCGCAACCCCGTTAACCCGACTTACCCAAAAAACTGAGAAGTTTGAATGAACGGAAAAGTGCGAGGGTAGTTTCCAAGAGTTAAAGAAGAGGTTGGTGACTGCCCCTGTGTTGGCATTACCAGATGGAAAAGGAGATTTTGTGATTTACAGTGATGCTTCGCATAAGGGATTAGGGTGCGTGCTGATGCAACACGGTAAGGTAATCGCATATGCGTCGAGGCAATTGAAGGAATATGAAATTCGATATCCTACTCATGATCTAGAACTAGCGGCAATAGTTTTCGCTTTAAAGATTTGGAGGCACTACTTTTATGGAGAGAAGTGCGAGATTTACACTGACCATAAGAGCCTCAAGTACATTTTTACCCAGAAGGAGCTCAACATGCGCCAGAGAAGATGGTTAGAGCTGATCAAGGATTATGACTGTGAAATTCTGTATCACCCAGGGAAAGCCAATGTGGTGGCTGACGCCCTTAGTAGGAAAGAGAGACTCAAGATGATAATGACATCAGAAGAACTGATCAGAGAATTTGAAAATATGGAAATAGAAGTGAAGGTGACCGGAGACGGTACCGAAAAGCTGTTTGAGATTTCCTTGCAGCCAGAGTTGTTAGAAAAGATAAGAAGGTGTCAGGAAAGGATGATAAGTGAAGACAGGCAGTCAATGACCGGAGAAGAGATCCACACTGTCAAGGATGATAAAGGAATAAGGAGGTATACTTACCGAATTTGGGTTCCGAATGTTCGAGAGCTGAAAGACGAAATTTTACACGAGAGTCACAGTTCTAGGTATTCAATCCACCCAGGAAGCACCAAGATGTATGGAGATTTGAAAGAGTACTACTGGTGGCCTAACATGAAAAAGGACGTAGCAGAGTGGGTAAGCAGATGCTTGACCTGCCAACGAGTGAAAGCGGAACACCAAAGGCCTAGTGGACTTTTACAACCCTTAGAGATTCCCGAATGGAAATGGGAACATCTAGCCATGGATTTCGTAGTGGGTTTACCAAGGACCAAGGCCAATCACGATGCTATATGGGTAATCATAGACCGATTAACGAAGTCAGCCCACTTTCTTTCGATCAACGAAAGGTACACTGTCGACAGACTAGTGGATATCTACTTGAAAGAGATAGTGGCGCGACACGGAGTCCCAGTCGCCATAGTATCTGACCGAGATCCCAGATTTAACTCCAGATTTTGGAGGAGCTTCCAAGAATGTGTAGGAACTCGGCTGAACATGAGTACTGCCTATCACCCCCAAACAGACGGGCAAAGTGAAAGGACCATCCAAACATTAGAGGATATGTTAAGAGTCTGCGCTATAGACTTTAAAGGAAGTTGGGATGATCACCTGCCACTGATTGAGTTTTCCTACAACAATAGTTTTCATTCAAGCATAGGAATGCCGCCTTATGAGGCCCTTTATGGAAGAAGATGTCGATCTCCCTTGTATTGGGATGAAGTTGGAGAGCGGAAGATGCTTGGGCCCGAAGTGGTCCAACGGACTAAGGACATAGTAGAACTAATCAAAGGACGGCTGGTAGCAGCCCAAGATAGACAAAAGAAGTATGCCGATTTGGCCCGGAAGGACAAGGAATATGAAGTGGGAGACCTAGTGTTCTTAAAGGTATCTCCTTAGAAGGGTTTGATGAGGTTCGGAAAGAAAGGAAAACTGAGTCCTAGATATATTGGACCATTTGAGATCTTAAGGCGTATTGGGAACTTAGCATATGAGCTAGCATTACCCCCAAACCTGCGACAAGTGCACAATGTGTTTCATGTTTCAATGCTGAGGAAGTACAACCCGGATGCTAAGCACATAGTGGAATACGAACAAGTAGACATGCAGCCAGACCTAACCTATGTGGAGCAGCCAGTGGAAATCATAGATCAAAAGGAACAAGTGCTCCGAAACAAGGTCATCAAGCTAGTCAGAGTTTTGTGGCAGAACCATAATGTGGAAGAATCGACTTGGGAGCTAGAGAGCGAGATGCTAGAAAGACATCCCCATTTGTTTTCAGAATGATTCCGGGACGGAATCCTTTTAAGGAGGGGAGACTATAAGACCCCAGATTTTGGGCAGAATTAAAACTTTTGTTATATGTTGATGTAAAAATGGATGGTGGCAATGACTTTAAGAATTAAGCTATGAAATGAATATGAATTTCGGTTTTCAAACATTTTTTAGAATAGTAAGAATGGACTGAACATATAGATAAGAATAATCTCTCTGGAGAATAAGAATACAATATTCCAAGGAAGAAAAGTATTTTTATGTCATCCAAATCGATATCTGGTATGCATCCGACAACTCCGTAAACAAGATAGCGTATGCCCGAGAAAGCCCTAGAACATTGTCTAAGTACAAGAAATAAAGAGGAAATAAAACAGGAATATTGGAACGGATGATGATCCAAATGATTATGGATGAATAGTGACTTTTGTTAAAAACCACTGATGAATAGTAACTTTTGATGAATAGTAAATTTTTGTCGTTTAAAAAGTTTTCAGACCACCCTATATACGGGACGATATAATGAAATTTCAAAGCTGTATTAATGATCTACGATGAAAATAAAGGAATGCAAAAGCTGTCAGAATCGGAAAAATAGCATTTCCGTTTTCTCCGAAATTTCACCAATAACGGACGGATTAATTATTATTTGAGAATATTTGAAGGATTTAGATTATCAATTTTATGGATATGGATTAATAAAAGAATTAGAGATATCAAGGACGTACGGGATTAAATATAGATATGGAAGTAACATGTAACAAGATTAGTTCGAGGAATGCAACATTTGGATCATCCATGTGAAAGGAAACGAACCAGTAAAGTTACTTTAACAAGAGCCGTTGCATGTGCGACAAGTGTCGAAAGAAGAGGATGCCAAGGACCATGACTCACCATTTGACCATTAAAATATCACAGATGTCATAAGTAATTAAACAAAAAGAAAAACAAAAACATCATCACCATTTTCATCAAACTTTCGGCCAAGAAAAGGAGAAGAGAGAAGTAGAGATTTCTTCGACCAACAATTGCAAACAAGAGCTTAAAACGAAGCTAGGGGTTAGTACAAGGTGAGCCATGAATCTTATAGCTTTTCGTTAAGTCTTTCATGTTCAAATTTGAGGTCAAAGATGGAGATGAATAGTAATTTTCAAGAACTAACCTTTGATTCTTGATTTCTTTTGGTGATTCAAGCTAGCTTAAGGTTATATAAGGGCTATACAAGGATTATTAGGCTTATACACACACCAAGGAGGTATGGACCTTGAACCCTTGAAAGTATTAAGTGTTTTTTTTAGCTTTAATGGTGTAAAAGCATGTTTATGATCTTAGTAGCTATGATTGGGCTTTGTTATGAGTTGTATTGAGTTTTAAGAACGTAAAGGCATTGCTTGGCCTCAGTTCTTGGATATATAAGATGTATATGTTGTGTGGAGAGATTGGTGAGCAAGTTGAATGGGTTGAAATTTTGGGATTATCCGATTCATAGCCGTTATAATGCCCGATTTTCCTTAACCATTGTTTTGTCTATGATGTTCGGACATAAGGACTTCTGTCCAGAGTCACCACTGCCTAGTATTGTATGGGTCTTGTTTCAAGGTTCGTTTTGATATAAAGATCATGTGATTCCGAATTACGGTTTAGGAGAAACGAATGTTTTAATTAAGGACGTTTCGAGAAACCGAACTATACCACTTAGCCAACTTTGAGGCAATGATCAAACCCCTTAAGTGACCAATCAGAATGTGAAACTTTGTGTTAACATGCTAGGTATGTTTAGGAGGACCCTCGAAAAGATTTCGTGTTAAAAGGATTTAATCTCTATTTTATAAAAATGTTCGAGTCGAGCGTGCGCAAGAGGATTCTTAAGGAGTTAACTAGAAATCATGTCTTGGTTTAAGTAAAGTACATACTTAGTTTCGTGCAAGTATTCAAGTGATTAACCTTGGATCTTTTGACTATGTATAGATCGCCGGATTGACTCGAGGCACACTACCCCTACCTCACCACCAGGCAAGTCTTCAAAACCTATACTACTGTTGTTGTGATAATAAACTGTTTGCATATATGTGATGTAAATGAGATATATAAATTGCCTGCTTGTTTTTGAACTGCTATATATATAGCAATACTTGAGGATATGATTTGATGTGGGGCTTATAAGCTAGATATGGGATATCAGTTATAAGCCAGTGTTGTATATAATGCCCTAGGATAAGGGCGGGTGATTTTTCTCTAAGATCAGAAGTAATTATATTTCGGTATATGCGAAAGGTTATTTTCCGATAAAGATATCGGGTAACTGTTATTCGAGGGTTAATTATTTTATTTAAGAATATTATTTATATATATTCATTTGAGGATTATTGACGTTAAGAATATTATTTATTAATATTCATCTTAAGAATATTATTTATTAATATTCATTTGAGGATTATCGACTTACAGAATATTATTTATATTCATTGGAGGATTATTGACTTAAAGGATATTATTTCCATTCACTACGTCAAATTTGGGCTTTCGTCACTCTTTTGTACAGTAAGGGCTGTGACACTTTGGAAAAAACGAGTGGCTAAAGATCATCGTCCCAAGTTTTAGCCACACAATTGTTTTTCGAGTGACCGAAGACACATTTTTTGGAAGATTTAGTCACAATTTATAAAAGTGTGACAATTGAGAGATGAAACAGCATGTTTTTTTTGTTGACTTTGACCAAATCCAACATTTATAGTCATACTTGAGAGATAGAAGTGTAACAAAAAATAGTGACGCTTCTTTGCTGTATCTAAATGTTACCAAACGGTCACAGTCATTTTCGGGGATGTGGCTAAATGTGAAATAACCTATGGTCACTACATTTTATATGTGACTAAAAAGTAGAGTTTTCTGCATTATGTCAGATCTTTGTTCGCTAAGGCAGCTAAAAACTAGTGACTGTATTATTGTGTGACTAAAAAGTACTCTGTTTTCAGGAACAGAGCATTCTGTTTTGAGGATCCTCATTTCCAACTGATCTGTCACATTATTACATTTGGGTGTGGCAAAATATTTGACCACTGGACATGAAGTATTGGTATAGCAGATTAACCAGAAATGACAAACACAAACTTGATTTATCCAAGTTGCATACCAGATGAGCTTAAAACTTGATAATGAAGCTTAAAACTAGAACAATTCAACTAATCCATGTCATTCGGCCAACATTAGAATTCACCATTACATATTAATTCTTCATCAAATAAAAAACAAAGAAAATGACCAAGACAATGATAACATTATACAACTTCCCACGTATGACATGAACCTCCTTTCGAAGATCTTCAACTGTTGACATGCAGTTTTGCAGGTCAGTCTTCACAACATCAACTTCTTTCTGGATCTTGATCTTCATGCCAACTGGTTCAGGATCAATCCATTCCCAAAACGAACATTTGGGTCCAGAAGACTTGAAAAGGGAATTCAAATTAAAAGCTGTTTATTAAATGTAACAGATGAAACTGATAGACATCAGCTTACCAATGAACTTGATTTGTGGCACACCCGAAATCTTCTTCCAGGGTTGTCAAGTGTGTTTGATGTTCTAATCCGGGCAGGAAGACCACAGTAGCACAGATCACATCGATTTTGGTTTGAGCTGTAGGAATTTGAAGACGACATCATGATCAGGCCTCTTTCTTTGCACACACCTGGAGAAAAAAAACAGGAATTCAAACAGAGCATAGAATTTAACCATACAATAGAATTTAGCATTACATAAAAAACATGGAAAATGACAAACATAATGATAATAATTACCGGATTCAGTTAGCATTACGTATAATAATACCCTTACAGTCCTGTCTGAAGTAATCATGACGAGATTCATTACCCAAGTCACGTGGATCTACAGGTGGTAATATATTATCATTGTGAGGAAAAATTACAGTACTGAAATCCTCATTGACATCATCGTACAGATCTCTATAATTCTTAGGAGGTGTCATCAAGACAATAGACATTTTTTTATCCAGCTGGTCTTTAACATAAAACACCTGTCGTGCTTGTGAGGCCAATATGAACGGATCATCCTTGTGGCCTAATCTGTTAAGTTCGACCAACGTGTAACCCAAGCCATCTTGGTTGACACCATTTCTACTGTCAACCCAGTCGCACATGAAAAGAGGAATTTTCTTAATATGATAATCTAGTACCCATATCTCTCGTAGAACCCCGTAATAAAAGTTCTTTCCATAGGTTACTACTTCTTTAGAAATGTGCATCTCAGTTGCCTCTACACAAACCCCACTGTTCTGGTGAATTCTGCCATCACGAATTTTTGTACGAAATGTATAGCCATTGATGTCATATACATCGTATTTGTTCACGATTCTGCGTGCTCCATGTGAGATCCACTTAACTGTTTCTGATACACTTTCGTTGGAGATCGATAACTCGCTTTCAACCTAAATTACACAATAACAAGGATAAGATTCAGCTTGCACAAATTACAATTGAGAAAAAACTAAGATCATACTGATTTAAATATTACCTTGTTGCGTAACCAGTGACCAAACGTTGTGCTATGCTCTTTCTCCAGCCATGCTTGTTGTTTACCAGGATGTTTGTTTTTCAAAAATGTCATGTGTTGTCTGCAAGTACAAAAATGAGTATCAAATATGATCCTACTGTTAAATAAAAGAAAAACACAAATAAACATGTTCAGTAGGAGTCCTTACTCGATATACGGCACAACTTCAGGCGTATTTTGCAGTACATAGAAATGTGCTTTCATGTAGAGATCTTGAGAAACTTCAACTGGTTTACCAGCTGACAAAGGAATTCCCTCTTCATTACCATTTTCAGATGTGTTGTGCTGGTGTTCTGGAATATCAATGGACCTCATGCATTTTTTGTATTCGTTGAAGAACGCAATTGTTTCTTCTACAATATGTTCCTCAGCAATGCATCCTTCTGGGTAAGCTTTGTTCCGCACATGCCCTTTAATAACTTTCATCATCCTCTCAAAGGGATACATCCACCGAAAGCATATTGGGCCACATAATTTGACCTCTCTAACAAGGTGCACAGTTAGATGAAGCATAACATCAAGAAAGGATGGGGTAAAGTATTTCTCCATCAAGCACAGTGTAACACAAAGCTCCTCATGCAATTTATCGAGTTCTTCTACATTGATTTCTTTGCTACATATTGATTTGAAAAAAAAACAAAGTCTGATAATAGCATATCTTGTGGGTTTAGGCATGATAGACCGTATTGCAATTGGCAAGAACTGTTGCATAAGCATATGGTAATCATGTGATTTAAGTCCCATAAGCTTCCTATCCTTTTCATTCACCAAACTAGAAAAGTTGGAACAATAACCTTGCGGAGCCCTTAAGTTGTGTAATGTGCCACAGAACATGTCTTTTTCATCTTTAGTTAATGTGTAGCAGGCTGCAGGAAGTAATGTCTTCTCGCCTTGACTTTTAGCCTGCAACTCTTGTCTTATCCCAAAATGTGCCAGATCCTTTCGAGCGTGCAACCCATCTTTCGTCTTGCCCGGAACATTTAGTAATGTTCCGATAATACTCTCAGCCACATTCTTCTCAGTGTGCATGAAATCAATACAATGTTGGACCAAATTATACCGCCAATACCTAAGTCGTCGATTCCATATGTTGAATTTCTTCCAATAGGTCTGTTCTTTCTGTCCGGAATTTGTGCTACCACCCCCTTCCACCTTCCACCGTGACATGCCACAAGTTGGACATACCACCATGTCCTTGTAATCCTTCCTGTAAAGAATGCAGTTGTTAATGCAAGCATGTATCTTTTCGTATCCTGACCCCATTGCTGTCATTATCTTTTTGGCCTCATATGTGTTGTTCACCATCTCGTTACCTTCTGCAGGCAGCATCCTTTTCAACAGAAGTAGCATTTCAGTAAAGCAATTATTTGTCATTCCATGCTTACTCTTCAAGTTTAGTAGTTCAACTGTTGCAGACAACTTTGTGAAGTTAGGACAATATTTATACAAGGGCTTCTCCGCATCTGCAAGTAGTTCTTGAAACTTGTCAATGTCAGCTATGAAATTGTCTTCCGTAGCTTTTACCATTTCTATTGTTTCTGCAGCATCTGTTGGAAATTCTACTGCATCAAACTGGTTGAAAGTTGTTGGCTTGTCTTCTTCTCCATGTTTAATCCACCTTGTATAATTCCGATCGAATCCCTTAACGAGTAAGTGGTAATGGACCTCATCCACCGAAAGAGAGAAGTGGTTTAAACAGCTTACACATGGACATGGAATAGTCTTCGTTGACATATTCAGATGAGAAACCGCAAAATCGATAAATGCTACAACTCCATCCATATATGGTTCACTGTTTCTATCGGTTACCATCCAAGACTTATCCATAACTACAGCCTAACTACAGCAATTACGAGCATATTACAGCATAACTAAACCAATTACGAGCATATTAGAGCATAACTACAGCAATTACGAGCATATATCAAAGCATAAAATTCAAAAATTAGCATATATTTAACACATGACTTACTGAAATTAGGGATGAAATCGTTGTGGATGAAAGTATGAGTGGTTTCTGTCGGCTGCTTGTTTGAAGCTACTTGTTTGAATCCGATTAGAAGCGGCAGCTAGTGTGGTTTCCAATTGAGAGAATAAGCTTTCCACTTAGGTATTTGACCCCCATAGCCGCGCGCTGCTCCCTCTGGACTGAACCTGTTCAAGGCCCAATTAGAATAGTGTTGGCCCAAATAGAATAGTGTTGGCCCAAATCGAAAGAACGAGATTCGACCCCGATTGGGGAAATAATTTTTTTTAATGCATTTTTCGACGATCCAACCGTACGGATGTTAATGGATACGCATTGTGGTGTTGGGGAAAAATAATCGAAAAATCGGGAATTTATCTTGTACGACATTTTTTGAGGGATCTGGCCAAAGTACTACTCGAAAGAACGAGATTCGACCCCGATTGGGGAAATAATTTTTTTAATGCATTTTTCGACGATCCAACCGTACGGATGTTAATGGATACGCATTGTGATGTTGGGGAAAAATAATCGAAAAATCGGGAATTTATCTTGTACGACATTTTTTGAGGGATCTGGCCAAAGTACTACTCGAAAGAACGAGATTCGACCCCGATTGGGGAAATAATTTTTTTTAATGCATTTTTCGACGATCCAACCGTACGGATGTTAATGGATACGCATTGTGATGTTGGGGAAAAATAATCGAAAAATTGGGAATTTATCTTGTACGACATTTTTTGAGGGATCTGGCCAAAGTACTACTCGAAAGAACGAGATTCGACCCCGATTGGGGAAATAATTTTTTTTAATGCATTTTTCGACGATCCAACCGTACGGATGTTAATGGATACGCATTGTGATGTTGGGGAAAAATAATCGAAAAATCGGGAATTTATCTTGTACGACATTTTTTGAGGGATCTGGCCAAAGTACTACTCGAAAGAACGAGATTCGACCCCGATTGGGGAAATAATTTTTTTAATGCATTTTTCGACGATCCAACCGTACGGATGTTAATGGATACGCATTGTGATGTTGGGGAAAAATAATCGAAAAATCGGGAATTTATCTTGTACGACATTTTTTGAGGGATCTGGCCAAAGTACTACTCGAAAGAACGAGATTCGACCCCGATTGGGGAAATAATTTTTTTTAATGCATTTTTCGACGATCCAACCGTACGGATGTTAATGGATACGCATTGTGATGTTGGGGAAAAATAATCGAAAAATCGGGAATTTATCTTGTACGACATTTTTTGAGGGATCTGGCCAAAGTACTACTCGAAAGAACGAGATTCGACCCCGATTGGGGAAATAATTTTTTTTAATGCATTTTTCGACGATCCAACCGTACGGATGTTAATGGATACGCATTGTGATGTTGGGGAAAAATAATCGAAAAATCGGGAATTTATCTTGTACGACATTTTTTGAGGGATCTGGCCAAAGTACTACTCGAAAGAACGAGATTCGACCCCGATTGGGGAAATAATTTTTTTTAATGCATTTTTCGACGATCCAACCGTACGGATGTTAATGGATACGCATTGTGATGTTGGGGAAAAATAATCGAAAAATCGGGAATTTATCTTGTACGACATTTTTTGAGGGATCTGGCCAAAGTACTACTCGAAAGAACGAGATTCGACCCCGATTGGGGAAATAATTTTTTTTAATGCATTTTTCGACGATCCAACCGTACGGATGTTAATGGATACGCATTGTGATGTTGGGGAAAAATAATCGAAAAATCGGGAATTTATCTTGTACGACATTTTTTGAGGGATCTGGCCAAAGTACTACTCGAAAGAACGAGATTCGACCCCGATTGGGGAAATAATTTTTTTTAATGCATTTTTCGACGATCCAACCGTACGGATGTTAATGGATACGCATTGTGATGTTGGGGAAAAATAATCGAAAAATCGGGAATTTATCTTGTACGACATTTTTTGAGGGATCTGACCAAAGTACTACTCGAAAGAACGAGATTCGACCCCGATTGGGGAAATAATATAACATAAAAATATATATTCGTCTAAAAACTGACAACATCACTTTACCAATTCACTTCCCCCCAAAATATCAAACTTCCCCCCAATTCACTTTCAACATCACTTTACCCAACTCACATTCAAACTCTCCCTCTCTGTGCACCATAATCTCTCCACAACTTTCAGTCGGTGAAATTAGGTTACGCCGTCGGTCAGATCTGGTGACCCAATCTGGTTTATGTTCATGAAATTAGGGTTTTTTCCACCGGCGTTTAAATCACCTTGCTTGTCGCAGGTAAACCATTCTTCCACAGACTATATGTTTGAGATATATGGTTGGAGAGATTGCATATTTGAGTTGTATTTGAGAGATTGGGACGAATTGAGTTCCAATTATATGAATAATACTACTTATGCTTTAATGTTGATGTATTAATATCTGACATTGTTGTGCTTGTTGTCTACAGCTAATTTGAGTACCATGGGAAAGAAGTACAGGTTAGTTGTTTACTATGGGGGTCAGTTCATGACAAAGGTTAAGTGGCAATACACCGGTCCTAAGGCAAAGGTGTTCGACGGAATGGAAGTCTACAACATGACTGTTAAACAAGTTAGGGATTTGGTAGCGGATGTAGTTTCGGATGATGATAAGCTTTATTTCATGAAAGATGGGGTGACCCCGGATCATGGATATGGTTTGATCCTTGGAGACAGTGACTTAAAAGAGTTGGCTGTTGCTTCTACCATGACTGGAGTCTGCAAGATTCATGTCTTCCATTCCTGGTCCACAGCTACTGCACCAGTTTGCGTTGAAGAAGAATACCTAGGTAGACTAATTTTTGACTTCTCATATTTATGCATTTTTATGTATATTGAACAGATAAATCCTGTAATTGCTAAGGGTTCTTATACTGGTTGTAGGTGAGGACAATGAGGAATTTGAGGAACAATATTCAACGGAAGAGTGTAGCGAAGAAGAAGAAAGCACAGAAGTAGAAGACGAAGGAGAAAACGCAGAAGAAGAAGTAGAAGAGTGCAAAAAGGTGCAACAAAAGAATGATGTCAAAGCCAAGAGGGGGCTAACCAGGTTGCCGAAGCTGCGTACCAGGTTTACAAACTCTGGTGGAAAAAGACATGAGGTTGAATTTGACTCACTTGGTAGGTTAATGGGGGAATACAGATCAGAATTTACGAGCTTTTTGGGAGACACGGTCAGGGAGCATGTTGGCTTAAGATGGTTAACATGGAAGGAGGTGCCAAAAGAAGTGAAGGATAAGCTGTGGGATCAAGTAACGGTAAATCAGCTACTTCGCATTAAGTACTCTAAATATATGTTACATTTTTAATATGAAACACTATTGTTGAACTTATCTGCTTGCCTTTTATGTGTATTAACACCATGTATTATATATTGCAGCATTTTTTTGATATAGAACTTTGTCGTCGAAAGTTTACAATGACTCGGCTTGGTGGGCTGCTTCGCAATTTCAGAAGAAAGATGTATGCAAGATTCATACAACCTAACCTGAATAAACCAGCAAAGCTTGCAAAAGTTCCTAGGCAGTATCGTACACTGGTAGAGCAAGCTGATTGGGATAGGTTCGTAGCCCACACGCAAACGGATAAATTCAAGGTTGTAATACTTTAATATACGGATCATCGTTTGAATTAACGTATTTTTCCAATGCACTTTGCTGAAATAATTCTTTTGACTATTGGAAGGATGTCTCCAAAACTACGAAAATTGCGCGATCACGGTCAGTTTTTGATCATCGCTTGGGACGAGGAGGATACCCTCGTCTCAAAGAAAAATTGGTAATTCAGATGTGTTTTTATTGTGTTACTAGTGATTATTTTGGATATTAAATGTCTGATTGTGTCATCGTTGCATTATGCAAGGTTTCAAAAAATGAAATAAAGGTTGATGATGTCCCCTCCCGTGCTTTTATGTGGAGGAAGGGGAGGGAAAACAAAGATGGAGAGTTGGGAGATCCAAAAGTGAAGAGCATGGCAGATTATTTAGTAAGTTTAAATATGAGAGTTAGTATATCCTAAAGTGAAGAACATGTCCTTGTTACTAATTTTCTTCACTTTTTTCTTTACAGATGGATATTGAAGCACAGATAAAGGACGGACTAATCAAGATTGGGCCGGACGAGGATGCCCTTACAGTGGTTTTTGGCAGGGAGCAGGGTTCATACTTGAGAGGTGTTGGTTGTGGAGTCACTCCCAGTGCGTACTGGCATTGTCCTCGGCAAAGGACAACAGGAAAAGATAAAATCAAGATTCTGGAGCTTCAATTGGAAAATGAAAAACTGCTGCGTGAGAAGAAGGATGAAGAGCTGAAGAACCTGTCGTTGCAGATGGAGGCAACGAACAATAAACTGAATAAAGTCATGGCTCAATTGGATTCGCAAGGACTGCTTTCAGCAACAAAACAAGATGTAAGCACTACGTAAATTGTTGGAGTTTTTTGTGTTGGAATTTAGTTATCTTGTGTCTATATTCCAAAACATAGTTTACAAAACTTGTGTTATCACTTGACTTTCCCATTTCACGTTACATTCTGTAGGGAACACCGATAAGTGGGAATGGTTCGAGGGACAGCTTCATTAATGTTACCATCCCAGCATCGAAAGAGTTTTTAACACCTGTAAGTAATGGCTACTTTAATTTCTTTTTAATTTTTTCCAAGTAGTTGCTGATTTCTTGTCCAAATTTCTTAAATTGTAGGTTAAATCTGTGGAGAAGCAAGTGACTCCTACTGCCGACACATCCATAATGGCGCAAAAGGTGATCACTGCCGACACATCCATAATGGGGCAAAATGTCATCACCACCAGGAGGAAAGTTTATATATCTCCGCGTACCACTAAATCACAAGAAGATCCAACAATTGTGCAACAGGTATTACAACATTGCTAAATGCACATGTATATTGAGATTAACTTTAACTTTAATATGTTGGCAATTATGCTTCTACTTTTGTAGGAAAAGGTAATTAGATCCGGAACCAGGAAGAAGATTAATTTATCTCAGCCTAGCACTATCTCTGGTCAAATGCCATCTCAGTCAAATCAAACCTCAACAGTTGTCCAATCGGTATGCATTATATTTCTAAATGCGTATGTATATTAGTTCACTTTACCTTTATGATGTTAATTATGCCACGTACGTTTTTTAGCCAATGAAGTGTACTCTGTATATGTTGAATTTCAACAACCCGGTTGCACGTGGTACGGCTATCCTTTCAGACCAGAAAGGACAAACCATTCATGGAGTCCCCCTACAAGATGATTGCTATAGAGTTTCTGTTGATGAAGTTGTGAAGGGGGCAGCATTCTTACCTTATGAAGCCGGTGATATGCGGACAGTTGAGGATGCTTTGGGTTCTTTTGTGGCTTGGCCCAAAACCCTTATCAAGATAATTGATCATCAAGTACGTTTCTTACTTTGCATTCCATTTTGGTTGTGTGCATTTATTATCCTGCTTTATAATTTTGTTTAAAATGATGGAGCTTTAATTAAATAACATTACTTGTCCAACGGTCTTAACTTGCTTATCTATAGAATTACATTACTTGTGTTAGAATGGTCTTAACTTGAGGGCTGTTGGAATGATCATCGTATTTGTTTTCATGTTTTACTCTAGGTACCAAATCCAACGGCCAATGGGAAAGGGGAAGAACATAGCGCAGCTCAAGCTAAGGAAGAACATAGCGCAGATCAAGTTAAGAAGGAGAAGAAGAGATGTAATACCATTACTGGTTCCCCAGTAACACGTTCAAAGGCTAAGGCGAACAAGGCAGACAATCTGAGGAAGAAGCGGAAGCTGGTGGTGTAATTGTAAACTTAATTTGACTCATGTTAATGTGGTTTTCTGGTTGTGAACTTTTCGATAAGTTGTTAATTTTCTGTACTCTGGTTATGGTTATGTGGTTTTTATGGATTGTGGAGTTATACTCCATATCGTTGTTATGGATCATGGATTTAGTATGGATTTTATGGATTAATATGGACTAGCTAGTTTGGAATTTGGCATTTTTTTTACTTGTATTTTGGCATTTTACTTGTTTGCATATTGTGGCCTTTTTGAATTGGATTGTGGCCTTTTGGTATTGTGATTTGTATCGGCTTTTTGGTACGGCCGTGGTCATTTATATTACAAATGAAACCTCTTTGTGATGTGGTAAGTATGTGTGGCTAGTACCACACTTCAGCCACACTACCTATTATATTATATTGGGGGATAGTTACTACAATTATTAGTGACTAAAAGCAGTTGTTTAATAGTATATGAAACATACAAACGACCACAGAAAAATTATAAAATGTGGCCATACCCAAGTTTTTTGCCACGATTTACCAATAAATAGTGCGACCAAAACTAAGCCTTTGATGAATGTTGGTATTTAGCCACGTTATTAATTATCTTTAGCCACGACCCATCCTGTGGCTGAAAGCTGGTATTTAGTCACACTTTTGAGCTTAAAACAGGGGCTGTCAGACCCAAGGGGTGGTATGCTTTAGTCACTCTGTTTTGAGTTACAGCCACACATCTGGGGTGTGGCCGTAGGGGGCGTAAAATGATCCGACCTTAGGTGACACTTTGCTGAAAAATTAAAACGTGACGTAAAGTGCTTAGCCACACGTATTTTATGTGACGGAAGCCAAAATTTGACGTAGTGATTTGAGGATTAGTTATGAATATTATTTTCAAATATTCATTTGAAGATTATTTATTTAATGAATATTATTCTCAAATATTCATTTGAAGATTATTTATTTAATGAATACTATTCTCAAATATTCATTTGAAGATTATTTATTTAATGAATATTATTCTCAAATATTCATTTGAAGATTATTTATTTAATGAATATTATTCTCAAATATTCATTTGAAGATTATTTATTTAATGAATATTATTCTCAAATATTCATTTGAAGATTATTTATTTAATGAATATTATTTTCAAATATTCATTTGAAGATTATTTATTTAATGAATATTATTCTCAAATATTCATTTGAAGATTATTTATTTAATGAATATTATTTTCAAATATTCATTTGAAGATTATTTATTTAATGAATATTATTCTCAAATATTCATTTGAAGATTATTTATTTAATGAATATTATTTTCAAATATTCATTTGAAGATTATTTATTTAATGAATATTATTTTCAAATATTCATTTGAGGATTGCTTACTTAATGAATATTATTTTCAAATATTTGTTTAAGGTTACTTATGTAGTAAATATTAGTAATTATTTTCAAATCAAAAAGAGGTTCCCAAAATAATGTTTTTCCATTTAAATCTGTCTCTTAAAGGGGATTTAAATCCTCGCTCAATTATCAAAAATATGGGAAACCTGTCTTAAGTAACTGCTACTCTTTTTAAACTCTCAACTCAAAACTGTCAAGGGACAGATATTTGCTCAAAGCAATTTAGTTGCTGCAAGTTAAATATTGTGCTACCACCTCAACGCTCGAGGGGTAAATTCATGGAACAAGTCGATATCCATTAACAAGCATCGCTTGGGAAATATTGGAGAATCTTCCTTTCCAACCTAGATACAACTACTGAGTGGAGTCGTATCAACAAGTATTACACTTGGGGAAAGGAAGACGATCTTTACGTTTCAGAGTCATGGATTTCATCTGAACTAGGAGCATGTGTAAGAGGTCGAGTCGCGCCGATCCATCACCTTATTGCCCCAAATGGGCCGGGAGATCCAGAAAGGCGGTAGACAATGTCAGGCTGTCGTGATACTTCCATCTACATGTAGAAAACATATTTTTGTTGTACAACCTGCTACTGATCATAGTAAGGTTGGTACGACGGGCGCGGAGAAGGCTCCAGTATTGGTTCATCATCCATTTTGGATAATTCTGCAACATGTACTGAAAGGGACCAAGGTTGACACCGTGGTACAGGTTTACCGGTCATGTTGGCAGGGGGTCGAAAAGTGTTCAAGATAAAGTTACAATAAATTCATGCAACTCCATCTTTTATGAGTTATGACTCTGATAAAACCTGATTAAGGATATATATGCATAAGTGGATTGTGGGTTACGAAAATATTCCATTAATTTTCCTTGTAACTTCATCCTTTACGCTATACTAGTTTCTTATCTGTTGAAGGCATAACATGTGACTGCAATATATCTTTGAATTGTTATATTTTGGTAATCTATTATAAGTTATTTTTGGTGGGCTCTATTGCTCACCCTTGCCTTATTTATTTATATCACAACAACAGGTAGAGCAGATGGCCCGCAACAGTCACACCCTGCGAAAGCGGGTAGCAGTCGTCAGAGATTTACCCGTTGATGTCGTAGCCGCCATAGCTGAGGTAGTAACCACTAGTGTTCTAAGCTTCAACTTTTGTGTATCAGACTTATTTATATTATGATTAATGTAATCAACGGCAAGAACTTTTAAATGCTCTGTAATCTTTTGGGTTTGTAATAACTTATAACTTGTGGATCCTATGACTAGATACTTATTTCAATTTCATCTCTGGGACTATAACTAGTTGAGTGTGTATGGTGATGTATTGTGGGGTCACAGCATGTAGTTTAATTGTTTTGATTCAAGTGCAAGTAATATTGATGGGAATTGAGACCGTAACGACCGGATCCCCGACCCCGGATCTGGGGCTGTTACACTCTTGGCCTTCTTCTTCTCCGTATCCACATAGGTTGGAACAAACCTTGACAACTCCGTAAACCTTGTTTCATATTGGGGCACTGTCATACTTCCCTGCTTTAACTCCAAAAACTTTAATTCCATCTGATCTCTCATATAGTCCGGAAAATACCTTTCCAAAAACAACTCTGTAAATCTTGCCCATGTAATCAATCCCTCGGGTTCCATAGCCCTACTCGTTTCCCACCAATAACTGGCCTCATTCTTCAGAAAATAGCTTGCATACTCCGTCTTCTTATCCTCTGCCACTTCTATCAAGGCAAAAGCCTTTTCCATCTCCTTCAACCATGCCTTAGCCTCTACAGGGTCTGCTGATCCTTTAAATTCTGGAGGTTTTGATGCTTGGAAAGATTTAAACGTAATTGCCGGTGCTGCTTGCTGGTGATGCTGTTGATGCTGCTGATGCTGGTGTTGTTGCTGCTGTTCTAAGAGCTGTTGCTGAAATGCTTATTGCTGCTGTGCTAATGCGGCAGTCTGTTGAGTAAGAGTATTTAACAACTGGATTACCATCGGGTCCATGTGGCCCGTGGGAGGTGTATTCTGTTGACCTTCTTGGTCGGAGGTATCAGTCGTACGGGTTTGTCGTCTAGGAGCCATATCACTGATGAATAAACAATAATTGACTTAATCAAACAGTCCATATAAGAGAAGGAAGGATCACAATTGATATCTCGAAGGTTTACAGATTTTCTCAACGGTGTATGGATACACTCGTTGCAACAAGTAGAATAACAGTTATGATGCTGGAAGTGAATGACAAGGGAATAAATACAATTCTATAAAAGAGGTTTATCATATATATATAGATAGAGTTAGTACAAGCGTAGAACGCTTCAAAAGAAAATATATCATGGCTGAACCATAACTGCCGATCAGCAATACAACAAAAATGCAACAACAACCCGAGGCGTTCCTATAAGCCTGGTGCACTGCTGATTCTACAATATGCATCTATATACTAACTATCTAGTAACCATACATCCATGCTACATCTGTCTGCTCCTAAAACCTGCTCACAGATCACCTGCTCCTGCCGGCCATAACGGGGGTCCTGAAATATCTGCAATCTCACTCATCGCATAATCCAAAATTTGTCTCATCCCTGCTACTGTCTCTCCCTCTCGACTAGAAGCTAATCCGTGCAATCGAGTCTCAACCAAGGTCCTCGTAACCCTAAACCTCATCTGAATGTCCCTCATCTGATCTCTAAGTCTGTCCCTCTCTCGGATAGCGGCTGCCTCGATCGAACGAACCGTACCCATCTCCATAACCTGTCCATAAAGGTACTCCTTCTCTCTGCTCACCCTCTGATACACATGGTGTGGAACTGGGGGTTCACCTAACTGATACGAAGGTCCACAAACTGATGCCTGAGACACTGGTGCTGGGGCTACCTGTCGGAGTGGAATAGGACAAGGTATCTGATCTCTCCTGACTACTGGATGCTGATGCCTAGGCTGATATCGCATTGGCCGAGACGGTCCTGCTCTCTCAACGGGTGTAGGTATCTCTGCTATCGTATCCTCGGAAGGGTCTGAGTCTGAACTAGAACTAGGGGGCTGCAATTATAACCACATTTAATTACTACGCATAATATCCCTAGTTGACCTCCTAATATCCTTACGTGAATTCCTAACTCTCTATGTTATCCTGGACCCTAAGTCCTAACTTGTTTCAATTGCCAAAACCTGTTGCTTTGATACCAACTGTGACGCCCTCCAAACCCGGGGTACAGATTTGAGGAGTCATCCGACCAACGGAATACTCTTTAACACATGCATAATATATATAAAGACACAAATACCCCTTGACCAAGACCGCATCCAGATTATGGCAATGAACACAAGCTACTACAATCTTTTATTAATACAATACCAGTTTTATCAGAGTTATTACATCACGACTAAAGTTCAAATCTAGATATCTAATCTAGAAAAGCAAAACAACAACTACCCTGCCAATGACAATGACTCGAGGGGCTCTCCTAGCTTCTGGTGAACTATCGGTCACGCTATGTTGACTCATACTCTTGCTTCACTGGAATAGGGTTAGAAAACAACAAGCAAGAGTGAGCCAAAATTGCTCCGCAAACATCAATGAATCATTTCTATCACAGTTGTAAGGATATGAATTTATGATATCAGAATCAACAATATTTAGCTAACACATGCTTTGTATCAATAACAATTGAAGAAAAGAATTAGAATTTGGCTTAAACATTTTATTCAAATCAAAGGTTGTGCTGCTGGTCAGCCACGCATCAACCCCGGACTAGCTCACAGCATAGTCCTCTACTGGATCCTAGGCCAAACTGGGCCTTAAGTTATTCCGACCATAAATATGGCCCGACCAATTACTGGTCCATTTTAAAAACATGCCAAATCTATCATAGGGTATAAACAATAACATGCTCAATAAGATAAACTCAATGTATAGTAATTGCAAAAGAGCTTCAACTGCTCAATATCAAATGAAGATTGAGAAACAATCATGAAGTAATTTAAACGGTACAGTGTACTCATTCAATAAGGAGATCAGTATTGGTAATCGATAATCGATGACCGTAATCAATAGTCAACGATGGAAGTCAAATGATCAATGGTTGTCAATAATAATCAACGGATGATAATCAATAATCAAATGGGGGTAAACAATAATCAAGTGAGCTAGAAATAAGGGTTTCCGATGCAGATCAAATCAAAGAATCAAGAATCTCTAAGGAAATGGAATCAGTTGTCCAAATGCGGTTAAAAGATTGATAATTTGAATTGTTCTGGGGATAAGGGTATTCAAGTAATCAAGACAATAATAAATTTTATCACAAGTAAAGGCACAGATACTTGCCTGGTCTATGCTGCTGTCGGATCGACTCTGCTCACTCTACCTTTTCCTTTCCCTTGCTCCGGGAACTCGATTCTATAATTAAACAACTCATCACAATAAGTCTAACTATTCTCGTTCTACTCTCGACACTTACTCAATCAATAATCACATTTAAACAAGTAACCGGTTACGTATCGGACGTCCGGAATGATTTACGATATTTAAAACTCAGATATTTGCCCTAGTACGGGCATATACAGACTATAAAACACAACACACAATTAATATGAACCATATAGCACTTATAAATATTTTTTAAAACACCATACGAAACTTATTTGAATTTTTGATAAGTCACGATTAATTTTTAAATCAAAAATCGGATTTTTAAATCCAATATAAACATTTAAATGCAAATAAATCAATTAATAAAATTAATTGACAATTTTTAAATGCCCAAACTATTTTTAAATAAATAAATAGGCTTGAAAATAATTAAACCGAATTTTTATTTAATTAAATCTAATTAATAATTAATTTTTAAGAATTAATTAATTAAAAGAAATAACCAATTAATTAATAAATTAATTATTAATTAAAAATAATTAAAATAATTAAGTTTAATCAATTTTCGGATTTAAAATAATAGATATAATTTTCCAGAATTTTTCTGATATTAAAATATATTTTTAAAATAAAAATATGAATTTTTAAAGTCTTTCAACTATTTTTCGAATTAATTTAAAAAAATAAAATTCAAAAACAATTTTTAGAAATCGAATTAGGGTTTTGAAGATTGAAACCGGGTCAAACTTCGGGTAAACGGGTCGGAAGAACAAATCCGGGTCACCAAGAACAACCCGCCGGAATCTGGGTTTTCCAGAATCCGGCCGGCGTCCGGTGGCCGGACTTGCCATTTCCGATCAAAACAACATCAAACCATAGGGCTTTTGTTCGCTTTTTCAAGACAAACATAACCCACATACAAACACATTTGTCCCATGCCGGAATCGTGCCCAGAATTCGTTCAAAGAACTCGCCGGAGACGACTTCGGCCGGAAACCCGATCTACTTTTATTCTACATGAAACTCAAAGATTAATATACCAAAATGAAGCTTATAACTCATACAATCAAAGCCCCATATCACAACTAACGTCAGATCAACAGAAAGAATGAACGAAGTAAAAGAAGATTTCGGGTCGAAAACCCGAAAATCAAACCCGACTAAATTGAACTTAAACACGAAATCAAATCATGGATTCTTGCTAATTAGAACCCTAGGAACATGTTAGAAGCAACCAATTGAACGGAGAATCAACAGAATGAAAATCCCCAAATTAATCAAGAACCCTAATTTAATTCGAATATTGAAAAATTCATAATAAATCGAAAAATTACCAGATGATGATGAGGTTGGAAGATTCTGAAACTAGAGATCAAGAGCTTTGATTTGAGTACTTGAACTTTGATTTCTGAAATCAATAACACCTTGAACGAATGGATTGAAGATTCAAGAACACGAAGAACATGTTTTGGGAATTTTTACTTTTTGATAATACGCAAAGCAGATTATGAAGGTTATAAGGTTCGATTCGTCTTTTTATATTTTTGGAAAAATAATACCCAAGGAACACTTTTGGATCGTTATAGATCCACTAGATCGTTTAAAAACCCTAATTAGGTTAAAAATACGTTTTACGAGAAGATAATTATCTACAAGGGTTGATAATTATCCAAATCAATACATATCATTATATAACTAATGCTCAAGAATACTGGGGCTATAACAAAGGTAATATTTATATAAAACGATATATCCGTCCCCTTAAGCAATTAGGGTTCGGAACAATTTTTCCCTTTTTGAACAAAACGAATTATTCTTGCAGAATCAAATAGGTAGGAATGAACTGATACGAATATCTCTCCCGATAATGATTCAAATACGAAAGACGAAGAGATAATAATCAATGTACGAAATTCCAACGGGGCCCTTGAATTATCAAAACGGGGCTCAGATTTGAAGAAAATTCCAAATGACGAAATATTTGAAAGGGGCTTCCGACTCACCAATTAGCACATAATCACACAATAATTATCATCTAATAATATTCCAATACTCCACAATAAATATTTTTAAATTAAATATATCATTTAATCAAATAATAAAATTCACGGATATTACAGTTTAAATGCTGAAAAAGATATTGTCACCAAAGAAGCTGTCATGGAGGACACTATCGAAGAAGATACTGTCCTGAAGGACACTATTGAAGAAGATGCTGTCAAGGATGGAATCAAACCTATTGTCAAACCAAAAAGGACAAAATCCTTAGCCAGGGCTTGGTTTTCTAGACAGGAACCTGAACCTGAGGAGACTACTAAAGCAAGGAAAGGAAAGACCAAGTACTCAGGAAAGGAGAAAGCTACAGGGCTATGCAGGAATTTGAAGAAACCAATTCAAATCAAATATCCAAACTCTTTTGAAGTACAACATGCTAAATCCAAAGAAATCAGGAGTGTTAAAGTGAAGTTAGATGCCAACCAGGAGGCAAGCATGTACATTCTCTGGTGGGATTCATCAAGGTCTATAAAGGTGGATAAAGACTTTATCATGGAAGTTGAGTCAATTTCTGTGAATGACATCCCTGTGATTGTAAGAACAAAATTCAGGACAAGGATTGACTACTTCTTCTTGGACAGAATGGTGGAGTTACTGCAAAGCTATGACAATGTATCCAACAGTGTCATGGAGCATGTTCTGAAGTACAAGGATGAAAGAGACATGGAATTTTATCAGAAGTTTGGTATGATTGAAGATCATGATGATGCTGACATTGCTCACTTATTGGAGTATTCTGATGAAGAGATAGCTGATTATGAAGAAGAGCTTCCTGAAGAAGAGGTGCAAACCCAACCAGGTCATGAAGGACCTTCAAATCCTGCAGGAAGAGATGCCACTGAAGATATGGAAGCTTCACTCTTGAACAAGTGCAAAGAAGCAAACATGGTGGAGAGTGAAGGACCCAATTATCAACCATGTATGCTAGAAAATCCTCTGAGGATCAAGTTCATGAGGGAAGAGATCCCTGTGAGAAGCTTTCATAAGCTCAGAACAAGTGCTTTGAAAGACTTACTCTACATGGTAATTGGTTCAATTCATCCATTAGAACAGCTGTGTTCTTTTGAGATTGAGGGTATTCTTCAAAGAAGAAAGGGTGAGAACTCAAAGCTGGATAAATCAAGAAGAAAAACCCTGAATGCATATCCTGGAAGAAGATTTAAACTTGTTGAAGGCAAATTGAAGTTCAGAACTTATGCCTTTGGTCAAGAATTGTGGACAGATCTCCAGGATGCAAGAGTATGTCTCTCCAAAGCAGTCCAAAAGTACATTGATGAGATATAAGATGATGCCATATCTCCTGATGAGAAGGCATTGGTGGAAGGACTCAAGGAGATTCTGAAAGAAGCTCTTAACAGAGAGGATGAAGCAAGACAGAAAAGAAAATCTGAAGCTAAGTGCAAATCTTTTGTCAATTCTGATCTTGTTAGTTAAGTTGTCAGCATGTATTAATTGTAAATTTGTTGTTATTCTCCATAAAAACAAATTGGGGGAAATTGTTAGGATTTATGGGTGATAGCTATGAGACAGCTTAACAAGATATTTTTAATGCTTAATTTTATTAAGTATGAACATACTGTCACAACCAGAGTATGTTCTTGTAACCATTTTTGTTTGTTGACAAATAAGATTCTAGTACATCTTGGTAGAAGTTCATTTATTTGTTCAAGCCTCAAGAAGTGCTCAATGAGGACAACAAGAATAAATGTTACTGTCATGTCACTGACAGTAAGGCTAAAAGAAGACAGCATGTTGCAAGTCACGACAGTATATCCACTTTGATAGCAACATTGGCGTAAGCCCTGAGACAACAACTTTTCCTTAGCCTGACAGCAAGCTTGGAAATCCTGACAACATCCTCTGCGGGGATTTCTTACTGTCACCTAAAGCACATACTCGTGACAGCAAGCTTGAAGATCAGGATACTGTCTCCAAGGGATAATCGTTGTATTGGGGATCTACCCAGTCAAACATGTGACAGTTTGGATGTTCAAGAAACAGGCGTGCCGCAGTATCCCAACACTGCATCAGGTCTGCAAGACTACGACATAAGCTTGAGAGATCACATGACAAAGCTCACCAATTCAAGAGTATGACAAATCAACATCTACTGAATTGTGTTAGCTAAAAATAGAATGTATCTAGATTGCTTTATCCAGTAATGATAAACTTGTTTGTATATCAATTTAGGTAAGACTCACGGGTAGACAATTTGTAAGAAGCTGCCACATGAAAATGACAGCAGCTTCACAAACCCGTGATGATAGAGATAGGTTTAGTTTTTACTAAGACTAGGTCTCGACTTATTCTGGGTATCACTCGAGAAATCGAAACTCAAGAAAACTGATATTTTCTTGAGGTTATAGCAACACATTGCAAAATAAATAAAACATTTATTTTGTGAGAAAATCTCTTGTGCTTACTTGTTTGCAATTCTTAAACTGATAAACGTTAATCTTAGTTTTTGTTGTTGAAACATAGATTGAGATTTATCAGTATTGCATTCAACCCCCCCTCCCTTCTGCAATAGTCAAGGACCAACAAACCTTAAAACAAAAACATAAAGTACAACTTCAAAAATTTAAACAGAAGAATACATGGTGAAGCAAACAACATATTTCTTGAAGGATTACTCATAGTATTAGCTAGCTGATGCAATTTACAGTTCTATGACTCGTGTGTTCACTTTTCACTTGATTCATGCCCTTTAAATCAAATGACTGCTAAACTTCCTCCACGAGATACTAAGACATTAATTGAAATTAAATAATCATGTTGACATGAAAACATACCAAATAGTGGAAAGATTGGCATATAATAAACGAATGTATTTGATGCAAAATAACATTTTTGGTGATATAGTTGCAAACTTTATTAAAGAACAGATAAACATAATGGCTTGATGAGCATACCAATTGTTAGAGATAATCTGATATTAATTGCAGGAGATAAGGAGTGTTAACATCATATTCAAGCGTGAAACATAGCATTAATAGTTACTAGTTACTACCTACTCTAATTGTATTTAAAGTTGGGGGTTCTTACTGAAACAAAATCTATTACAATAAATTATCTTAATTACCGTGAAGTGCTAGTAGCATCGGTCACTGGACCATGGTCATGCAAGATCAGATCAGAATGTGGACCCGAAACCTATGGTGAATCTTCTTCATTCGTAGAAATGTCTTCATCTGATGATGAATTATCCTTAGCAGAAACAACATCTTGTATCCTTTCTTCCGCATCCAGATGATCCTTATAACTTATAGCATATGCAGACTTCTAATGATGATGGACTTAAACCACTTCTTCTTTTATTCAAAATCATGCCACTAAAAAAGCACTAATTGACGGAATACAATATTCAAATTTCCAGAAAAATTGAAGAAGTACCATTAATTCAGGAAATATTCAAATTTCCTCCAAAATTAAGTACTAATCAGGCTATTATTAGGGCATTTTCGGGCCTTTATTTAGGTTTTTATCCGGGCTTTTAAAAATCTAGGCTTTTAAAAGCCCGAATAAAACCCCGAACTTTTCGGACTTGGGTAAAAAAATTAGTGCCACTTAGGATTTGCGGACCAAACCGGATCAGACCGAGCTTTTTTCGAGCTGAATCATTCGAATTTCGGGTTTTGAATTTTTGGGACATCTCTGTAACACGGCCACATATGATCATATATAAGTAGTCACACAAATGAAACAAACAAGGTTTAGGTAGGGTAATATGATTTTTGCTTCCGCGCACATCTAATCAGAGAGCAGGTTAAAATGATTTCTTGCGTTTTAAGTTTTATATATTCTAAAGTATACTGTATGCAGATTCCATTACGCACTCTTTGCACATGAATATTGTGATTCTGCGATTAATAAACTGTGCATGGTAAACATTTCAGTGTCTAACTTTAGAAGAAGTTATCTTTGCCCGGTCTCTTTTTATCTCGTTGTTTTGACTTTTTACGTGTATTTTAAGAGGTGGCAATAATAATAATAATAATAATAATAATAATAATAATAATAATAATAATAATAATAATAAAAATAAAATATACGGAAGTAATTTTTATTTGTTCAGGAATGAGAGAATTTGGAAGTTTTATTCAGTAGTCGTCAATTGATTATTTTGTTGGCATTTTGCCGCAAAACTCAGAAACTAACTTACAAAGAGATATATATATATATTTGTTTGAAACACACATTTGAATTCTGAAATATGAATAACAACGTTCGAGATCTGAGTATCACGCAAATGCACACACATACAAAGAGTGACACACAGTACCTTTATTATAGACTGTGTGCGCTCTGTCAAATTCAGAAATTGAAATAAGTGTTTCTACTTTTTACGACCACTGACCGGTTCCAGATTACAGCTTTCATGATTAATTTCATCTAGAGAAGATGTTGTATGCATGATTAAATAAGTGATCACTTTGGTGTGATAATTATTTGTGTTAAATATAATGAGGTGGATTTTGAGCTATGTGTTTTGTCCACAATCATATGTTTTTGATGGGCAACTACTGCTGCTGCAGTGACTAATTTGAACATGTAACTTTACTAGAGAATCTGCGCGCTAATATTATTATCAACCAATTTGTAACAAAAGCAACTCATATTATTGTGTTACTGTTTTGTATTGTGGTCCTGTATAGGAGGAGGAGGAAAAGCTTCTCCTCTCTGGTCATGAAATAGTGAACTAGAAATTGTATAACATTTATTTATCATTTAATTAGAGTTTACCTAGCTAGCAGGGGTGCCAATGGTCATGCAAGTTAGCTAGCATGAATAATGGTTTTGCAGCTATTCATTTCTGTCCTACTTGTTAGAAAAAAAGAAGAAATTAGATTTTGCACCCTTTGTTTTCCTTTTACTTGCTAAATCAAGTTTGTTTCTACAGGCATCAAACTCTGCATTTCATAAATGTATTTGGAATACTGCTACATTTCAAAACTGTTACAAAAGCTTATGCAAAAACTGGTACTAATATGTCCTGAGGTGCCAAGTCATTAATATTATGAAAATCTTCATCAGGACTATCATCTAAATTCTTTCTGCGGATGACATTGGCAATAAGGATGATGGCTCTGGTGCTTTCCTTTTAGTGTTTAAATTAATTGTCTCTCATAATAAATCTTTATCGGAGCCAATCATAGCAGGAAAGTTCACCTTGGCGCGTGATCCACGCAACTGAAAGGCGGCTTTGTCATAAGCTAGTGCTGCATCTTCTGGTGTATCGTACGTCCCAAGCCAAATTCTGCCACCTTTCTTGGCCGGATTTCTGATCTCTGCTGCAAATTTTCCCCAGGGACGACGCCTCACACCTCTATACCGCTTCCAATTTGATTGCGTGTGAGCCTTAAGTGCCTTGTCAAACTCCTTGGTGCTATGAGGATCAACATGCTCTGCATTTCCAGACTCTTGGAGGCTGTTTTCTTTGAGAATTAAATTGCAAAAGGTTGCAATGCTTTCTTCGTCAATTTGTACATTGCATGAACTGTTAGTTGGAAAATACTCGGAAACGTTCTCACAATCTTCAAAAAGATGTTGTCTTATAGATTCAAGAACCGCAAGGTCCGAGCTTGATAAAGTTTGGGAATACATATCTTCAGTTTGAAATAATGAGATTTCTTTAGCTACTAATGGATTTGGTAGTAATGTCTTGAAAGCTTCTTGTTGTCTATATATAGAACATAGAAGAGCATGCATGTGACAACGTCACTTTAGAGCCCTTTAAGTTTCAGATGTGAACATTTATATTTTAGTTTTCTTATATCACACTTCAATCGTTTTCAGACCTTGAGATAACTACAATAAAACAAATCCTTAAACACCGGATTTCATTCTTTTCCCTTTAAAAACATTCAAGGATTCTGAATTAATCAAGAAGATTTTCGAAACTACAATATCAAGATGATGGTGTCATAACCGGCATCATCCTAGCCACCGGAGCCATTTCCATGGCCATCTTTGCCCCCTCGCCATCCTCATTCATGACATCTGCCTATAGTGAAAATACATGCATATTAAACTTTAGGACTTGTTTGTTTTGATAAATGTTAAACTTTAGGACTAGACTCATTAATCTTACACGGAAAATCCGAAAATATATAAAACCAACGAACAAGAAATAGGTGGATAGAAATGTGACTTACTGAATTTCTTTCTCTAGCTTTTAGTTTGTTGTATTCAGGAATATTATTGAACTACTTTCTTTCTCTGTTTTGTGTTATGTGCGTGTCCAAAAAGTTATGCCATCATTATGTATTGCATTGGTAAACAATCAACTAACAGTTTTGGACTTACTCTTATTAAGAAAATTTAACCAAATTAAAATAACAATTGAAGACTCTATATATATATATATATATGATGATGATGCCACTGCAATTTGGCCTAAAAAAGGAAACTGCCAAGAATGGCTGTTTAAAGAATTGGACTTGCCTACCAAGAAATATAAGGTTCGCAGCTCCCTTTACAGGTTTCAATTCTTCCAGTACTACTTCACATATTCTTCTGAACTCGAAAAGTTGAAGGTACTTGACATATTCTACTATATTCAAAGGCAAGCAGCTTAAGAATAACAGTTAACGCCTCTTTGAGCACTTCAAAATAACCTAAGAGATTTACAATGCAAGTGCAGCGACTCAAATCAGTATCAAAGCCAAATCTCAATATTATGGAGTAGAAGACCCTGTTTGTCTCTACTCTTTCCTGTAATATGGAGTGGAATAATTGCATCGTCAATTACATAACCCGATCCATGTTTTTAGAGAATGGTACTACTACTATGCGCTGTAACAAGTTTCAACCAAAAGCTAACAATTCTTGGAACACCTCCACGGCCTCTTTAAAATACGAGTTACGAATAAATGCACTCATCATAACATTCCGAGCGATATGATTCGTACAACAATTTCAACTCCCCACGCTTGGCATAATTATCCATTATAGAAGTTTTGAGTATATTGCCACATTGTCCACCTTTGTTGCTTCAGTGATGCACCTGTACTGCAATACTGATCACTGTTTTGCCTTGCAGAACATGGATATAATTAGCCAAGTTCTTTCAGCCCCAAAAGGATATTTAACATAAGCATCCGTTTTGTCAAAATCGCCGGAGAGTACTTCTGGATGAGCATGATTAACTAACGAAGACTGCAGCTCAAACACCTCCAAACCGAGAATATATGTTTTAGTCGTGCATATCAGGACCAGAGACCCAAAAATCAGACAATCGACTATGGTTATTGAGAGACTTGTTTGGTCATTTATGAAAAGACATTTCGAGGACAGTTTAGTAAAAGGAGGCTACAGACATAACTATTTCCAGACTTACCATGATTAACTCAAATTTCCAAAAATTTTGTGATTTTTGAGTCCGCATTGCACTCAACACTTAAAACTACTCGGTGATTCTTACAGAGAACATCAAGATTGCAATACATCCACGGGATTTTCCAATACAGCCTTGTCATAAGTGTCATGTCAGGTACATGTAACATGGATGTTGGTCAACCTTGATCGCCTTATAATAAGTTAGCACTTTATATATACTGCTACTACTACTCGGTAACATTCTTTAAATCTAGGAAGGGCCGGGATGCGGGAACACAAATATAATCTAGCTAGCTACTCAGCAGAATCCAAAGGTTATGCAAATTTAATCTATATTGACAAAGTAAATGCAGAATTTGAGCATATATATGCTAAAACGAGTCGATTAATACTTAATTTATTCGATCCTTTTTTCTCTTCACGACAAGAAGATACCGTTGTTTCAAACAATGTCGACTATAAGTTCTTAGAAGGTCATATGCATCATTTACCTAATTTCTTGTGTAAGTATCTTGAGTTTCATTCAGTAAGTTGACGGATGGCCCCATAAAATGTTGGGGTCCGCCCCGAATTCCTAAATAAGTTAAGAATTCTATTATGAATCGTATTCTAATTTGTGATAATTGAGGAAAATCTTATTCTGATAAAGATAAGAATTGTGAAAGATTTCTATCCAAGATAAGAAAAGATGGTAATTGTCACCAATAGAATTGAGATATATTAGGATTAGAATATCTGTGGTGCCTATAAATATAGATATTTGTAGGGTTTTTTGATGTATTGCAAAAGTTAGAGAGTTGTGTGCGATACAGAAAAGAGAGCTTTTGTAATCAAGGTGAGGTGATTGTATTCAAGAGCGTTGAGTGAGGGAGTGACTCCAATCTTGTAATACATTCATAGTGGATTTGTGGTTTTACCCTCCCTTGAGGGGTTTCCACGTTAAATTGTTGTGTTCTTTACTTTCGTGTTTGTTATTGTGTTTGATTAACGTTGATCTACAGTGGATGCGATCCTAACAAACTGGAATCAAGAGCTTGGGTTCGAGGAGTAGATTCGGCGTTAAAGAGAAGACAATCACGAAGTAATTACGAAAATTCGCAGGAATTTTCTGGCATGCGCAGCTGTTGAAGAATTGACGATTGGGATGTCATTCGTGGTCGGATCGTCCTGATTTTCGGACAGTAGATTCGTTACAGCAATATCTAAAATGTGAACGATGCAGATCCGATTTTGGGTTCGGGAGGGTGTGATTTCTGGTGTCCGAAGTTGACTGTTTGTGTGTGGATAGTTGGTCGTGAGTTGATCTTTTCTTGGCTTGATGGAAGATTTAAAGTGGTTGAGGATTGATGCACCCAAGTATGATGGGAAGACGGATTTCATTATGTGGCAATTCACCGTCAAGGATGTGTTAATTCAAGAAGGACTTGATGATGCCTTGGAGAAGACAAAGCCAAAAGAGATGAGTGATGCAGATTGGGCGAAGATCCAGAAGAGAGCGGCGAGTACAATCAGGCTGGCACTTGCACCTGATGTGAGATATAACGTGTTGAAGGAGTCGACACCAAAGGAGATATGGGACAAGTTAGCAAGCATATACGCTTCGAAGTCGTTGACCAACAGACTTAATTTGAATATGGAGTTGTACTCTTTAAAACTGGATGAAGAAATTAGTCTCCATGATCACATTAGTTGTTTTAATCAGCTAGTATGTCATCTGGCTAATGTTGATGAGCCGATGAAAGACGAGGAATAAGCTCTGTTGCTGTTGTCATCGTTGCCGAAGTCCTTCAAGTATTTTAAGCTAACGCTTTTAGTAGGGAGGACAACTCTTACGCTTGATGATGTGTTAAAGGCGTTAAGAGATAATGAGAGGATGACAAAGGATGTTGTTTCTCAAAGTGGGGAAGTTTTAGTTGTCGAAAGTGCTGAAAGAAGGAGTCGCAATCGCAATGACCTGCAAGGAAGAAGTAAATCTCGACCGAGTAAGAGGGATATGAGCATTGTTGAGTGCTATTATTGTGGTGAAACATGTCATATGCAGATGTTCTGTCCAAGCTTTAAAGAAGATGTGAAGTCCTTTAAGCAGATGAAAGGAAAGAATAAAGTTGATGATGCGGACTCTACACTTATGATCGATGAGGGAGAGTTTTTGATGGCGAGTGAGGATACCGTTCCTGGTTCGGTGAAGAATAAATCATAATGGGTGATGGACTCTGCTGCTTCTATGCATGTATGTAGGGATCGAACGATGTTTGAGACTTTATGCACTGATGAAAGTCTTGGTAATATTGTTGTGGGGAATGATGAGAAGATGAAGGTTCAAGGAGTTGGAACTGTTCATCTTAAACTCCATGATGGTACGATCAAGAAAGCTCTCAATGTGAGATATGTACCAGATGCATCAAAGAATGTGTTATCTTTGAGTGTGTTGACATCATGTGGGTACAGATTCGTTGGACGAGGGCGAAGTTGCAAGGTGTATAAAGGAAGAAACTTGATTCTACAAGGGATGATTCATATATAAGAAGAACATCTATTGTTTAGATGGTGAAGCAACAACGATGAAGACCGAGAAAAAGGTGAAATTCTCGGAATTGGTTGAGGTATTAGGGAATTCGAGCCGTGGGAGGATTTGTTGGGGTCCGCCCCGAATTCCTAAATAAGTTAAGAATCCTATTATGAGTATTATTCTAATTTGTGATAAATGAGGAAAGTCTTATTCTGGTAGAGATAAGAATTGTGGAAGATTTCTATCCAAGATAAGAAAAGATGATAATTGTCACCAATATAATTGAGATATATTAGGATTAGAATATTTGTGGTGCCTATAAATATAAATATTTGTAAGGGTTTTTTGATGTATTGCAAAAATTAGAGAGTTGTGTGCGATACACAAGAGAGAGCTTTTGTAATCAATGTGAGGTGATTGTATTCAAGAGCGTTGAGTGAGGGAGCAACTCCAATCTTGTAATACATTCATAGTGGATTTGTGGTTTTACCCTTCTTTGAGGGGTTTCCACGTTAAATTGTTGTATTCTTTATTTTCGTGTTTGTTATTGTGTTTGATTAACATTGATCTATAGTTGATGCGCATAAAACTCTACTCACGTATTAAAGCTTCTCGAAAATCATGATATATAAATAGATCATAGAATGAATCATTTTAACATGTAGACTCCTGAAGTTCTAACCAAAACTACTACTTTGGAAGTGTTGTTAAACGTGGAAAATGAGTCTTCCAATAATTTCCACAAAGATCAAACATGCATACCTTTCGTAATCGCACTTTGTTTTTATTCTAATATTCATATTATCCGATTTTCAGAAAAATGTTTTTAGACATATTTCGAGATCCCTCGTATCAAAATAGAGTAGTCAGTAGTTAGCAAGCTAAATCCTGATTTTCAAAGCTACTTGTTAATTGAACATTTGATGCTTTTGGTTCAAGATCTGTAACAATACATATTAATGTGGGAGTGAATTACACTGCTTTTTAATTACGGTTCTAAATATGATGAATTAGTATACAATTTCCTTCAGCATGCAATACGAGAAAAAATGAACCATTGGAAATTTTGAAGATAACTTATTAAGACATTAAACGTGGGACTGATTATTGAATAATAAGCCTTATTTGAATATCTGTACCCAAGATTTAAGTAGAAGCAGGTTGTCAAGTGCGTGTGTGAGTATATATAGGTAGCAATAAGTAAACAAAACAATACATTATAGCTACATCGTATAAAAAATTAATGGCTTCTCAAACCTTATTAGGCCGAGACCTTGAAGTACTCGAGTCGATACGCAAGCACCTTCTTGATGATCCAGACGTTTCAGAGTGTTTCCCAACAATAGTTCCTAGCAACAATCCAATCTGTGAATGGGATACATACTTCACTAACCTTTTCACGGAAGAAATTAGTTCAGAAAAAAAATCATTCAGCCTCGATAATAAGAGCAAGAACGATATCGATGAGGTTCATGAGCGACCAGATTCGAAGCAGCAGGTAGGTGTAAAAAAGCGGCCAAGAAATTATGCAGTGGAGATGAAAAGGGCAGCTAAGAATGGTCCTATAATGTGGCTTGAGAAATGTAATACGTCGGATGGTTCATCGGGGTACGATGGACGAACCACTGTTAGGTTTCGTGGTTCAGGAACCAAGTGAAAATTTCCTACAGGATCAGCTCATGTTTATATATATATGTTTCTTAAAACTGCAATTCAATTAAGTTCCATCTGCTCATGTTTTCTCCACAACATTGCAAAAATAAGTTTCACTACACCACTTTGCAAAATTGACAAGTCACAGTTTTGCTTTTTAAAACTTAAATTTTACGATTATATGTGAAATTGAAAGAGTAGCTATTTCTCTAAAATTCCAGGGAAATTTTGTTCATCAAAGTGGATCCAAACTCTACTCTCTCTTTTCTGACCAAAAAAAAAACTAACTCTCTCTTTTGATTTTTCGATCCACTTCCTCATTATAATTAAACCTAGTGTAATTAATTATAATTATATAAATATTCCAAATATATATTTTTTATCAACAATTTTAATTGAAAACATCTAACATAATACGATTACCAAAATTGTCCCTTCGTGAACACATAAGTAAGTAACGATTATAAATTTTGTAGCGCTGATTCGGTAGAATTGAGCTACAACATAAATTAAATTATACTACTTTAAAAATATGTGCAATGCACGGATTTTATTTTGATATTATATAAACTTTTTCCGATTACATTGAATTTCTAAGATATAAATTTGGTAGATTTAAAATTTAATATGATATAATTTGATAATAATTATATATATGTAGCCTGTAACTAGAATATGTATGTAAAATAATTTGGTCTGTTATATTAAGTTTTAAATAAGAAAGCAGTCTTTTTTGGATTAAAATTTAATTCAAGTCCCAATCGAAATTAATGTCCTGATTTTGTATTATTAAAATTTAATTCAGTGCTCACAATTGATGTTATTGTTTTCATGTTTAGGTTATTAAAGTATATCAAGACCGACCCAAAATACAATTACCGTCCGACTTCAGAACTTTTAATATTTTATATTTAATAATATAATATAGAATAAATTTATAGATTTTTTTTGACAAACAGAGAGATTTTATTAACTTGCATCAACGGAATCACAGTCAGGACAAACCCCTGAACTGACACTACAACCTGAATAGAAACAAATAAACGAGCTAAACAAATAGCCGCTTATGTTTTCAGACTGTTTAACATCATGAATTTCTAAATTTTTTGAACTAGAAAAGATTAAAATGGTTTACTGATCTATCAACCCTGCACCAATCCTGGAACCAGTAATATCACAAATGACCTTCACGTACGCACCACCTGTAGCCCAATGTTCATACACACCCCAACTATCTACATGCCGAAAACCAGCTATAGACATGCCGCAGGTGAAAGATCTCATAATATGAACAAATTTTAGTTATGAAAAGTAAGCTCTTGCAATATCCGACACCAGCCCAAATCCAATGCACGAATTACAGATCTCCCACAAAACCACATAAATCATTTTCAAAGTAACGAGGAACAAAACACATACCAACATCAAAAGAACATACCTTAACATCCCAATAAAAGGGTAACAAGCCGGACACACGCCAATAGGCGAGACTAACACCAAAAATTCAAAGACCTCAGAATGACACCAAATTTTGGTATGATGTTAAGGAGGAGAATTTGAATCTAAAGGTATTTTTTATTTGCAGAATCGGACTCAAAATCAAGATAGATCTAAGAAATAAATTCCAGATGTTTGGTTTTGGTTCGATTTTTATTGAACAAAAACTGGAACAAAAGGTTTAGATAATTGAGTGGAGGATTGGAGAATGGATTGATGGGGAAAACGAAGCTGTAGATGGAGAAGAAGGGGAAGGCAGCGGCTATGGTGGAAGGGGTCGACTCTCATTAAACGGGACTAATATACGTTTTATAAATTGGAATAAATTTATAGATTTTGTAGAGCTGATTAGGCAAAAGTGGCATGTGTGCTAGGGGTGAGAAAAATCGGATATCCGATACAGTTAATAGAATTCGAATCAGATATCGATTTTTTGGATTGTGAAAAATTTATTCCGGTTCCGGTTTAATTGGATATCCGGATTTCGGATAATCGTTTAAACCGGATAATTCAAATCCGAATTAATTGATTAAAATATATTTTAATTGATAGAAAAAAATTAAGTTTATTAAATTTTGATAAGTTACCATTAACTTTACAAATTATAAAATAATAACATTTCTTTACATCAACATTTCATATTTTAAGATTTATAATTTTTTTTAATTTTGTAATTTTTTTTTTGATTGTTAAATTTTTTCATTAATAATGTTGGTAACATTACAAGATGGAACATCTAGTAACCCAACCGACCCATTACAATCCACAAAAGGGCCAAACAGCTGAAACCTACATATCAAACAAAAGCGACCGAAAAAGAGTAACTGCTTAAAAGAAAACAACTAATTCTAATATATAGCTAACGCATGAACAAGAAAAAGTGGCTTGTCCAAAAAAGTGCCCAGATAGCAGCAATAATGTGTTGGTTTCAACCCAATATGATGTATGGGCTTGGGTGATCCAAGATATATGGGTTGTGTTAAATAATATAATAGTATAAGAGTATAAGATCATGTCAGGGCTTTCCTCTTACACCTTAAAGTTTTAGAGCGACTAGTTAGTTAACATGGTATCAGAGCTCATGCGGAAGGAAGGACTTAGGTTCGACTCCCTACGACCCCCCAATATCCGGACGCTAGGGCCAAAAAGGCACGAAACACCTGGTGATCCACTCTTTGACCCAAATAATGGGCCTTCGAGTGAGGGGGGATGTTGAAGAAATAATATGATCCTGGTAAAGGCCTTACTCTAACATCTTGAGGTTTTAGAAGAACTGGTAACTTAACATGGTATCAGAGCTCGGTTTAGGAGAGGTCTCAGGTTCGAGTATTCCCACCTGCCTTATTTAATTAAAATTTATGTTTATATGTCTGTTGCTATCTCTCTGGTCAATCGTGACGAAAGATATCGCACGATTGAGGGGGAGTATTGAATAATATAATAGTATAAAAGTATAAGATCCTGTTGGGGCCTTCCTTTGACACCTTAAGGTTTTTAAGCGATTGGTTACTTAACAGGTTGGGTAATAATTGTATGTGTAGACAATTATTATATATGGTATATCTTGGTCACTAAGTTGGATAATTAGACATCAAGAACTGGAAGGCTTGTATAACAAGTATGGTAAGACCTGTAGAACAAGTATAGTATGTCTTGGTGGCTAAGTTTTGGATGACTATATAAACATAGTCATATTATGTTTGATAGTGAATGCATAAGAGATGTAATCATCTTAGGTATTGTTTGGAAGATGTTTGAGTATTGTTTGGCTCAAGTATCAGTTAGGACACCATTAAGGTGTTATTGTTTTGATTGTATTGTTGATAACCGTTTTGATTAATAATACAAGTTGGGACGTGGGTCACATCAAATATTTGTGTGTTCTTATTTTGCTTTTACTTATTGTTGATAGAAGTAGAAGTAATACTTGAATAACGTGTGACCGCACTTTGGTGGATCTTGTCAACTAATCAATTAGTTGTATGTGTGCTATGCATTGGTGTGTTGTGAATCTCGAATTTGTGTAGTCCCCTTAATCTAACAAGTGGTATCAAGAGCCAAGGTTCGTGATTCAAGATGAGATGAGGTTGAAGGAGAGTTCGAGGTTCAATTGATATGGCGGAGTACAATGAAGGATTTGCTGACAAGAAACCTAGTAATGTGGGAAGAGACAAAGTTACGTGCGGTATATTGGTTGGCCCTTGAACCGTGGATCAATCATGATGTTCTTGAGGAATGGTTTCTCAAGAAATATATGTTCGGACTCGAGGTGGAAGAAGATGGAAGTGAGATCATCGTAATTGTTTCAATAGCTTGATCAACTAGGTGAAAATTTTGGATGATTCTAGTGTTGTTCTTCTACAAACCGAAAGATTGAGAAAGCAAGGATCAGGTGACTCAACTGATGGAAGGGCACTCGTGGTGGTTGGTGCACGTGAATTTGTAGGTGGATACATCGTTAAGCTGAAGAAAAATGCTTTGGAGGTCACTATACAGGTCTTAGTAATTCTCAAGATTGGAAGAGCAAGACGAGGAGATTCTTCTTCGAGGAGAGGCATGGCGGAGGGACGTCGATGTCTTTGATGGTATCGTTCAATATGATATGGGTATTGGGTTGAAGGGGATGATTGTTGGGTTTCAACCCAATATGATGTATGGGCTTGGGTGATCCAAGATATATGGGTTGGGTAATAATTGTATGTGTAGACAATTATTATATATGTTATATCTTGGTCACTAAGTTGGGTAATTAGACATCAAGAATTGGAAGACTTGTATAACAAGTATGGTAAGACTTGTAGAACAAGCATGATATGTCTTGGTGACTAAGTTTTGGATGACTATATAAACATAGTCATATTATGTTTGATAGTGAATACTTAAGAGACGTAATCATCTTAGGTATTGTTTGGAAGATGCTTGAGCATTGTTTGACTCAAGTATCAGTTGGGACACCATTGAGGTGTTAATTTTTTGATTGTATTGTTGATAACCGTTTTGATTAATAATAAAAGTTGGGACGTGGGTGTTTCTGTTAGGATTTATGGGTGATATCTATGAGACAACTTAACTAGATATTTTATGTACTTTATTTTATTAAGTATGAACATACTATCACAGCCAGAATATGTCTTTGTAACCGTTTTGTTTAGTACAAATAAGATTCTAGTGCATCTTGGTAGAAGTTCATTTATTTGTTCAAGCCTCAAGAAGTACTCAAGATGGACAACAAGAATAAAGATTACTGTCACAGCGTTGACAGTAAGGTTACAAGAAGACAACATGTTGCAAGTCACGACAGTACATTCACTCTGACAGCAACATTGGCGGAAGCCCTCAGACATCAACTTTACCTTAGCCTGACAGCAAGCTTGGAAATCCTGACAGCACCTTCTGCGGGGATTTCTTACTGTCACCAAAAGCGCATTCCTGTGACAACAAGCTCAGCCATCAGGATACTGTCATGAAGGGATAACATTTGTATTGGGGAACAACCCAGTCAAACTTGTGACAGTTTGGATGTTCAAGAAACAGGCGTGTTGCAGTATCCCAACACTGTAACAGGTCTGTAAGACTACGACCGAAGCTTGAGAGATCACATGACAAAGCTCACCAATTCCAGAGTATGACAAATCTACATCTACTGATTTGTGTTAGCTTAAAATAGAATGTTTCTAGATTGCTTTGCTATGTACTAATAAGCTGTATGTATAGCAATTTAGGAAAGAATCACTGGTAGGCAATTTGTAAGAAGCTGCCACATGAAAATGACAACAGCTTCACAAGACCCGTGTTGATAGTGATAGATTTAGCCTACTTAGTCTATCTCTCAATCCATTCTTTGTAATCATTCGAGAAACCGAAGCTCAAGAAAACAAACATTTTCTTGAGTTTGTAGCAACCTCTTGCAAAATAAATAAAACATTTATTTTGTGAGAATTACTCGTGTGTCTACTTGTGTTTGCATTCGATAAACTGATAATCCTTATTCTTAGTTTTTGTTATTGGAAAGTAGATTAAGATTTATCAGTATTTCATTCAACCCCCCCTCCCCCTTCTGCACTAGTCAAGGACCAACAACTGGTATCTGAGCAGATAGATTGTTCTACAAATCTGAGATCATGACAAATATGCAGAAGTCAAGTAGCATAAAGATTCCAGATTTTGATAAGGAGAACTACAATGTATGGAAAAGAAAATTCATGTTGTTTATCAAAGCTGCGAATCCATTATACTTGGGTATCCTCCAGAATGGTCCCTTCATACCATGAAAAGAAATTGAAGCCTCAATTGTGGATGGTGTTCTTGTTCCAGCCTACTGGGTCAACAAATTACCTTCAGAGTTTCTGGAGCCAGAAAAAGAGAAGGTAGCCTTGGATGATTACTTGCAATTCATCCTACTGGATGCTCTCACTTTGGACAAAGCCATGTGTGGGAATGTAATTGGGTGCTCATCAGCCAAGGACATGTGGAACAAGATCGAGCTGCTATGTGAAGGAAGTGAAGAAGTGAAAGACAATCAGAGACAAATTCTTATCTCACAGTATGAAGCCTTCATGGAAAAGTCAGGAGAAGACCTAACAACTATGTTTGAGAGGTTTAGTAAACTGATGACTGAGCTACAGATTCATGGCAAGTACTATGATAGGAAGGAGCTAAATGTCAAGTTCTTACTCACACTTCCTGAGCATCTAGAGCACAAAGTCACTGCCATAAGAGAAGGAAGAAATCTAAACAATATTTTTCTTGAAACTTTATATGGTGTGCTTAAATCACACTACTACAAAAACATTAATAGACATCAGTTAAAAACTGATGTCTGGGAACTTTTCAACTGATGTCTTTGTCGGTGTAGAGAAAAGTCATATGCTTTTACATCGGTTAAAAACTGATGACAAAGAGCATGTAAAACATCGTTTTTTTAGTAAGTGACCGATGTCTTAGATGCTCCCAGACATCGGCTAATAACTGATTTGAAAGTTTCTTTTTACATCAGTTACTAGCCGATGTCTAGTACCTTTAGCATCGCCTTTACTAAACAAAGCAATGTTAAAATGTCCTATATACATCAGTTTCTTTTCTGTAAGTGTTGTTAAAATGTCATATATACATCAGTTTCTTTTCTGTAAGCAATGTTAAAATAGCCTATTTGGACATTCTTTTTAGTTCTTATAAATTAATGTATATATTTATAATTAACCGTAATCATATACACCAAAAAATACCAAAAACAAGAAGTTAAAATGATCGCAAAATAAAATCAAAACTCTGAATATCATTACCAAACCAATATACATGATTTCAGTATACAACAATAACAAAACCAAAAAACATAATGTTCTAATTGCTATTGCTAGTCAAAATAAACTATTCGACAAGATCAGTTGTTCCATGACAAAATTAAAAAGGCAAGAAGTACTAGTAGTTCTACATAAGATTTTCAATATAGTCGTTCATCTCCAAATGCACCACAACAAAGTTCTTCATGTAAAACATCTTATTCTAGTGGCACACGAAATCTCTGATACTTAATTTTCTTTCATGGATTGACATGGTTGTGGTACCATCAACATACACCTGCAATGTAAATTACCAATTATTGTCACAACCTAAGTCACAAGCTATTCAGAAAGATAGACAAAGACATTGAAAAAGTTTGTACCTTGTAGATTAAGATTCTCAATAGTCCAAAAGCACCAGCAAGGTGACAATCCGTATATTGTACCAGGAACAGGAACAAATGAGCAGCTGTGCTATAGGACATTCTCATCTGAACACAGGCACCATCATAGTCTCTTGGAAAATCTGACACCCTGCACCCACATCACAATGCAATGTGTTAACTATGGAATAGACTTAACCAAACTAAAAACACTAACATCACATCATTAAAAAAGAGTAAAATTAACATGCCAACGTTTGTAATTTCAAATATAATGAAGAATACACAACTGACAAGTGCAACTTGGCTTGTAATAATCAAGACGTAACAGTTGCAAAATTATTAATCATATGTTAAAGCACTTAAGTAGCAAGTTTCAAATGTATATAAAGCAAATAAATCAGTTATACAGTGTTACAGCTCAGTAAAGTGTAAATATGCCATTACCAGGGATAACTACAAGCTAACGTAAGCATCATCAAAGTACCAATCCAAATGCTCAGATCACCCAGACAAAAAATTGAACTTTTAACTGTAATGCATGACCCAGTAACATCCAACATTAAAGTACAGTTTGAGCGTAATGCCTACAATCTCTCTCAAACTCGAGAACTTATTCAAGATAGATGATTGTACAATTATATAAATGACTAGTACTGAACAAGACACATAAATGACTTCAAAAGTACCCTATATTATCTGGGTCACTGTAAGAACAAACTCAATACTCTTATAATGGCAGTAAAAAAAATGAAAATTTACAATGTTTATTGTATAGACTTATGAAATCCCAATAGGCTGTCAAGTGCCTAACCACTAATTTTGATGTAAAGCACAAAGAATCTGAGTGACTGAGAATAGTCTACTGAAATTACAGAATTAATGCATTGCAATACCCCAAATATATTCTAGTTCATGTATTTGCAAAGTTAAATCCAGAATTGCAAACAAAAGAAAGAATTACTGCAATTAAATAAAAAAATAAACAAACCTTTTCAGCCTTTTTAAGGGCCTCATATGCTTTAGCATGCTCACCAGCATTATAAGCATTTAATTCGAACTCTGATGAAGCAACTTTTGTTGACCATAGTCGAAGGTTGATGGTTGTTTTGGTTTTATATCCTGGTATAGGAACATCATAGGCAATAGCAGTATTAGTAATAGTTATGAATGATGTATGTCTGCCTTAGTATAGTACTAAAAGGATTTATACTAAAATTAGAATAAATGAAAATAAATTTTATCACCTCAAGCCAACTTTCTGCAACTTCTTCTTGTCCGTCTTTTGTGATAAGCTATTTGAATAGTCCATATCTATATCTAAGACCGTAACCCCATGTAGGGTAATTCAGCGTGGCCAAGGAATCCAAAAAGCAGGAGGCTAGCCGTCCTAAACCCCCATTCCCGAGTGTTGCATCTGGTTCCTGACATTGTTAGATGAGGGATTCATGTTTGCTCTTTGAAAAAGGCGTGAAAAAGATATTTTGATTTCCCAAAAATTCTAAATCATTGAACAGATAATTTTCACAGCTTGCAAAATATTTTTAAGTAAACTCTGTATAATAATGATGCAATAGTAAGGTTGATTAATCATGACAAACTAGCCTGTTTATTGTAAAAAATATTACAATTCCATCTAAACGAGATTTGTAGTAGCAACCATATTGGCTTGGTGAAGATTCATTAACTTCTTAAAATTGCACAAACCTATGATACAATAAAATTTTAATGATTATTCAATACAAGTATTTATATAAAAATAACCGAGTGCAGTTCCCTGGCAGAAGAAACTACCTATTACCTCATCGCCAAGGTTTTTATCAGGATGTAATCGCAATGCCAACTTGTGATATGCTCTCTTTATCTCCTGTTGAGTTGCTGTCGTTTCTACTCCAAGAACCTGCAAGACACAAAATTAGCACTTGTTATCCACTGTAATGGAGCATAACAAGTTCAAGTTAAAATACAGTAAGCAGCCTGCTACACTTTAATTGGAGCATAACAAGTTCAAGTTAAAATACAGTAAGCAGCCTGCTAACCAAACAAAGTTAATTGAAAGCGTAAAGACAACATAATCAAGATCCCATGTAGTCAGTATTATTAATAGTTATGAATGATGTTTGTCTGCCTTAGTATAGTACTTTTTCTTGTGCCCGGTAATACAAATTTACAGCTGGGTCAGAATGGTCATGTTCCCTAGAAGACCATTTGATTGGGAAGGGTAATCATAGGTTAGGAGCCACGTTGACTGAGAACCTCATATGGCTAACAAATAAGCATACCTTTAACTGCACACGGGCTTCCCAATTGACAGACGATTTGCAAACTGAAAATGTCAGTAGCTTCTAAATAAGAATAATGTTTGTCAAGATTAAGAATCCTTGAAAATAATATCTCTGAAGTGCATAAATATATCAAAAGCAATACACTTGTCCAAATGTACAACCGCTGGATGGAAGCAGGCTACATTGACTTCATCCTCTGCACTGGGAAGCACTCTCACGAGTTCCATATCAGAAACTGTATAGACCTGATTAAGAAAAGCCAAATATTAGATGCATCATCCAATATAACAAAGTACACTTCCAATCGGATTCATATATATAGATATATCATCTCCGGCTCTGTCAATGCTCTTAGTCGAAATCAAAAAAAGATTCAGCTTTTTTTATATTTGCTTGCTAGCTGTGAAAGCTGTCCTGTAGTAGTGACTAATTACCACACACAATCTACCATAATCCAACCAATGGACATAAGGCAGAGCTTATTAATACAAAATCAAAGACATCAATAAGAAATTCTATAATATACAAGAAAAAGGTTCTAGCAACCAGCAGGTCAAAAGCATTACATGGGTGTGTGTGTGTGATATGGTAATCGAAAAGCAGTGACTGGTACCTCCAGAATGGTGTAAACTAGTACCTCAATGACAACACTCTTTAGAAGTGAACTATGACGATGACCAACAGAGTGCTTCCCATTTACAACTCTAATCAAACACATGGTGGGCATCAACAAAAACACATAAAATTTCAAGAAAATCACAAACCTGGAAATTCGTTGAATGATTTTCACTATGCCAAGCTCTTCTAACAAACTCATAAGGTTTAGGACGAGGTCTAGGCATCTAATTAATTGGTAATTTGTCAAAATCACCAATTAATATGTTCAAAAAACTGAAATCAAACAACACAAATAAAATTTCAAAGTAAATTTGAAATACACTTACAAATTAAAGCTTGATTCGTGTTATAGGGCTCGATTAGAACTTGTATAGGCTTTGAGAGTATCGTCTTCTAGAGAATCGAAAATAAATTGCTCAAACTAGGGCTTCTATGCTAATAGCTCGAATTAGGACAGTGAATGTGAATGTATGTGTGATTGAGAGAGACGGAAGAAAGAGCAGTGAGAGACTAGAGAGAGACGAACAGAAGAGAAAGGGGTTCTGAGAGAGAGAGAGGTGAGGTCGAGAGAGATGGGGGTGTTTTTTCCGTTTAATTAGTTTTTGTTTCAAGTAAATATTTACTTTTGTATGATTTAGAGGAGAGGGGTACAACAGCTCAAAAAAAATGGGGGAAGAAAAATTGGCAAAGAGGGGGAAATTATAGAGGGAAAACATTTAGTATAAGGGGAAGAATTAGTGGGCGCTTAATTTTTTTTAAAGACAACGTTATTACATCGGTTTAGATATAATCTGATGTTATAACAATACAAAGACATCAGTTATTTAGAAACTGATGTTAATTAGGATCTTTTACATCGGTGGCCCCAACAACCGATGTTATATGGGCGATGTCTATTGACCTTTTTCTAGTAGTGTCATATGAGCTAGAGTTTTTCCAGAAAAGAGCTATTCTAGCTGGATCCAGAGGAAAGATGGCTAATATGTTAGGTGCTCTCGTGGCTCATGTGCCAAGAATCACTCAACCTAGTGAAGAAACTCAAATCACACAACCTGCTCTAGTACCTATACTACTCTTAAGATTGAAGAGGTTGTGGATGATGAGGAGAAAGTTGTACTGCAGATAACTGATGTTGAGGATGAAGACTTTTACTCCTTAGAAGAAATGGAGAAGAAGGATAATCCAACTATGGCTTACATGGCTAAGAAATTTAAAAATATAAGATTCTAGAGAAACAAGCCATTTAAGCCTCAGGGTCAAACATCAAGGTTCAGCAGAGGGAACTCTTCAAAGGTTGAAGGTGGTGCCACAAGAGGTGGTTACAAAACAGGGATGGTGGATAGATCCAAGTTCAAGTGTTACAACTGCAATGAGCTTGGTCATTTTGCCACTGAGTGCAGAAGACCAAAGCAGAATCAGAGGATGGATAAAGGGTCAAGTGGACATTTCAAGAAAGGACAGGGAAAGGCCTATGTGGTTGAAGGAAAGTGCTGGGATGATTCTGACGATGAAGAGGAAGAGGAATATGTGAATCTAGCCCTCATGGCTAAGTCTGATGAGGCCACCTCTAGCTCTCCAAGTCAGGTACCCTCACTTGTCTTACTTGATATGTCTAAAGATGAATACAAACAAACTGTTGAGGAATTGAGTGCAGAAATGTTCAATGTTCACACTAGTCTAACTATAGCTAATGAAGAAATTGCTAGGTTAACTAAATTGAATAAAACACTCACTTCTGAAAACGATTTTCTTTTGTTGAAGACCAGTCGTTTAGAATCTTTAACACAGGAGAATGCTAAACTTAAAAATAAATTAGTCTGTGCTAAAAAAATTGAGGAGTTTCTAAGGAAAGAAATTAGTGAAAATGAATTCAAAATTAAAGCCTATAGAAACTCATCCAAACAACTTCAGGACTATCATGAGAAACACACAGAGGATCAAAAAGTAGGGATAGGTTTTGAGTATGGTAAAATATACCTGGTAAGGAAATTGTTAGTCAGGATTGTTCAACTGATGCTTTTGTCAAACCTCATGTCCTAAAGAAGATCAACAAACCTATTTTTAAACCTTCTGAACTTGAGTTTGATGAGGAAGCCATGCTCATCAAGTAACAACTTGATGATGAGGATGAAGGTATTGACAGTACAACAGTTGATGGAAAAGATGCTGTCACAATCCCCAAGACAGTAACTTCCCCAAACAATCTGACAGAATGTTCTAAAGATGTTGTCAATAATGGCAAGACAGTAGCTTCCAAAGGTACTGTCAAGAGAACCTCAAAGACAATGACTTCCAAACCTACTATCATGACAGAAGGTGTGAAAGGTACTGTCAAGAAAGGATCGACAGCAACTTCAGAACATCCTGTTGACACAATCACCTACAAGTCTAGAAACAGGAATGGTAAGTTAGGAAATGGCAATGCTAATGCTCCTAGAAAACTATGCAATAATTGTGGCTCTTCATATCACTTAACTCATGTTTGTAAGAAACCAAAGGAGGTCAAGAACAATGTGACCATGATAGATGGTAACTTACACAGAACCCCCATTATGCATAGATCTATGGTAGTCTGCAATAATGTTGACTATATGCCTTGTAAAGTGACTGCCATGGGTACTTGTTTCAATTTGCCTATTTCATCTACTGAACCATGTCTCTATATGCAAACCGTTGAGACTTCTGAGCCTACTGGAAACGGTAAGAAGGCTTCATCCACTAAGAAGAAGACCAGGTCTAATTCTAAAGATAAGTGGGTGAAGAAAGGAGTCCAACAGAAGATTCCTGATGTAATGATTAAAGTTGAAAATGTTGATTATGCTTGTGATACGGAAGTAACTGGACCCAACAAGGATTGGGTACCATATGCCTATTAAATACAATTTGTTTTGCAGGGTAAGAATAAAGAGCAGGTCATATGGATCATTGATAGTGGCTGCTCTAGACACATGACTGGTGATAAAGCCCTGATATCACAATTTGTAGAGAAAGCTGGCCCAATCATAACCTTTGGAGACAACAACAAAGGTTACACAGTGGGATATGGCTGTTTGGAAATTGGAAATGTTGTCATTAATGATATTGCACTTGTTGATGGATTGAAGCACAACCTGCTCAGTGTCAGCCAATTCAGTGACAGGGGATTCAATGTCGAATTTGACATGATGGTGTGTAACATCTATCACAAGAAAGATGGAAGCCTCTCTCTGAAAGGGGTAAGAAAAGGAATCTTGTTTGTTGCTGACCTGAGCTCAACAAAGAAGGACAAGATTTATTGTTTCTACAGTAAAGCTACTGTTGGTGACAGTATGCTTTGGCATAGGAAACTCTCTCACCTCAACTTCAAAACAATGAATATGCTGATGAAGAAGGAACTAGTTAGAGGACTACCTCAACAGGAATTCTGTCAAGAAGGACTGTGTGAGGACTATCAAATGGGAAAATTAAAGAAAGCTGTGCACAGGTCAAAGCAAGTCAACACCAACACTGAACCACTCAAACTAATTCACATGGATCTCTTTGGACCAGTCAATGTTCCATCATTAGCCAAGAAGAGATATGCATTAGTTATGGTGGATGATTATTCTAGGTATACTTGGGTGAAGTATCTAGAATCAAAAGATTAGGTTGCTTAAGTCATCATTGATCACTTAAGAGTTCTTGAAAGTGCTCCACGTGCCAAAGATCAAATGTTGAGAAGTGACAATGGGACTGAGTTCATAAATGCCACTCTTGGTAATTTCTGTAAAGATGAAGGAATTATACAACAATTTTCTGCTGCAAGGACTCCTCAGCGGAATGGAGTTGTAGAATGGAAGAACATGACTCTCATTGAAGCTGCCAGAACTATGCTACATGATGCAAAGTTACCTACATACTTCTGGGCAGAAGCTATCAACACAGCCTGCTACACACAGAACATAACCTTGATTAACAAGACTCATGGGAACACTCCTTACTATCTACTCAATGGAAAGAAACCTACTATCAAGTATTTTCATGTGTTTGGAAGAAAATGTTTCATGATGAAAGACAACCATGAAAAGAAAGGGAAATTTGACACCAAAGCTTATGAAGGTATTTTCATGGGGTATGCTCTAGAAAGGACTGCCTATAGAGTCTATCTTTTGGAACACGGGATCATAGATGAAAGTGTTAATGTCACATTTGATGAAACCAAGTTTCCTGGACTGCATGAAGAAGGTCAAATGCAGATTCTAAGATTTGAGAATCAAGGATACTTGGAGGAAGAAGAAATTGTTGATGAAGAATTTACATTCACTCAAACTGTTGAAACTGAAAAGGGTGCTGTCATTGAAAATGATATCAATCAAACTCTAGCTCAGTCATAGACTATCTCAGGAAATGTTCAATATGATGGTGACTCTGGAGACATTGAAGAAGATGGTGGAGACAATTGCCCTGGTGAAGACTCAGTTCCCCAAACTGAGGCTATTGTTTCAGATCAAACAAGAAGCTTGCCCAGAACCACAAGGTGGAACAAGGATCACACAAATTATTTAATTATTGGAGATCCTACCTCTGGGGTGAGGACCAGGAACAATGTTTCTGCTGACAGCATGTTTTCCTGTTTCCTTTCTCAAATGGAGCCTAAAGCAATTGATGAAGCATTGTTGGATTCTGATTGGGTGATTGCTATGCAAGAGGAACTCAACCAGTTTGAAATAAAACAATGTGTGGAAGTTGGTTCCAAGACCAAAGGGAAAATCAGTTATTGAGACAAAGTGGGTTTTCAGAAACAAACTAGATAAAAATGGAAATGTGACTAGAAACAAGGCAAGGCTAGTAGCTAAAGGTTACTGTCAACAGGAAGGAATAGATTATGATGAGACATTTGCACCTATTGCCAGACTTGAAGCTATCAGAATTTTTCTAGCCTTTGCTGCACACTGTAACTTCAAGGTGTTCCAAATGGATGTCAAAAGTGATTTTCTAAATGGAGAGTTGGAAGAAGAAGTGTATGTTGAACAGCCACCTGGTTTTGAAGATGCTGAAATGTATGATTTTGTGTACAAGCTGTTCAAGGCACTTTATGGATTGAAACAAGCTCCAAGAGCCTGGTATGATACCCTCTCAGCCTTTCTATTGGAAAACCAGTTCACAAGAGGTGTAGTAGATAAGACTCTATTCTACAAGCATCATGGCAAAGACATCATTCTGGTTCAAATTTATGTTGATGATATCATCTTTGGTTCATCAAATGAGAAACTGTGTGAGAAGTTTTCATCTCTAATGAGAAACAAATATGAGATGAGCATGATGGGAGAACTGTCATTCTTCCTTGGTTTACAAGTTCTTCAAAAAGATGATGGAATCTTCATTTGTCAAGCAAAGTATGTCAAGGAACTTCTCAAGATGTTTAACCTAGAACATTCATCACCTGCCAAGACCTCCATCTCTACTTCAACAAGTTTGGATCTAGACTCCAAAGGGAAGAAAGTGGACTCTAGTGCATACAAGGGCATGGTTGGATCAGTTCTCTATCTAACTGCTAGCAGACCTGACATAATGTTTGCTACATGTCTCTGTGGAAGGTTTCAGGATGATCCAAAAGAGTCACACTTAGTAGCCATCAAGAGAATTTTTAGATATCTAAAGGGCACTCCTAATCTAGGCCTTTGGTATCCTAAAAATACTGGATTTGAGCTAGTGGGGTATTCTGATTCAGACTATGCTGGGTGCAGAATTGACAGAAAGAGTACTACAGGAAGCTGTCAATTTCTTGGTAGAAGATTGGTATCCTGGTTTAGTAAAAAGCAACACTCAGTTTCTACATCAACAACAGAAGCTGAATACATTGCAGCTGGAAGTTACTGTGCAAAAATCTTGTGGATGAAGAATCAACTGTTGGATTATGGCTTAGTGTTAAATAATATCCCTATCTACTGTGACAACACTATTGCCATAGCCATCTCAGACAATCCTGTTCAACACTCTAGGATAAAGCACATTGATATCAGACATCATTTCATAAGAGAGCATGTTGAAAGAGGAACTGTGAAGTTGATCTATGTGCCCACAGAAAAGCAACTTGCAGACATTTTTACAAAACCACTGGATGAAACAACCTTTAACATGTTGGTAAGTGAATTGGGAATGCTGAATCTGGTATGTTAACTTACTAGTTTTTCATTCTTTTATTCAAATATAGCTTGTGACAGTAACCTCTCCAGAAGTTGCTGTCATGAGAAAGTTACTATCTACTTAAGTCTCTATATGTTTTCGACAACATGTTTACTTTGACTTTGTTGAATTAAATTTTGTGCTAGTCTTACATTTGATAGTTTGATCTTGTATGACATTAACTTGCATGGTTTTTACTGCTGAAATTGGTCAAGGATTCTCCTTAATTGATCAGTTTTGCTTTGATTGTTGAATTAGTGGTAGACATCACTTAATTGCAATCTGTGGTAGTTCTATGGGTATTCCAAACTGTTGACCGTTTGCATCCCTCTTAACCTAGTATACCTATAAAATGAATCTTAGGCCATATTAGTGAATCATTTAGAAAAAGGGTAAAATGTAAAACAAAGTAGGAATCGAATACAGGCCTAAGCCTTGTGGAAGTGAGCCCTACAATGAAGAAGTAGAAGCCTTGTTTGATGAGTTATGGGACGCCCTCGATGAGGAAGAAGAAAGAGAACTTGCAGCCAAGGCCGCTGAGGAGGCTAAGGTGCAAGAAGAAGAAAAGGAGTTTCAAACACTCCTCAAGGAAGAAGGAACCTCTGAAGAGGAAGTTAGGACAGAAGTTCTAGAATTGGTTAAGAAAGACTGTAATAAATAGTTAATCTCACCAATTGTAGTAATTTAACCCTCTTCAATTAATAAAGTTTATCAGTTTTCTTCTATATTTTCTTCTTGCTTGATGTATGTGTTGTTAATTTCTTAACTAGTTGAATGTTGTTATGAATGAATGATGAATCAGTAATAAATATTGTAAATGTTTAACTGGTGTCTCTTCAGTTAAGTTATTAATCATAACAGTTTCAATACAAAGTCTTGACAGTTGCTATTTTCCTACAAAGCTTGTTGTCATCAAGAAAAGTAGCTGTCATAGTTATTTGACAGCTAGCTTCTCGACAGCAGCAAACAACCTTCTGTCATGACTTGTAAAAGATACTATCATGTGAGAACTTAACGATGACAGTAAGTTTTGCGCGAAATGTTTCTGTCACGCAAAACATGTTGTCATCACACCAAAGTTACTGACATGGGTGTTTTGAGCGCACAGGTTACTGTCAAAGTAGTGGACCGTTAAAATTGGACACACATCCTCCACGAGGAGAGAGAAATCAGCCAGTAACCTACGTGACTATTAATTGGGTTAAGACACGATTTCACTTTTCCACTTTGTCAGTTAAACGCTTGAACTTCCCTCTAAATTCATCAAACATACAACTGTTCTCAAAAAGCGAACACAGCACTCTACTTTCTCTTCTCTCCAAGCAATTCATCTCCTACCTTCTCTCTTCTCTCCACAAGCAAAAATGGCCCCCAAGCAATCAATTTCACAAACCAACTTTTCTGGCATCTACTCTCCAGGTGATGCTGGTGAGGGTTTCAAAGGGCTTGTTTATTTCCTAAATAAGTCCTACCTTGGGTATGCAATTACCTCTACTCATGTTCTTGACCTAGACAAGATTGAAAATTTTTGGGAGACAACCGTTGCTCAAGAAGATGGTGACATCTCCTCCATTCAGTTCAAAATTAAAGAGCACAGCTACTCTCTAACTGTTCAAGGCATCAATGCAGCTTTGGGAATTGTGCTGGAACCAGGAAAAACTTATGTCGAGCTTGCTAGTGATGAGACCCTGAAGAAGCTCTTCTTGAAGATTGGGTATTCTGGACCTATTCTTGAAGAGGGAACAACAAAATGGTACCCCTCTGGTGAAATGGACAGGAAATATCTCCGCAAGGAGTGGAGTATGGTGTTTGATGCTATGGTGAAAGTGTTCTCTACTAAGACCACAGGCTGGAATGGAATTCCCACCTACGTCAAGAAACTCACTCACTCTCTTGTTCATGGGTACAAAGTGGATGTTGGAAAGCTGCTCATGGCACACCTCAAGGCTTCCATAGGTATGAAGGTAAACATCTATCCTCGCTTTCTAATGTTGTGCATTAATTCTTTATGTGACTTTGATGAGAATGCCCCTCGTTTAGAGGTATGCCCTGTACTGAAAAGAAACACTCACACAACTCTCACTTCACAGAATTTAAATGCACATATTCCACTATGTTTCACCAAACACATGGTTGATCAAGTGACTGACCTTGATTTTCCATTACCTTCTGGCTTTGACACCTTCACTACTGAGAATGAAGCTGGTTTAGACCCAAATTCAGCTAACCCTCATTCTACCCCATACATTCAGCCTAGGTTCTCTAGACTTCCCAAAGTACAGAGACAAGCCTTACAAGAGACCAGAAAAAGACCCCTAGATACTGGTGTTAGTGGTAGTGCTGAGAGTCAAGGGGGAGTTCCTGCACCTAGTGCAGCAAATAATGAAGGTAGTCAAATAGAACCCACAGTGGTTCCTCCTGAGCCTAAGAAGAAGAGAGCTAAGAGGACCAAAACCACTGTCAGCCACCCTGCAGTCTCTCAAAAGACTGTAGAGGAAAATAGGGAAATAAACTCCTCCCTAGGTGTTCCTTCTCAACAAGGGACATCTATTGAAATTGGTCTGTCTCCCAAGGCACCTTGTAAAGAGTCTGCACAAACTCATGTTCCAACTCATGAAGAGCCTCCACTTGCAGAAACACACCTGGAGTCAGGACACAGTGAGGATTTCACTTCCCCTATTGATGCTTCTCAAGTTCCATCTGAGAAGCAACCATCATTCTCTTCTCCACTTTCACCTTCTTCCTTCCCTACACATTCATTTGTTTCTTCTCCACAACCTAGAGAGGGGGACAGTCCCAACCCTTCAGGTTTTGATCATCCATCTCCAATCTTGGATGAGCCCCCATCTAGTGGTCCACAAGAACCCATCTCTCAAAGTGAGGTGGAAACCACTCCCTCAAACACTGAGAAAGAGCAAGGTACAACTCTGCTAGAAAGTGAAATAGCCAGTACTTTCTTCAATCTCCAAGGAGCATCTTACCTTAGGGAAGATGCTGTCACAACCCAAGTTGCTGTCAAAGACACTGTGAATGTTGTTATCACAGGTGACCCTGCTGTCAAGGACTCAGTTGAAGTTGCTGTCAAACCCAAACCTGCTGTCCAAGTTGTAGTGGCACCTACTGTCAATATTTCAACTGACAGTAACATTCATGGCAAAGCTCATGTCATCTCTCCATAGCCTGATCTTGATGCTGTAATTGTTGAGGATGTCTCTGATGATGATGTGCCACTATCTCAGTTCTTAAAGGTACATTCTAAACCATCTATTTCATTACATGTAAGTACTGCTCATACCCATGCATCTAGGATGAGTGAGGGTGTGCAAAAGAAAAGAGAGATAAAAGAAAAGAGAGGTGAGCATAAAAATGAGAGGCAGCCAAATGAGCTGGCAAAAGGTGAGGGACTTGAGCATGTCCAGAGTGAAATTGAGGGAGCCCCACATATCCAGGAACTAGGCCTTGAGAGTTCTTTTGTGAGGAGTGATGAGATCACTCAGAAAAACACTGAGAGTGTGAGAACCCCCCACATCCTCCAAGCCCCAATCTTTTTCTTCACCCCCAAGAAGGTTAAGATCAGGTGGCTCCTCTACATCTTTCAGGTTGGAAGCTCTAGAGAACAGGTGTCTGTCCATGGAATCCAAACTTGACAGCTTGTCTACCATGGTGGCCTCTGGATTCTCTACCATTCAAGAACCCATTCAAGTTCTATCTGTCAGTCTTGATGCTGCCAACTTACCTACGGGGGAGAAAAGGGCAAGATCAGAATCACAAAGGGCGGAATCAGGAAGGGAAAGATCAGGAACATAAGGTGTCCCCAAGCAGAATGTTGCTCAGGGGGAGCATGTCACTAAGAAGGCTTCAAGGAGTGAGGGGGAGTCTGTAGCCAAAGGAAGATCAGTGTCTGCAAGGAAGAAAAGGGGAACTAGAGGAGATTCAGGAAGTAAGGGGGAACAAGTGCAAGAGGCTGAAAACCTCTTTGAATATGAGATTGCTGGAGAGACTGTTCTAATGTCCAAAGAAGCCCTGGAAGCAATGCAAGGGAATGTTCCTTCCAAGAACCCAATTCTACCTTTTGTAACAATAAGAGAGCCAACTCCAATTCCAAAGGAGAGTGCTCTTGAAAGGCAATGGAGAGAAAAGGGGGAGCATAACAGGGTGGGAAAAGGGAAATGCAAGATGCCAGAATACATCCTGTCAGGAAACACTTGGAGTGAAGGAATAGAGTTCATCCAAGAAGATGCCAATGCCCTAATGGTTGACTACATGGAAAGTACCTTGAAGAATCATGATGAGGACTTCTACAGGATAGTTGAGGGAGCTATGAAGGAGCCAAACAGAAGGTTGAGTAACTGTTCAACCTTGCTTAAAGAGAAAATCACCAGTGTATGTGTAAAGATCAATGAAGAAAGGAGGTGGGCTATTGATGTCTACTTAAACACTGAAATATCAATGCTCATTACTATGCAGCTGTTGCAGGGTCTTCCAGCAAGAGTACTAACAGTAATGAAGAACAAAATCACAACAAACCATACAGCTTTCAATGAGATTTTACATCTGCAAATGATGAATTTAATTGCAGAGAAACTCCCAGAAGTCTACACCAATCCATTCTGTGTCTACTATGAAGGTACCACTAAAAGTGGTAGCAGGAGATGTGCGTACATGAGTCTAGGAGGCACTTCAACAATGGAGTCAGGGTCAATCTTGAAGGTGTTAAACATGATTCTCAACTCTAAAGCCAACAAGGAAAGAGCTCTTGCTGTCAAAGCAATCTTTGACTTGATGGTAAAAAGGGACAAGGAACTGAGTTCTACTATAAAGAAGATGATCTCCAAAGCAAACTCCAACAAAGCTGAACAAGAAGAAAGTTGCTCCTATGATGTTCCTCATGATGACGATGATGAGTTGGATGGTAGTGGAGGGACTGGAGAAGCAGGAAATAAAGAAGAAGCTCTTCTGGGAATGTTGGATCTAAATCCTAGGAGGAAAATAAAGAAGAAGCTCCTGTACAAGAAAAGAAAGATGTTGAAGCAACAGAAGAAGAGGAGTCAGTAATAATTGAAGCTTTGGAGGCAAATATCTTAAGATGTGCTATAGACAGTATAAATGCTGAAAAAGATACTGTCACCAAAGAAGCTGTCACAAAAGACACTTTCCTCATGGAAGCTGTCATGAAAGAAGCTGTCACAAAAGACACTGTCAAGAAAGATACTGTCATAGAGGACACTGTCAACAAAGATGTTGTCAATGATGGAATCAAGCCTACTGTCAAGCCAAAAAGAACAAAAACCTTAGCAAAAGCTTGGTTTTCCAGACAGGAACCTTAGCCTACTGTATGTAAATTGTGTCAATTTAGTTCATGCTTAATCGAATTCTTTATATACATATAGTATAAACAAAGGACTTCATAAGTAAATGGTTAATTTCAATGAAGGAATATGTGTACCACTAGCTATATTCCTCCTCTGGAGTTGCATCCACGATATATTCCCTCCCGACCTGCATAAGAATGGACAGTTAGTTTCAAGCAAGAAGACACACTTAAGTTATGACGCAGACACCACTCTTAGTCTGGACATATTTGTTTGCAGGAAAATGCACTCAATATTCCTAATAAATATAATATAGGATCAGAGTTGGTGAATAAATGAACTAAGTAGAGCAAGCGATACCTACACTAACCTGATTTTTGTAGAAGAGTTTCACTAATACAAAATCAATCTAATAGGCTCCCATTTTATATAATTATGTATTTGTGCATGTATATAATTCTGTATATGTCCGTCCTTTCGTTAGCACTCCTAGTTAATATTTAAGTAAATGTAAAGTCGTACACGTACGAGACGGAACTTGTTCAACTTGGACGAAATGTGACGCCCTCCCAATCTGGGGTCAGGATCGGGGAGTCACTACCACCTCTATACATATTAAACCCATAAACAATATAATAAAAGCATGCAGACTTGACCCCAACTCTACCCTGGATCTTTAACAGTTGATGGTGTGAAACAAGCATCCACTATCTAATTCATTAATACATAAGTCTTAAAAGTTATTACAACAAAGTCTTAAGAGTTCTAAGTTCTCTATTACAAAACACCTTCTAGATATGGCCATCACCTACCTGAGCTGGCATCCCAAAAACAACCCTATAGGAAGACTTCCTAGCTGTCTGAAATGTACGTACCATCTTCTCGTTTCACTGTGGGTTAGAATAGGGAAAAAGAATGAGCCAAATGCCCAGCAAGTAATAATATGACCAAACAGTTATCCACTGGGAAACAGTTTCAATATCAATATGGATGACATGGGTATAGCAAAGTCCGTATCAAGGGATTATCAGAATCAATGAATTGAATACACAATTTCAAAACAGTTTCCAATATCAATATATATAGCATGGTTTAAGCAGAATCCATAATAAGGTATTATCCAAAACAATGGCATAAATATGCAATTTTAAAGGGTAAACCAATTTCATTATCAAGATATCCGTTTCAAGAAAACAATAATTAATTTTGGAGATTTTTCACAACGCACCGGACAATACGGGTGATCAGCCACGTAAAGTCCCCATACCGGACACACAGTCCCTCTGGTCCTTGTATTGGGTCCCATTAGGCACATATTGGCCTTTAGACTAGTCCATCCCTAGTCCATTTATTATAATTAAAAAGTGCTGGACCGGCGTTACTCGGCCTCTTACGCCTCCAATCTTAGGAATCCGTGGAAACCATAAATCAGAATTTAAATGAGTTCAAACTTTATTCCTTTTGAAAACATTTTCAGATATAAAGAAGTCCTTTGGAAATCAGATAAGTTCAATCAAAACAATCTGGATTTCTATTAGTGGAATATAAGAAATATTTATCATTGGGTATGTTCTGGAAATGTACTAAAATGAGGTATAGGTGTATTCACTTTCAGGTATATAAAAAAAAAGGGTTTCAATAAGTATATGATCAAATTCAAGTTATGGAATTATAGGTCATCAGGTTTCAATTCATGTATATGATCAGGGTATAAAGGTTTAGGGATAAAGAACTAAACAAAGCATGGTATATAATTCAACATGGTATATATGAACAAAGATCAGGGTTATCAATGAACAATAAGCGTTTTCAGAATTAAAGGTATATCAAGGCAAGGTAACAATTCATATATGTCAAAATGAAACAATGGAATCAAAATACGAAAGCAAGTTTGTATTACTTGCCTTAAGTAGCAAAAAGGGGTAATGAACAATTACTGATTTTCCACCTTAGCCTTTCCCTTGTCTCTAAGTGTCACTTCCTTGAACTCTCTAAGTTCCACTTCCTTGGACTCTACAAAAGAATATATTCTATCTTAGTAGGTCCTCTCTAAAACGCTATTCCTTTATTCTAAACTACCCAACGCATCTTGTACGCGTAAACGCATAATAGTTATACCACAAAATAGTTATAACCACGTAATAGGCAATCAACCATATAAATGCACATTGTCATTTCAATACACATAACATGCTTCTTATACATATATATATATAATAATATATCCTTCCAAACCATACCACCTTTAGTATCCCTTAACTCAATTTAATCATGCCATCCATAACCTTAACACTAGAACAACAATGTTTCATCTCATAAACAGAAAAATCAACTACGCATACCTTACCAAAACATTTTTCATAAATCCAAAAATAATCAAACAGTTACCAAATTTGACAGGCTACTTCCTGATTATAAAACCAACTTAGCATAAAAGTTTCAACTTCAGAACACTTTATTTGCTATAAAAACGAACTGTATAAAGTAGGCACTAAACACAGAAAAATCTCTGCTGCGCAACTTTTAGTAAAACATTCATAACTTTTTATCCGTAAATCCTATCGACACAAAGTTAGCACGTGTACAAACTAGATTCAATTTAGAATATTGACATCCAAAGACCTCAGTCTAAAACAGGCAGCAACATTTCGAAATTTAGCAAAACAGAACAGGGCAGTTTTCTGGAAAATTTCAGCATGGTGTTTTTCTTTTTAAATCACCCAAACACAATCCCATTCACAATCCAACTATCCAATATTACAACTAAGACTCATGCTCTCAAGAATCACTAACTTATACATGCATTTATCCAATAACAAGCGAACAATTTCATTACTTGAAATTCCTCTAAAATTCTCAAATAAATACTTTTAACTATCCAAAATCTCATACTAACCACATTAACACAATAAATCAACATGCATTCCTTATAAACCGAAGTTAACAATCAAACATCACCATAAACACTTTCTCCAAACCGAATTATAAAAAGGGTAAAATCAAATTTTGACATGCATTTCGGATTTCTTCACATGCAATTCAAAATCGAACTAAATACTAGTTTTAATACAAAAATCGGACTCAAGAATGTCATCATCGTCCCCGTCGGCTCGCCGGAGCTCATTGCCGACGGCGGCAATGGTTGGAGGTGCCCGGAAAATATGAAAATCCGGGTTTCCTTCACAACCTCACCAATAAATAACACAAAACACGACTGAAACTGCAAGAGTCAATTCGAATCATCATAAAACCACATATACGAATCATACACATACATGAACATATATATATACACGATAAACACACATATACACGCAACCGAGCACAACCCATCTCAACACCAACATGATTCAGTATAAAAACAGAGACTAGAACCATGGGTATCGATTTTAAAGGCCAAACTCGAAGCAATAGTCGGATTAAAGCAAAAATAATTGAAGTGGGTTTTCAAACTTTTATCTCAGAATTGACATGCAATGATAGAGGGTTGTAGAGGAGACAAAACTGAGCAAGAATATGGGTTTCAATCATCCAATCGGTACAAAACCGAATAGGAAGAGAGGAGAGAAGTTTACCGAGAGGGAGAGATGAGAGATAGCCGAGAGAGAGAAGAGAGAAAAGAGAGGAGAGAGAATGGTCGGCAAAGTGAGAAAGGGGAAAAACTGGTGCAGGGGTTTTTTATAAGCCCAGGGGTATTTTAGTAACTTGCTAATTAAAAATCTGATTTTCTAATAACCAAAACCAACACAATTGCTTTTCTAAAATTCGAAATAAACTGAAGGTAATGTCTAAAAATCCAAATTTTATTTTTAAAATAAAGAATACGAATTTACAAGCTCACCCATATTTTTAAAATATTTTTGTGATCAAAATTGAATTAAATACGAATTTTCAAAGTTTTGATCACTTAAAGGACATTTAACTCATAAAATCAGTTTTAAATCCTTAAAGCCAAAAATAAATTCCTTCACTAATTTTAGAAAATACTAGAATATAAACTAAAGGTTGTGAAAAAGATTTCACAATAAAAAGAGTCTCCGATGATTTTATAAAATTCCCGGAACGTCAAAAAGAATAAATTTTTAATAAGAAATTCATATAAAATGCATTTAAAAGCATTCACAAGTATTTTAATCCATACCATTCACCAAGTAAACATCTAATTACCACATTTTCACATATATACCCTTCACACAATATTCACATATCATAGAACTCAGATATTATTAAATATTAATATAGTACAATCATTTTTCCGAGTCGTTATAACCTTCCCCCCTTAAAAAGATTCTGTCCCCAGAATCTAACCTTATGAAAATAGATGCGGATACTTTTCAAGCATCTCGCTCTCAAGTTCCCAAGTCGACTCTTCAACTTTGGGATTCCTCCACAAAACCTTAACTAGCTTAACAACCTTATTCCTTAATTTCCTATCCATATGATCCTGAATTTCTACAGGTTGTTCTACATATGACAAATCAGGTTGAATCTCAAAAGGTTCATATTCGATCACGTGATTCGCATCAGGATTAAATCTCTTAAGCATCAAAACATGAAAAACGTTATGAATATGCTCCATGTGCGGTGGTAACGCTAACTCATAAGCAACTTTCCCGATACGCCTTAGTATCTCAAAGGGTCCTACAAATCTCGGGCTAAGTTTCCCTTTCTTGCCAAATCTCGTAACTCCTTTCCATGGCGACACTTTCAGCAACACTTGATCTCCTTCTTCAAAGCTTATATCCTTCCTGTCTTGGTCAGCGTACTTCCGTTGTCTATCTTGTGCCGTAACTAGTCTTTTCCGAATGATTTCAATCTTTTCCTTCGTTTGCTGTACCAGCTCGGGTCCTAAAACTTTTCGTTCTCCCACTTCTTCCCAATATACAGGCGATCTACATTTCCTTCCATACAATGCTTCATACGGGGGCATTCCAATACTCGCGTGATAACTGTTGTTGTACGAAAACTCTACCAATGGTAAATGCTCGTCCCAACTTCCTTTAAAATCCAGTGCACAAGCTCTAAGCATGTCTTCAATGGTTTGAATCGTTCGTTCACTTTGTCCATCAGTTTGTGGATGATAAGCGGTACTCATCTTTAGCTTGGTACCCAGACATTCTTGAAATTGTCTCCAAAATCGGGAGTTAAACCTTGGATCACCGTCCGACACAATGGTTACTGGAACTCCGTGGCGTGTCACAACTTCTTTCAGATATAGCCGTACTAACTTATCCAGTGAAAATCTTTCATTGATTGGGAGAAAATGTGCAGACTTGGTCAGACGGTCTACAATTACCCATATGGCATCGTGATTAGCTTTTGTCCTTGGCAGTCCAACAATAAAGTCCATAGCAAGATGTTCCCACTTCCATTCAGGAATATCCAATGGCTGCAATAGTCCGCTCGGCTTTTGATGTTCGGCTTTGACTCGTTGACAAGTATAACACTTACTTATCCATTCGGCAATTTCTCTTTTCATATCCGGCCACCAGAAATGTTCCTTCAAATCTCGATACATTTTCGTGCTACCAGGGTGAATTGAGTACTGTGAACTATGGGCTTCCCTCAAGATTTCATTCTTCAATTCCGTCACATTTGGAATCCATATCCTCGTAGAAAATCTCAAAATTCCTTTGTCGTCCCTTTGGGTGCAGATCTCTTCACCAGTCAATGTGTTCATCTCTTGATTCATAATCTCCTCTTGACACCTTCGTATCTTTTCCAACAGTTCCGGTTGAAACGTCATAGCATTGAGAACTTCGTCAGTAACTTCCGAATCGTAAACTTCTAGTTTCAACTTCTCAAATTCTTGGAGCAATTCTTTAGGTATCGTGAACAAATTCAATCTCTCCTTTCGACTTAACTCATCCGCCACAACATTCGCTTTTCCCGGGTGATAGTTAATACTACAATCATAATCCTTAATTAGCTCCAACCATCTCCGTTGCCTCATGTTCAATTCCTTCTGAGTGAATATATACTTTAAGCTCTTATGATCCGTGTAGATTTCACACTTCTCTCCGTATAGATAATGTCTCCAAATTTTCAGTGCGAACACAATAGCTGCTAATTCCAAATCATGAGTTGGGTACTTTCGTTCGTGCGGTTTGAGTTGTCGTGAAGCATACGCGATCACTTTTCCATGTTGCATTAAAACACATCCTAATCCTTTGTGTGAAGCATCACTGTAGATAACGAAATTTCCTTGATCATCTGGTAAGACTAACACTGGTGCTGTCACTAATCTTTCCTTCAGCTCTTTGAAACTTTCTTCACATTTCTCAGTCCAAACAAACTTCTCATTCTTCCGTGTCAGTGCAGTTAACGGCGTAGCTATCTTTGAAAAATTTTGAACAAATCTCCGGTAGTATCCAGCCAATCCGAGAAAACTTCTTATTTCAGTAGGGGTCCTTGGTCTTTCCCAATTAACCACAGCTTCAATCTTGGCAGGGTCCACTCTCACTCCTTCTCGACTAATAACGTGTCCAAGAAATTGCACTTCTTCCAACCAGAATTCACACTTTGAAAACTTCGCATATAACTTTTCCTTCCTCAAGATTTCCAATGCAATCCTTAGATGTTCCGCGTGATCTTCCGAAGACTTTGAATATATCAAGATGTCATCAATAAATACAATCACAAACTTATCCAAATACGTTCGAAACACTCGGTTCATCAAATCCATAAACACAGCCGGGGCATTAGTTAATCCAAATGGCATCACTAAAAATTCGTAGTGTCCATATCTCGTGCGAAAAGCAGTCTTCGAAACGTCTTCAGGTTTGATCTTCAGTTGATGATATCCAGATCTTAAATCAATCTTTGAAAAATAGGCTGCTCCTTTGAGCTGGTCAAATAAATCGTCGATTCGCGGTAACGGGTACTTATTCTTTATAGTCAACTGGTTGAGTTCTCGATAATCTATACACAATCTCATGCTTCCGTCTTTCTTTTTTTTGACAAATAACACTGGCGCTCCCCACGGCGATACACTAGGCCTTATAACTCCTTTATCCAAAAGATCTTGTAGCTGCGTAGCCAATTCCTTCATTTCTGCCGGTGCCATTCTGTAGGGTGCCTTTGATACTGGTTCCGTTCCAGGTGCCAAATCAATCGTAAATTCTACTTCTCGATCTGGAGGTAATCCGGGTAGTTCGTCAGGAAAAACTTCAGGGAACTCATTTACAACCGGTATCTCCTCCATCTTCAACACTTGCTTCTCCACATCCACAACATGAGCTAAATAGGCTTCGCAACCTTGTCGCAGTAGTCGTGTCGTTTGCATAAACGTTAAGAATTTCCTAGTTTGTCTTTGACCTTGAAACACCACTTCTTGATCTTCGCCCACACGCAATCTTACTTGCTTTTTCCTACATTCAATCTGCGCATCGCAATCCACTAACCAATCCATTCCTAGGATGACATCGAATTCTCCCATTTTGAACGGTAACAAATCCGCATGAAAAAGATATCCACCGATCTCGATTTTACAATTAGGACACACTTGGTTTACGGGAACTCTATCCTGGTTAGCCACTTCTATTACTAACGTCCTTTCCAATGGTTTTATCTCACATTTCGATTTATCAAGGAATCTTTCAGATATAAAAGATCTAGTTGCTCCAGAATCAATTAACACTTTAGCTTTAACAGAATTCACAGGAAGCGTACCTGCTACTACATCTCTGTCCTGAACCGCTTCATTGATTGACATATTAAAAGTTCTTGCTCGAGGTTGAGATGACTGTGACCTTGTTGGTGGTGCAGTGAGCCTAAGTACATTAGCAGACTGGACCGGTTCCTTACATTCCCGCGCAAAATGTCCCGCTTTTCCACACTTGAAACATGTTAGTCCTCCTGGTTTTGAACTTGGACATCCATCAGCATAGTGTCCCTTCTTGTTGCATTTGAAACATGTGATGTTCAACTTGTTACAGATTCCCGAATGTCTTTTACCACACGTCTTGCACTCTGGTATAGATGGTTTTCCCGTTATAGTTGGCGGCTTTCCTCCTTGAGGTTTCTTGTCTGAACTTCCAAATCCACTCCTCTGTTTCTGAAAATTCCTATCTCCTCCTGATTGATTTCCAAATCTTTTCCTATTCTGAGAACTCCCTTGTCCTTCATCACCTTGGCCCTTTTCAGATCCTCTAAACTTTCGTTTCTTCCCAAATTTCTCCTTTTGAACTAATTCGCTCTCGCCCTCAATGATCATCGCTTTCTGTACTACCGCAGTATAATTTCTCAATTCAAAAGCTGCAACTCTACTCCTTAACCATGGCTTTAGTCCGTGCTGAAACTTCCTAGCCTTACTGACATCATCTCCTACGTATCTAGGTGCAAATCTTGCCAATTCAGTAAATTTGGCTTCGTATTCTGCCACACTCATCCCTTCTTGTTTTAGTTCTAAGAACTGAACTTCCAACTGATCCTGTAGGTACCTTGGTAAATACTTCTCCTGAAATAGTTCTGTAAATCTTTGCCAAGTAATTTCTCCTTCTCCTAACTTCACAGATTCCCACCAAAAATTAGCCTCTGCCTTCAAGTAGTAACTAGCAAATTCAGTTTTCTGATCTTCCCCAACCTTAACTAACGTAAAAGCTTTCTCAATGTCGATTAACCATGATTTCGCCTCAACAGGGTTTAGAGTGCCTTTAAATTCAGGTGGGTGGACAGCTTGAAATGATTTAAAGGTTGTCAAAGGTTGAACAATTTGTTGTTGTTGTTGTTGAGTCAAGGCAGCAGTTTGTTGTTGGAGTAATTGAAGTATCTGAGTTATAGTTGGGTCTACCGGGTTCTGGGCCTCGGTATCAGTTGTTTGTTGAGTAGAAGCAGTAGTCTTTTTCTTTGGTGGCATTTTTCTGATAAGAGATAAGCAATTTATGAAACAATATGCATATATATACCACAATGTAAACTCTTTTTGAAAATGTTTATAAAACTGTATGTAACATAAAGAATATTTAAAACTTCTAGCCATATTGTTAGATAACTTGCTCGTCTCCGTAACAGGGTAACAGGGTAAGCATAGGTATTATAGGAACAGGTTAACAATAAATGGTATAACAGTTTAAAGCAAGGTATAAGAAAAGTACATGCATAACGTAAAGATAAAAGTCAGGTACAATAGATGACAGGGTACATGATCACCCCATAACGTCATAGCAAAGTCAAATGTCAAAGCAGATAATATAATAATGTCTACTAGGAAAAAGGGAAACATCCTAGTAGCTAGTAGTCAAACGTGCAAATAACCAATAATAAAACCAATGGGCTCTAACAGATGTCCCACTCTCAGAATCCAACCAACTCTAGTCTCGGCAGCCACGAACAGCTCTCAGCTCACACAGCATCCAGCTAACAATCCTAGTCACTCTCCTGGCCTCCTCTAAAGCATCAACAGTGAATGGTCCCTCATCTAGGCGCTTTCGCGCTGACTCCTCTAAAGCACGAATCCTATCCTGCCACTCCGCCTCAGTAACAGCAACGCGACGGTCTGCCTCATCAGTCATCTGGTCTACAAGGGCCTGAAGCTCAGCATTCTGCCCAGAAAGGGTCTCTAGGTCTCTAGCAAGGTCTACCTATGTATGAAGAAGTCTAGGTGCAGGATCTCCCATAACTGAAACATGAGAATCAACAGATGCTGCTCTCCACGGAATAGTAGTCTGAACAGGTACAGGTGCAAGTAGTGGCTCAACGGGCTGAACACTAAGACTACCTATCTCCACTGGGTCAGATAATGTGATAGATGGGTGCGGGGGTGTGTCTCCACCAACAACGTCCATCTCCTGCGATAACAATATAGATATAGATACTTATATAATAACAGGTTATCTCATTCCTAAAAACTTAACTTAAAAGAAAGTACTCACGCCTACCGTTGCTACTTAGCATCTATCCATCTAATACTCTAACAGATTCCTGCTCCTTACATAACTATCTTAATCACCTTTTATTAATAGGGATCCTAATCTTTTAATAATAGGGATCCTAATCCTGGCTTGTTTCAGTGACCAAAAACTGACAGCTCTGATACCAACCTGTGACGCCCTCCCAATCTGGGGTCAGGATCGGGGAGTCACTACCACCTCTATACATATTAAACCCATAAACAATATAATAAAAGCATGCAGACTTGACCCCAACTCTACCCTGGATCTTTAACAGTTGATGGTGTGAAACAAGCATCCACTATCTAATTCATTAATACATAAGTCTTAAAAGTTATTACAACAAAGTCTTAAGAGTTCTAAGTTCTCTATTACAAAACACCTTCTAGATATGGCCATCACCTACCTGAGCTGGCATCCCAAAAACAACCCTATAGGAAGACTTCCTAGCTGTCTGAAATGTACGTACCATCTTCTCGTTTCACTGTGGGTTAGAATAGGGAAAAAGAATGAGCCAAATGCCCAGCAAGTAATAATATGACCAAACAGTTATCCACTGGGAAACAGTTTCAATATCAATATGGATGACATGGGTATAGCAAAGTCCGTATCAAGGGATTATCAGAATCAATGAATTGAATACACAATTTCAAAACAGTTTCCAATATCAATATATATAGCATGGTTTAAGCAGAATCCATAATAAGGTATTATCCAAAACAATGGCATAAATATGCAATTTCAAAGGGTAAACCAATTTCATTATCAAGATATCCGTTTCAAGAAAACAATAATTAATTTTGGAGATTTTTCACAACGCACCGGACAATACGGGTGATCAGCCACGTAAAGTCCCCATACCGGACACACAGTCCCTCTGGTCCTTGTATTGGGTCCCATTAGGCACATATTGGCCTTTAGACTAGTCCATCCCTAGTCCATTTATTATAATTAAAAAGTGCTGGACCGGCGTTACTCGGCCTCTTACGCCTCCAATCTTAGGAATCCGTGGAAACCATAAATCAGAATTTAAATGAGTTCAAACTTTATTCCTTTTGAAAACATTTTCAGATATAAAGAAGTCCTTTGGAAATCAGATAAGTTCAATCAAAACAATCTGGATTTCTATTAGTGGAATATAAGAAATATTTATCATTGGGTATGTTCTGGAAATGTACTAAAATGAGGTATAGGTGTATTCACTTTCAGGTATATAAAAAAAAAGGGTTTCAATAAGTATATGATCAAATTCAAGTTATGGAATTATAGGTCATCAGGTTTCAATTCATGTATATGATCAGGGTATAAAGGTTTAGGGATAAAGAACTAAACAAAGCATGGTATATAATTCAACATGGTATATATGAACAAAGATCAGGGTTATCAATGAACAATAAGCGTTTTCAGAATTAAAGGTATATCAAGGCAAGGTAACAATTCATATATGTCAAAATGAAACAATGGAATCAAAATACGAAAGCAAGTTTGTATTACTTGCCTTAAGTAGCAAAAAGGGGTAATGAACAATTACTGATTTTCCACCTTAGCCTTTCCCTTGTCTCTAAGTGTCACTTCCTTGAACTCTCTAAGTTCCACTTCCTTGGACTCTACAAAAGAATATATTCTATCTTAGTAGGTCCTCTCTAAAACGCTATTCCTTTATTCTAAACTACCCAACGCATCTTGTACGCGTAAACGCATAATAGTTATACCACAAAATAGTTATAACCACGTAATAGGCAATCAACCATATAAATGCACATTGTCATTTCAATACACATAACATGCTTCTTATACATATATATATATAATAATATATCCTTCCAAACCATACCACCTTTAGTATCCCTTAACTCAATTTAATCATGCCATCCATAACCTTAACACTAGAACAACAATGTTTCATCTCATAAACAGAAAAATCAACTACGCATACCTTACCAAAACATTTTTCATAAATCCAAAAATAATCAAACAGTTACCAAATTTGACAGGCTACTTCCTGATTATAAAACCAACTTAGCATAAAAGTTTCAACTTCAGAACACTTTATTTGCTATAAAAACGAACTGTATAAAGTAGGCACTAAACACAGAAAAATCTCTGCTGCGCAACTTTTAGTAAAACATTCATAACTTTTTATCCGTAAATCCTATCGACACAAAGTTAGCACGTGTACAAACTAGATTCAATTTAGAATATTGACATCCAAAGACCTCAGTCTAAAACAGGCAGCAACATTTCGAAATTTAGCAAAACAGAACAGGGCAGTTTTCTGGAAAATTTCAGCATGGTGTTTTTCTTTTTAAATCACCCAAACACAATCCCATTCACAATCCAACTATCCAATATTACAACTAAGACTCATGCTCTCAAGAATCACTAACTTATACATGCATTTATCCAATAACAAGCGAACAATTTCATTACTTGAAATTCCTCTAAAATTCTCAAATAAATACTTTTAACTATCCAAAATCTCATACTAACCACATTAACACAATAAATCAACATGCATTCCTTATAAACCGAAGTTAACAATCAAACATCACCATAAACACTTTCTCCAAACCGAATTATAAAAAGGGTAAAATCAAATTTTGACATGCATTTCGGATTTCTTCACATGCAATTCAAAATCGAACTAAATACTAGTTTTAATACAAAAATCGGACTCAAGAATGTCATCATCGTCCCCGTCGGCTCGCCGGAGCTCATTGCCGACGGCGGCAATGGTTGGAGGTGCCCGGAAAATATGAAAATCCGGGTTTCCTTCACAACCTCACCAATAAATAACACAAAACACGACTGAAACTGCAAGAGTCAATTCGAATCATCATAAAACCACATATACGAATCATACACATACATGAACATATATATATACACGATAAACACACATATACACGCAACCGAGCACAACCCATCTCAACACCAACATGATTCAGTATAAAAACAGAGACTAGAACCATGGGTATCGATTTTAAAGGCCAAACTCGAAGCAATAGTCGGATTAAAGCAAAAATAATTGAAGTGGGTTTTCAAACTTTTATCTCAGAATTGACATGCAATGATAGAGGGTTGTAGAGGAGACAAAACTGAGCAAGAATATGGGTTTCAATCATCCAATCGGTACAAAACCGAATAGGAAGAGAGGAGAGAAGTTTACCGAGAGGGAGAGATGAGAGATAGCCGAGAGAGAGAAGAGAGAAAAGAGAGGAGAGAGAATGGTCGGCAAAGTGAGAAAGGGGAAAAACTGGTGCAGGGGTTTTTTATAAGCCCAGGGGTATTTTAGTAACTTGCTAATTAAAAATCTGATTTTCTAATAACCAAAACCAACACAATTGCTTTTCTAAAATTCGAAATAAACTGAAGGTAATGTCTAAAAATCCAAATTTTATTTTTAAAATAAAGAATACGAATTTACAAGCTCACCCATATTTTTAAAATATTTTTGTGATCAAAATTGAATTAAATACGAATTTTCAAAGTTTTGATCACTTAAAGGACATTTAACTCATAAAATCAGTTTTAAATCCTTAAAGCCAAAAATAAATTCCTTCACTAATTTTAGAAAATACTAGAATATAAACTAAAGGTTGTGAAAAAGATTTCACAATAAAAAGAGTCTCCGATGATTTTATAAAATTCCCGGAACGTCAAAAAGAATAAATTTTTAATAAGAAATTCATATAAAATGCATTTAAAAGCATTCACAAGTATTTTAATCCATACCATTCACCAAGTAAACATCTAATTACCACATTTTCACATATATACCCTTCACACAATATTCACATATCATAGAACTCAGATATTATTAAATATTAATATAGTACAATCGTTTTTCCGAGTCGTTATACGAAATCTACACAAACAACGGTACAAATTCTGCATACAATCATCAGAGCCCAAGAAGCATCTCAAAGTCTGAATACATTTATAGTAAACCACATTAGTATTACTCAGCAACTCAAAGGATCAGATGATTCGACTGAGCCTTAACATAAAAGGTCAACTGGTTTGGTTTGTCTTTGGTCATATAAACAAAATCATAATTAGCATAAATATCAGTCCTATATGAAGAATTGTGCAAGGCCTTCATGTAAAGTAAGGAAACTGTTAGATCTTTTAGACCCACAGTAAGGGGAAAGATCCTCCCCCAACTACCTTCTTCTCCCCACCCCACAATTATACTAAACACGCCAAGGGCAAACATCTTATTTTCCAGAAGCCTCAACTAAAGATTTGGTTGTAAGTTTCATATATACTGCATATAAGAACTAAAATTATATTATACTAAACATTCCCATTTAAGGTAGATTTCGAATTCTAATCTTACTTCATGCTCAGGTACAGCAGAAGTGTAAAGGAGTGTCAAACTGCAAAAATTCTTCATCACTATGTCAAAGGAGTGTATGCAATAGCTAAAACCTCAGAAGATAGGAAAAGTACTGTGCAATTGAACTTCAAATAGAAATAGAAAAAGAACCAAATAGTAAGAGCACAATACCTAAGAATCGAAGTCCTAAAACTAAATTTGAATTGAAGCCCTGAAACCAAAAAGAAGGAGCCCTGATTTTGTACTCGAACTAAGGCCCTAATTTTGAACCTCCAATTGAATAATCCAAATCAGCCCTGAAATATAGAGAGAGTGGAAAATCAATTAAATTCACAAATTCCAGATAAGACATGAGTATCGAAAAAGCCCTAAATTAATTTGAACCATTAAATTGACAAAACCCTAAATCGAAGAAGCATTCAAATTGGATTGGGTCAAAATTAAAGAAAGCTCAAAATAGAAGTAGTGTTTATGTATGTGTATATTATGTATACATAGAGAGAGAGGGGGGATAACTGAGAGAGAAGCAATGGGGGAAGAGATAGTGAACAAATATTGAAGTTTTGATGCAAGCGCGGTATGTTTTGTGAAAAAATTGGGTTAAGCGGTATTTTTGCCGCTCACGCAATTTTTCGTTTATTTCCGTGCAAGACTGGGTGTACTACAATATTTTAATTTATTTGTAATAATTATTTTTAAAAAATATTTATTTTGTAATAAATTATTTTAATTTATTTGTAATAATCATTTAAAAAAATTATTCAGTGAATCCAACACACCCTCCGTTACCCGAATCAGTATTAATACTACATTTTTGCTATAAAGTCGGACATCCTGGCCTTTATATTTTTTGATTAGTTTTTCCCAAGACTATAATGAGTATTTATTAACATCCGTACGGTTGGATCGTCAAAGAAATCATTTAAAAAAATTATTTAGTGAATCCAGCACGCGCTTCGTTACTTGAATCAGTATTAATACTACATTTTTGCTATAAAACCGGACATCTCGGCCTTTATATTTTTTGATTATTTTTTCCCAAGACTATAATGAGTATTTATTAACATTCGTACGGTTGGATCGTCAAAGAAATCATTTAAAAAAATTATTTAGTGAATTCCAGCACGCGCTCCGTTACCCGAATCAGTATTAAAACTACATTTTTGCTATAAAACCGGACATCCCAGCCTTTATATTTTTTGATTATTTTTTTCCAAGACTATAATGAGTATTTATTAACATCCGTACGGTTGGATCATCAAAGATATCATTTAAAAAAATTATTTAATGAATCCAGCACGCGCTCCGTTACTTGAATCAGTATTAATACTACATTTTTGCTATAAAACCGGACATCCCGGCCTTTATATTTTTTGATTATTTTTTCCCAAGACTATAATGAGTATTTATTAACATCCGTACGGTTGGATCGTCAAATAAATCATTTAAAAAAATTATTTAGTGAATCCAACACGCGCTCCGTTACCAGAATCAATAGTAATACTACATTTTTGCTATAAAACCGGACATCCCGGCCTTTATAATTTTTGATTATTTTTTTCCAAGACTATAATGAGTATTTATTAACATCCGTACGGTTGGATCGTCAAAGAAATCATTAAAAAAAATTATTTAGTGAATCCAGCACGCGCTCCGTTACTTGAATCAGTATTTATACTACATTTTTGCTATAAAACCGGACATCCCGACCTTTATATTTTTTGATTATTTTTTCCCAAGACTATGATGAGTATTTATTAACATCCGTACGGTTGGATCGTCAAAGAAATCAATCAAAAACATTATTCAGTTAATCTGACATGCGTCCCGGTCTAGGAAGCAACACAGTTCCAACGTTTCTCAAATTAGAAACTAGAAAACATAGTGGGTCCCACTTGTGGGGCCCACTTTTTTAAGTGGGCTCCACTTTTTTAAATATTATTTTTAATTAAAAATTAATTTTTAATTAATTTTTAATTAAAAATTAGACAAATTAGTGGGGCCCACTTGTGGGGCCCACTTGTGGGGCCCACTTGTAGGGCCCACTTGTAGGACCCATTTTTTTAATATTATTTTTAATTAAAAATTAAAAATTAATTTATTTTTTAAATAAAAATTAAAAAAAATAGTGGGGCCCACTTTTGGAGCCCATTTTTTTAAATAAAAATTAATTTTTAATTAATTTTTAATTTTTAATTAAAAATGGGAAAAATTAGAGGGGCCCACTCGTGGGGCCTACTTTTTTCTTTGGCCCCACCTTTTCTAATAATAATTTTTAATTAAAAATTAAACAAATTAGTGGGGCCCACTCACGACATTTAAAGAAATTAAAAATAAATTAATTAACTACCGTAACACTTTTTTATTGTAATAGTACCGTTTACTACTGTAACACCATCACTCCCACGTAACACTAGGTTTATTACTAATGTAACAGTAATTGAGCAGTGTTACATATGTCTAAATTTTTTTAGCTATTGTAACAGTTTACATGTAACGCTTTTTCAAAAAGTGTTTCAATAGCCCACTTATGCCGTAGTGAGAGGAAAGACCAAGTACTTGGAAATTCTGAATGCTACTAGGCTTTGCAGGAATCTGAAGAAGCCTCTTCAATTCAAATACCCAACATCTTTTGAAGTACAGCATGCTAAATCCAAGGAAATCATAAGTGTTGAAGTGGAATTAGATGCCAACCAGGAAGCAAGCATGTACACTCTTTGGTGGGATTCATCAAGGTCAGCAAAGGTGGATGCAAACTTCATCTTAGAACTTGAGTCAATCTCTATGAATAACATCCCTGCTATTGTAAGAACAAAGGTCAGAAGAAGGATTGACTACTTCTTCTTGGATAGAATGGTGGAGCTACTCCAGAGCTATGACAATGTTCCCAACAAGGTCATGGAACATGTTCTGAAGTACAAGGATGAAAGGGATATGGAATTCTATCAGAAGTTTGGTATGTTTGAAGACCATGATGATTCTGACATTGCTCATTTGTTGGAGGAGTCTGATGAAAAGGTAGCTGATTATGAAGAGGATATTCCTGAAGAAACACAAGCACAACCTGGTCAAGAAGGATCCTCAAATCACTACACCATAAATGACCATTAGCATGGCACCAGATATCGATAAGGTCAAGAACTCATCTGCTTCTATTTTTCAAATTCTTGATAGTAAACCTAAAATAGATCCAGCAATGAAGAAGGCTCAACTATAGACACTCTAAAAGGAGATATTGAATTACGGAATGTCGGCTTCAAGTACCCGACAAGATCCAATATTCCAATTTTCATAGATTTGTGCTTAAGTATACCCTCTGGAAAGGTAAAAGTTTCAGCAGCTTCAAATTCTCTTACATTTTTAGACTTACATATATTTTTTGTTTATTATTTCCAATTCACATTAAGGTCAGAACATATTCACAACATGATGTCGCTATTCCAGAACATATACACAGCGTGTTACATGCAATCTATCATGTGAAACTATGTTGCACCATTCTTAACTGTCTAGTTTAGTTTATATTGTTGCTGGTTGTTTAGTTATGACTTTCAATTGCAAAAATCAGTTACATTACTAAAATTTACATATCATTAACGTCATCTTCTTTTTTGTGTTTGTCTTACAGCATATATGAGCAGCATCTTCAGGTCGTGCCTTGTTCTAACAGTAAACTTCAGGAGCATGTATGCTCAGTTTCACGCATCCTTGTGTTATGCTTTTGCTATAATTTTAGCGAATGTCTATTGTGCAGGCAATGGAGCATTTTAATGGATTAGTTTCACTTATAATATTATCGGTAGCAATGTCGAAATATGTTAATGGACAGTGGTCTAGTGCTCATGCAACCTTCTATGGAGAAGCTGATGCTTCTGGTACAATGGAGAAGCTGATTATTTTTTGTCCTTGTGTTTGGAGATACTCTCGTAGTTGGTTGAATATTGTATTTAGAGATACTCTTGTAGTCGATTGAATTAGAATTGTTGATTTGGATTATTATGTAATATGATGTTAAATAAAAAAACAGGTTATATTGATTTGATTGTTTTAGAATGCATATATACAAATTATGTATTTTTTTATACAAAAAAGTGTTTTCGTTGATGCATTGATGCTTAAAGTGTTGAGAAAAGAACAATTGATGTTAAAAAGATGTTTCTAGAATATGTGAGCCTCATATTGGACCCCACAGGTGGGGCTCAGGTTGTGGGCCAACGGTGGGTCCCACTTTATTTTATTGAAAATATAACACAAAGGCAACATAGATATTATGTTGGTGTAGGGTAATAATATTGTTGCCATAACAGTGTATTACAACACCAAAACTCATGTTGCCATAGAGGAGGATAATGTTGGCATAGACCCCAAAGCTAACATCAAAAAAACCAACACAAAAAAAGTGTTGGCTTTGCAATTTTTGGGCCTACAGCAACATATTTTGGACATAGGCCAACAGTTTTCAGGGCTTGCCGTAGGCCATTTATGGTGTAGTGAATCCTGCAGCAAGAAATGCTACTGAAGATATGGAAGATGCATTCTTGAATAAAAGCAGAGAAGCCAACAGGGTGGAAAGTGAAGGACCAAATTACCAATCTTGTATGCTTGAGAATCCTCTGAGAATCAAGTTCATATGGGAAGAGATTCCAGTGAGAAGCTTTCATAAACTTCAAACCAGTGCTCTGAAAGACTTACTCTACTAGGTGATTTGAACAATTCATCCATTGGAACAACAATGCTCTTCTGAGATTGAGGGCATTCTTCAAATGAGAAAGGGTGAAGACTCAAAGCTGGATAAGTAAAGGAGAAAAACTCTAAATGCATACCCTGGAAGTCGATTCAAAGACTTTAATGGCACACTGAAGTTCAAAACTCATGCATTTGGTAAAGACTTATGGATGGATCTTCAGGATGCTAGGGTATGTCTCTCCAAGACAGTCCAAAAGCACATTGATGAGATTGAAGATGAGACTATCACTCCTGATTAAAAAGCATTGGTGGAAGGACTCAGAGAAGTTCTTAAGGAAGCTCTCAACAGAGAGAATGAAGCAAGACAGAAAAGGAATTATGAAGCTAAGTAAAAATCCTTTATCAATTCTGATCTTGTTAGTTAAGTTGTCAGCTTGTATTAATTGTAAATTTGTTGTTATTGTCCATAAAACAAATTGGGGTAGATTGTTAGGATTTATGGGTGATAGCTATGAGACAACTTAACTAGATATTTTATGTACTTAATTTTATTAAGTATGAACATACTGTCACAGTCAGAATATGTCTTTGTAACCATTTTGTTTAGTACAAATAAGATTCTAGTGCATCTTGGTAGAAGTTCATTTATTTGTTCAAGCCTCAAGAAGTACTCAAGATGGACAACAAGAATAAAGATTACTGTCACAGCGTTGACAGTAAGGTTACAAGAAGACAACATGTTGCAAGTCACGATAGTACATTCACTCTGACAGCAACATTGGCGGGAGCCCTCGGACAACAACTTTACCTTAGCCTGACAGCAAGCTTGGAAATTCTGACAGCACCTTCTGCGGGGATTTCTTACTGTCACCAAAAGCGCATTCCTGTGACAGCAAGCTCAACCATCAGGATACTGTCATGAAGGGATAACATTTGTATTGGGGAACAACCCAGTCAAACTTGTGACAGTTTGGATGTTCAAGAAACAGGCGTGTTGCAGTATCCCAACACTGTAACAGGTCTGCAAGACTACAACCGAAGCTTGAGAGATTACATGACAAAGCTCACCAATTCCAGAGTATGACAAATCTACATCTACTGAATTGTGCTAGCTTAAAATAGAATGTTTCTAGATTGCTTTGCTATGCGCTAATAAGCTGTTTGTAAAGCAATTTAGGAAAGAATCACGGGTAGGCAATTTGTAAGAAGCTGCCATATGAAAATGACAACAGTTTCACAAGACCCGTGTTAATAGTGATAGGTTTAGCCTACTTAGTCTATCTCTCAATCCATTCTGTTGGAACGTAGTTTGAGATTTATCTGTATTGCATTCAACCCCCCCCCCCCCTTCTGCAATGGTCAAGGACCAAAAATTTCCATGTTAAATATTTGTGTGTTATTGTTTTTCTTTTACTTATTGTTGATAGAAGTAGTAGTAATACTTGAATAACGTATTAACGCGTGACCACACTTTGGTGGATCTCGTCAACTAATCAATTGGTTGTATGTGTGATATGCATTGGTGTGTTGTGAATCTCGAATTGGTTATATGTGTGCTAGAAGTAGTAGTAATACTTGAATAACGTATTATCAGAGTTGACATCCGGAATTTCCACAGGAGCAGCCACCGGAACTTGATCTCCAGAGGGCGCAAAACCTAGAACAAATCCAAGAGTATCCCTGTGTAGAAGGGAGAGTTGAAGCTGTGGAATAGGTGGAACAAACCCTGTGTCCAGGTTTAGTTTTTCCTGGAGACGGCTAAAAGGTTCCTCAACAGGTTTGAAGTCTCTGGTATGAAATTGATAGGATTTTCCCACTCTTCTGTAGGACCTAGAAGCTTCCTAATTAGCTCGACGATCCAAGAGCAAGACATATCACCCCTCCCATCCTTCCTAAGGACCTTATAAAAAGCCGCAAAGTTGTCTGTCTCCAATATAATTGTATCGCCAGTGGAGAAAGACCTCTCATGATTCCAGTCAGGCCTTTGATGAAACGACCGCGATGGTCCTGAATGACTATCCCGATGCCATTGTAGTTTCCATTAGATTGGCGAGATGCAGAGATCGTATGAACATTGACCTTATAAGTACCTCTGGTAGGGGGAATCCAGGTGAAAGACATTATAAAAAGAAGAATATGTGTATGAGGAGGAAATATGTGTGTGGAGGAAAATGTGTGTGAGTGAAGGACAATATATAGTGTGTATGAAGTGGAATGTCCGAGGTGTAGTACCCAAGAGTACCAGAAAAACTGGGAAAAGTATATGCATGTGATCTTTGTACTGTGTATTTTGGTAGGATATAAAGCTGGAAGCAAGCATGGGATAAAACAGTGTAAAGATTTAGAAAGATTTGAATTTGATGTGTACATTATGTAAAGTATATATACTGATAGGAGAACTATACAGGAACTACAAAGTTAGCTGCCAGAGAGTATGATAGGTTACATCCAGCCCATGACTAAAGTATTCCTACTAGCACCTTGTTTGGCTAAATCATCAGCCCCAAGGTTTTAAGTCCACTTAATATATGAAATGGCTATGTGCCTGTTGCTTTTAAGTATGTTGGTAATATATATATATTATGTATATTTGTAACCAGGTCACCCATAATTCTCTGAATTTTGTCCCACAGTAAAAAAGAGTCTGTTAATATAATAATACTCTTATTTGGCATTTTAGTCAAGATATTAGTCATCATCTATAATAGTGCAGATGACTGCCTCAAATGCAGATTGGGGTTGGGTCTGCCCACTGAAAAGAAAAACTAACTCCCATGTATTATTGTGAAGATATCCCCCAATCCCTGCGATATTTATGTCACTCTGGGTTTTTCATGAACCATCCACAAATCCAATATAATCATATTGCTCTCTGAGAGATGCTATGAAATGATTTTTTATGTCACCCATATTGTATTGTTGTTTGTTTTCAAACTCTGATCTGCATAATGCGTAAGAATACCAGTGTTTTGAACCACCAAAGTAACGACATATAAACTATTAAAACTGCTAGTTGTCTTTGAGTCAGTCTCGATATTTTGAAAATGATATCATTGCAACAAATCCATATTGTCCACAGTGTAGAGGCTACTGTTGTCTACCAATGTTCATGAAATAAGTTGTTTCTAGTGATGTTGAATAAACGTCAAATATCAAATGTACCATTGTGTTGTACGTCTATTGCGACCCACCAACGCAAAATAAAATCCTAGCAACCTACATCAATGTTGCATCTCTAAATATATGTTCCAATGTTTCCGACATTTAAATACATGTAAAGCAAGCGTTGAAAATATCATTTTGTGTCAGCCTCTGGCTAAGGAAATGTTTGGTACGGAAAATGTTGTGTACAAGTTTTCATATGAAAGTTTTGACCTTCGGAGGGTTAAGTGACCATATAAAAGCCCATCAGAAATTTGTGTTATTGTTGTTGGTAGTCAATTGTTTAATCCCAAAAAAGGATACGATCACTGCCATTTGTATTTAATTGGATGTATAATGTTGGCCATGTCACTGCGTGTATGAATGTACTTTAAGTTTTGTAGTAGTGTAGAAAGTGGTCCTCGTTGTTCACGTCGTATCCATTCGATTACGATTATCCAAGATGTTCCACCATATTTTACCTATCTTGGATAAATTTCTATGTTACAGATTTGTGACACCAAGCTCTCCGTATTTTTTTTGTAGAGTAATTGTGTTCCAATTCATTAGATGCATTTTTCCTTTTCCCAAAAAGAATTCTCTCCACAACCTGTCCAGAGTCTTGCGAACCCCCACTGGAATAATGAAAAAATTGAACCAGTATATTTGGAGGTTGTCAAGTGGAGTCCCTAGTGGTACACCTAGGTAGTGGAGATTCCAAGTTCATACTTTACAACCTAAGAGGCGAGCCCATTGCGATTCCTGGTTTGTGGATTGATGTATAGTGAAAAGTTCACTTTTATGAAAATTAATTTTGAGACCAGATATGTGTTAGAAGGCAATTAAGACTCGTTTGATACCTGCTATAGAAGCATCATCTCTGTTTAGGAAGAGAAGAGTGTCATCAACAAATTGTAGGTGTGTGAAAGTAGTACCTAGGTCCCCAGTCTAAACACCTTTAAAAATGCCTATGTTGTGTGCTACCTGTATCATGTGATGTAAAACTTGACCCACAATGTTGAATAATAGTGGAGATAAAGGGTATCCATGCCGCAAGCCCCTCCAAGGGGTGAACTCATTCGTAGGAGAGCCATTAACAAGTACAGATATCCTAATAGAATGTAGAATCAATTTTATCCACAAAATCCATCTACTGCCAAATTTCATAGCGCGCAACACGTCCAAGAGGAAGTATTTCTTCAATTCCATAGAATGTATAATTTCTGACGTAATAAGGATCCCGTCAGAAATATTTCTACCTCTCATGAAACTTGTTTGTTCCTTTGAAATAATGGATGGAAGCACCAATTTGAGGCGGTTTGCAAGTGTCTTTAGTAGTATTTTCGTAGTGTTGTTAATAAGACTAATAGGGCAAAAATCAGATTCCACTAAGAATTTATTTATTTTTGGGATGAGCAATGAAATAGGAGTTTAATTCTGTTGGAATGTTGCCTGTAAAATAGAACTCATCCACAAAATTTAAGAAACTCTCTTGTATTTGTGGCCAGACCAGTTTCAAAGCAGCAACGTTAATCCCATCTGGCCCTGGAGATTTATTCGAGTCCGAGTCTCGTAATGCCACTAATATCTCTTCAAGTGTGAAAGGGAGTTCTAGTGTGTCTATCTCATGTGTGGATAAAGTGTTTATTCGAAGTGTACCTAGTCGAGAAATCAGGATTGCTTGATCCTTATATAAAAAGGTACTAAAAAATTTATAAAACTGATTTCTGATTTGTAGTGGATGGGAAATCTAGCGATCATCGAGCTATAGCCTAATAATGTTATTACGATTCCTCCTAGATTTGACTATGTGATGAAAATATTTTGTGTTTTTGTCCCCCCCCCCCCCACAGTCAACTTAAGTCAAGATTTTTGCCACAACACTCTGTCCCGATGGTGATAAAGATTATTTAGTTCCAACTGTGTTGGGTGGGAAATCGCATTGTTTTCCGAGTCTAAAGAGTCCAATTCTGCTTCTTTATTTGTTATTGATAAATCTATATCACCAAGTATGTTTTTGTTCCACCACTTGCAAGTGTGCTTGATGCCCCTGATTAAATCTGTAAGTGGGCGATAATGGTTCAAAGTCGTCCAATTCTTATCCAAAAATAGCCTTTGTAATGAGGTTTCTTCCAACCAAGAATTAAAGATTTTAAATGGTTTCAGCCCCAAGTTAATATTTTGATGACTCAGCCATAAAGGTTTATGATCAGAGTTTTTGCGACAATGAAGCTTGGCTTCCCAATGGCAAAGGCCGAGCCATGTATGATTTACAAAAATCCAAACAAGGGTGCTTTTCTTCTTTGCTGGTCCAAACGTAAAGTGTGGTGATACAGCTTTAATTTGTATAAGGCCTGAATTCGTGATGAAATCATTGAAAATTTGTGTATCTAGTTCACTGTGTAGACAGTTTATCCTATCCTCTATGCTGCAAACACTATTGAAATCGCCCATGATACAAGTTGGACAGCCTGAGATAACGAGGATTAAGTTTTGTAGTTTTTCCCACAAGTCTGCCTTGTTTATTATATGTTGTGGAGTGTACACTTTAATACAGATAAAGTCGATGTTTGTATGTACCGTGGTGCCTCTGAAGTATATCCAGCTGGGAGAAGTTAGTTGTGTTGACAACTTATATAAATTCTTATCCCATGTTGTCAACAATCCTCCTGAAAGTCCAGTAGCAGGGACTGCTATCCAACCATGCTCGTATTCATCCCAGAGGGAATTTTTCATTTTACTGTCCCATGAGCTGCATTTAGTCTCTTGTATGCAAAGAAAATTTAACTTGCGCGTGTTGATATGAGATTTGATGTTCCGCCGGTTTTTTATGTTTCTGCAGCCCCTAACGTTCCATCTCATTCCTGAGAAAAGATACATACTGACACTCAATTTTATATTGTATGTGTCCAAAGATATTCAAAGGTTGTCTATAATTCTCTATAATATGTTCTCTGTATCTGTTCACGGAAGAAGTCCATGTCTAACGCATCTTGTAGTATCAACGAGGCCTCTCTGCTCTTAGTAGCATCTAGATCTAATGGAACAATGGCTAGTTGTTATGGATCTTCTACTTCATTGTTGCAGATAGGAAAATCCTGGATTGTTGGTACATTCTTAGTTTTTGGCCTAATATTAGTGCACTGCTCCATTTTTTTGTTTCTAGTAGATATTTGTGCACTGCTCCATTTAAATTTTATTTTGAACCATCATGGACTTCATTCATTTCTTTAATTTGTTATTCTAAATATTTTTCAAGACATATTAATAACATAGTAGCTCTCGAATTTATAACTTAAAGTGAAAAGATAATATTAAAAGAGAATAATATTTCATTCGCTTCGTTTTTAAATTTTCATATTATTGTTAGTTCTTAATAAATCATTCTAGATAAAATAATTAATTTTGAGAAAAATGTATTTGAAGTTGATTTTTGAGGTTATAAGATTTTTACGTACAAATATGAGATCATATTAGTAAGTTCAATCTCGAAAACGTAGTTTCAAGTTTATCTTATGTTTTCTCAAAAAAAAAAAGTTTATCTTATGTTATTATGTCTAAAGTGCTTGTAAACTCTAGTACTACGCAACAAATTTATTAATTTATTGGATAATTTATTACTTTACTTTATTATATTATATGTTGAATTCTTCGTCTTTATGTTCATTATATGTTAATGCCAAATGGCCTAACAGAATTGTAGAAGGGGGGGGGGGGGGGTTGAATACAATTCTAGATATTTTCTTAACTTAAAACAACTTTCAAATAAAACAATACTGAAAATAAAAACACAAGCAAATATAAAATTTCAGTTGGATGTTTTGAGGATCCAACTGAGATGTTTTTATTTCGGAAATAATCTGTGTTACAAAAGTATCACAGCTGCTCAGTTCCTGATTTGGAGTGAGAGTGCTCTTTGAAAGAAGCTAATACAAACTATTTTTATCTCACTCACTTATCTTAAAATGAACTGCTACACTTAGTTATATATCCCAAGTTTACAATGCTATTTTTGGCTACTCTAAAATGTACAAAGGGTAACCGCCAGTAGCTTGCTTTTCATTCCTTTTGTCCAATGGTCCTTGGAGATCTTGTCTTTTGTCTTCATGCTTATTATGATCACACTAAAGAACCTTATTGGAAATTGGAATGTTTCCTCATTCCTAGTGTCCATTTTGATGGCTTCCAATGCAAAGTACACTTCTACATCACCTTTTGATCTGTCAGAAAACTGTCACTATCACTTTGTCAACTATTCAGAAAAGTGATAATGATTCGTTGATGGCAGTAAGATGTGTTTCGTTGATAGCTTTATTCTTCATTCCGTTGATGGTATATTCTTCATTTCGTTGATGAGTAATCTTCATTTCGTTGATAGAGTAATCTTCATTCCGTTGATAGAGTAATCTTCACTTAGGCAAAATTACAAGGCACAATATATTTACACTTAACCAACCTATTTTGCCTATCTAATACTTAGTCAACATGACTTAGAGAACCTATCTAATACCTACAACAAATGTATATCAACCAGTGAAGTATTGTACAGTGCAATTGCTACATCACTCATTTCGTTGATGAGCTACCTGTCAACGGAAGCTGCAAAGCATACCATTCCGTTGACAGTTACAAAATTGACTTAATACAAAATCTACTAAGTGTTTTATAATTATCATCAAGAACAACATATTCCTAACATTATATATTAAATATATAAAATATTTTTTAAGAGATATACTATAAACCGGATCGGATTCGGATATTCGATTTTGTAAAATATTATGATCCAGATACTTGTCCAAATTTATTGAAAAAGCCGGATCGGATATCCATTCCTGATTTCCAAATTTACGGATTTTTTAAATCGAATACCCGACCAAAAATTCGAATAATCCGTTTTTCGGATATTTATGCTCACCCCTACTACGAGGGCTCAGACATTGGATGTGAATTCTTCTCCTAAGAACGGAAGATAACTTGCATTTAGTGTTTTCTTTAATAATATATATATATATATATATATATAGGTCATTGTTCCAGGGGAGAACCATCTTATATAGAGAATCGGGGAGAACCATATATTCTATTATAGAATCCCATAAATAATTTTAAATATTTTTCCATTAAATATATAATCTGATTCTAATGTAGAATATTAGCATATACAAAACTTTATAAAAAATTTAACATTTAAAATTTGAATAAAAATATTAATTTTAAATTTGATTCTACTGCAAAATCATTTTGGATAAATTTGATTCTGTTGTAGAATCACTTTGGACTATTTGATTAGGTTTCAATTATTCTTTTTAAAAAAGTAGTTTAATTTCATTTTTTGATTTAATAATTGAAATTTATAATTATATCTAATAAAAAAATTTGATAAAAAAATGTATTATAAATATTTATATAATGGTTCTCTCCCGGATTTTATATATATATATATATAAAAGTAAAATTTGCATCTATGTTTTGAAAATACAAATTTAAGTTGCGGTTTCATATTTGTTTTCCTGAAAGTTTCAGAAAAATGTGAACAAAAGTTACAAGATAAATTGTTTTTCCAAATGTTATAATTATATATTAAATTATATTATTTTGGATTATTTTACTTCTGATTATGTTAGAAAGAACTAATTACACCCCTTCTAAAAGGCAGTGGTAAAATTCTGCAACCAAAATTATGAACATGAATTGCCTAATAAATTGAACTTCTAATAACACTAGCTACCTAGTTATGTATAATATATGTTACCGACACTTGCTTTGCAATATTTTCCTTTTTCCATATGTTTCCACGACTATTTTCACATCTAATTTACCATATATATCAAGAAAAGGAATACATTATGTCATACATTTTTAATACCATAATTAGAATTATATGATCAAGTTTTAAATTGAAAAAATATTTACATATAAAAGTTTTTATACTCATCTAATTCAAATGAGTACGTATTTAAGAACATTAAATTTTAAATATAAATACAAATTTCACACACACACACACACAAAATCCATAATTTAACCGAATTGTACTATTATAAATCATGTGTATATCTTTGTTTTGCATGACCTTAGACATACTAAGAACAACTCCAATGGAGGGTGCCAACGTCATGTGGCATTACATAGCATGACACTCTTGTTAGCACTCCATTGGAGTTGTTGGGATGCCAAGTGATGTGGCATGGGGTGCCAAAAGTTGGCATCCCATAAAGTAGGGTGCCAACTTTATTTGTGGTCCCAATAGTGAATAAAATAGTATTTCTCTAATATATTTATATTTTTTTTGAATTTGGCATCTAGGGGTGTCAACCATTGGAGTGTTTTTTGAAAGAAGGATGCCAAAAATGATGTGTAAGAGAGAGAGAGAGAGAGAGAGAATATAAAAAATAATATTTTTGAGTAAGTGGCAAAGTTGACACCCTTCTAGGGGTGCCAACTATTGGAGATGCTCTAATGGTTGAATTTGTGAAGAAAATGATATGAGTATAAAATTTGAGGTAAAAATATTATACCATTACAAGTAGAAATCGTTGATCGAATATCGTATGAGCATTAGAGATAGAAAAACTTAAGGAGTAAAAGATTGTAAGTTGTTACATATCAACACCACTTGCAAGAGTATCATATATATTATGTGAATTTATAACTAAAAGAGGAAACTGAATATGATAGATTGCGGAGAAGATGATATTTGTCATTAGTAATAACTTGAATTTATAAACAGGCTCATGAATGTAACTAATGCCTGAAAGTATAGAAACAAGACTTATCTATAGCAGATTCCACTAATCCATTATCTAAGAATCTGCAACAACCTGTAACTGTTAGAAAATGGAAAGTTTGAGGCATATTTTAAATATGTTCTTGATGAAATTTCCGGAAACTAACAATTGGAGGTTGTTCCTTGTAATGAGGACTTAAACTTTCATGTTTGGATCTAAGACATTTTCTTAGTGTAATCCATAAATAAATTGAGTTGGAATAGGTTGCTTGAAATGGGTTATGTGGGTTGGTTATATTGGAATAACTTGTATCCCACATAGAAATGGTAATGAGAGGTTTGTGGGTTTATATAGAACCATGTGCAAGAGTAGTGTACAACTACTAAGACATGTGGGTGTGCATGTGTTATTATGTGCCTCACGCGTGCACGCACACGCCTCGCCTCGCCTCGCCACGCCACGCCTCGACTCGGGTCGGGTCGGGTCTGGTCGAAGGGCGATTTGGGCGAATGTCTCGGCGTCTCGCGTACGCGAGGTGACCTGGGCGAGGAATTTAATTACCTGTTTATTTAATATTATTTATTGATTTAATTTAACAATATCAGTATTTATTTGTAACAACTAAACGAACCAGGTCAGGATTTATATTAAATCCCGATGGACCAGTTCTTGGATCAAATCCTGATGACTACTGATCCTGATGGCCAGTGTCAGTATTTGGAGTTAAATCCTGATGACTATTGATCCTGATGGCCTGGGTCAGTACTTGGATCCTGATGATGGTCCAGTCCTAACGAATGGTTGGTCAAGTACTGATGCCACTCCTGACGGACATCAAGTCTTGATGGCTTGAGTAAGTATTGATGATGATCAAATCCTGATGGACCAGGAAATCCTGACTGAGCTGTAACTGTTATTAAATCCTGATGACAACTGTTATGATAATTAAATCAGAATATTTAGTATTAAATGTCATATCTTCAGTTACAATATTTGATATGTTACGTTTTATTTTTGTATTATATATACAAAATATAACATTTGACAAGAGTAGATATACGTAACTGTGAAAAACCCTAGCAAAGATATTCTTCTCTCTCTCACACAACACATACAGAATATAGATAGGTTTTTGGGCGAACTGAGGTGCAGGTCGCTGTTGATCATTGTCATTTCTGTGAGTGGATTGATCTGTGCTGTTTTATCCTGGGAGTGATATTGCTGCAACCCAACACAGCATAAGTGGGGCAATAATCTCTTCAAGAACAGTCAAGACTTCTCGAAGGCTTGGTGACTCAGCTGTTCATTATCTGTTTAAAGCTACAGAGAGATAAGTGTTCTTTCTTACCTTGTTATTTACAGTCTCTAATTAAATTATTGTTTCGACCTTCATGTTTGTTTTGTTATTGGTAATTTTGCTTGTTCTTGTTAATACAAAATATATATAACTGCCCTATTGTTGCTGTGTAGTTAGTGAATTATACTCAACAATCTTGAAGAGATTATTCTGTGTTATATATTGTTATTTAGCAAGATGGTTAACGAAACTGTAATTCCTACTATTGGTGCTATTGCTTCGGGGTCTGGTGTTACTGTACCCACCATTGATTGGACCACGTACCGTTTCCCACAGCCTATCGATTTGTCAGGAATGCCTGATAAATTTGGTGGGGGTGTTGGTTTTTCTCGTTGGCAGAAAAAAATGAAACTGTGGCTTACGGTAAAGGGTCTATGGCCGGTGGTGCAGTATGAGAAACCGGTTGTTGATCAGGAAAAGGCTGATTCTGTTAGGGCTTATGCTATGTGGGAGGAAAAAAAGATGGGGTGGCTAGGGTTGCTATACTAGCAGCTTTAGCGAACACTCTATTTGATGTGTATTCATCTGACTCCTTCACTGCTAAGCTCTTATGGGAGAAGCTGGACCAGACACACAATACTGACTCGTAAGGGTTGGAAAAGTATTATGTGGCTAGGTTTCTTGATTTTAAACTGGTGGATACAAAATCCATGACTGAGCATGCACATGAGTTTGAGATGTTGGTGCATGCTTTGAAGGAGTCCGGAATGGACCTTCCTGAGAAGTTTCAGGTTATGGCTGTGATTGAAAAGCTCCCTAAGTCTTTGGAAGAGTTTTCTCTCTCCCTGAAAAGACATAAAGGAGAGATCACTTGGACAAACCTGATGTTGGACATCTCTATGCAGGAAAAACACAAGTCCAAACAGGGACATGTGATGCCTGCTAAACATGGGAGTTCGAAGGTGAATGTAGTGACTGTTGGACAGAAAAGAAAGGCTGTCACTAAGAAGGATAACACTAAAACTAAAAATGACAAGAACAAGGCTAAGAAACCAAAGACAAACAAACCATGTTGGTCTTGGGGACAGGTTGGTCATTGGCGCAAGGACTGTCCTGTAAAGAAAGCAAAGAAATCTATTGTGGGAGCACAAGCTAATACTGTGCTTGGAACCACTGATGGGCCAAAGGTTAACATGGTTGTTGGTGAGGTTGCTACCTCTGGAACCAATGACATGTATGTTACCTACAACCCTGTACTTCTTTCCACTTATCTGTCACATGAATGGTTGATTGATACTGGAGCTAATGTACATATTTGTACTGATATTACTCTTTTTGTATCTTATCAACAAACTCATGGACTGACAGTGACGATGGGGAATGCTAGTGCTGCTCAAGTTCTTGGAATAGGAAACGTGGACCTGAAGTTCTATCCCTCACTAGAGTGCATCATGTTCCTGATATTCGTAGAAATATAATAAGTGGAAGTTGTTTAGTTAAGAATGGTTTTGAACTTTCTTTGAAATGTAATAAAGTTGTTATTACACATACTGGTACATTTTAGGCAAAGGTTACTTGTTTGATGGTTTATTTTTGATAAATGTTGAGCCTGTTTTGGGCAGTTTTATTAATGATAGTGTTGCACCTTCTGTTAATAGTGTTGAATCATCCGATTTGTGAAATTCTAGACTTGGTCATTTAAATTTTGGTGCTCTAAAGAATATGATGAATTTAGAGTTGATTCCAAAACATGTCATTGATAAGAAATCTAAATGTCAAGTATGTGTGACTGCTAAACAAACTAGGAAACCCTTTCATAATGTTGCTAGGGATTCAGGAGTATTAGATTTAGTACACACATACATATGTGAATTTGGTGGCATGTTGACTAAGGATAATAAACGATATTTTATTACCTTTATAGATGATTGTATTATGTTGGTCCTTGACTATTGTAGAAGGGGGGGGGGGAGGGGTTGAATGCAATACTGATGAATCCCAATCTACGTTCCAACAACTTAAAACTAAGATTAAAGTTTATCAGTTTACGGATTGCAAATACAAGTAGACACAAGAGAATTTCTCACAAAATAAATGTTTTATTTATTTTGCAATGGGTTGCTACAACCTCAAGAAAATATCAGTTTTCTTGAGCTTCGATTTCTCGAGTGATACATAGAATGAATTAAGATAGTTTAAGTAAACTAATCCTATCTCTATCATCACGGGTTTGTGAAGCTGCTGTCATTTTCATGTGGCAGCTTCTTACAAATTGTCTACCCGTGAGTATTACCTAAATTGCTATACAAACAAGTTTATCATTACTGGGAAAAGCAATCTAGATACATTCTATATTTAGCTAACACAATTCAGTAGATGTTGATTTGTCACACTCTTGAATTGGTGAGCTTTGTCATGTGATCTCTCAAGCTTCGGTCATAGTCTTGCAGACCTGATGCAGTGTTGGGATACTGCAACACGCCTGTTTCTTGAACATTCAAACTGTCACATGTTTGATTGGGTAGATCCCCATTACAAAGATTATCCCTTCAAGACAGTATCCTGATCCTAAAGCTTGTTGTCACAAGAATGTTCTTTTGGTGACAGTAAGAAGTCCCTGCAATAGATGCTGTCAGGAGTTCCAAGCTTGTTGTAAAGTTGCTGTCCGAGGGCTTCCGCCAATGTTACTGTCAGAGTGGATATACTGTCGTGACTTGCAACATGTTGTCTTCTTGTAACCTTACTGTCAATGCCATGACAGTAACATTTATTCTTGTTGTTCTTCTTGAGCACTTCTTGAGGCTTGAACAAATAAATGAACTTTTACCAAGATGTACTAGAATCTTATTTAACAGTAAACAAAATGGTTACAAGAACATACTCTGGCTGTGACAGTATGTTCCTACTTAATAAAATTAAGCATTTAAAATATCTAGTTAAACTGTCTCATAGCTATCACCCATAAATCCTAATAATCTCCCCCAATTTGTTTTTATGGACAATAACAACAAATTTACAATTAATACATGCTAACTTAACTAACAAGATCAGAATTGACAAAAGATTTTTACTTAGCTTTAGATTTTCTTTTCTGTCTTGCTTTATCCTCTCTGTTGAGAGCTTCTTTCAGAATCTCCTTGATTCCTACTACCAATGTCTTCTCACAGGAGAGATAACATCATCTTCTATCTCATCAATGTGCTTTTGGACTTCTTTGGAGAGACATACTCTTGCATCCTGGAGATCCATCCACAATTCTTGACCAAAGGCATGAGTTCTGAACTTCAATATGCCTTCAACAAGTTTAAATCTTCTTCCAGGATATGCATTCAGGTTTTTTCTCCTTGACTTATCCAGTTTTGAGTCTTCACCCTTTCTTCTTTGAAGAATGCCCTCAATCTCAGAAGAACACAGCTGTTCTAGTGGATGAATATTGATCCAATTACCATGTAGAGCAAGTCTTTTAAGGCACTTGTTTTGAGCTTATGAAGACTTCTCATAGGGATCTCTTCCCTTATGAACTTGATCTATAGAGGATCCTCAAGAATGCAAGCTTGGTAATTGGGTCCTTCACTCTCCATTTTGTTTGCTTCTTTGCATTTACTCAAAAGTGAAGCTTCCACATCCTCAGCAGTTTCTTTCCCTGTTGGATTTGAAGGTCCTTCTTGGTTTGGTTTGGTTCGAACCTCTTCTTCAGGAAAGTCCTCCTCATAATCAGCTACCTCTTCATCAGAATATTCCAACAAGTGAGCAATGTCAGCATCATCATGATCTTCCAACATACCAAACTTCTGATAGAATTCCATATCCCTTTCATCCTTGTACTTCAGAACATGTTCCATGACATTGTTGGGTACATTGTCATAACTTTGGAGTAGCTCCACCATTCTGTCCAAGAAGAAGTGATCAATCCTTCTCCTGACCTTTGTTCTCACAATCACAAGGATGTCATTCACATAAATTGACTCAACTTCCATGATGAAGTACTTATAAACCTTTATTGACCTTGATGAATCCCACCAGAGAGTGTACATGCTTGCCTCTTAGTTGACATCTAACTTCACTTCAACACTCCTGATTTCTTTGGATTTAGCATGTTGTACTTTGTTAGGTCCAAAGTATTGTAGAAGGGGGGGTTGAATACGATACTCACAAATTATTTAATTTCGTTCGCGGATAAATCATTCAGTTCAACTACAAAATCAAATGCACCAAATCAAAACACGAGTCGGGGAATATATCGTTTTATAAATATAAACCGCGAGGGGTGCTACAATTCTAATCTGTAGATTAGCTTCAATGAGTTCAAGGTTACACAAAATCAATACTATGATAGAATTCTGAGCAATATTAATTTCACTATGATTCTCTGGCTCAATCTCTCTCTTAGTAAATTCTTCTATGAAGATCCTTAACTAAACTGAAGAAGACACAACTTCTTTTCTCTGTAATTGTAGACTTCACTTGAAAAACTATCGAACCAAAATCCAAGCAATCCTGGTCGTCCATTTTTCAAATCAACCTGACACAAAACTAAAATCTCACCTGCTCCTTCAATTAGAAAACCATCGAATGAATAAATAATTTCTCCTTCGATAGTTTTTAAATAAAAACTATCGAATGACAAATTACTTTTAAATGATTTTTCTAATAGATTCTCTTAATCATATAAGATGGTTTTTCTTAAAAGAAAACCATCGAGCCTTTTCATTTGTACTTTGATCTTTTGAAAATTCTTTTGTGTTTCAGGGTGTTTTAGATTTAGACTTAAATCAATTTCTTCTGAGACGATAAAACATCTTGATCTTTTAAGTGCTGACACCTTGTGCAACTGGTCTAGTTCACAGATGAATAACATTTGATCAATTCTTCTATGTCTTCAATTCAATGCTGTTGATAAGTCCTTTGTCGTTCCGGTTGCTTGAATTAAATCACTGGAACCCTATAGTACTTGTTAGATCAGGATTCAATGATCGTCAGGATCTAGACTCAACTGATCAGGATTGCTAACGTCGTCAGTATTTCATAGCAATCAGGATTGAATGATCGTCAGGATCAGGATTGATATCAGGATTTCATATCAGGACTGGGATCAGGATTGATCATCAGGACTGGAAGCTGATCGGGATTCCTACTTCGAGTTATATTTGGAGTCTAGTTAAATAAGGATGTTTATTTTGTCGGTTCCTGGTTTGTAGGAACGTAGCTATCAATTTAGGATAGGTTTCAATCTTTGTAATTGATTAGGACTTATCATGTAATTGATAGAGAAGCTGTGTAGTATATAAACACAGTTTAGGTTTCGATTTAGATAGATCACACACTCGAGTATTTTTGTAACCTAGAAGCTCTCAAGAACATCAGAATTTCTTGAGAGAGTTTGTAACAGTTTTATATCAGAATTATTAAAGTTGTTATTATTCATATTTGTGTTTAAAGTCGAGAATCTTATACAATTGTATTCAACCCCCCTCCTTCTACAATTGTTTATTATTGGGCAATAATTGGTATCAGAGCAAACTGATTTAAATTTGAATCAGATACGATCTAAGATGTCGACAACCAAGTATGAAAGCATGAAAATTCCCATCCTAAAGACGTCTGAATATCCAACATGGAAGGTAAAGATGCTGATGTACCTGGACTCCTGGAGGCTATGGATCTTGACTATCTGGACAAGATTCGTGATGGACCATATATTCCTACCAGAATAATAGAACTTACAGAAACTGTACCTGAACACTATGTGGTCAAGGCCAAGAGTGAATGGACTCCAGAAGAAAAAGCTCATGTACTCAGGGAGGCAAAGATAAAGAATATCATGCACAATAGTCTTGATGCTGTCATGTCCAACAGAGTGATTGCATGCAAGTCTGCAAAAGAAATCTAGGATACTTTGGAAACTCAATGCCAGGGATCTGCATCTGTCAAGAAAAACAGAAGGGCTCTTTTGATTCAAGAATATGAACAATTCGATGCTAGACCTGATGAGAGCCTGACTGATTTATATGATAGATTTCTGACACTCCTGAATAGTCTATCTTTAGTTGGCAAGGAATATGTTTCTGAAGATTCAAATACCAAGTTTCTGAGAGCTTTACCAGAAGAATGTGATACTCAAACCTCGATCATTAGACATCAGTATGATCTCAACACTGTGTCTCTTGATGAAGTCTATGGAATGCTAAGAACTCATGATCTTGAAGTTCAACAGAGAAAGAATAAGAGAAGCATCAAGGAAAAGACTATTGCCTTGAATGTAGAGGCTAAATCAAAAGAAAAAGCTATGGAGGTCTCTAGAAGGAAATCAAGAGTGGTGGAGTCAGATCCTGATGATTCATCATCAGATACTGATGGCAATCCTAATGCCAATACTTATGATGATTCTTCTGACTCAGACATGGAAGAGATGGTTGTTATGATAGTAAGAGGCTTCAAAAAGATGAAGTTTAGGAAGGCTAGAAGACAAGGCAACTTACAGAAACGGACCTTCAATTCTAACAAAGACAAGTACATCAAAAAGGACAGCAAGAGTAGCAAATTTGACAAGTCAAAGGTTGGATGCTACAAGTGTAATGGTATGGGACACTTTGCTACTGAGTGCAAGAAGACAAAGGCACTCATCACTTCAATCAAGGATTTGATGGACTCTTCCTCAGAATCTGATACTGAGGTGGTCAACTATGCCCTAATGGCCAATACTTATGATACTGCTATTCCTGATGATAAGGTACTAAATACTGTCTTTGATTTTGATACTGATAATGCTTCTGAGTTAAGACGTTTTCTAAAGTCATTGCATATTAGCTTTAGAAGTCAAACTGCTGAAAATACTAGAATCTTATCTGAAATGTCTGAACTTAGGAAAAGGAATGAGCATCTAGAAGCTGAATTTTCTGTTATGCAAAAAGTACAGATAGAATGTGATAATGCTAAACACATGTACTTAGAGATGAAATTTAAATGTACTGCTCTTGAAAAGGAACTTGAATATGCAAATGAGAAAATCAGAACATGGACAGACTCTGGTAGAAAATTTCATGAGATTAATACCTCTAAGAATTGGAAAGAGTGTCTAGGGTATAAGTCAGATGAAGATAAGAAATTGAAAGAGAAAATTGTTGTTCATGAGACAGTTAGTCCAAAAACCTATAGACATGTTATAGACAAAACCAAATCTAAGATTACTCCTGTTAATTTTGTTTTTGGTAAGGATTCCAATTCAACTTTTGAAAAGGGATCTTCTTCTGTTCAAAGTGTTAAAATTATTAAGTCTAAACATGTCATGAGTAAAGTTACTAAGAATGTAGGTTTACTGTCTCAGAAACAACTCAAGGATAAAATCTGTGAAGTTACAGATAAGAAGAAGGAACCTAGTGTCAAAAGAAACAGGAATGGTAAAATTGGGATTAATAAAGAAAATGGTTATAAATATGTCCCAAATGCACCAAGGAAATGTTGCTTTAACTGTGGTAACTCTAATCATCTTGCTATTGATTGCAGAAAGAGTAAAAAGAAGATTACTGAATTTCCTAGGTCTGATGGTTAGGAATAGATCAGTATTTTATAAACCATTGTGGTAGTAAATGGCATTCTATTTATACATGTGAAGAATATCATGATTTGTACTATAACTTCTATGATCCATTACCTAAGTTTAAAAATAGTGCAAATTCTGGTAGCCTTAAGAATGTCAAGGTGAAGCATGCTTTTGTTAATACTGATACTGACAAAGCAAATCCTAATGGAGTAAATCCTGTCAGGACTGCTAAAATCAGAAAGTCTTCTGCTGCTAAAATTAATAAAATGCATGGAAAAGGAACCCAACAAGTGTGGGTTCCTAAAAATTCTAACTAGTGTTTTTAACATTCTGATTACAGGGTAAAAAGAAAAATGTGTTAGTCATGGATAGTGGATGTTCAGTGCACATGACTGGAAACAAGGCCCTGTTATCAGAATATGAGGAAAAAGCTAGCCCAACTGTGTCTTATGGAGATGGCAACATTGGACAAACTTTGGGATATGGCAATATAATCATTGGCAATGTCATCATTGAAAAAGTAGCTCTAGTGAAGGGACTAAAACACAACCTGTTGAGTATTAGTCAAATCACTGACAGAGGTTATCATGTCAATTTCTATTCCACACATTGTGAAGTAGTCAGCAAAGAAACATGAAACATAGCATTGACTGGCTACAGACATGGTAACATTTATGAAGCCAACATTCTCTCAAATACTGATGGCTCCCCTACATGTCTAATCAGTAAAGCATCAGTAGATGAAAGTTGGAATTGGCACAAGAAGCTTTCTCATCTCAACTTCAGCAATATCAATGAGTTGGTTAAGAAAGATTTAGTGAGAGGATTACCTAAAGCTTTGTATACTCCTGATGGACTCTGTGATGCTTGTCAAAAGGCTAAACAAAGAAGAACATCATTCAAGAGTAAATCAGAATCCTATATTGAAGAACCATGTCACATGCTGCATCTTGATCTATTTGGACCAGTCAACATTATGTCCATTAGTAAGAAAAGGTACACTCTTATAATTGTTGATGAAAATTCTAGATTCACCTGGGTGTATTTTTTGCACAGAAAAGATGAAACTCCTGAAATACTGTTGGATCATGTGAGAATGATTGAGACAACCACAAAGTACAAAGTCAAGATACTGAGAAGTGATAATGGTACTGAATTCAAGAATTCAAAGATGGAAGAGTTCTGCAAATACAAAGGAATTATTCAACAATTCTCTGCTCCTCGCACACCTCAGCAAAATAGAGTAGTTGAAAGGAAAAACAGAACTCTTATTGAAGCTGGCAGAACTATGTTGGAAGAAGCTAAATTACCTACATATTTATGGGCAGAAGCAGTCAATACAGCATGTTATACTCAAAATCTCACATTGATAAACAGACATGGTGTTTCTCCTTATCAATCACTCAAGGAGAAGAAACCAAGTTTGAAGCATCTGCATGTGTTTGGCTGTAAATGTTTTGTTCTCAGAACTCATTCTGAACAGCTAGGGAAATTTGAAACAAAGGCTGATGAGGGAATTCTCATAGGTTATCCTGCATCAAGAGCCTTTAGAGTTTTTAACTTGAGAACAAGGATTGTCATGGAGTCAATACACGTATCTTTTGATGATAAGAAGATAATTGGATTGAATGAAGACTCACATGATAGATTGTTTTTTGAAAATGAAGCTACCAAGGAACCTGAAGAAAATGAATCAGATCCTGACAATTCATTAGATACTGATGGGTCACCAAATCCTGATTGTAGTAACCCTAATTTTCAGGGTTTCTTAATATTATTATTTAAATATTTTATTGTTTTTCTCAAAGAGGAGGAACGAAATTATGTGTGTATTTTACTTAAAAATATTTGTGAAAGCTGGTTATGTATCTGGGAAATTAGATGCGAATTTCCTATTTATTTGAGTAATAAAAATAGTAATATTTATTTATTTTGAGTAAATTAAAAATTTGCTGCAATGTGTGATTAAATGATTAAATAATATTATGTGGATATGTGATGTGGTATATTGAGTTTAAAAGTATTTTTCGATAATTATTAGTAAATTTGAGCCTGGCATAATTGTTTTAAGTAAATTAGTTTAAAACTCATTTAATTATGAATTTTATGCATTTAAATGTTTTTAGAACAATTTGGGCATATAAAAAAAATTATTAGTGAGATTTAATTATTTTAGAATCGTTTTGTTTTAAAAATGATTTTTTTTCAGTACCGCATTGGTTCCGTTAAATGCAGTCAATAGGGTATTTATTATATACCCAACCTTATCTTTTGTCCTAAAACTAATCCTAATTCTATCCTAATCTAACCCCCCCCCCCCCCCCCGGTATGCACACACACGCATATACACAACACACGCACTCAACACACACACGATCGGAAAACGCAGAACCCCCCCCCCCCCCCGTACTGTCTTCTTCCCCGCCGTTTCCTCGGCCTCCTCTTTCCGATCGCGCAGCCACTGTATAAGCCGCCGCCGGTAGTTTCTGTCAAGGCCGCTGCAGTTCTGTTCGTTCCGACGTGTTTCTGTCTAGTTTTTCCGACCACCCCTCCACCTCCAGTTTCCGGCAAGAAGAAACACAATCACCCCCTCTTTAGATATTGGATCGTAAGGAGAAAGTACTAAGGAATAAGACAATAGCGTTAGTGAGAGTTTTGTGGAGGAATCCTAAAGTAGAAGACTCTACCTGGGAGTTAGAGAGTGAGATGTTAGAGAAGTATCCCCAGTTGTTTCCTTGATCTGATTCTGAGGACAGAATCCTATTAAGGGGGGAAGGATGTAATATCCGTGAATTTTATTATTTGATTAAATGATATATTTAATATAAAAATATTTATTGTGGAGTATTGGAATATTATTAAATGATAATTATTGTGTGATTATGTGCTAAATGGTGAGTCGAAAGCCCCTTTCAAATATTTCGTCATTTGGAATTTTCTTCAAATCTGAGCCCCGTTTTGATAATTCAAGGGCCCCGTTGGAATTTCGTACATTAATTATTATCTCTTCGTCTTTCGTATTCGAATCATTATCGGGAGAGATATTCGTATCATTTCATTCCTACCTATTTGATTCTGCAAGAATAATTTGTTTTGTTCAAAAAGGGAAAAATTGTTCCGAACCCTAATTGCTTAAGGGGACGGATATATCGTTTTATATCAATATTACATTTGTTATAGCCCCAGTATTCTTGAGCATTAGTTATATACCGATATATATATCAATTGGATGATCATCAACCTTTTTAACTGATTATTCCTCGTAAAACATGTTTTTAACCTAATTAGGGTTTTTAAACGATCAAGTGGATCTATATCGATCCAAAAATGTTGTTTGGGGTATTATTTTTCCAAAAATATAAAAAGACGAATCGTACCTTGAAACTCATAGAAATCTGCAGTTAATTATCCAAAAATTAAAAATTCCCGAACCGTGTTCTTCGTGTTCTTGAAGATTAATCCATTCGTTCAAGGTGTTATTGAAATCCAAATCTGAAGTTCTTGTACTCAAATCAAATCTCTTGATCTCTAGTTTCAGAATCTTCCAACCTCATCATCTTCTGGTAAGTTTTCGATTTTATATGAATTTTTCAACATTCGAATTAAAATTAGGGTTCTTGGTCGATTTGGGGATTTTCATTCTGTTGATTCTCCATTCAATTGGTTGCTTCTAACATGTTCCTAGGGTTCTAATTAGCATGAATCCATGATTTAATTTCATGTTTGAGTTCAATTTTGATGGGTTTGATTTTCGGGTTTTGACCCGAATTTTTCTTTTACTTCGTTCGTTCTTGTTGTTGATCTGACATAAGTTTTGATATGGGGCTTTGATTGTGTGAGTTATAAGCTTCATTTTGTGATATTAATCGTAGAGTTTCATGTAGAAATGAGAGAGATCGGGTTTCCGACCGGAGTCTTCCCCGACGGTTTCTTTGACCGAATTCTGGGCTCGATTCCGGCATGGGACAGATGTAATTGTGTGTTGGTTGTGTTTGTTTTGAGAAGGCGAGCAAAAGCCCTCTAAGTTTGTTTGTGTTTGGACGGGATTGTAGAATTCCGGTCGCCGGACACCGGCCGGATTCTGGAAAACCCAGAATCCGGTGGGTTGTTTTTGGTGACCCAGATTTGTTCTTCCCGACCCGTTTACCTGTTTTCTGACCCGGTTTTAATCTTCTAAAACCCTAATTTAATTTCTGAAAACTGTTTTTGGATTTTATTTTTAAATTTAATTCGAAAATAGTTTAAAAACTTTAAAAATTCATATTTTTATTTTAAAAATATATTTTAATATCAGAAAAATTCTAGAAAATTATATTTATTATTTTAAATCCGAAAATTGATTAAACTTAATTATTTTATTTATTTTTAATTAATAATTAATTTATTAATTAATTGGTTAATTCTTTTAATCAATTAATTCTTAAAAATTAATTATTAACTAGATTTAATTAATTAAAAATTCAGTTTAATTATTTTCAAGCCTATTTATTTATTTAAAAATAGTTTGAGTATTTAAAGAGTGTCAATTAATTTTATTAATTGATTTATTTGCATTTAAATGTTTATATTGGATTTAAAAATCCGAGTTTTGATTTAAAAATTAATCGTGACTTATTTAAAATTCAAATAAGTTTCCTATGATGTTTTAAAAATGTTTATAAGTGCTATATGGTTCATATTAATTGTGTGTTGTGTTTTATAGTCTGTATATGCCCGTACTAGGGCAAATATCTGAGTTTTAAATATCGTAAATCATACCGGACGTCCGATACGTAACCGGTTACTTGTTTAAATGTGATTATTGATTGAATAGGTGTCGAGAGTAGAACGAGAATAGTTAGACTTATTGTGATGGGTTGTTTAATTATAGAATCGAGTTCCCGGAGCAAAGGAAAGGAAAAGGTAGAGTGAGCAGAGTCGATCCGACAGCAGCTTAGACCAGGCAAGTATCTGTGCCTTTACTTGTGATAAAATTTATTATTGTCTTGATTACTTGAATACCGTTATCCCCAGAACAATTCAAATTATCAATCTTTTAACCGCATTTGGACAACTGATTCCATTTCCTTAGAGATTCTTGATTCTTTGATTTGATCTGCATCGGAAACCCTTATTTCCAATTCACTTGATTATTGTTTACCACCATTTGTTATTGTTTATCATCCTTTGATCATTATTGACAACCATTGATTATTTGACTTCCATCTTGACTGTTGATTACGGTCATTGATTATCGATTACCAATCTTGATTTCCTTATTGAATGAGTACACTGTACCATTGAAATTATTCCATGATTCTTTCTCGATCTTCATTTGATACTGAGCAGTTGAAGCTCTTTCGCAATGATTATACATTGAGTTTATCTTATTGAGCATGTTATTGTTTATACCCTATGATAGATTTGGCATGTTTTTAAAATGGACCAGTAATTGGTCGGGCCATATTTATGGTCGGAATAACTTAAGGCCCAGTTTGGCCTAGGATCCAGTAGAGGACTATGCTGTGAGCTAGTCCGGGGTTGATGCCTGGATGGCCAGCAGCACAACCTTTGATTTGAAGAAAATGTATAAGCCAAAATATTGTTGATTCTGATATCATAAATTCATATCCTTACAACTGTGATAGAAATGATTCATATGATGTTTGCTGAGCACTTTTGGCTCACTCTTGCTTGTTGTTTTCTAACCCTATTCCAGTGAAGCGAGAGTATGAGTCGGCATAGCGTGACCGATAGTTCACCAGCAGCCAGGAGAGCCCCTCGAGTCATTGTCATTGGCAGGGTAGTTGTTGTTTTGCTTTTCTAGACTAGATGTCTAGATTTGAACCTTAGCTGTGATGTAATAACTCTGATAAAACTAGTATTGTATTAATAAAAGATTGTAGTAGCTTGTGTTCATTGCCATAATCTGGATGCGGTCTTAGTTAAGGGGTATTTGTGTCTTTATATATTATGCATATGTTAAATAGTGTTCTGTTGGTCGGATGACTCCTCAAATCTGTACCCCGGGTTTGGAGGGCGTCACAAAACTACTACAAATTCAGAGTCAACTCAATCATCAGGACAAAATTCTTCAGATACTGATTCAATTGACAATCCTGATAATCCATCAGGAGGAAATAACAATATTTCAGGGGGAGCTTCTAATGAACCAAATTCTTCTAATCAAGATAACACCAATCCAGGGGGAGCATCTACATAAAGGAATGACTTAACACCAACAAGGAAATGGACTGCAAGTCATACTCCTGATTTGATAATTGGAGATTCTGATGCAGGTGTTCAGACAAGAAGTGCTACTCAGAATGAATGTCTATACAATAACTTTCTGTCCAAGGAGGAACCAAAGAAAGTTGAGGATGCACTCAAAGATGCTGATTGGGTTACTGCAATGCAAGAAGAATTGAATGAATTTGAAAGGAATGAAGTCTGGAAACTGGTACCTAGACCAAAGAATAGGTCAATTGTTGGTACAAAATGGATTTTCTAAAATAAGACAGATCCAGAAGCTGGTGTGAAAACCAGAAGTACAAAGACAAATTGACAACAACATTGCTGGAATTACTATTCATCGTCTTAAATATCAAATGCAATATTACTAACAATTTGTACAGGAAAGCAGAGAAGAAGAACAATTGAGAAATATGATCAATTTAATTAATACTTGGAGTTTCTTTACAAATGAAAAGGAAATTACATTGTTTCTTTTCTAGTCTATTTCTCTACCCCGGGACACGTGCTTTGCTGATAAGCATGAATGCCCCTGTTAGATGGATCATAACCGGGCGAAAACTCCTATGAGCAGCTTCACAGTCCGTCAGGATTGGAAGGGAGTTGTCCACCAAGATCCATCTAGGATTCTCTTATTCCATCCTTAAAGGACAAGAAGGGGAGCGGATGCACTTGAAGGTGGATCGTCACCGTGACCACCGGGACTCTTCCATGCCTCCACCTTGCATGAAGTACAAGCATCGAGTTTCCTCTTTCTTCTTCTTCTCTCAAGCTCTCGCTCGAGCTCCTCATCCTCATCATCATTACAATCATCGTCACCGTCTTCTTCCTCTTCTTCATTGACGATGATGAGATTATCAAGAGGATTCCAACCTGCTGGAAGTTGTGAAAGAGGACATCAACCATTGCATTAAAAAAGGCCTCATGTTCCTGAGGGTCAGGAACATGGTGTGGCTCTTCATTCTCTGCGATTTCATCCAGATCATCTTGCATTTCTTGCCAGATTAACTCGATCTCACCGAGTTCCTCAACAGGTAAATCATTTGGTTGGTTGGGTACAGCGATGGAGAAAGAAAGAATATGAAAGGTTTGAGTAACACTTTTGTTTTCTCTGTGGAGAGGGTTTTGTGTTTTGATGATAAATGATAATAATGATTGACATTCTCTATCCTTTATAGAGATTATTTGTTAAGAGTGCAGGTCATTTACTCAATCTTGAGGAGACTATTCAGTTTTCCATGACTACTTTGCCTCCTTAATTGGTAAGAGTGTTTCAGTGGTTACTACGCCATTAATTTTGTAATCATTTTTAAAAACATTTTTCAGGGTTGTTGAAATAAATTTTGTTTTCTTAAATAAAATTTTATTTTAAATGCATATCGAAAATACATTTTTCAATCCTGATAAGGCAAATGGTTTTATAGGCAAAGCCTTTATTCTTGATGAGGACAGGTTTTTCTTACATCAGAAAATGCCTACTTGTTATGGTTTACTCTCTGATGCTATGGGGCAAGGCCAATCACACCTTGTTCCTGACCCAAGCATCCAACCCAAACAGTCAAAATAATCAACTGCCACCTCTATTGTCTCCCAAAAGACTTTAGTTGTAAAATCTAAGAAATCAACTAGATCTGATGTGTCTGGAAGACAATCAGGATCAAAGGATTTTTCCTCTACACCACTCACTCAAAAGAAGATAAAAGGGGGTGTACAAGGGGTCCTGGTGAAGAAAGGTACTAAGATTGTTACTGACAAGGTTGTTGAGGATGTTCCAGTCAAAATAAAGTTGAGGTTAATAGATGAAAGTGATTCTGAGAATGATATGCCCATCTCCTCCAAGTTTAAGATAATCAAGGAAGTTGCTGATACTACTACTGAAGCTGTGGCACCTTCATCAAAGCCATAGAAGAAAAGGAAATTATCAAAAAGCAGGTATCATATTCCTTTGAAGGTGCAAATGAAGGATACTGATATTCAGACATCAAATCCTGATGAGTTATCTATTCCTGATGCTCAACCAAATCCTGATGTTGGTATTCCTGATGCACAACCAAAAATTGTCTCTATCTCAGACTCTCCAGCAAAAGCCTCTCCAACTACAAAGATTGTTGAAATTTCATGGAAGAAGGTTGCTGAGACTGCTTCAAAACTTGGGTTTTCACATCCCATGGAAAAGAAAAGAAAAGCAGATGAGTTAGTTTTTCAGAGACAAAAGAAGCTGAAAGGATCAAGCCCACAAGAACCTGAATCTCAATGTGATTCAGCAGCTACTGAAGATCCTGCCCCACAAGAACCACTCAATCAAAGTTTGAGTGAAGGCATAGCTATTGGAATGGTCCCACAAGAACCATTTTCTCAAAGGGAGAATGAAGACATTTCTGTTCCAGCCACACAAGAACCGTCTAAAGATGCAGGCAAAGCTACAGCTTCTGAGAAATTTCCTGACAATGCTCAAGGGATTTCTGGTAAAAATGAAAGATTGGTCGAGGACACTGTCACTGAGGGAAGTACACAAGAACCTTTAACTCAAAGTGTTAAAGCAACTTCTGAACCTCATGCTACACAAGAACCATCAGTATCAAATCCTGATGCAAGCTTATCAAATCCTGACGGTGTTGCTCCTGACGCTAGTGGTGCTCCTGATGCTGAGCCAATCCTGATACAGCCACTTAGCTCAAGACCAATGACAGACTCTATCACTTTATCACAGGACAAACTTAAAGGTATTGCTATTCCTGATCCTGATGTTACCCATGATTCTGATGCCGATGATAGTGATGACAATGATGATGATAATGAAAAGAAGGATCAGCTTGCTACAGCAATCAAAGCTAGTCTTGGAACCAACTTTGGTTCATCAAGCACATTCATGGCTGGCAAGGCTACTACTGGAAAAGATCTCAGACAAGATTTTTCCGTTCCTTCTGAAATTTCTCCTGCTGAGGCACTTAGACAATATGAATGGAACAATTCATGGTATAGATCTTCTGAATCCGTTAGCTTTCCTTCTGCTTTGGATCATGCCTATGATGCCGTAAAATTGATTGAGAATCAAGATTTGAAGAATCGTTTGAAGGCAACTACTCTTTTATCCAAAGGCCTCAAACATGAAATTGATTCTATCAAGGCTGCTACAGAATTAGTAAGGACTGACATTTCTCAAAACTTCACAAAGGTGCCTACTGCTCTTCAACTAAGAATAGTGGAATCCCAAGTCAAGTCAGTCATTACTGAACAAACCTCCATCAACAGCAGAATTGATTCACTTGATTCAAAGGTAACTGATATTCAAACCTCTCTTGCCTTAATTTTGAATATATTGTCAAATCCTGATGTCAAAAAGGTGGAGAAGGTAAGTTCTACAAAATGTACACCTGATCTAGTATTAAGGAAAAATGATGATGATACTGGAAATGATGGTGGTGACAAAGTACTACAAGGAGAAACCTCTGATGCTGCTATTATGAAAACTATTCAAACTTCTCAAAGTCAAACAAGGCAGTCAACTCATGTTTCTGATTCTGGAGTAAAGACAGTGAGGACATTGGTGCAATCTCAAATCCTGACGGAAGAGCAAATCCTGACAGGTGATCAAATCCTGACGCCTGGTCATGGACAAATTCTTTCTATAATTCCTGAGGGTGATGAAGATGTAATCATTGATAATCCTGAAGAAGCATCAAACTTATTCTAGAAGTTCAAAACAAAGAAAGGTGATGTTGTGACTCTTTATCATACTGATAAGAGGGTACAACAATTATTTGCTAGAAAGGCACTTTCTACTGCTACTGAAGAATATCATGATCTCTCTCATGAAGAGTTCTTAAATGCTCAAAGAGAAATGATGGAGAGTTTCAAGAATCCTGCTCCTGCTAGAGGTAGAGGAGGCAGACGTAGAAGAAGTGCTCAAAGAGGTAGAAGAAGCTCATCAACTCCAATTATGCCTAGACAAACAAGGTCTAGAGGATTAAGGATTGAAAAATTCCTGAACCTACTCAAACTCTAGTAGTTCCTGACAGGTCTACTTTTGGTGATGATGGAATTGATGAAGAAGAACCAGAATTGAGAAGAAGACCAAAACAATCAACTCTCAGCAATACAAATCAAATTGAAGAGTCTAATCCTGATATTGTTCCTGACAATATTCAAGATCCTGATGATTCTGAAATTCTGCAAGAGGTTGATTTATTAATTCTTTTAACAGTGGTTGATTCTCACAATAAGGAAGTAGATGAAGAAGAAAAAGACAGAAGAAGAAGAATAACAAGGTCAACAAATAGAGATTTCAATCTCTATATTCAAAAGCTTAAACATTCTGATAGGAGGCTGTGGAGAAATGCAAAAAGGCAACAACCTCAACTACAAAGAAGCTATGTTCATGAAAATGAGAAAGATAAGAAGTGGAAACACATTGACACAATTAGGTGTGATAGACCTATCACTTATCACTCTGGTGGGATTATAACAAATGTTCCCAGTGCTGCTAATATTTCTGATTCTCAAAGTTCTAGAGCACTCTGGTTACAGATGTTTTCCAATCTAAGACAAATGCCAACCAATTCAAGAGGAGGAATAGGTCACAGAGATGCTGAGTTTCTGAACATGCCATATGTTGACCCTCACTCTTTGACTGATATTGGAGGTAATATAACTTCTGAAAACCTGAACAATTTATTATCTGTTGATATAGTTATAGATTGTCATGATGGTTATGAAAAGAAAGAAAAGCTTCTGTACTTCATGAAAGATGGCACTGTGAAGATTCTGTCCATTCAAGAGCTATTGGTGAAAACTACAAAGGAACTGAAATATGTTCATTATTTGCTAAGATGGAAGAATAAAGTGTACAAGGAATGGAGTGACATGATTCTGTCAACTATAAGGAGAAGGTTTGATGAAGGAAAGAATTATAATGGTGATTATACTCCCATGTACATAAATATGAGAGGACAAGATGTGGAAATGCAAAGGGGTACTGCTGTTAAAGAAATATCCTTTGGCATGAAACAACTTATTCTTAATCCTGATGGAAAGGAAATTGCTTACCTCCTGGTTGAAGATCATAGTCTACTGTTAGATATAATTGATGACGTTTGTTTATCAGTGTTTAAAGTATCAGGTAAATATCAGAGTTTAGCTGGAAGACTGGTCAGAGTTTGTTAAACTCTGACAGTCAAAGTTTACTTAGCTGTCGGTGTTATACTCAATGAAGATTCTAGAAGCGATATACTTTGAAGAAGGAAAGAAGCAAAGAGATATCGTGATGGCTAAGGAAACGGAATAGAAGACATAAGCAATTCTTAATTGATATTAATTATATAGCTGATTTATAGGAATATCAATTAAAGATTGTATGTAGTTGTGTACTATATAAACACAGATAGGTTAACCCTAAAAGGGATGTGAATACTTGAAATATTATTCTTGTAACCTAGCAGCTCTCTGTGATATTTTACATCACCGAGAGAGGAGTTATTAATTCCATACAGTTTATTATTCATAAACAGTGTTCTTATTGTTATTATCATACATATTTGATTATATATTGTGTATTCGGCCTAACAATTGGTATCAGAGCCTAGGCTGTTTAATATATACAGTTTTCATTGATCCAAACACAAGTATAATCATGGATGAAAATATCCAAGCAGGTTCTAATTTCGAAAAGGTTCAACCAACTTCTGTGAGTCGATATGAGACGATTAGGGTTCCAATTCTCAGACCAGCGGAATATCCAATATGGAAGGTAAAGATGACCATGTTTCTGGAAGCCACAGATCCAGAATACCTTGATAGAATCTATGATGGTCCTCATAAACTGACTAAGAAAGATTTGACTCCTGAAGACATCTCATCAATTGCAAAGTATGCAAAAGTTAGACATCTTCTCCATAGTGCCTTAGATAATGTCATGTCTAACAGAGTTATTGGTTGCAAAACTGCCAAAGAAATTTGGGATGCTTTAGAAGTCAGATGTCAAGGAACAAGTGCTATAAAGAAGAACAGGAAGACTATACTGACACAGGAGTATGAACACTTTGACTCGAGACCTGATGAAACTTTGACTGAGACATATGACAGATTCTGTAAACTGTTGAATGATTTATCTCTGGTTGATAAAGAATATGATCCTGAAGAGTCTAATCTCAAGTTTCTTCTATCTCTACCTGAAAGATGGGATTTAAAGACAACAACAATAAGAGATAATTATGAGCTTGCAGATACAGAACTTGATGAAATCTATGGGTTGCTTAAAACTCATGAACTTGAGATAGAACAAAGAAACAAAAGATCTGGTAAGAAGACAAAATCTGTTGCTCTTAAAGTTGAAGAAAAGCTTCTTAAGAAAGAGACATCAAAGAAGAAAGCTAAGGGAAAGGCTTTGGTCATAAACTCTGAAAGTGAGTCATCAAACACTGATGATGACTCAAACACTGTTGAATCATCTGAATCCGAGGATGATGAAGAACAAATGATGCAAATGGCTTCTTTGATGGTGAAGACTTTCAAGAAGATGGGTTTCAAGAACTTCAAGAAAGGAAAGAGATTCTCTAGGAGAGATTCAAACTCTGAAAGGAAGAGTTTCAGAAAGTCTGAAGGAAGGGATACCAAATCTGGGAAGAAAGACAAGTCTGAGATCCAGTGCTACAAGTGTAAAGAGATGGGTCACTATGCTCCAGAGTGCAAGAAAGGAAAATCTGAAAAAGCACTCATCACTAAAGGGAGAGACTGGGCAGACACTTCAGACTCTGATGAGGGAGTCAACTATGCTCTCATGGCAACTGTTGAAGATGAATATGAATCATCTGAAAACAAGGTACCCCTAACAACTTATGCTTATGATATTGATAATATATCTGAATTAAGAATTTATCTTAAAAGCATACATGTTAGTTACAGAGATCAGACTTTAGAAAATGAAAGAATTAAATCTGAGAATCTAAAGCTTAAAGAGAGAAATAAATTTCTTGAAGAAGAACTTGTTAACATGCAACAAGTTCAAAAGGAAAGAGATGATGCTGTTTATGTTGAACAGGAGTTGCTTAAGAGATTTAGGCAACTAGAATCGGAATTGGAAAAAGAGAGGAAGATAATCAAAACCTGGACAAACTCTGGAAAAGACACACATCAAGTGTTTCAAATAGATGCAGTTGGGTTAGGTTACTGTGAGAAAGATGAACTTAGGTTTAAAGATAAAGTTAAAGTTAGAACACATCTTCCACCTATGAAATTTGTTCCTGAATCCAGTAAGCTAAACTCTGTAGTTGAGACAGAAACTGTTAAGGAAGAACCAGTAAAAACTTGCGTTAAACAGGTTAATGTTGGTTTAATGACAGAGAAACAATTCAAGTATAAGCTCAAAGAGGTAAAGTCTGTCAAGAAACAGAAAGTGTCCAGGAAGAACAAAACTGGAAAATTAGGCATTAATAAAAGTAATAACCATTTGCCTATTACTGATGCTCCTAGAAAAAAATGTCATAATTGTGGTAGTACTAACCATCTTGCAAGTTTCTGCAGGAAGAACAAAGACATTAATTCTTTACCCTCCATGTCTGGAGTAAAGAATGATTATGTTAGGGTTAGACCATAGACTTTATGCACTCACTGTAGGAGTACTTGGCATTCTATTTATACTTGCAAGAATTATCATGCTATTTATCACAATTATTATGAGTTGAAACCCAATTTGAAATGGGTTAAAGTTGATTCTGCAAGTGTAAACTCTGACACTGTTAGCTTAAACTCTGTTGATAAGAATTCCACAGCAAAAGCTAACAATGTTAAGAAAGCCAAAGGATCCAAGCAAGTCTGGATACTTAAAACTAACTCTCAGTAATTGGTTGTGATTGCAGGGCATAAGGGAAAGCACCCTAGTCTTGGACAGTGGATGTTCAGGGCACATGACTGGAAATAAAGCCCTGCTATCAGATTATGAGGAGAAGGCTGGCCCAAAAGTTTCCTATGGAGATGGCAACATAGGACGTACTCTGGAATATGGTAATATCAATCTTGGAAGTGTCATCATCACAAATGTAGCTCTTGTCCCAGGACTCAAGCATGATCTGCTATCTGTGAGTCAAATCTGTGACAGAGGTTATCATGTAGATTTTCAACCTGAATACTGTGAGGTTGTTAGCAAATCTACAGGGAAAGTTGTTTTAGTTGGACACAGACGTAATAATATCTATGAAGCAAGTTTGGTAACAAACTCTGAAGGAAAAGCTGTGTGTCTATCTGCAAAGATGTCTAGTGAAGAGAGCTGGAAATGGCATAAGAAGCTCTCTCATCTAAATCTGAACAACATCAATGAGTTGATTCGAAAAGATCTTGTAAGGGGACTTCCAAAATCTATACGCATCTTAGATGGTCTGTGTGATTCTTGTCAAAAGGCCAATCAAAGGAAGTCATCTTTCAAGAGTAAGTCTGAATCTTCAGTTGTGGATCCTTATCATCTTCTACATGTTGATCTATTTGGTCCAGTGAATGTAATGTCTCTTGGCAGAAAGAAATATGTTTTAGTCATTGTTGATGAGTACACTAGATACACCTGGGTGTACTTTCTAGCAAAGAAGGATGAAACTGCCTTAACTCTGATGGAACATGTAAAGCTACTGGACAAAGGATCACAGTATAAAGTGAAAATTATCAGGAGTGATAATGGTACTGAATTCATAAATGCAACAATGGAAGAATTTTGCAAGGAAAGAGGAGCGAAGCAAGAATTTTCTGCACCAGGGACTCCACAGCAAAATGGTGTAGTTGAAAGAAAGAACAGAACTTTAATCGAAGCTGCCAGAACAATGCTTGTTGAAGCAAAATTGCCAACTTATTTCTGGGCAGAAGCTGTTCAAACTGCTTGATTTACTCAAAATGTTACACCGATCAACAGGCATGGGAGAACACCATATGAGATGGTGAAGAAAAAGAAACCAAACCTGAAATATTTTCATATTTTCGGGTGCAAATGCTTTGTGTTGAAAACTCATCCTGAACAGTTGACCAAGTTTGAATTAAAAGCTGATGAAGGAATTTTTGTTGGATATCCACTGTCGACTAAAGCATTCAGAGTCTATAATCTGAGAAATAAAGTGATCATGGAATCTATACATGTGTCATTTGATGACAAGAAAATAACTGGACTTGAAGATGAAGAAAATCATGATCAACTACGCTTTGAAAATGAAGATTTAAACTCTGATGACGTAAACTCTGATGAAGCCTATCCAACAAACTCTGTTGAAGCAAACTCTGAACCTCTACTCATAAACACTGAGAAAGTTTCTCTGACAGAACAGAATAGAGAACCAGTTGAGGGGGAGCAAGAAGATACTTCGAGAACACCTCAACATGATGCCTCACATTCTGAAAATGAGTCAGCTAAAGAATCTGACACAAAATCTGGCTCAAACTCTGAAAGTTCAAACACTGAGCAGTCCAATTCAGGGGGAGCCTCAGATAATCCAGATGGTCAACAAGAAAATCAGGAGAGCATGGATCAAGGGGGAGGATCCAATAATGATGAAAGAAGCCACTTACCTACAGCAAGAAAGTGGACACAGGCCCATACACCTGATCTGATTATTGGAGATCCAGATGCAAGTGTGAGAACAAGAAGTGCTACAACAAATGAATGACTGTTTCATGCATTCCTGTCTCAAACAGAGCCTAAGAAAGTGAATGAAGCTCTTCAAGATGCTAACTGGATAACAGCAATGCAGGAGGAGTTGAATGAGTTTGAGAGAAATGAAGTTTGGACACTTGTACCAAGACCCAAAAACAGATCTGTTGTTGGTACAAAATGGGTTTTCAGAAACAAGACTGACAGTGAGGGAGTAATTACAAGGAACAAAGCTAGACTTGTGGCAAAAGGATATTCACAGCAGGAAGGAATTGACTATGATGAAACCTTTTCTCTAGTTGCAAGGTTGGAAGCCATAAGAATTTTTCTAGCATATGCTGCTCACAAGAAGTTTAAAGTCTTTCAGATGGTTGTGAAAAGTGCTTTTCTCAATGGGAAACTTGAAGAAGAAGTGTTTGTTGAACAACCACCAGGGTTTGTGGACCCCAAGCACCCAGATTATGTCTACAGGCTTGACAAAGCACTTTATGGACTAAAGCAGGCACCTAGAGCATGGTATGAAACTCTGGCTCAATTTCTTTTAGAGAGTGGGTTCACAAGAGGTACAATTGATAAAACCTTGTTCTATTTCAATTCTGGTAATGATTTGCTTTTAGTTCAAATCTATGTGGATGATATAATCTTTGGGTCTACTAATGATAAACTCTGTAAGAAGTTTGCCAAGCTTATGCAGTCCAGGTACCAAATGAGCATGATGGGAGAGCTTAGTTATTTTCTAGGCTTGCAGGTAAAGCAAACAGATGATGGGATTTTTATCAATCAAGCAAAATATACCAGAAATCTTCTCAAGAAATTTGGTATGCTTGATAGTTCATCTGCAACAACTCCTATGGCAACTGCAACCAAGCTAGACAAAGACACAGGAGCTTTAGTAGATATGACAAACTACAGAGGCATGATAGGGTCTCTTCTTTATCTTACTGCAAGTAGACCAGATATCATGTATGCAACCTGTCTTTGTGCAAGATTTCAAGCAGATCCCAGAGAGCCTCATCTAACAGCTGTGAAGAGGATTTTCAAATATCTCAAAGGAACCATAACCTTGGGTTTGTGGTATCCTAGAGAATCAGAGTTTAAGCTTATTGGTTACTCTGATGCAAACTTTGCAGGTTGTAAGATTGACAGAAAGAGCACTAGTGGAAGCTGTCAATTTCTAGGTGACAGACTAGTTTCTTGGTACAGCAAGAAACATAAATCAATTTCCACATCCACTGCAGAAGCAGAGTATATTGCTACTGGTAGCTGTTGTACACAGATTCTGTGGATGAATAATCAACTGCTGGATTATGGGTTAAGGTACTCTAAAATACCTATTCTCTGTGATAATCAAAGTGCTATTGCTATGACAGGAAATCCAGTACAGCACTCCATGACCAAGCACATCAGCATAAGGTATCACTTTATCAGGGAATATGTGGAGGAAGGAAATATTGAGCTTCATTTTGTGTCTACAGAACAACAGCTTGCAGATATCTTCACCAAGCCATTGAGTGAAGCTACATTTACAAGACTGGTAAATGAACTAGGAATGATCTCTGGTTTCGACTAGAGATACTGGTTAGACTCAAAATTTACTCTTCTGTGATTTGTTGCTCATGTTTCTATGCATATGTTAACTGTCATGCAAATCATGTTGTTAAACTCTGTTAGCATACTCTGTTGGTTAAACTCTAATGTTAATCTCTGACTGTGGTATTGTCTGAAACATAAACACCGATGAAGAAAAAGTATGAAGCATGATTCTCAGTAAGTAATCATGAATCCTTCTGAGTTATATATGATCTGATCTCAAATGTGTGAAGAAAATTTACACAGCATGATACTGTCTCTATATTTATAGCATCTCTTAGTTTATTGGTCCTATATAATGAGTCTGTATTAGCTGTTTGCACTTTCTCTCATAAAATATATGTGTTAAATGATGTCAGTCTAAACTCTTATAGATAGTTGTTGCTACTTCACCCCCAAGCAACAGATGTATTAACATGTACAAATTCCTTTGAGATCATATTGTGCCTAGGAAGACCCAGGAACTTATTGTGTCAATAAGGGCTAAAATTTGAAATTTTTGGTGACTACTCAATTAGCTAGGAAGATCCAGGAACTTGCTGTTTCAGTAAGGGCTAAAGTTTAAATTTTTGGTGACTAGTCAAAAGGCTAGGAAGAACCAGGAACTTACTCTGTTGGTAAGGGCTAAAATTTAAACTTTTGGTGACTAATTAATTGTTTAGGACGATCCAGGAACTTACTGTTAAGATAAGGGCTAAAATTTCTAAATTTTTGGTGACTAGTGCCAACCTCTGATTACTGGAAAAGAAAAAAAAATTTAGACAGGGGGTGAACACAATAAATATATAGATACTTAAACAAATAAAAAAAAGTATGTACAGAGTTTAGATGACATCAGATTTTGTCTTACATATGAGAGTTTGGGAAACCAGTTTTTACTGATTTAATTTGTGGATTTTATGCACTTTGAGATGCTCTAAATATTTACATTCAGTAAACTCTGCTATTCACACACAAATACTCACAACTGTGCATTTTGAGAAAAGAGATTATTAATGATGTTGGAGAATTGATAAACACTGATGAACTGTGTACTCTACGCCGAGGTAATTTATTTTTAATCTCTGTTGATTAAAATAAATAAATGTGTTTCAGACATTTCACATTTTTGAGGAACATTATTTCTTTTGAAAATAGAGAGTATGATTGACAACGGTTTGTAGGCATTTTGAAAAGGATGAAAAGTGTCTAGAAAATAGCAGTAATTATTGCCTGTTTTTACTGCGCATGCGTGTTGGAAACTACCACTTTACTGCTGGCAGTGACTGCATGTGTGACACCTGTCCCACTCACACACTTCACGAGTAAGCCAGTTGTGTGTCTTAATGATTAAAACTCTTCAGTTTTAATTTTTACTTAATCACTATACACACAACGTTCATTTTCTTTACAGACTTACTCCATTCACAGATATTGTCACACACATTTTCACAAACACTTTTCTGCATCAATTTTTCAAACACCTTTCAAAGCTTATTCTCTAATTATTCGAATCTGTTTCTAATGGCAACCACTGTTTTTCACTCTGTTGGATTAGAGTTTGTTCCTAACAACTATGCAGCACCATTGAATAATGAGAACGTACCGGAGGCGTTTCATTTGTTTCAAAATTTTCTTGCTCAGTCTGCTATTGGGCAAGCTCTCGTTGAACCTGCGAAGCTTTCTGGATCGAAAATCAAGTTTTTCTGGGAGACAGGTGTCTATGATGATGTAGGAGAGTCTGGTACTCCTTTGATTGTTTTTGAGTTTCAAGAGCAAGAGTTTGTGGTTACTCCAGGCACTGTTCATGATGCTATGGGTTTTGAAGATTTCAATGCTTACACAATCTCTGTTGGTGATGCTGAGCTACAGAGAATGATGAAAGAAATTGGTTACAATGGGTCACTGGCAAGGATAGGTCAGTTGAAGCGACCGCTTTTGAGGAAGGAATGGAGTTTTTTCTTTGACTGCATTACTCGAGCGTTCGGCAAGAAGTGCACAAACTGGGATGCTATTCCTATTGATAGTCTGCAAATCGGGTATTCTCTTCTCTATGGTAATAACTTTGATTTTGCTAGACTAGTACTGCAAAATATAGGAGAGAAAATGTCAGAAAATAGAAGTGTAGTGTACTTTGCTCGCTTTTGTCAATTGATATTTTCTGCTTGTGTAACTGGGATTGAAATTGCTGAGGATGATATGATTCCCTCTTTTAAATTGCATAAGAGAATATTTTCTGATCTGACAAACAAGGATGCTAAGAAAGGGAATGTTGGTGACTTATTACTTCCTTTGATAGTCCAACAGTTTCTAAATCCACCTCAACCACAACCTCAACCTCAATCCACATCCCAAAGACCAAAGTCTGGAGGTAGAACTAAGCACAAAGATTTCAAAGCTGTTAAGGCTGCTAAACCACATTCTGATGCTGAGTTACCAAAGTCTGTCGGTACTTCTAGAATAAAGAAAAGGGCAAACATACCACAATCTGATGCTGATGAGCCCTTACAGACCAAGAGGAGGAAGCTGGTAGCTGACTATTCATTTGATGAATTGGTTCAAGACTCTACAAACTCTGAAGCTCCAGAAATTATTTCTAAAGAGGATGCTACTGTGCCTGATGAAGCCAGAGCAAATGCTGATGAGATGGCTGACATGAATGCTGAACAACCTGAGCCACTGGAAATGGAGATAGAGGAGAATATTGAAGCACATCCTTCTGCAACTCTTGAAGAGTTTGATAGAGAGTTTGATAGTATTGATGAAACAGAGGATGTGGCTGCAGCTGATCAACCTACTATAATTCTTGATGAGTCTATGGCTACTCACACAGAGGTATGCTCTGTTACTCACCAAGTTCTTGAAAAGGGTGAGGAGGTTGATCAGACAACAAAGGCTATAAGTTCTGAGAATATTCTTGAAGATGCTGCAGAGACTATTCAAGAAGCTGCTGTAGAGCCTATTGTTGAGGTTGATCAAGCAAATGAGAAAGTTTTTGAGAATTTAAACTTTGAAGATATTGAAAATGAAGCTGCACGGGAAAATGTTGCTGAGAATATTCCTAAATCTCTAAGTGCAGAATATTTAGCAAAGTCTGATGACATAGCTGATTCTTCATCTTCTCCAAGGGTTTCTGTTCAACAAAATCGTAAAGAGTTTGGTGGTACATCTCACTAGGATGCTGAAACTCATTATCAGGATATGTACTTTGCAAATTGGTCAAGTCATTAGTGCATTTTTCCTAATCAAAGGGCAGCTGATTTTGTGACAAAGTCTGCTACAAATATCACCAATCCTGAGCTTCTAACACATCTTAAAGCTACTATAGTTCAAGTCAAATCTCTTCATAACCGCTTTGATGATGCTCAGAAGGCTGTCACTGGGTTAAGAAATGAAGTGGCTGCAAGAGAAATGTTTTTGAAACAGGATAAATCCTTGTATGTCTCTTTATTTAAAGATCAGGAGTCTTAAGGACTAGGCTGAGCAAGGTTGAAGACAATCAACTTGTAATGTCTGACAAGCTTGATACCATAGCTGCTTCACTTCAAATGCTCACATCTGTGTTAATTCCAGATGATGTCAAAAAGGGGGAGAGAGTATTTAAGGACAAATGCAAAAAATCTCAAACTCTGAACAAAAAGGATGATGGTACTGATGGTGGTGAAGATGGTGCAAAGGAAACAGAGTTAAGGTCAAAATCATATCAAGAGCAAGGGAGACTGATTAGTGCATATTTTTGCATTCTTTTGTACCTATTTTATTGTTAGTTTTCGTATTTTTAAATAAATTAACTAGTTGTATTTTCATATTTTGTAGATATTTGGAAAAATAAAGAAAAAAGAAGAAAAAGGGACAAGGAAGGGCAAAAGTGGAAAAAAAATCAAGGATGGAAGAAAAAGACAAAATAAGGTGTTGGTTGATTAGATTTCAAGATGAAGGGCCAAGATTAACCCAACCCTTCCCCAAAACCCTAATTTTCCCCTATAAATACCCCCCTCCTTCCCCTTTGTAAATAACCCTAGTTTTAGCCTAGTCTAAAATTTTAGTTAGCCTCTCTTTTATTTTCCTAGATCTAGTATTCTCTTTCATTGTAATAGCTTAAATTTTGTAAACTCTCTTTCATTTTAATGTTAATTCAAGCCTTTACTTTAATTCTCCATCTTGTTCTTTTCATTTATTGGCTATGAACTTTTATGTTGTGTTTGGTTGGGGTGAATGGAATGGAATGGAATGATGAAATTAAAAGAAAGTAATGGGAGTTGGAGGGAAAATTTAAATGTCATTCCATTCCATTCAATTCCATTCACCCCAACCAAACACAACCTTATAAATCCAATAAAGTGGGTCAAATAGCCTTTGTGCTACCACTTGAGGTATAAAGGAGCCATCTTTATTTAATGTTATGTAGTGTTTAATTTCTAGATTTACTTTTTATTGTGTTCTTGAGTTGAGCTCTTTAAATTTAAATTTTAAAGTGGGTTTGATTTTTCAAGATTTAGATTTACGTTTCTTGTTGGGTTTGGTCTGATTTTGTAGTGGTTTATTAATTTAGTGGTAGATTTGATGTTGGGTGTTGAAAAGAGGTTGTAGATTTAATTTTTGGTGTTGGATTTGGTATAATAGTTTAGTGGGTTTGTTAGTTTAGAGTTTAATTTGGTGTTGTTAGTGTTAAAGTTATGATCTTTAATTGCTAAATCTAGTTTTAAAAAGCTTGTTTGCTGTTAGTGTTGATTTTAGTTGATGAAGAAATGTTGTAGATTCACTTTTGGGTTTAATTTTTATGTTTGAGTTTGTCCTTTAGATATGAAATGGGTGTGATAATTTAGTGAAATTTTGATGTTGGTAGTATTAAAGTAAGCTTTTTATTTTTGTTTAGGGACTAATCTTAATTTTTGATGGTTTAATTTTTCCGGTTAGACTCATTTTTCCGGGCAGTTTTTGAGCTGTTTCTGCCCCTTTTTGGCCTGAAATCTGCGCAGCAACGAACCAGTTTTTCTTTTCTGTTAATTTTCCCCGCGTGTGGGAGTCACGCGCCCACCATTTTCTGTTCACGCGCCTTCCAGTTTTGTCCACCAGCATTTACACGCGCCTGTGTTACAGTTTTCTGTCTTTTTTTTTTTTTTCTTTCCGTTGTTTGTCCACTCTTCCACCAGTTTTTTTGTTTTTTTGTCCATAGGTGCTTTTGTTTCACCAGTTTTCATTTTCTTTTGTTATTTGTTTTCACCATACGTGTTTTCGTTTTATTTTGGTTTTTTTTTTGTTTTTTTTGTTTTTCTTTATTGTTTATCAAGTTTCTATTTTTTTAGTTATTTCTAAAATGTTTCTTTATGAATCCTTCTATTATTAGCTTAGATTAATAAAACACTTCTCCCAAAATTAATTGTTCTAGTCTGCCTAAATTAAAAGTTAAGGATTGCGAAAAATAAAATAGTCTCTGCGGAACGAATCTCAAATATTAAAACGGTGATCGTGCGCTTGCGAAATTAAATATTTATTTTTGGCACATCAAGTTTTTGGCGCCGCTGCCGGGGACTATAATTATTTTTCGCGCCTTAATATTTAGTTTTTCGGATTAGTTTTACTTGCTTTATTATTTGGAAATTCAGCATTCGGGAAACTTGGAGAGACGTGCTAAAAGCTTGAAGAATTTTGGAAGCTTGCTTAGGTAACCCGTATCCCTCTCTTTTCAAATTTTTTTCACTAGTTATTAAAAAAATCGCAAAAAAAAATAAAATTGAAATATTAAAAAAAAAATAAAAAAAATTAGTTAGTTAAATACATATTTGTTGCATCATGCATTTAATCACTTAGGATCACATCATCTAGATTTTATTTTCTTGTTTTTAATTTTTCGTACCTTATAAATTATGGTGATTACTGGAGGAATAAGGTACGTTAAATTTCTCTTTTCTTTAGATTAGAACACGTAGTGTAAAACATCCATAGTGGTTTATCGCTTTTATTATCTCGTTGTGTGCTGCATCATTTTAATAAATCTTAAGGGCAAAACCCAATCATAAGATAAGGGGAGGGATTTCATCACTCTTTCCTTGGCCCACAACCACTAATCCATCATTTTGCATGCCTAGCTTTTTAATAAAATTAATTAGACATTAGCCCATAGGATTTCGCGCTCAACTAGGAAGAGAACCTGGAACGAATAATTCTTTACGTATATATCCTTTTGGTGTCTAGGCAAGCGAAAGCTTACCTGGCCATTCAGGTTGGTGTCTAGGTTGGTGTTTAGCCTCTTGGCAATGCTTGCTCCTACCTGGCCAATCGGGATTTATACTTATTGAATTAGGACTTCTAGAATTATCTTGTTGTTAGGAGCAAGTCTAGATTTTTAGGTAACCCTAGATTAAGTTTTTATTTCTCTTTTCTTTCGTCTTTTGTGTGTTTAATTTTTCGCACTTATTTGCTACTTGCTTGTTTATGCAAACTACTTGGATTAGGAATAATTCATCTAGGTTGGTGAGAACGATAGAATATTCATCTTCTTCGGACTCCGAATCTTTAGAAATTCCTGAACCAGTAGTGACCATGGCAGTAGCACTTAAGGATCGTTGTTACCCGTCCCGTTCGACCCAACCCTCTTGTATCACTCTTCCCCCGGTTAGTGCTAATAATTTCGAGATTAAAGGTCATCACATTAGCATGTTACCTAAGTTTACCGGGAGTGAGGGTGAGGATCCGTATCTTTTTCTTCATGAATTCGAGGAGGTTTGTGCTTTACAAAAACTCCAACAATTAACCGAAGACTCCATTAGGCTTAGACTCATCAACTTTGCTTTAAAAGAAAATGCTAAAAAGTGGTTGTATAGTCTACCTGTCAACTCTATTTCAACTTGGGAGGGATTTGTAGTCATTTTTCTTAAAAAATATTTTCCAAATCACAAGACTACAAGAATCACAAATGAGATAAATCAATTTCATCAAAAGGAAAATGAGTCTTTTTGGAAATATTTTGACCGTTTTAAAAATCTTTTGTCCCAATGTCCCCATCATGGAATAGAGAAATGGAGACTTTGTAAAATTGTCTACGAGGCCTTAGATAGCTCTACAACCGCTTTGTTAGAGTCTATGTGTCAAGGTAAATTCATGGAAAAAGATGAGGACGAAGGGTGGGCATTTTTCGAAGAATTGGCGGAAAAGACAATGTTGTGGGAGTCTACTAGGGAACCTAGTAAATCGAATGAGTCGTCTAGTACACCTAGGGGTTTGCATTCGATTGGTAACTCGATTGCAACTGATGCCAAATTAGCTACTCTAACTAGAAGACTCGAAGCCCTAGAAACTAGTAAGGCCCCACAACAAGTGTCTTCGTGCCCGAACTTTAATCAAGGTTTTTCGAACTTTCCCGAGTATGAGCAAGTCAATGCTATGTTTCAACCAACCCCGAGAAATGACCCTTTTTCACCCACGTATAATCCTGGTTGGAGGAATCATCCTAATTTCTCGTGGAACCAAGGCCAAAATTTTCAATCTCCGCCACCTTCATTTCAAAAGCCCAATCCAAACTCTTACACTAGCTCTAGTCAAAGTCCTTATCCAAACCCAATTCAAACACCTTTGAATCCTCCCGGGTTTAATGATTCGGATAAGAGACTTAATTCCTTAGAGAAGAGTATTGAGGCTTTGTTAAAATCTCAAACTAATTTGACTCATTCTCAACAAAGTTTCATGCAAACCGTGACCCAAGATAGGCAATTGTTGAATTCTAATGCTCAAGCCATATCTAAGTTAGAGGTTCAAATGAGTCAATTAGCAAACACCATTTGTGAGCGGGAGAAAAATAAGCTTCCTAGTCAACCCGAGGTTAATCATAGATTCCCACTCAATCAAAGACCTCATGAAAATGTCAATGCTATAATTTCTTTAAGGTCGGGAAATAAGGTTGATAACCAAGTAGGTGTTGACTCTCACGAAGAAGATGATTTAGATTCTGAACCCAATCCTTCTCTTTCAAATCCGATTCTTGATCAATCAAAGTCTGAACCTGTTGTTTCTCCTTGCAAATCACCTTCACCCTGTGAACCTTCATCTTCTAGCAAATCACTTTCAAATCCTATTCCCGATGTGTCTAGTGAAAGAGTCTTTATACCGAAAGCTCCTTATCCTCAAAGACTCATTTCAAATAAACAATCGGATCAAATGGATAAGATTTTGGAAGTTTTCAAGCAAGTCAAAGTCAACATTCCCCTTTTAGATGCCATTCAACAAATTCCTTCATATGCTAAGTGTCTAAAAGATTTGTGCACTCACAAACGATCCACTAATGTTCCTAAAAAAGCCTTCTTAACCTCTCAAGTTAGTTCAATTCTTTCGAATCAAATTCCTGTGAAATATAAGGACCCCGGTTGTCCTACAATTTCTTATGTCATAGGCGATACTTTTGTGGATAAAGCTTTACTTGACTTAGGAGCTAGTGTGAATCTCCTTCCTATTACGGTCTATCAAGCCCTAGGTTTAGGCGAGCTCAAGAAGACGAACATGACGCCCCAGCTAGCTGATCGTTCTGTCAAAATGCCTAAGGGGATTGTAGAAGATGTGTTGATCAAGGTTGGTGATTTTTTCTTCCTGGTTGACTTTGTTGTTCTCGAAACTCAACCTGTCATGAATCCTAAGAACCAAATTCCTATCATTCTAGGAAGACCTTTTCTTGCTACATCTAATGCCTTGATTAATTGTAGGAATGGTTCTATGAAACTCACTTTTGGAAACATGACCATTGACCTTAACATCTTTAATGTAGGAAAAGAACCCAATGAGCTTTATGAGCAACCATTAGGGGTTAATCTAGTCAATGAGATTGTTAATTGGTCAAATGTTGAGGATAGTGAGATTGAGTCTCTTCTTGAGGAAGATTTTAAAATGAATTTTGAGTCTAATCGAGAGCTTCATGAGTCCGTTAAGGACATGACTTCCGAAGAGTTGTTAGAAGAGTTGGATGACCTTTGCTCGAAATTGGAAACCAGGCCGGGGGATGTCTCTTTTAAACCTCGCACCTCTGTTCAAACTCCTGTTGTTGAACCACCTACATTTGACTTAGCTTCACATCATTCCATTTTTGATAAAACTTTTTTTCCTATTATCACTAATGATTTACACCATGACCAAGAATCTCAAATAATTAATTTGCTTAAACAACACAAAGAAGCAACAAGTTGGTTTATGGAGGACATTAGTGGTATAGATCCTTTTAATGTGGAAGATTGCCTTAGATTACTTGAGAAAGTCAATGTAGTGGTAAATTTTCAACGATTTCTTGACTCCTTCTCGAAGCTTCCTCCCATTTTTCCTTGTGGTATTGGTTAATTAGCTCCCGTCATAAAGTTCAGGCATGGGGGAGTAAAAGTGTGTGTGAGTGGGTTGTTTTAGTTCGTTGTCTTTCAGAATTTTCATTCTCCGTCATCCCTTGTCAGGTATTATCTCATCATTCTCCTTTGTCATTTCTCTTGCATTTGCATACATTGAGGACAATGCATGATTTAGGTATGGGGGAGGGTTTTTAGTGAAAAAAAAAATCAGAAAATCCAAAAAAATTAAAAATGAAAAAATCACAAAAAGGGTTACAGTGTTGTAAATAGTAGAGTCCTAGTCTTATTCTAGTCTTGTTAAATGATTGTTAGTTGCTTGATGCACCTTTACATGCTATGATAATCTTGTGTTTCTGATATTTGGGATTGAGAAGTGATTTGCTAAGTTCTTGTCCACACACATACACACTAGCAAGGTGAAACTAGTATATTTATTGAATTTTGCAAGTAATTTGAAGGACATGAATATGTGCAAGATGACTTGGTTTTTATGCTTTGAGTACAAGTAGGTGCATTAAGGAGACCTTTGCTTGAGATTGATTATGCTTTACCACACCAAGTGAGTTTTTGAGCCTATATGCACATCTTTTGCATTTATATTCATTTGCTTGAGTGTCCACATGTCATTTGCATTGCTAGCACTTGTTTGAGGTCTTTCTTGAAATACATGACATCATTGATGATAAGATGATAAAGGCACTTAGGAATAACCCATATTTCCAAAATTTCCACACCATTCTTATTTGATCATTAGTTACCCATTTGAGCTTAATCCTATTTTTTCGGTGACACACCACATTACTCGCCTAAGACCTTTTTCTTGTACAGCCTTACTTATTCTTGATCCCAATTTGTCAAAGGCTAGTAGGAACTTGAGGGAGTAATAAGGTGTGTGAGATGGGTTTATTTTTGTTCATTACTTTCGGGAAATATCTGTTTTGGTTGTTCACTTGTTAGTCAATGTTCAAGCTAAATTTTAAGGAGGATTATGGTTGTTTATACATCTTAGCTCTAAACAAAAATACAAAAAAAAAATACAAAAAAAAATACAAAAAAAAAAGAAAAAAAAAAGAAAGAAATAAATAAATAAAATGAGAGCATACTTAAGTTTTTGTAATCCTCCTTCATTCGACTAATCAAGCCTTTTTGTTGAAAAATAAATTATAAAATCAATGTGTGGGGAGAATGTTTGGTGATGTGTATGATTTATCATGGTGACTACTAGCTTTTGACACTTCACCTCATTTGGCCTTTCTTGACATACCTTGTCCCTAGCCCCATTACAACCCAAATAAAGACTTTTTGATTGTCATTATTGATGTATGTTGTGTTAAAGATAGATTGATACCAAGTGTCAAGCATGCTTATGATTTTGTTGGAAAAGAGTGATACACTTACCCTTGTTCTTGAGTGAATATTCTTTTTGGAGTGAAATGTGAGGTATTGCTTGTTTATTTTGCATATGAGATCTCAAGTTTTGACTCTAAGGTGTGCTCTTGTGTGCTTAGCATGTTTTCCAACTATTTTTGCACTTGACATGGACTTTTAAGCACTCTTGCATATTTCTTTAAGTCTACTATGTGAATCCTTGCACCTTCCACACCAAGACTTTGCAAATTCACTTTGATTCTTAAGTTGATGTAACATGAGAGGACATGTATGTGTGGCGTTGCATTGCCATGCAATCTTTTATATGAGCTAGATGGATTTTGTGGGTACATTCACTATAGGCCCTCACGAGACCTCACTCGTCCACTAGGGCTGCCTAGGAGTTCAAAGGGCTTGTTGCATATGCCAAATGCAACCGTGATCACCTACGGAAGTGGTATTAGTGTTAGATAATTTTTAATAGTTTTGTTTTTGTTTTACTCGAGGATGAGCAAAAGATAGGTATGGGGGCATTTGATTAGTGCATATTTTTGCATTCTTTTGTACCTATTTTATTGTTAGTTTTCGTATTTTTAAATAAATTAACTAGTTGTATTTTCATATTTTGTAGATATTTGGAAAAATAAAGAAAAAAGAAGAAAAGGGGACAAGGAAGGGCAAAAGTGGAAAAAAAATCAAGGATGGAAGAAAAAGACAAAATAAGGTGTTGGTTGATTAGATTTCAAGATGAAGGGCCAAGATTAACCCAACCCTTCCCCAAAACCCTAATTTTCCCCTATAAATACCCCCTCCTTCCCCTTTGTAAATAACCCTAGTTTTAGCCTAGTCTAAAATTTTAGTTAGCCTCTCTTTTATTTTCCTAGATCTAGTATTCTCTTTCATTGTAATAGCTTAAATTTTGTAAACTCTCTTTCATTTTAATGTTAATTCAAGCCTTTACTTTAATTCTCCATCTTGTTCTTTTCATTTATTGGCTATGAACTTTTATAAATCCAATAAAGTGGGTCAAATAGCCTTTGTGCTACCACTTGAGGTATAAAGGAGCCATCTTTATTTAATGTTATGTAGTGTTTAATTTCTAGATTTACTTTTTATTGTGTTCTTGAGTTGAGCCTCTTTAAATTTAAATTTTCAAGTGGGTTTCATTTTTCAAGATTTAGATTTACTTTTCTTGTTGGGTTTGGTGTGATTTCGTAGTGGGTTTATTAATTTAGTGGTAGATTTGATGTTGGGTGTTGAAAAGAGGTTGTAGATTTAATTTTTGGTATTGGATTTGGTATAATAGTTTAGTGGGTTTGTTAGTTTAGAGCTTAATTTGGTGTTGTTAGTGTTAAAGTTATGATCTTTAATTGCTAAATCTAGTTTTAAAAAACTTGTTTGCTGTTAGTGTTTGATTTTAGTTGATGAAGAAATGTTGTAGATTCATTTTTGGGTTTAATTTTTATGTTTGAGTTTGTCCTTTAGATATGAAATGGGTGTGATAATTTAGTAAAATTTTGATATTGGTAGTGTTAAAGTAAGCTTTTTATTTTTGTTTAGGGACTAATCTTAATTTTTGGTGGTTTAATTTTTCCGGTTAAAGTCATTTTTCCGGGCAGTTTTTGAGCTGTTTCTGCCCCTTTTTGGCCTGAAATCTGCGCAGCAACGAACCAGTGTTTCTTTTCTGTTAATTTTCCCTGCGTGTGGGAGTCACGCGCCCACCATTTTCTGTTCACGCGCCTTCCAGTTTTGTCCACCAGCATTTACACGCGCCTGTGTTACAGTTTTCTGTCTCTTTTTTTTTTCTTTCCGTTGTTTGTCCACTCTTCCACCAGTTTTTTTGTCCATAGGTGCTTTTGTTTCACCAGTTTTCATTTTCTTTTGTTATTTGTTTTCACCATACGTGTTTTCGTTTTATTTTGTTTTTTTGTTTTATTTTGGTTTTATTTTTGTTATTTTTGTTTTTCTTTATTGTTTATCAAGTTTCTATTTTTTTAGTTATTTCTAAAATGTTTCTTTATGACTCCTTCTATTATTAGCTTAGATTAATAAAACACTTCTCCCAAAATTAATTGTTCTAGTCTGCCTAAATTAGAAATTAAGTTTCGTGAAAAATAAAATAGTCTCTGTGGAACGAATCACAAATATTAAAACGATGATCGTGCGCTTGCGATAATTAAATGTTTATTTTTGGCACATCAAGTTTTTGGCGCCGCTGCCGGGGAGAACTCTGCTAAGACAAACTCTGGGAGAACAAACACTGAAGTTCAGTCATCTTCAAAAGCTAGAAGCTTAATGCTTACTTCTCAACCAATCACTGATGAAGAAATTGCAACTCAGTTGTTTTTGGAAGAGCATGGTGCAAATGACACAGTTGAAGATATTCAAGCTGAAGAAAATATGCTGGCTGAAGAGCATAAGAAGAAATTGGTGACTGGAAAGATCAAGAAGCCTGTGAGAGTCTCAAGGCCAAAAGAAAAAGGGATTGTTATCAAAGATAATGTAGATTCTCAACAGAGTTTAAAATATGCAAGGAGACCAATCAAAGCTAGTCAAGGTAAAGGAAAGATGGTAGAAGAAGAACAAGTACTGAAGAAAGCTAAATCAACCTCTAACAATGCTCAAGTTGACAAATCATTGGAAGCTGTGACAACCACTGATACTACTCAAGTTGTACAGACTCAGTTATCTTCTCAACTTCAAAGGACATTTGGAAAACCAGTCACAGTTCAACATACTCTGTATCCTGGAACTGAAAATATTTTTCAAAGCAGAACCATTATGGGCAAGGAATCTCGAGATAGATCTGGTTTAGGATCTCACAGAGAGAAGAGGGTGAACAATAGTCCTATGGATCATACATCATTAGCTGAACCTGGTGTTGGTGTGACTCAAGAAAATCTTGATACTTTGGAGTCTGTTCAGTTAATATATCATAGAGGATTGAAAAAGGACTTTCTGTTATACTTAAAAACTGATGGAAGAGTATACAAAGTAGGAGAAGCTGACATTGAATTAAAGATGAATGAAGAGTTAGAATATGTGTTGTATCTACTCAAAGTCAAAAATCAAAGAACTCAACAAGCAGCTGAGGTATTAAGAAGCAGGATGATGAAAGCTAGAGCTCTCAGTGGCCTAAAGTCTGCAGGTTCTTACATACCTAAGTACAGAGATTATCATGGAAAGCTTGTTGAAATGAAGAGGAACAGTGCAAGATTTAGAACATCTCTTGGTATAAGAGTGTTAGAATTTAATCTGGAGTCAGATAAATGTTTCATGATAAAGCTGGGAAATGAAATGAGAAGGAACAGTATTTATGCCTTGAGAGCTGCTATCTATCAAACTGGAGAGAGTGATCCAGAGATGAAGGAACTGAAAGAGGTTATGGTAGCTGAGCTTGAAAGGGCTGAAAGAAGATTGCTTATAGACTATCTCAGAACTGTACCTGAAGTTGAAGAGATTAAGTAAATGGAGTCTGTAAGTTTTTAAAGTGGAATTAGACAAACCACTGGAATAACTGAAGTATTATTTGGGAATAGTTTATCTTGACTATTAAATAATACTTGTATACTTTGTGTATATTGAACAGGATCGAAATATTAGAATTGTTCTTCTATTCTGACAATAAAGAAGAACTAAGATTCTATGATATTATTAATGCTTAGGTTCTCAATCCAAGTGTAGTGATTGACACTTGTATGCAATGCACATGCTCTGATTCATATATGATGTAATTAATTGTTAATTATAGTATTATTATGTATTGAGCAATGACATTGCATGCAGAGTGAGATATTAATTACATAAGGAAACCATGTCCTGATAATATTCGGGTTAATGATGTCCTCTTGAAAGCTCATAAAGATAATTTTGCTTTAGTCCTGCAGGCAGATTTGTTCTTGCATAATTATAAGGTTGAGTGGATGATCAAGGATAAAAAGATATTAATTAAATTAATTATCAGAAATTAATTTAATTAATGGACATACGATATCTTAAACATGGGGAATTTAATAAGCAAATAATATAGGAGCCGAATTTAATAATAAAATAATTACGGTATTAGGAAAGGTAGTGCAAATATTAATTCGTTAGTGGATAGAATTAATATTTAATGACATTGGGCTTGACCCAGAATGTTATTGAGAGGCCCGACCTAATTGTCCATGATCCCTACTGGAGCCTATAAATATTCTTGTTCTCCTAAAGCTGCAAAAAGAAGAGAAAAAAAAATTCGAGATTAAAAACCTAGGGCAGCCGCAAGGAGCTAGGGTTTTTGGATTTCGAGGCTTTAAGGAGAGGAAACTTTGGGAGATCGAAGGCCACACTTCGCTCGAAGGGAATCAAGGAATTCAGTAGAACACGTGGATCTGAATCGTAGCGATTAAGGTAAAGTTTTCTTTTCGAACTCATAATCAATCATATAGTAAAACGCAGAACAATAATCATACGTCCCAACAATTGGCATCAGAGCCTGGTTATGCAGTTCTGCGTTTTATGATATGATGTCCATGTCGTAATTATATATGCATGTATATGGTGGTTGCTTGTATTGATTCTGTGATGCAGGTTGTAATCCACTATTATGGTCATGTTTTATTTGATTATGTGATTGGATCCCACGTGGTTTATCGTGGATGTTTGATTGTTGTAAATCACGAGGGTTTATCGTGATAGTTAAGATTATGATCAGATGTATGTAATAGAATAGGTTTGTTTTGCTATATTATGTTGTATGTAATCGTTTAAACATCGGAGATACGAGAAACAGGGTTCTTCCGCTGCGCCATACTGTTTTCGTGGGAGCTTCGCTGTTTTGGCTGCATATTTTGCATACGATGTCCGATTTGGGCGAATAAGCACTTTTCGGAAACGGCAGAACGAGACGAACAGGATAAAGTACATCTAAAGAACCATTCCCCGATTTTTCGACCCATTCTGACGCTGTTTAGGCCTCCAAACGGGCTCCTGAAGATTTCGGGAAATTTTCAACGAAAGAATTCGAAGCTAATTTTTTGGGGCCATAATAGTGGATGTGTTTTATTATGTTTTACATAATTTCTACTATTTATTTTAATTATTGCAATTTTATATGCCTTACGTGATTATCATGCCATGCAATACTAACCTTAGTATGCTAGAACGACATGGACATAGGGTTATATGCTATGCTTTAATTATGTTGATCGTCATGCCATGTTCTTCTATATTATGTGTTCTTTGTCTTGTTATTATGATAACATGTGGACCTCGAAGAATTAACATAGGACGATGCATGTAGATATAAAAAAAATCCTCAAAGTAAAATACTAAGTGGGAGAGGGAATTAATTTGATATTAGATCCCATGGTCATCCATTATTGGTTGTATGTAATTTAACACTAGGACGATTATGAATTGGATATATGTCACCCATCGTGGCGTATGATTTATGACGTCTGGGCAGTGTTAAGGATATTACTAGGACAATCTTCTTAAGTTAATCACGAATATTGAAAGGTAAGCTCACCCCATCGTGACATACCAAGTTTCATAGAATTCGAGAAAAAAGTTGGACATTCCTTGATTGATGTTGATAATGGATATTTCTGTCTTAGGAGTTGTGTTCTTAAGTGAGTCCGTCTGTGACTTCACCGAAAACACCTGGGATTTATCCATTTATACATCGAACGGATGGGTCTGACTAAAGGCAACTTAAGATCTAAATAATGGTATACACTTAGCTATGAAAGATAATATATAGTCCACCCTAACGTGGCGTATTATTTAGTAGTGGGACCAAAGTAATATTTAAATTTAAATGGTATATATGTCACCCATCATGGCGTACCAGATATTTATGGAATTTAAATATTAGTGCATTAATTTTAATTAATTGTTAGAGGAAACAAATAGGTTTTCAGATATATGCAATTTTCTGATTAAGTGTTATATGCATGATTCTCAGGATAGAATGGGCTTTAATCCACTTTTCACCATACTTAAGGATAACAAACTTACCGGACCTAACTATATTGAATGGAAACGCAATTTGGACATAGTGTTGACTGCTGAAGAGTTCAAATTTTGTACTGTTGAACCCAAACCGGAACAGCCTGCTGCCGATGCTCCGGATGAGGAAAAAGAGTATTTTAAGAAGTGGACTAAGGGAGATGAGATGTCGCGATGTTACATTCTGGCAGCAATGTCGGGTGTTTTGCAACATCAGCATCAAGCCTTGACCACTGCTGCAGATATGCTCTATAATCTCAAGGAGCTTTTCAGAGATCAGAATAGGGCTGCTAGGCAAGTAGCAATGAAGTCTCTAATGAACACTCAGATGGCTGAAAAAACACCTGTAAGGGACCATGTTCTTCTGATGATGTCTCATATAAATGAACTAGAGGTCCTTGGTGCTGATATTGATGCGGAAACGCAGGTCGATATCATACTTATGAGTTTGCCCAAAAGCTTTGAGCCGTTTCGCTTGAATTACAACATGAACAAGAAGTTGTATAGTCTTGCAGAACTTCTGACAGAGCTTCAGGCAGCGGAATCATTATTTCAGCAGCATGTTCAGGTAAATGTGGCTGAGAAAGTTTCTTCTTCAAAGCCGAAAGGAAAGAAGAAGAAGAAGGTTCAGACACAGAAAGTTGTGAAACCATTGGGAGTTCAGAATTCAGTGAAGAAGCCTAAGGGCAAGTGCTTCAAGTGCAAGCAGTCGGGTCACTGGAAAAAGGATTGTCCTCTTTCTAAGAAGAACAATGATGGTATGTCTCTTTCTCTTGTTACAGAAACATATATAGCGGCTATGTCTACGAGCACTTGGTGTGTAGACACAGGAGCCACTGATCATGTTTGTAATTCCATGCAGGGGTTCCAGAAAACCAGGCTGCTTAGAGATGGCGAGATATATGTGTTCATGGGAGATGCTACGAAAGTAGCAGTGGTTGCAGTTGGAGTTATTTATTTATCTTTTTGTTATGATAGGATTTTGGTTTTGAATAATTGTCTTTATGTACCTTCATTTAGAAGGACTTTAATTTCGGTTTCTAAACTTGCTATGGATGGTTATAATGTTTGTTTGGATCGTAATGTTTCCATTATGATGAATAAACGAGTTATATGTTCTGGTACATTGCAAGACAATTTATATATTATTGATCCTATAGAACCAATGCTGCAACCAAGTTAAATTAATAATACATTTTCTACCTCTAGTAAAAGAAAGGAACCTTCTGGATTGAACCAAACATATCTTTGGCACTTGAGATTAGGTCATATTAACTTGAGGAAGATTCAAAGATTGGTAATAGATGGGCCTTTAGGCTCATTGGCAGTGGAGCCATTTCCAATCTGTGAATCTTGCTTGGAAGGAAAAATGACCAGTAGACCTTTTAAGGCAAAAGGAAATAGAGCCAAAGATGTGTTAGAATTGGTTCATACTGATTTATGTGGACCTATGAATATCCAAGCGAGAGGTGGGTATGAATATTCTGTCACTTTCATTGATGATTATTCGAGATATGGATACATTTATCTGTTGCACCGCAAGTCTGAGTGCTTTGAAAAATTCAAAGAGTACAAAGCAAGTGCGGAGAAGCGACATTCAGGAAAATGTATCAAGTCACTATGATCAGATCGTGGGGGAGAATACCTGCTTGGAGAATTTAGAGAATATTTATCAGAACATGGGATTTCATCCCAGTTGACTGCACCTGGCACACCTCAGCAGAATGGTGTAGTAGAAAGAAGGAACCGGACTCTTTTAGAGAGTGTTAGATCGATGATGAGTTATTCGAATTTACCCAAGTCGTTTTGGGGGCATGCTCTAGAAACATCGGCTTATCTTCTAAACTTGGTACCTTCTAAGTCAGTTCCAAAAACTCCAAAAGAATTGTGGACTAGTACCAAACCTAGTTTGAAACACATTCGGATTTGGGGTTGTCCAGCACATGTGCTGAACAAGAACGTGACTAAGTTAGATTCTCGTACAGAAGTGAGGCTGTTTATGGGTTATCCCAAGGGAACAAAAGGGTATTTGTTTTATAGTCCTAAGGATCGGGATATCATTGTAAGCACCAATGCTAGATTCTTAGAGGAAGACTATATAATGAATCACAAACCCATGAGTACTGTTGTTTTAGAGGATATAGTGGGAGGAAAAGATAATTCTAAAATGCCACCGGTACAAGTAGAACAACCACAAGTAAATGAACAACCTATCACTAATACCACACCAATGCTTCGTCGTAGTGGGAGGGTTGTTAAACAACCTGAGAGGTTCATGTTTTTGGGAGAGTCTTCGGACTTAGTCTCTGGTGAACATGATGAGGATCCCAGGACATACGAAGAAGCAATTCAAGATAAGGATGCAGATCTTTGGCAAAAGGCTATGCAATCTGAGATGGAACCTATGTATTCCAATGAAGTCTGGGATCTCGTGGAACCACCCAATGGTGTAAAACCCATTGGATGCAAGTGGATCTACAAAAGAAAAAGAGGATCTGACAAAAAGGTGAAAGCCTGGAAAGCAAGACTTGTTGCGAAAGGGTATACTCAGAAACAAGGAATTGATTATGAGGAAACCTTTTCTCCGGTAGTCATGATTAAGTCAATCCGGATTCTTTTATCTATAGCAGCTCATCTCGATTATGAGATTTGGCAAATGGATGTCAAGACAGCTTTCCTAAATGGAAGTCTTGATGAAAACATCCATATGCAGCAACCAGAGGGATTCATCAAAGAGGGCCAAGAGCATCTAGTGTGTAAGCTTAAGAGGTCCATTTATGGACTGAAACAAGCTTCCAGGGAGTGGAACATTCGTTTTGATCAGGCCGTCCAGTCAAATGGTTATGATCAGAGTCCAAGCGAAGCATGTGTGTATAGGAAAAGTGAAGGAAATGCAGTGGTTTTTCTAGTACTATATGTAGATGACATTTTGCTCATTGGAAACAATGTAGAGATGTTGTCATCTATTAAGGCATGGTTGTTCAAACAATTTGAAATGAAAGACTTAGGTGAAGCCGCATACATTCTTGGGATCAAAGTTATAAGAGATCGCAAGAAAAGAACGTTGGCTTTATCTCAAGAACCGTACATTGATGAGGTATTGGCTCGTTTTAACATGCAGGACTCTAAGAAGGGTAATTTACCTTTTAGACATGGAGTCTCTCTATCAAAGGAGCAGTGTCCTAAGACACCTAAGGAGATAAAGAACATGAAAGAAGTTCCTTATGCTTCAGCATGTGGAAGCTTAATGTATGTTATGTTATGCACGAGACTTGATATTTGCTTTGCCGTAGGCATGGTCAATAGATATCAGTACAATCCAGGTCAGGAACATTGGAGTGCAGTAAAAACGATACTTAAGTACCTGCGAAGGACTAAGAAGTATATGTTAATTTACAAGGCTTCAGACTTGTTTCCTGTGGGATATACCGATTCAGATTTCCAGACAGATAGGGATAAGAGGAAGTCAACCTCGGGGTGTGTTTTTACTTTAGGAGGTGGAGCTGTAATATGGAGGAGTGTGAAGCAGAAATGCATCGCAGACTCAACCATGAAAGTTGAATATGTGGCAGCCTCTGAGGCAGTCAAGGAGGCTATATGGTTCCGGAATTTCCTGCTGGATTTGAATGTAGTTCCTAATTTGCCACGGCAAATCACAATTTATTGTGATAATACTGGTGCTGTTGCAAATACGAAGGAACCACGAGAACATAAGGCAGCAAAACACATTGAGCGTAAGTATCACCTCATAAGACAGTTCGTTAAGCGAGGAGATATTATTGTGACTGATATAGCATCAAAGGACAACCGGGCTGATCATTTCACGAAGAGTTTACCAGCTAAGGTTTTTGAAGAACACGTGGAGGCGATAGGAGTCAGATGTCTGGTCACGGAATAGTTATTTAAACTGGTAGCGGATTATATTAATAAACACTGATATACTCAAAGAATAGCTTGAGTATAAGTGGGAGATTGTTGGGTTTTATACTAAACTATTCATTTGTAGTATATAAACATTGTCCATTTTATTGAGAATCTTGATTGCATATTTTTACATTGTCTGTTTATTATATATTGTGGATAATTTAGTATCAAATGGGATAACAGAAGAATAAATTATCAGTGTCTATATATAATATAAAAGGGTTCACAGTTTAAGTGGAATTAGACAAACCACTGGAACAACTGAAGTATTATTTGGGAATAGTTTATCTTGACTATTAAATAATACTTGTATACTTTGTGTATATTGAACAGGATCGAAATATTAGAATTGTTCTTCTATTCTGACAACAAAGAAGAACTAAGATTCTATGATATTATTAATGCTTAGGTTCTCAATCCAAGTGTAGTGATTGACACTTGTATGCAATGCACATGCTTTGATTCATATGTGATGTAATTAATTGTTAATTATAATATTATGTATTGAGCAATGACATTGCATGCAGAGTGGGATATTAATTACATAAGGAAACCATGTCCTGATAATATTCGGGTTGATGATGTCCTCTTGAAAGCTCATAAAGATAATTTTGCTTTAGTCCTGCAGGCAGATTTGTTCTTGCATAATTATAAGGTTGAGTGGATGATCAAGGATAAAAAGATATTAATTAAATTAATTATCAGAAATTAATTTAATTAATGGACATACGATATCTTAAACATGGGGAATTTAATAAGCAAATAATATAGGAGCCGAATTTAATAATAAAATAATTACGGTAATAGGAAAGGTAGTGCAAATATTAATTCGTTAGTGGATAGAATTAATATTTAATGACATTGGGCTTGACCCAGAATGTCATTGGGAGGCCCGACCTAATTGTCCATGATCCCTACTGGAGCCTATATATATTCTTGTTCTCCTAAAGCTGCAAAAAGAAGAGAAAAAAAATAATTCGAGATTAAAAACCTAGGGCAGCCGCAAGGAGCTAGGGTTTTGGGATTTCGAGGCTTTAAGGAGAGGAAACTTTGGGAGATTGAAGGCCACACTTCGCTCGAAGGGAATCAAGGAATTCAGTAGAAGACGTGGATCTGAATCGTAGCGATTAAGGTAAAGTTTTCTTTTCGAACTCATAATCAATCATATAGTAAAACGCGGAACAGTAATCATACGTCCCAACAGTTTAAAGTATCAGGTAAATATCAGAGTTTAGCTGGAAGACTGGTCAGAGTTTGTTAAACTCTGACAGTCAGAGTTTACTTAGCTGTCGATGTTATACTCAATGAAGATTCTAGAAGCGATATACTTTGAAGAAGGAAAGAAGCAAAGAGATATCGTGATGGCTAAGGAAACGGAACAGAAGACAGAAGCAATTCTTAATTGATATTAATTGTATAGCTGATTTATAGGAATATCAATTAAAGATTGTATGTAGCTGTGTACTATATAAACACAGATAGGTTAACCCTAAAAGGGATGCGAATACTTGAAATATTATTCTTGTAACCTAGCAGCTCTCTGTGATATTTTACATCTCCGAGAGAGGAGTTATTAATTCCATACAGTTTATTATTCATAAACAGTGTTCTTATTGTTATTATCATACATATTTGATTATATATTGTGTATTCGGCCTAACATCTACAGAGAAGCTCAATTCAGAATTTGAGAGCAGCTATATATCAGATTAATGAAGAGGATGAAGAACTTAAAGAATTAAAAGAAAGACTTATTCAGATTCTTGAAGACAAAGAAGAAAATCTGCTGTTAAGCTTCTTGAAGATGAATATATTCTACCAGAAAATCTGAGGAGATAAGTTTGTTACTTTAAATACTTGTACATTTTGTATATATATTTTTGACATCATTGAATCTTGGAAATCTATACTTTATTTTACAAAGTATGAGATTGGGGGAGATTGTTAGATCAGGATTCAATGATCGTCAGGATCTAGACTCAACTGATCAGGATTGCTGACGTCATCAGTATTGCATAGCCATCAGGATTGCATATAAACACAGTTTAGGTTTCGATTTAGATAGATCACACACTCGAGTATTTTTGTAACCTAGAAGCTCTCAAGAACATCAGAATTTCTTGAGAGAGTTTGTAACAGTTTTATATCAGAATTATTAAAGCTGTTATTATTCATATTTGTGTTTAAAGTCGAGAATCTTATACAATTGTATTCAACCCCCCCCCCCCCCCTTCTACAATTGTTTATTACTGGGCAATAGTACTAACTCTTAATCATTCAAATACTTTTGTAGTCTTGAAAGTCTTGTTTCGTTATTTGTCACTGAGGCTTGAACATTTTAATGAACTTCTTTCCGTGACCTGTTTACGGACTTCAAGAATACATAACATATTTTGATTTTTTGAGTTTACCTTTTCTTCTTTACTTCTGGATTCCTGTGCTTCTTTTAATATTACTGTCTATCTTGTCCTTTGTCGAGTTGTAGTTATCTCTATTACATCTTATGTTACATTATGCTTTACAATATCCCCATATTTGATTGTTAGATTTCGACAAACAAATACCTCGAGGATAACTCAACTAACTAAAGAAAACATGAAACTAATTAAAGTAAGACATCTTGATAATATTAAATGCATTCTGGATTAAATATACATTTCCAGATTTCAAAATTCAAAAAACATTAAAACTTTCTACAATGAAGTTGCTCCTCTAGTCTGAGCTGATAGTTCTTTTGTTCTTTGCTTCAAGTCTTCAGTCCATCTCAATCTCATCTTCTTCAATCACTGGATTGGAGTTAGCAGCTTGATAATCAATCACAGAAGGATAGTGCAGTGGTTCTCCAGGTTCAAGGATTGCTCTTTTGATGTGTCTTCCAATGTATTCAACCTCTTATCCCACTCCAACCCACAACCATGCAATGTAAACATCTTTCTTGTTTAGCTTTGGCATGTGTGGCAGTCTGGTATGCACTTCCAATCCTTTCTCCACTCTCTTCCTATAGTAGGGAACATTCTCCATCAGATATCTTCTTAGAGTGTCTGCTGCTTTGTCCTTCTCCGTTGATGTGAATCCAGTGGATCTAAGATACTTCTCAACTGATATTAGATAGTTATTTGGATAATCTCTCAATTTGTCCTCCGTCAAATAGCAGATTCTGAACAAGTCATTCGTCATGAATCTAACCATAGGAGGGTCTTCAGTAATCTTTGGACTGACTTTCATCAAGATTTCCTTAACATGCTCACGGAGCAGTTCATTCAGCCTTGTGGTTCTTTGGATCTTGATGAGTAACACCTGCAGTTCTGTATATGTTCTCTGTTCGAAAAACTTAGTTGAAATCACAAATGTACCTTTTTCAATAAAGTTGATCACTATGTTCCAGGCACCATTTGATTTAACCCCAGCTTTCAGAAAGATAGGAGAATTTCTCAATGCAGTGAAGTAAGTATCATTTTCTTGATTTGCACTTCTTATTTCTTGAATGATAACTTCCACCTCAGCACTGTCGTTGACTTCTAAACCGTCTTCAACTCCGCAGAAAGTGTTGTAAGCTACCTCCCAATCTTTTCCTTGTTTCTGTGCCAAATCAATCATTTTCTTCTTCCTTGTTTCATTATACATCTTGAATCTCTTCAGCTTTTCACTCCTCAGAACTGCTTGGTAAGTTTCCTTCTCCGCCTGCCTGGCATCTCTTTCTGCTTTCTCAGCTTTCAATCTCTCCAAGGCAGCTTCTTGTTCTGTTGTAAGAGGATTTGCTTTTTCCATATCATCATCCAAGATAGGATGTTCAATTGGCTCTGGATAATATTGTTCATGCTCTTCTAGTGGTTGTTGCTCGTGCATGAATTCAAATCCCTCTTCAACATCTTTCTCTACAATGTCTTCAATCCAGTATTGTCTCACTAGAATAGTGGTTATGATATTTTCATTAGTTTCCCATTTACCCCATCCTTCCCATTTCGCCCATCCATCTTTATCCCCCTTAGTTGAGGAATCCTCCACGAAGTCATCCTCAGCATAATAGGTTGTTGAAGGACCAGGTTGTTGGTTTGAAGGACCAGGTTGTTGGTTCGAAGGACCAGGTTGTTGGCTTCTCAACATATTCCAGATTGACTCTACTCCGTCACTTTGGTTCTCCATGAATTGAGCAATGTCCTTATTCATCTCTTGCATAGAAGCTAGCTTCTGGTCAATATCACTCAGTCTTGAGTTGGTAGTCTGCTCGATTTTATCCAATCTTTTGTTGAGACGAGACTCCACTCTTGATAGGGTGTTCATTGCATCCTTGACCCTAGCTTGACCATCCGGATAACCAGAATGTCTTCATTTAAAGCTTCTTGTCCTTGTTGTAGGGCATGCACTTGATTCATAAAACCATCTCTAAGTTCCTTGACGTCTGCTCTCAAGTCGACCAATTCCTCCATTGCTTCGTACTTCAGGGAGTCCACTGCTTCTTTAGTACCTGTTATAGTGCCAGATGCACTGCCTAAGACCCTGTATGTTCTTCTGGAATCAGCTGCAGCCAAGTCAATCTTCTGTTGAATAGTAGTTAAAGAAGCATCAGCTTGACTGGAGGAGATCCCTTGGTCAAAGAAAGGTCGCAGAGGGACTTTGAATAATGGATTTCCTTCACAATCATGAACTGTCATCTCCTTGAGAGTGGATTGTACATGTAGTTCTCTGTCTGTAGGTTGTAGCAAATCATCAATGTTTGTAAGGGTTTGGGTGTCACTCCTCACATTTGGCTCTGGGTGTTCACTCAACGTTTTTGTTGGTGTTTCACTCATTTTTCCTTTCCCACTCAGGCCAGGTGATAGTGTTTTTTTTCACTCATTCCCTTATTGCTCGTTGTACCTGCATCAGAAATCACTGTATCCATCCTTAAGGAGGTCACCTGTGGTGCAATGGGGCTTCGCAAGTCCCCGTCCTTGGATATACCAAGTTGCTGATCATCCGTAGATGATGTATCCTTTGAAGGATCTAGAGTTTGAATCTCTAGGAGGCTAGAATCAGGCTCTATTAACAGCAGAGATCCTAAAACTCCCCCTAATGTCTGTGAAGACTTTTCCTCAGTTAACTCCTCAATTAAAATTGATTCATTGTCACCGAGTTGCCGATCAGCACCTACGTGAGACCCTTTACCCGCAGGATCCAGATATGTTCCATCTGGGGAGCTAGATAATGACCCTTGTAATTGTGCATTTAGGTCAAAACCTTCTCTCGACGTCTGTGAAGACTCTTGGTTCAATTTAGAACCTTCAACCAGTGAGCCTGACCGTAATCTGGTCGGAACACTAGTTGATTCCGTCAATTCTTCCTTATTTGATTGAGCTATTGGTTCAGATATAACTTTGGTTAGTGTAGCCCAATCAGCATCAGAAAAATCTGTGAAGGGCTCTTTGGAAGTTTGAAATGAAGTTTCAACAGTTGTCTCGTTTTCTAGTCTTCTCCTTTTAGAGGAAGGCAGAGCTGTTGTTGAAGGGCGTATCTCCTTATGCGGTGCTCCTAAGGCACTATCTCCCTCTACACTCACGGATGTCTGAATGTTAGGTATAGTAGGGGAAGGAGGTTCGTTTATGTTTTCATTTGGATCGTCCAAAGGCTCTATGACCGTGGATAGAGATTGTGGGTTTTCAATCTCTTGGTCAGGAATGGCCACTGATGTAATATCCCAAAATTTTGTAATATTTAAAACCTTGATGAATAGTAACTTTGCCACTGATGAATAGTAAATTTGCTGCTGAAAAGTTTTTCAGATCACACTATGTGGATGACATGGAATGAATGTTTCAAAGTTATATTATTGATGTATAAGGAGAATAAGTGAATGCAAACGCAATCAGAATCAGAAGATTTCCATTCGAGTTTTAAATCACTATTCACTGGACAATCAAGGATGTATTGATTTGATCGTTTTAAGAAAGTATATGGAATGAGAAATCCATGATCATATCTTAAACCAAAGTGAGAAATCTAAGACCATATATTAAACCAAGGTAATGGAAAGATCAAGGAAGTATCCCCTAGCTTGGTATAGAGAAACGTTTTTAAAATCACTTGAAACTATCGTGAAACAAAAGCGTAACAAATTATGGATTAAACCTTAACCAAAAGAGGAGTATTATATAAGATCATCAATTCCAATATATAAGAGGATTGAGGATACAAATGATGACATAAGCATGATGCAGAGGAGTGACATATGCATGACCAAGTGATGACAAGGTGATGAATCACCACCTTGTCACCACTTTCACCACAACCACAAATTCAAATGAGACATGTCATTGGTGACAAGGCTTGTTTATGTCCACACAAATTAAATGGCAAAGTATTAAGGTTAATTAGACAAAAGAAAAGAAAACAAAACAAAACAAAACAAAACACAAAGATGCATCCAAGATGAAGCAACCATTCGGCTTTTCTTCATCATCAAATCCTTAAGAAATTTTCCTCCACTTTCACTCAACCATAAATCAAGATCTTGGGCTCTCAATCACCCTCATCCCTAAACTAAGGTAAATCCTTGATCTCATAATCATTCATGATTGATAGCTTGTTCAAAAATGGATTCAAAGTTGATGATGAATAGTGAAATGAATAGTAATTCTTGATTTTCTTGTTTTGATCTTGAAGTTTTAGGCTTGTAAAGGATAATCAAGGAGCAAGGAAGGGTATACTAGACATCTATAGTCTATATTAAGTACCAAGGAAGGTATAAACCCTCTCACACTTTTACTTATGATTTGATATTAGTGTATAAATGGATGATTGTTAGTGATAGTATGATATAGAGATGATTTACATGATATGTATGATGTTTAATGGATAGATTGATGGTTGAACTAGTGATTAGTGTTATGAGTATGTTTAGACAGAAATGAAGTGATTTGGATGAGATCCTTGGGTTGTGATTGTTTGGTTGTGGATTGGTGGATTGATTAAAGTGTTTTAAACACGGGAATCACGTTTAAGCGTCGTTACCATGTCGAATTTTACTTAGGAAGTTTGGACAGGAATCCCGAATACTTTAAAGGGAATAAACATAAGGTTTCTGACCATGAGCATGTAGGCCCTGTATCCTAGTTTGTTTTAGCGAAAGAATCGTGTCGTTTCGATTTACGGTTTAGGAGAAACGTCCGTTTTAGTGAAAGCGGTTTCGAGTAACTAAGTAATTCATTGCATGAACTTTGAGATAGGGATCAAGCCCTTTAAAAATGGAATTGGGTTGAGATATTAAAATGGATACTAGCATGGATTGTTAGGAAGGAAACCTAGGAGGTTTCGTGTCAAAAATATAAGTTTGTGAGTTTATAAAAATGCGAGAACAAAGGTTGCGCGAGTGAAATACCCTTAAGGGAATGGTTAAAAACAAGAAGTTAGTAAAGGAAAAGTACTTGGGTTTTGTGAATAGAATTCCACCCAAAATTTTGACGTAGGAGTTACGGAATGTCATAAGGTTATAGATGACCGAGAGAGAGACATTTGATTTTGATTAATAGAACTTTAGTGCTTAAATAATAGCACGTTAATTGGTTCTAGGGGACTCACTGTGAATTATGTATCTTGTTATAGATCGACGAGCGCACTCTCAAGCTCCCACTACCACACCACCAAGACACCAAGGCAAGTTCCCAAACCCTACATCATATAAGTGATGCTGTTGTGATTACTGTTGTGATATATTCTGTTTTTATACTGTGAAAAGAAGTTATAACTGATTATGCTTGGTAAAAAGCGTTCTGTTATATAAAGGTTTATATGCTAAGTAAATATTAGATATAAACCGAGGTGTTATAGAGGCTCTAAGGGTAGAGCACTCGTACGTGAATTTTAAAACTTAGACCGGGAGTCAAATTAGTATTTTGATCTGGATTATACTGTTAGAAGCTGGAGGGTTCCAGGGACAGTTATAGTTTTACAATTATTGATTAAATATTCCAATATATATATTATTGGATATTTAATGTGAGATATTTAAATAAAATTATTATAAATATTATTTGGATATTTATTTAATTAAGTGAATATTATTTGAATATTCACTTAAGTGGAAATTTTATTGAATAATAATTCAATATTTATTATTTGAATATTTATTAAGTATTCCAAAAATGATTTAAAAATCATAGAACCTTATTTAAATATTACGTAAGGTTCCAATAAATATTTAAAATATTTTCTGATCTCAAGAGAGATTTATGTGACTATAGTAGGGGTTCCCAACTACTTTAAATTATTATCTCAAATAATGATTAAGGTTTTGGAATTATAAAAAACAAAATTGGGAATCCATTCCAGGAAGTGAACATATGATTTCACTTGCCTCTTTTATTAAAAGTGTTATAGTTTGGGTTTCTAAATTATCAGAGCTAAAAATATTTTACAAAACTCCCAGGTCGTAATTTGAAAATGTTTTACTCGAGGATCGAGGTCAGTTGACAACGGTCAACCCACATTGTGACTTACTTCCGATATAATCTGGAAGTAAGGGTATTTTTCAAAACCTATCAACAAGCTTATGCTTGGGGAACTGGATTAATATCCGTTCTAGTTGAAGATAGTTGGGGGAACAACATTTCGCGTAAGTGGCCGAGTAATGCACGGTCCCGCAAATAAAAACTATTTTGCTGGCCTTGATGTCTCCAGGTGGAAATGAATAAGATGATGGATGACGTCAGTCCAGTGGAATCCGTTATCAGGGAGCGGGTCCACTTGTGTGGCCTTGATGTCGCCATGTGGTTACAAATGAGTAAGAGGCCGAGTGACGCCGGTCCAACCTAAAAGCCCGTATGCGGCTAGGGTAATGACCTTCGGGATTATCCATCTACTAGTAGAAAATCTTTTGTATGACGACTGATCATCGTATACCAGTGCGTAGCCCTGTATAACTCCCCATGTTTTCCAAGGATTGGAATTTCATAAATGTTTTGGGTAACTGTGGTTACAGATATTGTTAATGATATTTTAACAAAGTACTATACCTCATACAGAGTTTGCACTGTATGACATGTTTTGACGAAAAGAAAATAAATATATCATTCTACATATGAATGGAGTTTTAAAGGTTTTCCTTTATGATATAAGCTTACATATATGCTTATGCTGCTTTATATTATTGCTGGGCTTAGTGCTTACTCTTTCTTTATTTTATATATATATATCACAACACAACAGCTAGAGTAGATGGCCAGGATTCGTCATACCGCTCGGAAGCGCGTATGTGCCACGCAGACCGCCCATAGGATGGCAGTTGCAGCACCTCAGGTAGAAGTACTGAGTTGGTTCGGAGTATAACTCTTGTTGCTCCGGTTTATTTATAAGTATCACTTATGTATATTAATGAACAAGAACAAACTTTTGAGCTGCCTTTCTGGTTTCACATAGAGATCATACTGGCAGTAGGTTGCAAGTATTTTACTTTTGGGTTGTAATAACTTTAATTGTGGATCATATGACTATTGTTTTGCAAATTCGTTTCTGAGACATAACTGGCGTGATTATATTGATGGTGGGGTCACCATGTGTGTTAATTTATTATATTATGATTCAAGTATTAAGTGTTTGTATGGAATAAGGGATCGTGACAACCTAGATCTCCGACCCCGGATCTGGGGGTGTTACAGAAATGGTATCAGAGCCTATAGTTATTAATCTCAGAAACGATAGGGCGTTAGGAATAATAAATGCAACTATAATAATAAGAAGAACTCCCATCGAGTTTATGGTTGGGCTACCGGATGCAGCACTGACTATTAAAACCCGCAAGGGAACTTTTATTACACAGTATAGTAACCTAGTTTCGCTTGTATAGGTGTTTGCGGCCGAGGAGGCTGATGACTTTGAGACCCACAATGACGATGCTCTACTGGCGGCTGAGGACGGCCCCATGGACGACCCCATGGAGGATCTCGAGGAGGATACAGAGGACCCGGACGAGGATCCGGAAGAGGACCCCCAGACTGTGTTTGACTTTCCTACTTCTCCTGCTCCCACTACTAATGGAGAGTCGACTGAGGATGATGATTCCACTGAGAGGGATCAGATTGTGCCTGATGTAGTTACCACGGAGGACGATGAGACTTTTGAGGATAGTGCTAGCCGAGGAGGCATCAGGATGTACCATCTGCCTACTGTGAGAGCCCTTACCCCTCCTGTGCCCCACTGAGCCCGTTACCATCAGACGATGACTATGATCTCGCCCCTGAGGGATATGAGGAGGACCAGCCCATGACTGATCCAAATACACCTCCTCCCTCACCTACTGGAGTACCTACTGTGATCCATGATTGGATGATTGGCCGGCTGACCACTGACTTGTCAGCGACAGAGGCTAGAGCTGATGAGCTGAGGAGACAGTTGGTAGCGGAGAGAGAGACCCGTCGTTCCTATCAGGACGGGATGAGGTTTATGACTCCTATGGAGATGAGACTTGAGATTTCCCGCATCGAGTGGCGAGCTATGGTCCGCATGAGAGGCCTGTCTGTTATTGCTGAGGGATTGGTACCCCGACTGGCCACAGAGAGGATTTGGGCAGATGCTATGGCGCGTGTCAGGAACCTGACCCGCTCGGAGGGGGAGACTTGATAGGTGATAGATAGCTTAGTTCTCTAAACTCAGATGGCCGTTAGTAGTGCCAGTTTTTGTGGGATGGTTCCGATGTATAGTAGTATCCTTTCCAAGTTAGAGATAGGCTGATTAGACTGACGTAACAGATGTTGACTGGTTGACTGGTAGTACTTAGCTTTTGACTGCTGTACGGATGATGTATTCACTTTTGTTGGAACTTGATTTCAGTATCTCGTGACTTTATGTCACTTATGTATATATTCGTGCATTTCAGTTTCTTTAAAGCTTTCAGTCCTAAATTTGATATCCCCTGCTATTTCAATTGTTTTACAGGTTAATAGTTTTGAAATATAAACTGTGCAACCCCCATTTTGACAAAAAAAAATTATATAAAGGAGTTTTTGTGTAAGAAATGATGATTTCCAAGACTTTCATCGAGGAACTCAATTGATCCAATCCCATATTCTGAAGGAACCAATGGTTTTTAATAAAAGTTTTTATTTAAAAACATCAGGAAAATGCCACCCCGACGTGTGGGAACCCGAGCACGCATTGACAATCATGCGGCTCAGGGTAGTGTTAACCAGGGAGATGAAAGGCAAAACCATCATGTTTTATTCATACAAATTGTTTAAGTGTTTGGAATTAGTCAATTAATTTTATATTAATTGATTAAATTGTTTTTAAATCTTTATATTGGGATAAATGATCCGAGTTTTGATCTAAAAATATTTTGAGGATTAATTCCTTTGAAATGAGAGTCGAATATTTTTCTAAATTTATTTCTTGGACGTTACGAGACTTATGTGATTTATTTATCGCAATTAAATGACAATGCGTGTTACGTGAAATATGTGAATTATTTGTTTATTGAGTCATAAATACGAATAAGTGATTGGAGACTTGTTTAAATACTTTGGTCGTGCCTAATATTATCAAGAGGGGTAGTTGGAATAGAAATTTGTCGGTATTGTTAGGAAATGAGATTGACGAGACCGTTGACTTAGATGTTGACTTTTATAGTGTAGAGATTTTCGACGAGCGTGATACGTGAATTATTTATTTAGTTAATCGTGATTATACTATCAATTGAAATATGGTTATCTATGCAACAGAGGCTATTGGACGAGACGAGTCAGATTATCGAAATATGTTAAACGGAAGAAGTCGGAGAAGGATGAAGTATTGTTTACGATTGATTGAGTTAATTGTGAGGCGATTTAACACCAAGGGAACGTCAACACTCGTAGGGGACATTTGCAAGTATTTTCTTCCAATAGAGATATCGGTAAGATTAGTAAGTGTAATAACCCGAATTTTTGGATTAATTTAAAACTTTTCTTATTATGATTAAGTGCAGCAGTGAATAGTGATATTGGTGGATCAATAGTGATTTTGAGGGTTGAGAAAATTTTTCATGCCACCTATGTACGAGACGTAGTGTGGATATTCCGAAGTCATATTAGTGATCTACGGAGTAAATAAGTGAATGCAAAGACGATCGGAATTCAGAAATTCCAAATTTTATTTTGGTACAGTATTTGACCGGGCAGCAAATTATATATTATTATATTCAAGAAATGAGATATTAAAATTGAGGATTTGAGGATTTGAGGATTTAATATTTTGGAATTTTATTATTTTATTAAAGTCGATTTAAGGATTCGATTGATGAAGTGAATAATTACTATTCACTGCGAAGATCGCGTTGAGTTTTATTTGCCCTTTAGAAAATATTTTGAATCGTTTCAAGAGGAGCAAGACAATATTTACCGGATTAAATATAGACATGGAAGTAACATGTAACAAGATTAATTCGAGAATGCAACATTTGGATCATCCATGTGAAAGGAAAACGAACCAGTAAAGCTACTTTAACCAAACGCGTGCATGCGCGACACGTGTCCCTGCTTGCCACCATGATACCCCACTGATCAACATGTGTCCCTATGACTCACCACTTAACAAAATATCAGCATTATTGTTAGTTAACCAAGATAAGAAGAAAAGAAGAAAAGCAAGAGAAACACAAAGTCTCCCAAAACTGATCAGCTAGAGCACCCTCCAAAGAAAAATCCATAACTCCATTTCCAACCATGATAAAATCACCAAACTTTAACCACAGCTTCTCCACTCCATGTATAACACTCGTTCAAACTTTCATGGCAATCCAAGGTGTTTAGCCTAGTCAAATATCCTCCCCAAGTTGAAGAATCCAAACTGCCATGATCTTGGCAGTTTCTGCACCGATTTTCAAATAGCCATAACTCCCTCGTTTCTCAATGGAATCATGTGTTCTTTATCTTGTTGGAAAGGTATTGAGCTGCTCTACAACTTCTATTCAGGAGCCTAGTCCAGAAAAGCATGGTAAGGCCCTCGTGTTTCCAGTTCATTCAAGAGGTGAATAGTAACTCCGAAATTACTAACTTGTTTTCTTGCTTTGTTCTTAAGGTTTAAGCATTATAAGGACTTGTTAAAGCTTGTTAAGTGATTATAAACCCTTGGTAGTGTTGATAGAGCTTCCAAGAAGGTAAAGCCCTAACCCACCCTTTGAGTTATTATGAGTTTTTGATGTGGTTTTGATGTTACATAAAGATTAGTGCTTAATAAGAACATCCTTAGATATTTGGCTTTGTTTTGATGTGTAAAATGATGGGTGATTGATTTTAGTCTCACCACTGGACTTAGAGATGTAAAATGGATGTTTGTTGAGATTGATGAAGTATGGGTTGCCTTGGTTGGTTATTTGGAGTGATCGTAAAATGGAAACGTTTGATTTATAGCCGTCGTAATGGCGAAATTTCTTTAACCTTACGAACCGAGCTTAACAGTTGATATAACCTTCTGACCTTACTTATTAACTGACCTATACTTGTATATCTTGAGTCATAGATCATTTTGGCGAAAGAATCGTAGCATTCCGACTTACGGTTTAGGCGTTATGATAAAAATCGTAAAAGCGGTTCGTAAACGTAAGTGTGAGTTCGTAACTTCAATGGAACCCCCTTATAATGAGATATTCGGTTAAGAATCTTGGTAATTAAATACTAGAGGTCATAATGGAGATATGAGAGAAGACCTCATATAAAAAGGATTATTTTTCGATTTTATAAAAATGTTTTAGTCAAGGTCGCGCAAGTGAAAACCACTAAGAGCATGACTTAGAAACCGATGTTGCAAATGGTTAAGTATAACTTGGATTTGAGGATGGATTTCGAACCAAACTTATGATATAAGTATTTGACGGATAACAGGGACTTAGTATGAGCCTATAACGAGTTAGTAATTCCTTGGTTGTGTTTCACTTACGTGTTTAAGTGTTGATGTATAAGTGGATTATCTAGGGGATTAATCGTACGTTTTCTTTTGACTTTGTCTAGATCGTTCGACATCATCACGAGCCCTATCACTTCTCGAGCATCAGGCAAGTTTACTAAACCTTACTATATTATTCAGAGTAGGTATATTTTCCAATGTTCAATACTTGTGTATTCCCAATTTATATACCAAATCTTTGTTGCAAGTATTGTGGCAAGTTTTCTAAATCTATACTTTGAAGTATTGATTATATATTACTGCTTTTGCCATGTGTGGAGTTATACAGTTTTGCGATACATGTTATATATAGAGTTTGATTTTGGTTTATATATGAGCTTTGAGATAAAGTAGTTATAAACCGGTGTACCTTGTAGCTCTAGAGATAAGAGCATACTTCTTATTTTCGACTCTAGACCGGGAGTCAGTATTTTGAGATATAGAGATAGCCGTGGAAACCCGGAGGGATTCCAACGGCAGTGTACTAATTATTTTGAGGACTGCTATTATTAAACATTAATTATATTTCTAGAAAGTATTAATTACCTGGAAATGATTTGAGGAATGTTATTTGAATATTACCTCATTCGAAGGTTATTATTTGAAAATGATTTGGTAACTGGCTTATAAGCTAGATATGGGATATCGGTTATAAGCCAGGTTTTTATAAAAGCCCTAGGTTAAGGGCGTAAGATATTTCTTTAGATCAGAAACAATTATATTTTATGTGTATATATTAAAGGTTATTTTTCGATAAAGATATCGGGCAACGGTTATTTAATCCTTATTTAGTTAAGGAATATTATTGTGAATATTCACCTGAGGATTTTCTAATGAATATTATGTTGAATAATCATTTGAAGAGTATTTATTTATTTAATGAATATTAATTATGAATATTCATTCGAGGATTAATTATCTATTTAATGAATATTACTTTTGAATATTCATTTGAGGCTTACTTATTCGAGGGTTAATTATGTATTTAATGAATATTAATTATTTATATTCATTTGAGGATTATGGACTTTAAGAATATTATTATTATTATCCATTCGAGGATTATTTATTATTTAATGAATATTATTTTGAATATTCATTTGAGGTTTACCTATTTGAGGAATATTATTTCGAATATTCATCTGAGGTTTATTTAATGAATATTATTTATAAATATTCATTTGAGGATTACTTATTTAATGAATATTATTTTCAATATTCATTTAAGATTTACTTGTTTAATAAATGTTAGTAAGTATTTTTTTAAATCAAAAAGAGGTTCCCAAAACATTGTTTTTCCATTTGAATCTGTCTTTTAAGAAGATTTAAATGCTCGCTCAACTATAAAAAATATGGGAAACCTGATTTAAGTGACTACTACTCTTTTTAAACTCTCAATTCAAAAACTGTCAAGGGACAGATATTTTCTTGGAGCAATTTAATTGCTGTCAGTCAAATATTGTGTTACCACCTCAATGATCGAGGGGTAAATTCATGGAACAAGTCGATATCCATTAACAAGCATAGCTTGGGAAATATTGGAGAATCTTCCTTTCCAACCTAGATATAACTACTTAGTGGAGTCGTATCAACAAGTGTTACACTTGGGGAAAGGAGGACGATCTTTACGTTTCAGAGTCATGGATTTCATCTGAACTAGGAGTGGTGTAAGTGGTCTAGTTGCGCGGACCCATCCAACTTTTATTGCCCCAAATGGGCCGGGAGGTCACAGTAAGGCGGTAGACAATGTCAGGCTGTCGTGATTCTTCCATCTACATGTAGAAAACTATTTGAGCGGTGCGACCTGCTACTGATCATAGCAAGGTTAGGCACAGCGGGCGCGGTAGCAACTCCTGTATTGGTTCATCATCCAATTTGGATATTCCTGCAACATGTATTGGGGTGAAGAACCAATCATGTTGGGAGGATGACGAAAAGTGTTTGGAAATGAAGTGACAATAAATTCATGCAACTTCATCTTTTATTTTATGAGTTATGACTCTGTGGATACCCTACATAACATGAGTTATGGTAAGGGGGTTGTTTATACTGAATAACCTTATAACTTCATCTTTTAAGTTATATGTTGATATTCTGCTTACATAGCAGATATTTTTGGAAAGGTTATATTGGTTTACTTGAAACCTCATCTTTTATATTATACTAGAACTTTGTTCATAATATAGCAAAAGTTTGCAGAAATATTATGAAATGATATTGGAAGTACAATAATGGTACTGTTTTTGGGAATACGTTCCGATAAGGATATAATTTCAGTATCGAGATATTTTGACAAATTATTGTCTTATACCCGCTTTATTCTGGGTTGAGTTAAAGGCATGATTATGCCATATTTTTATTACCTTGCTGAGCTATCGCTCACTCTTGTTATTGTTTTATATATATTATATAGCAGCGAAGCAGGATGCCAATGGGACGGCACATACCCCGCAAGGCGTTTCCATAAACAGTTTTTAGCAGTGATCCCGGGAGTAGTACGAACCAATCGAATCAGGCTACGGCTTTGGTATTCAACTCATGTATAGACAGGAATGGTATAAGAGGATTGTGAGCATCAGAAGGCTAAGTTGGTAATGTAACAATACTTAGAAATTGTATCAGTAACAGATTCAAAAGACATTTGGGTATTGTAATAAAAGTTATTTATTCCGCAATTGTTGTATTGTGTCGTTTCTGAGACTCTAACCTGTGTGTGTGTGTGAGACATATGTTGTGGGGTCATGAGCAGGTGAATTATGAATGGTGTGAGTAATACAGGTAAGGCAAGGAGTACATGGATCGTGACTACCCTAAATCCCTGACCCCGGATTTGGGGCTGTTACAGAAATGGTATCAGAGCGTTAGGTTACAGTCCTCAGAAATGATAGGAGATCGAGTCTTACAATACCCGTAATAATGATAAGAACATCTAGAGCTCAAATTAAGTTCGTAGTCGGGTTAGAGGACATAACCCTGACTGTTTGAGATGAAGCCCGAGAGGGGACTTCTTCTGGGAAACCGTACTTAGGACTTCATGGTTAGTCACCTCGATTCGTATGAGTTATAGATTGATGGGATTCTGAGATACCAGACCCCAAGGCCTTCGAGTAGGCAATTGATGATGCATTCCTTGAAATGGACGGAGACCCGATAAAGGAAGATCCATAGGAGGATCTAGAGGAAGACCCCATAGTGGGTCAAGGAAAGAATCTTGTAGAGAACATGTTGATTGATAAAGATGTGGTATGTTACTTGAGGTCGTATAATAGGACCAGACGAACCTTCAGAGGACAAATAAGTGACGAGACGAGAGTTTAAAGATCGTTTATGATTCATCAAGAGATATGACAAAGAAAATGGAGTAGAGTCTCCAAAGCAGAAGAGGTAGAGGCAATACAGCCAGTATCAGTGGATTGATTCGACTTGAACTAAACCTGTTACTCGTAGTCGGTTATAGTTGCCCATAATGAGGCAGCATACGTAAGACCCAAGATGTTCAGATTTTCGCGAACGATTAAGGGTACTTAGTTGCCTAGAATAGTGGAAGGAATTGTTTTGGGCTATGAGATTTCAATCCCCCACGACCAGCGATTCCACTGGAATTAGTGCCTATTACATCATTGAGGGATTTTTATTATCTCAAGGAGAATTTCAGGTATATGTACCATGCAAATGTTATTGTAAGACAAGCACGCTAAGACGGAATCGAAAACGAGATTTACCACCCTCAGGAAACCAGGAAGGAATTATGAGGATAGAACAGAAAGGCCGGAAATCAGATCCGAGTATTACTAGTGAGTAAATAGATTGATCAAATTTCCCAGATTTGGAGAGAAATTCAGCAAATTTTGGCAAACCTTGTCTTTCTGATTACCAGAGGATGTCACCAAAGAGAGTGGAAACTAGAGCGAACCCTGTGGATTGGGTAAGGTAGCCGCTATATGGGTTGGTGGACAGACCCTGATTGCTATAATTGATTGTAGAGATAAAATGGTGAAGTTGAGATTGGACGGTAAAGGCGATATATATTTAAGGACCAAGACGGACTGAGAAATTCCGGGATTGACTTACATGAAAAGGCTATGGTGCCAAAAGTTTTAAGCTTATGTAGCACACGGGATTGATATGGGAGAAGGAATATTGGGTATAAGGATGATTGAAATAGAGACCGGATTTAAGCCTGTAGATTCTAACGATTTTCCGAAGTATCGTCCAGTCGACATGTGGAATTGTCATTGCTATGGGCGACAACGGTATCGAAGTCTTCTTATAGAACAGAACGCTTACTTGAGATGTTTGCGCCTAGTCGAATAGAATTCCCTATGATTGCAAAGGTCGATGGTTGAATCCTTAGCGACTATTATAAGTCGGCAATGACGTAAGTATCGAACAGGGAAAAGAAAAGCTTTGGAATTGAACGATTATCCATTAGAGGAGCCGACATAAAAGGCATCCGTAGAGACCTTGGTAGTACCCTCTCCATTTGCAAATTATGTGGGATATTTTCCCAATCTATGATCTATCTTGACCTCTCTCCAAGAAAGAATTCTGATAAAGGGGTATATTCCCTCTTCAAAGTTGTTTTATAACACTTGTGCTAAACCATATTCAGTTTCACTTGTGCCAGAGGCTGTCACAATGCCTACTTTCAGGCTTTCGAAGCCCTGCCAAATGATGTTATTTAAGCTTTCACTTTCCTTCAAATAATGAATGACCCTATGGTGATACCTCACCACTTGTTTGTTAAGTACCAGTATCTTTGTGGTTATTCTTTTCTTTGTATTTTCTTTGGAAAACCGCACCTTTGGAATCTGTTCAATTTTAATCCAAGGTGTTCCTTTAAGAAATATTGTCGAAAGACGATAATCATTAAATTGATATCGAATTGCTTTCATATTTTTTAACTTCCACTGAGACGAACAACCCTATACTTATAGGGGCTACAAGGACTATCTGTCTGTGTGATAGAAGTCTGATGGGACGCCATCACTTGTAAGTTGTGAAATACAAGAAGGCTAATTACCTTTAGTAATGTCTCAATTGAGGCACACAACGTTGAGTTCTTATGATCATATTGATCTCTCGGTAAAATTCTCTTACCTCCAATAAGGTTACCTTAAAACTCATAACCTTATGATCACCAGTGTGTGACATTTTCTTTGATATGGGAGCTATCTTTCAAAGCCCCATAAATTTTGTTATCCTTATTGAATTTCAAGGGGAGGCCAACCAGGTCAAATAAGTCAAAATTCGCTGATAGGAATTAGATTCGCAACGAAGTCGCCTATGACAGGAGCGAATCCCTAAGACGAATAGAATGTTAGTGACATATCAATGAAATTGGTTTATTCTCCCAAGGAGATTATGATAATGGAAAGTGTGTCAATCGATACATGTGAAAGGAATAGTGATGTGCCGTAAACTCCAGTGACAACGGTGTTAGATAGATGCCCTATAGTGGAATTGTGATTTTGGAGGAGTTGTTTACGAATGGACACTACCTCTGGGTTAGCAAGATAAGTACTGACGATGGAGTCAGAGGGAGCTGGTATTGTGACTCGTGAGAGATGCAGCGTGTGTTGATTTAAAGGAATAATTTTCGGAAATATATGGAGACCCGGATGAAAATGAAAGTTAAAGAGTTAAAACAAGAAACCATGACTGTGACCGAGTATGAGGCCAAGTTTTTCCGAGTTATCGAGGTTGTTCCGGAGTTTGTGAGCACAGAATAAAAGAAGCCAGTAGGTTTCAACCAGGGCTACCTCCAACCAGCAGCCCATTATCAGGACCTTTAAATAGCAGGTGCCCTTCTATACTGTATAGACAGAACTAATGTATCGTTGTATATCAAGAAATTGCATGACAATTAAACCTTAAGGCCGAGACGCTGAGGGAATAATTACAAGTAGAAATAGCCATTCGAGGGATTTTCCCATAAGACTGGTACGTCCAGGTTGTGAACTAGAAATATGAGGTCGACACTTTTGATAGACCTGATTCTTTTCAAGTTGGGAGAAGTTGATATTATAATAAGAATGGGTTGGTTGACACTCAATGGAGCCCAGACTGATTGTAAGGGAGAGAGAGTAATAAATAAAGAATGGAGACAGATTCAGAGATTCTTGAATATAGTTCAGACTAAGAAACTATTACGCCAGAGATATGAGGCTTAATTGGCTCTTATGGTTGACACCAAGAAAAGAGGTACCAAGTATAAAGGAAACTACAATGGTTTTGGGAGATTGTACAAGGTTTTAATGAGCTACCAGATATCGATTTGGATGACATGAGAATGAATACCGAGTATTCAGGGTATAGTGGGAATGGAAGAGTTAGTGACTCAGTTACAAGAGTTGTTGTATAAGGGTATGATAAGACCCAGTGTACCACCGTGGAGAGCCTGGTGTTGTTGTAAGAGAGAAAGATGTTAGCACAAGATTATGCATCGAACCTCGAGAGTTGAATGAGTTCGACAGGGGGAATAGGTACCATTGTAAATGATTGATTGATCAGCGGAAGAACGCCGTGTATTTCCAAATTTATTTAAGAACTGGATATCACCAGTTGGAAGTTAAATCCGAGGATATACCCAAGACTGCGATTCGTACTTGGAATAGACACTTCGAGTTTTCAGCGAGGTTATTTTGGGTTGACTAATGCACCCACAAATTTTATGGAATGTAATGAATGGGCTTGAGTTACCCGTGATCGTAGATAGCATGAGATGGAGGAATGGCTAGAATTGACTTAGAATTATGACTGTGCGATACACTACCATCCGGGGAAGGCCAATGTGGTGGCCGATACCCTTAATTAAAATGAGACAGAGATGGATTCCGAAGGATCGGGAATTAAAGGATGAGATTTTACACAAAACCCAAGTTAGTCCAACAAACTAGAAAGACAAAAGATTTCACCAACAAGCGGCTAGTGACAACCAAGACAGACAGAGAAAGCATGCGGACTAAGGCCGCAAGTATAGAGATAGTACTGCTATTGATAAGCTAAATGGCATGTTGATGAATGACAAGCAAGTTTATGTTGGTGTATTTTCTGTACAAACAAGATAGAGAATATGAGATTAGAGATTCGTGATACTAAAAGATATCCTCGTGGAAGAATTAATGAGATTTGGAAAGAAAGGGAAGTGAGCCCGAGATTCATTGGGCCATCTGAGATTTTAAAACGCGTCAGGAAGGTGGCCTACGAGCCAGCCTTGCCCCCCCCAAACTTGTAGAATGGTCATAACGGGGTTCATGTGTCAATGTTACGTCAGTATACTATAGATGCCCGGCATATGTAGAGTATGAGCAGGTAGATATACAACCTGATCTGACTTACAAAGAACAACCTGTGGAAATCACGGATAGAAAAGAGCAAGTGCTAAGTGACGAGGTTGCCAAGCTAGTGAGAGGTTTGTGGAGAATCAAGAAGTGGAAGAATCCACTTGGGAGTTAGAAAGTGCAATGGAAGAGAAGTACCCCCAGTTATTCCTAAGTTGATTCCGGGACGGAATCCTTTTAAGGAGGGGAGACTGTAATAACCCGAATTTTTGGATTAATTTAAAACTTTTCTTATTATGATTAAGTGCAGCAGTGAATAGTGATATTGGTGGATCAATAGTGATTTTGAGGGTTGAGAAAATTTTTCATGCCACCTATGTACGAGACGTAGTGTGGATATTCCGAAGTCATATTAGTGATCTACGGAGTAAATAAGTGAATGCAAAGACGATCGGAATTCAGAAATTCCAAATTTTATTTTGGTACAGTATTTGACCGGGCAGCAAATTATATATTATTATATTCAAGAAATGAGATATTAAAATTGAGGATTTGAGGATTTGAGGATTTAATATTTTGGAATTTTATTATTTTATTAAAGTCGATTTAAGGATTCGATTGATGAAGTGAATAATTACTATTCACTGCGAAGATCGCGTTGAGTTTTATTTGCCCTTTAGAAAATATTTTGAATCGTTTCAAGAGGAGCAAGACAATATTTACCGGATTAAATATAGACATGGAAGTAACATGTAACAAGATTAATTCGAGAATGCAACATTTGGATCATCCATGTGAAAGGAAAACGAACCAGTAAAGCTACTTTAACCAAACGCGTGCATGCGCGACACGTGTCCCTGCTTGCCACCATGATACCCCACTGATCAACATGTGTCCCTATGACTCACCACTTAACAAAATATCAGCATTATTGTTAGTTAACCAAGATAAGAAGAAAAGAAGAAAAGCAAGAGAAACACAAAGTCTCCCAAAACTGATCAGCTAGAGCACCCTCCAAAGAAAAATCCATAACTCCATTTCCAACCATGATAAAATCACCAAACTTTAACCACAGCTTCTCCACTCCATGTATAACACTCGTTCAAACTTTCATGGCAATCCAAGGTGTTTAGCCTAGTCAAATATCCTCCCCAAGTTGAAGAATCCAAACTGCCATGATCTTGGCAGTTTCTGCACCGATTTTCAAATAGCCATAACTCCCTCGTTTCTCAATGGAATCATGTGTTCTTTATCTTGTTGGAAAGGTATTGAGCTGCTCTACAACTTCTATTCAGGAGCCTAGTCCAGAAAAGCATGGTAAGGCCCTCGTGTTTCCAGTTCGTTCAAGAGGTGAATAGTAACTCCGAAATTACTAACTTGTTTTCTTGCTTTGTTCTTAAGGTTTAAGCATTATAAGGACTTGTTAAAGCTTGTTAAGTGATTATAAACCCTTGGTAGTGTTGATAGAGCTTCCAAGAAGGTAAAGCCCTAACCCACCCTTTGAGTTATTATGAGTTTTTGATGTGGTTTTGATGTTACATAAAGATTAGTGCTTAATAAGAACATCCTTAGATATTTGGCTTTGTTTTGATGTGTAAAATGATGGGTGATTGATTTTAGTCTCACCACTGGACTTAGAGATGTAAAATGGATGTTTGTTGAGATTGATGAAGTATGGGTTGCCTTGGTTGGTTATTTGGAGTGATCGTAAAATGGAAACGTTTGATTTATAGCCGTCGTAATGGCGAAATTTCTTTAACCTTACGAACCGAGCTTAACAGTTGATATAACCTTCTGACCTTACTTATTAACTGACCTATACTTGTATATCTTGAGTCATAGATCATTTTGGCGAAAGAATCGTAGCATTCCGACTTACGGTTTAGGCGTTATGATAAAAATCGTAAAAGCGGTTCGTAAACGTAAGTGTGAGTTCGTAACTTCAATGGAACCCCCTTATAATGAGATATTCGGTTAAGAATCTTGGTAATTAAATACTAGAGGTCATAATGGAGATATGAGAGAAGACCTCATATAAAAAGGATTATTTTTCGATTTTATAAAAATGTTTTAGTCAAGGTCGCGCAAGTGAAAACCACTAAGAGCATGACTTAGAAACCGATGTTGCAAATGGTTAAGTATAACTTGGATTTGAGGATGGATTTCGAACCAAACTTATGATATAAGTATTTGACGGATAACAGGGACTTAGTATGAGCCTATAACGAGTTAGTAATTCCTTGGTTGTGTTTCGCTTACGTGTTTAAGTGTTGATGTATAAGTGGATTATCTAGGGGATTAATCGTACGTTTTCTTTTGACTTTGTCTAGATCGTTCGACATCGTCACGAGCCCTATCACTTCTCGAGCATCAGGCAAGTTTACTAAACCTTACTATATTATTCAGAGTAGGTATATTTTCCAATGTTCAATACTTGTGTATTCCCAATTTATATACCAAATCTTTGTTGCAAGTATTGTGGCAAGTTTTCTAAATCTATACTTTGAAGTATTGATTATATATTACTGCTTTTGCCATGTGTGGAGTTATACAGTTTTGCGATACATGTTATATATAGAGTTTGATTTTGGTTTATATATGAGCTTTGAGATAAAGTAGTTATAAACCGGTGTACCTTGTAGCTCTAGAGATAAGAGCATACTTCTTATTTTCGACTCTAGACCGGGAGTCAGTATTTTGAGATATAGAGATAGCCGTGGAAACCCGGAGGGATTCCAACGGCAGTGTACTAATTATTTTGAGGACTGCTATTATTAAACATTAATTATATTTCTAGAAAGTATTAATTACCTGGAAATGATTTGAGGAATGTTATTTGAATATTACCTCATTCGAAGGTTATTATTTGAAAATGATTTGGTAACTGGCTTATAAGCTAGATATGGGATATCGGTTATAAGCCAGGTTTTTATAAAAGCCCTAGGTTAAGGGCGTAAGATATTTCTTTAGATCAGAAACAATTATATTTTATGTGTATATATTAAAGGTTATTTTTCGATAAAGATATCGGGCAACGGTTATTTAATCCTTATTTAGTTAAGGAATATTATTGTGAATATTCACCTGAGGATTTTCTAATGAATATTATGTTGAATAATCATTTGAAGAGTATTTATTTATTTAATGAATATTAATTATGAATATTCATTCGAGGATTAATTATCTATTTAATGAATATTACTTTTGAATATTCATTTGAGGCTTACTTATTCGAGGGTTAATTATGTATTTAATGAATATTAATTATTTATATTCATTTGAGGATTATGGACTTTAAGAATATTATTATTATTATCCATTCGAGGATTATTTATTATTTAATGAATATTATTTTGAATATTCATTTGAGGTTTACCTATTTGAGGAATATTATTTCGAATATTCATCTGAGGTTTATTTAATGAATATTATTTATAAATATTCATTTGAGGATTACTTATTTAATGAATATTATTTTCAATATTCATTTAAGATTTACTTGTTTAATAAATGTTAGTAAGTATTTTTTTAAATCAAAAAGAGGTTCCCAAAACATTGTTTTTCCATTTGAATCTGTCTTTTAAGAAGATTTAAATGCTCGCTCAACTATAAAAAATATGGGAAACCTGATTTAAGTGACTACTACTCTTTTTAAACTCTCAATTCAAAAACTGTCAAGGGACAGATATTTTCTTGGAGCAATTTAATTGCTGTCAGTCAAATATTGTGTTACCACCTCAATGATCGAGGGGTAAATTCATGGAACAAGTCGATATCCATTAACAAGCATAGCTTGGGAAATATTGGAGAATCTTCCTTTCCAACCTAGATATAACTACTTAGTGGAGTCGTATCAACAAGTGTTACACTTGGGGAAAGGAGGACGATCTTTACGTTTCAGAGTCATGGATTTCATCTGAACTAGGAGTGGTGTAAGTGGTCTAGTTGCGCGGACCCATCCAACTTTTATTGCCCCAAATGGGCCGGGAGGTCACAGTAAGGCGGTAGACAATGTCAGGCTGTCGTGATTCTTCCATCTACATGTAGAAAACTATTTGAGCGGTGCGACCTGCTACTGATCATAGCAAGGTTAGGCACAGCGGGCGCGGTAGCAACTCCTGTATTGGTTCATCATCCAATTTGGATATTCCTGCAACATGTATTGGGGTGAAGAACCAATCATGTTGGGAGGATGACGAAAAGTGTTTGGAAATGAAGTGACAATAAATTCATGCAACTTCATCTTTTATTTTATGAGTTATGACTCTGTGGATACCCTACATAACATGAGTTATGGTAAGGGGGTTGTTTATACTGAATAACCTTATAACTTCATCTTTTAAGTTATATGTTGATATTCTGCTTACATAGCAGATATTTTTGGAAAGGTTATATTGGTTTACTTGAAACCTCATCTTTTATATTATACTAGAACTTTGTTCATAATATAGCAAAAGTTTGCAGAAATATTATGAAATGATATTGGAAGTACAATAATGGTACTGTTTTTGGGAATACGTTCCGATAAGGATATAATTTCAGTATCGAGATATTTTGACAAATTATTGTCTTATACCCGCTTTATTCTGGGTTGAGTTAAAGGCATGATTATGCCATATTTTTATTACCTTGCTGAGCTATCGCTCACTCTTGTTATTGTTTTATATATATTATATAGCAGCGAAGCAGGATGCCAATGGGACGGCACATACCCCGCAAGGCGTTTCCATAAACAGTTTTTAGCAGTGATCCCGGGAGTAGTACGAACCAATCGAATCAGGCTACGGCTTTGGTATTCAACTCATGTATAGACAGGAATGGTATAAGAGGATTGTGAGCATCAGAAGGCTAAGTTGGTAACAGTAACAGATTCAAAAGACATTTGGGTATTGTAATAAAAGTTATTTATTCCGCAATTGTTGTATTGTGTCGTTTCTGAGACTCTAACCTGTGTGTGTGTGTGAGACATATGTTGTGGGGTCATGAGCAGGTGAATTATGAATGGTGTGAGTAATACAGGTAAGGCAAGGAGTACATGGATCGTGACTACCCTAAATCCCTGACCCCGGATTTGGGGCTGTTACAGTAAGTGCGTCGGAGTTAAGTTACAAACATTTATGGAATGTGAGAATATATCATACTCTGAAGACTAAAGTACCGTCTCATGTTTGACTATCAAGGCAGACGCGTGGATTCAAAATGGTAGGATCAGATTCGTGGTATTCGCAAGAGCGTTAAATCAAAGAAGGACGGAAATAGAGAATCGTGCTATAAGACAGAATAAGGAGGGAATCGTATTATCTCAGCCTTACGAAATAGCTAAGGACCAGAGGCAAGTGTCTATTCCTTTCACATATTATTGAGTGATATTATCTTGAATTATTAATGTGCAAGTTGTATACTCTTCATTTATTTTCCAAATGTTGATTCCTTTGCATTGAATTGCAAGTATTTTATTTAATCTCGTAAATTGACGAGTATTCTTTTATACCTTGTGAGTTTAGATTTATATTTCCATGTTGATTGGAAAAATATAATTATTGTATTGAAACGTTTTAAAAGATAGTTATGGGCCTTATACTAAGGCTTTCTTTCAAAAATCTTGATTTAAAAATATTAGGTTGGAATGTTTCCAACCCTAGATGAGTGGGAACTTGTGAACCCGATGAGGGTAAAAATGTTATTTTAAATTCTGAAGTTGTGGTACTTGTTCTACAAGTATTCTATTTTTCCATCTTGCACCTATGCAAGAATTATTATCATTTCTTGTTGATGCGATTATCTGATCAAGTCCCTGATTCAAACTCATATATGTTGTGCATGATTTAGTTTAATTCCTTCAAAATACAAGGCTTATCTATTATAAGTATATATTTCGAAGGACTTAAACTATTCCTTTCAGAAGTCAGTAAACCCTTATTTCCCTATTCATAAACTTCACCTTGAATTTTCCCTAAACTTGAACTTGACCTTCTTGTCACTTATCAAACTGTTGAATCTTAACTATTCTTCCATAATGAGACAAATTGTACTGTCGAGACCATCTAGAGCATGTTCCTTAAACCCTACTTTATATTGAGTAGATGCAAATTTCTTTTGCTATTGTAATGCCTGTTTCATTTCATATGTAACTTGGTGAGCATGTTATTGTTTATTCTCCATTATCACCCCAATTGTTGTATCGATCTCGTCGATGTTTATTATATTGTTACTTTTTATGTACACCTCCCACTATTGTGTCGATCTCGTCGATACTAGATTGTATTTTTATTCCTTATGGATTCTTCGTAGATGAGTTGTTTCCTGGAACGTGAATTTTCCAGCGATTGTTGTATTAAGGTTGTCGATTCTTCCGACACCTGGCTGTCGCAGTAAGGTTGGCAATTGTACTGACATCTGATGTATATAAAATAGAATTGGAATGTTTTTAAATGGACCAATAATGGTCGGACCAGATTTGTGGTCGGAAGAAGTTAAGGCCAAGATGGCCAAGGATCCTAGTTGTAGGACTTTGCTATGTGCATTGTCCGGGGTTAGTGCGTGACTGATCAACAGCCTAACCTTGTGTTTTTAAAAGTAAAATAGAAGTCCAATTCTAATTCATATATTGAACTCGAATTGTCTAGTAGCCACTTCCTTATGGCATTTGATTATTGTCAGAATTATCAGAACATATTCTATTCTTATGAGAAATTATATCTGTTACCAATATTGTAACACCCCCAGATCCGGGGTCAGGAATCTGGGTTGTCACGCTCCATCAATGATACAATACCTGCATTACTTACAACATTCTAATAATACAACTCCAAAGACCCCAATCACTTACGCACACACACACAAGTTATAGCCTTGGAAATGAGCAACAATAAGTAACACTTGTTATTACAACCCAAATGAACTATCCAGGACCTCATCTGTTATTTACAACCTCTACCTGAAGTTACAATAATAGACCTCACAATTCTATACAAGGTTTAGTAATACAAACCCACTCAAAATAATTCTCACTAATTCAAGCTGCAACCATTCTACTCACACTGACAATATCCATCCTGCGTCAACTAACTCCAGGGTGGTCTCTCCATTCCCTTGCTCTCGTAACCCGAGGTGGATTCGGCAATGTTTTCCTCATGCTGAAATATTTAATAAAGCAAGAATGAGCTAATAGTGCTCAGCAAGAAATCTATCCCAGATTAAATCCTTAAACCTTTTTGGAAGATAATCCATATGGGATCAAAGCTTTTATCAGTACTAGAGTCTAACCCCAAAATAGTATATCTTTTAAAATACCGTATGACTTATAATCATACTCATATACTCTTCGTAATCATTTGGAAATCCTTGGTATCAGTATGATAAACCAAGACTCAAAACATATCTTTTTAAAATAGATATCAAATATTGGAATCAAGGCTTAACGCCTATTCATTGACTCAAAATACTATATAGTTCAATATACTGTATATCTTAAATACTTTCTCAACATATATGTATGCATATATATTTAGATATCTCATACTGTTCAAAACACTGTAAAATATTCGTAATTAACACCTTTTTGACTCTGTTGTGTTGTGATATATAAAAGAAGCAAGAATGAGCACTATAGCTCGGCGATAATATATTGCAGCATAATCGTATATGTAAGCTGATACCATAATTGAAAACTTTTAAAACTTCATTCGTATACAGAATGATATATTGAAATATTCTTTTCGTCAAAACATGCCGTACAGTTCAAGATACTGTAGAAGAAGTATACTTTTCAACCACTGTCAACCTTATCGGTAACTCAGCACCTAGGCTTTCGTTACAATGTCACAGTACAATTCCAATTGGAAGATGGGACTATTTGGAGCACACCACGATACACGATGATCAGTCGTTGTATCGCACTCACACTTTTCTACTAGTAGATTGATGACATCCTAACACGATTATCACCCCAGCCTCATACGGGCTTTGTATCTGCTGGACTGTCCCACAGCCTCCTACGCGAGATAGATGCTGGACTGCCCCGCAGCCTCTTACGCTATATAATTTGATGGACTGTCCCACAGCCTCTTACACGTTTCCTCCTAGTCCCGGGAGAATATTCAATAAAACCGGAATCGAGGTTTAATCCTGATTCCCCAAGTATAAGATACTTGCCAAAACTGTTCATTATTTCTGATTACCTTACCCCCTGATTGTTTGGGGAAGTAAGTCACAAGGGAAGTTGACTTGAGTCAACCAGAGTAATCACCGAGAAGGATTCGCTTCGCGAAATTTCGACTTGGGAGTAGTCGGAGTTTTCTGAGATGCTTTGATTTGAAATTCGTTAGGATAGGGCAGTGATCCCAAAGCATAAACTCTTTCGAGGAATTGGAAGAGTAAAATCATTAGTCGCTCCTTAAACTGGATTCCCAATTTTTGAGGAGTTGGAAAATATTTAATCGTATTTAAGTGTCTTAATAAACTCAATATAAAATTCGGGGAACCCCTACTGTTTTTTAAATGATTTTTCTGAAGGCCAGAAAATATTTTAAATAATTAATGAAGGCCTTAAATAATTTTTAAATAGGGTTTTATGATTTTTAAATCATTTAGAATATTAAATAAATATTTGAATAATATTTATTAATTTATAAACAATTCAGGATATTTAATAAATATTGATATAATATTTATTAAATTTAAACAATTACTTAAACTCTTTTTAAATGAATATTCGAAAATAATATTCATTAAATAAATAAACCTCAAATGAATATTCGAAAATAATATTCATTAAATAATTAAATCCCAAATGAATATTCAAAAGCAATATTCATTAAATAAATAATTAATCCTCGAATGAATATACATAAATAATATTCATTGAATAATTAAATAATCTTCAAATGAATATTCAAAAATTAATATTCATTAAATAATCCCCAGATGAATATTCACAATAATATTCTTAAAGTCAATAATCCTCAAATGAATATAAATGGTATTCTTTAAGTCAATAATCCTCAAATGAATATAAATGGTATTCTTTAAGTCAATAATCCTCAAATGAATATAAATGGTATTCTTTAAGTCTTATCCTCAAATGAATATTCAAAATAATATTCATTAAATAAATAAATAAATCCTCGAATAACAGTTACCCGATATCTTTATCGGAAAATAATCCTTAACATATACCGAAATATAATTACTTCTGATCTTAGAGAAAATCACCCGCCCTTATTCTAGGGCATTATATATAAAACTGACTTATATCCCATATCTAGCTTATAAGCCCCACATCAAGTCATATCCTCGAATATCACTATATATATAGCAGTTCGAAAACAAGCATGCAATGTATATATCGCATTTACATATCATATATGAAACAGTTTATTATCACAACAACAGTAAGTATGGGTTTTGAAAACTTGCATCTATTATATGCATACATCAGAATATAGTACTTTAAAATACAGCATGGAATGAGAAAACTTGCCTGGAAATCTCGAAGTAGCAATAAGTCTCAGGTTGGTCCAGTAATCTAGAATCAACACAAGGTCCAAGATTAATAACTTAAACGCTTTCACCATCCCAAATATATACTAACTCAAGTACAAGTCCATTTTCAAGTTAACTCCTTAAGATCCTCTACTCGAGCATGCTCGTTCACGCATTTTTATAAAATTGAGATTTAATCCTTTTTGCACGAAATCTTTTCGAGGGTCTTCCTCAACATACCTATCATGCTATCACAAAGTTTCACATTCCACCAAGTCGTTTAAGGGGTTTAATCATTACCTCAAAGTTGGCTAAGTGGTATAGTTCGGTTTCTCGAAACATCCTTTACTAAATTACTCATTTCTCCTAAACCGTAAATCGGATTCACATGGTCTTTATACCAAAACGAACCTTGAAACAAGACCTACACTATACTAGGCAGTGGTGACCTTGCACAGAAGTTATTATGATCGGACATCACAACCAAAACAATGGTTACGGAAAATCGGGCATTATAACGGCTATGTTTTAACGATTCCAAAGTTTAATCATAAACTTACAAGATCAATCCAAACCAAATCACCAAGTCAAATCCTCAACATCATTACTAATCCATAATCATCACCAATCAATCAAAACCAACATCTACTTGCTTATCATCAAAACAACTTCAACTTTCATCAAAATCACTTAATCATCCTTATAATCAAACTAACTAAACTATACTTAAAACTAACCATATAAATCAATTTATAACTAAGGGTTTCAAGAGTTTATACCTTCCTTGATGCTTCATATACACTAACAATGGTTTATAATCCTTCCTTGAGCTTTGAACAAACCTTAACAAGCTTAATCCTTAAGAAACAAAATCAAGAATCATGAAAAGTTACTATTCATCCTCATCTTGTAAAATCCATAACAAATCGAAAAATAATAGTTCGGTGCTAAGCTTTTTACCAGACCTTGTACTCTTCATAAGATTTCTTTGGAGTTATAGATCGCCCAATTTGAAGCTTCCTAGCTAGGGGTTTGAGCCCCATCTTTCCGCTGGACAGAAACTGGACAGTTTGGGTTCTCCAAATTGGGGAAGGGATTTGGCTAGGCTACACTCCTTTGTTGACCATGCAATTTTGAACGAATGTTACCCATGGAGTGGAGAAGCTATGGTTAGAATTTGGTGATTTTAGGACAAGTAGATTTGGAGTTATGAATTTTTCTCTCCTCCTTGTGCAAGCTGAGCAGAAAATCTGGGATGGAAATGGGGAGAGCTTTTTCTTTTTCTTTTTGCCTTGGTTGATTGATAATTGTGTGATATTTTGCAGCTAAAGGGGGTGAGTCATTGCCTTTGTTGCTTAGTCATAGGACACATGTCGATCATGCAGGAGTTTGGTTAAATTAGCTTTACTGGTTTGTTTTACTGGTTTGTTTCCTTTCACATGGATGATCCAAATGTTGCATTTCTCGAATTAATCTTGTTACATGTTACTTCCATGTCTATACTTAATCCTGTAAATGTCGCGTTGTTCCGTCACCGCTTAATCTCGTATTTAAATCGATTCGTGTCTCGTTGTTCGGTTACGGCTTAATCTTGATGAACGTTCGCAGGGATTTCTTAAGGGTTCTATCGAAGTAGTTTACCGTAAACGTTCTCGATATCTCTAATTCTTTTATTAAATCCATATCCAAGGGATTGATAATTTAATCCTCCAATACTTTCAAATAATGATTAATCCGTCCGTTATTGGTGAAATTTCGGAGAAACAGAAATGCTATTTTTCCGATTCTGACAGTTTTTGCATTCCTTCATTTACATCGCAGATCACTAATACGACTTTGAAAGTTTATTATATCGCCCCGTATATAGGGTGGTCTGAAAATCTTTTTCGGCTCAGAAATTTACTATTCATTAGGATTTTACTATTCATCAATAAAAAAAAAATTAACTAAGTCCAAATTTTGGGATTATTACAGTCTCCCCTACTTAAAAGGATTCCGTCCCGGAAGCTAAGAAAATAGCCGAGGTTACTCTTTCAATATAGTAATCTCCAGTTTCCAGGTTGACTCTTCAACCCTCTGGTCTCGTTACAACTCTTTCTCATCCCGGTCTGTGATATCTACCGGACGCTTTATATAAGCCAATTCTGGCTATGTTCATATACACCCATTTTCTATTAACATTCGATTATTCTTGCAATCGGCGGTACAACACTTACCGTAACTCCAGTTCTCTGAAAGGTTTCTTCCGGTCGGTCCGTCGGTCTACGGATCCTATGTAGTGCTCGCACTCAATCTCGTTGCCAAACATGTTTGGAGAACTCCTCCCGAATCAGGAGTTCAATCATTGGTTATTATCTGACACGATGGTGACTGGAACTCCACGTCACCCAACTATCTCTTTCGTAACTCTTCGGTTAACGATCTCTTGCTGATAACAAAATATGAGTAGACTCATTTGATCCATCAATTATAGCTCAATTGACGTCATAGTCCGACTCGATTCTTGTTGATCCTATCACAGAATCCATTATAGTAAAATTAGATTCCTAATCAGGAATCTCTATTAACTGTGATAGTCAACTAGGTCTTTGTTCTGCCTTCATTTTCTGACATATCCAATATTTGTTTACCAATCGATAAATCCTTTTATTTATTCGACCACTTATAACATTTCCTTAACTCTCTTTACCTTTTTATGACAGATCTGTATTCCTTAATTCGTTCTGGCTCATTCAGGACCTTCAAATAATCATTTGCGTTCTCGTGACTTCAAACTTCATCCTTTCAGTACTTTTTATTAGTCATTCCGAAGGTTTAGCATCTTTCATTTCTTGAACATTTGGAATCCCAACTTGGTGAAATATACCCTATGATCCCTGGAAATTTTCTCACATTTCTCGATCCATTCAACTTTTCAGTCTTTCGAGTAAGTCGAGTCAGTGGGGCTGCTATCGTAGCAAAATCTTGTACACATCTTCGGTAATACCCGACTAAATCCACAAAATTACTCACCTCGGTTGGTGTGGTTGGCCTCTCCTAGTTTGAAACGTCTCCTATCTTTGCAGGGTCGACCAGTACTCCTTTCCTGTTGACCACATGTCCTAAAATTGTACTTCCTTTAGCCAACACTCGCACTTTGAGAACTTGGCATATAACTCTTCTCTCCTCAGTGCTCCTAACACGATCCTCAAATGTTCTGCATGTTCTTCCTCGGTCTTTGAGGTAAACCTAAATATTGCCGATGTCACTATGACATACTTATCCAAATACTTCTTGAAAAGTCTATTCAGCACGTCCATGAAAACTGCAAGGGCATTCGTCAGCCCAAACGACATTACTAAAAACTCGTAGTGTCCATACTTGGTGCGAACGCAGTCTTGGGTACGTTCTCAGGCTTAATATTCAATTGGTGGTAACCAGTTCTCAATCAATATTCGAGAATTTAACTGCATCATGCAGCCGATCGATCAAATCACCGATCCTTGGCAGGGGTATTCATTCTTGACAATTGGCCTATTTAGCTCTCGATACTCTATGCACAGCCTCATGTTGTCATTCTTTTTCTTCATCAATAACACGGGTGCATCCCTCGGTGATGCACTTGGTCTTATCATTCCTCCCCCTAACAATTTCTACAACTGAGCGACTAATTTCTTCATCTCGACTGGAGCTAGTCGGTACAGGGCCTTCGAAACTGGCGCCGTTCTTGGAGCTAATTCTATACCAGACTTTATTTCTCTATCGGGGGGTAACCCCGGAAGATCTTCTGGAAATACATCCTCGAATTCGTTGATGACAGGGATATTCCGCATACTAGGTGCTTCCCATTTCGTATCCATCACAGTCGCTAAACAAGTTTCACATCCTTCGACGTCAATCGTTCACTCTTCCGACAATCTGAATTCTTACCTTCTTTCTTTCTCAATCTATTTTCTTTATTCCCATTTCTTTTTCGTCCACTTTGCTTCCATTTCTATCATAGTCGTTTCGTTAACCAAGGTAACATAATTAGTCATTTTGAACACTTCGTTATTCTGAATTCGCATCATGCGAAACAAACCTTGGCAATTTCCGTAAACTTCGATTCATAATTTGTCGTACTCATATATCTTGGCTCTCAGTTTCAACACTCCCCCTTTTTTTCAAATACTAAGGAAAATACTTGCATGGTACCAAGAATACTTCAAGCAACAGAATTCTTTATATAAAAACTTTGTACAAATTCTCGCCGAGGGGGCGACCTGGTTAGGTCTCAATTAAATTATCGTTTGAAAATCTTCCCACCATACTTCACTACATACAAATGCATCGTGAATTCACTTATATAAATTTTCATCATATCATTTCAACTAGTTAGAACAATTAACTAGTCACTCATTATGGCACATGCAATTAGCCATTTCCAATCTACTAGTACAAAATCTTGACATTGTAGCCAAAGAAAGAAAGAAAACAACATTTTGACTACTCGGATAATGAATTGAAGAGAAGAGTAAAGAAGTTTAGGATGAACAAGGTAATTATAAACTTTGAATAGAATATAAGCTTTGAATAGAAAGTTCTTGGTATCGGGACAATCGATAACCTCCCATCAAATATTTCTCATCAGTGAAACGGTCCACCCAAAAGGGGCCTCCGTACATACACTTTATCAAATTCCTCAATAGAATTGAATTCAGACTACCAATATCAAATTGATATCCTTTCTATGATTTCAACGTCTGATTTACAAATCTCATCTTAAAATAGATTAAAAGAATCTACGAGGAATCTCTAAATAATAGATCCTCCATGTTTAAACAAATAGTTAGATATTTATGAACTCGACTGAGGAGTCCAAGTATGAAAGAAGAAATCGAATATCAAGATAATCGTTAAAGAATATTCGTCAAATAATTAAGGAAGCATTAATTGAACATTCCTTAGATAATTGAAAGAATACGAAATAAATTATAGACCTGGAAGGATAGATGAATAATGGTTCCCTCTTCAGGTCGTCCTGGAACATGAACAAAACGATCCGGTGAGTAATGGTAAGTTAACTCTGCGTCTTTAAACCTCAAAGGTAATGAGAGGAGAAAAGAAAAGAATAAAATAAAGATAGCAATTGTTGGTTGCATCCCAGGTTGAAGTAAGAAACTAGAAAGGTTACCTGACATGAATTATTCAAGGGGCATGAACAGTTTTAGATTGAGGAGTGTACCAGCAAGTAGATACCAAAAAGTCAATGGTCATCATAATTTCTAACATCACCCGTAGGAGGATGATCTTATCTTTCTGCCTTTATGGCTAAGGGTACTAATCAACGGTACCTCAAAATCGTACAAGTCCTTAAATAGGTCGGGAGTTCGAAACATATTTGCCATTCCCCGATAGTCGTTCAGAGATTGGGCCTCATACGGCCGCATCAACACATCCACGAAAGATGAAGGTCCATTAACGTATATGTAATTTCTTAACACTAATCGTATCGAACGAATCAAACCCCAGGCCACCATAGGTCTCATTCCTCGTAGGTCCTGAGATTGTCGCATTGCTCATTGCAACCATACGTGTCTTTATCAGAATCACGCTATTCATTCTTCATATCTTTGATTTCTGAATTGAGCCATCATGGCCTATCGTACGAAATATACTCGCGATGCGATTTAGCACGTTCGTCTCACGATAACGTTCTGGTACTATACGTACGCAACAGTCTCCTTTTTAGGTAACAAAATACCCATCGACGGAAAAGACACCAACTCTTGTGGAATCGTTGTTCTCAAGGCTTGGACCTCATACACAAGATAATGCCCTAACTAGTCCACACAATTTAGTAATTCGGACCGCGTAAAGGACTGTAAATGTCTCAATCTTCACATGCGCTGCCTTCTCGTGGCAAACTACGATGAACTTCAAACACTTAGGTTCTGACTAAGTCAGGTTATCCATTGGTATTGGCCATTCCGACCTTACCCCAACTGCAACCGAGACTCTGCTTCACGTCTTATCTTAATGTTTTTGATAATCCGTGTACAATTCTAAACGTCCTTTTCATCATTATGATGATCTTCAACGGTCCTGTCGGTCCTCCGATAAGTCCTCAACTAAACTCTTTAATCTTAACATCCTTAGTGGCACTACTTCCGGTAGTCCACTTAACGAACTCTATATGAGTCATCTCGTCATTCTCTTACTTCAATATAACTCTTAACACTCTCATATCCAAGTTTATAACTTAACGCTCTGATACCATTTCTGTAACACCCCCAGATCCGGGGTCAGGAATCCGGGTTGTCACGCTCCATCAATGATACAATACCTGCATTACTTACAACATTCTAATAATACAACTCCAAAGACCCCAATCACTTACGCACACACACACAAGTTATAGCCTTGGAAATGAGCAACAATAAGTAACACTTGTTATTACAACCCAAATAAACTATCCAGGACCTCATCTGTTATTTACAACCTCTACCTGAAGTTACAATAATAGACCTCACAATTCTATACAAGGTTTAGTAATACAAACCCACTCAAAATAATTCTCACTAATTCAAGCTGCAACCATTCTGCTCACACTGACAATATCCATCCTGCGTCAACTAACTCCAGGGTGGTCTCTCCATTCCCTTGCTCTCGTAACCCGAGGTGGATTCGGCAATGTTTTCCTCATGCTGAAATATTTAATAAAGCAAGAATGAGCTAATAGTGCTCAACAAGAAATCTATCCCAGTTTAAATCCTTAAACCTTTTTGGAAGATAATCCATATGGGATCAAAGCTTTTATCAGTACTAGGGTCTAACCCCAAAATAGTATATCTTTTAAAATACCGTATGACTTATAATCATACTCATATACTCTTCGTAATCATTTGGAAATCCTTGGTATCAGTATGATAAACCAAGACTCAAAACATATCTTTTTAAAATAGATATCAAATATTGGAATCAAGGCTTAACGCCTATTCATTGACTCAAAATACTATACAGTTCAATATACTGTATATCTTAAATACTTTCTCAACATATATGTATGCATATATATTTAGATATCTCATACTGTTCAAAACACTGTAAAATATTCGTAATGAACACCTTTTTGACTCTATTGCGTTGTGATATATAAAAGAAGCAAGAATGAGCACTATAGCTCGGCGATAATATATAGCAGCATAATCGTATATGTAAGCTGATACCATAATTGAAAACTTTTAAAACTTCATTCGTATACAGAATGATATATTGAAATATTCTTTTCGTCAAAACATGCCGTACAGTTCAAGATACTGTAGAAGAAGTATACTTTTCAACCACTGTCAGCCTTATCGGTAACTCAGCACCTAGGCTTTCGTTACAATGTCACAGTACAATTCCAATTGGAAGATGGGACTATCTGGAGCACACCACGATACACGATGATCAGTCGTTGTATCGCACTCACACTTTTCTACTAGTAGATGGATGACATCCTAACACGATTATCACCCCAGCCTCATACGGGCTTTGTATCTGCTGGACTGTCCCACAGCCTCCTACGTGAGATAGATGCTGGACTGCCCCGCAGCCTCTTACGCTATATAATTTGATGGACTGTCCCACAGTCTCTTACACGTTTCCTCCTAGTCCCGGGTGAATATTCAATAAAACCGGAATCGAGGTTTAATCCTGATTCCCCAAGTATAAGATACTTGCCAAAACTGTTCATTATTTCTGATTACCTTACTCCCTGATTGTTTGGGGAAGTAAGTCACAAGGGAAGTTGAATTGAGTCAACCAGAGTAATCACCGAGAAGGATTCGCTTCGCGAAATTTCGACTTGGGAGTAGTCGGAGTTTTCTGAGATGCTTTGATTTGAAATTCGTTAGGATAGGGCAGTGATCCCAAAGCATAAACTCTTTCGAGGAATTGGAAGAGTAAAATCATTAGTCGCTCCTTAAACTGGATTCTCAATTTTTGAGGAGTTGGAAAATATTTAATCGTATTTAAGTGTCTTAATAAACTCAATATAAAATTCGGGGAACCCCTACTGTTTTTAAATGATTTTTCTGAAGGCCAGAAAATATTTTAAATAATTAATGAAGGCCTTAAATAATTTTTAAATAGGGTTTTATGATTTTTAAATCATTTTAGAATATTAAATAAATATTTGAATAATATTTATTAATTTATAAACAATTAAGGATATTTAATAAATATTGATATAATATTTATTAAATATAAACAATTACTTAAACTCTTTTTAAATGAATATTCGAAAATAATATTCATTAAATAAATAAACCTCAAATGAATATTCGAAAATAATATTCATTAAATAATTAAATCCCAAATGAATATTCAAAAGCAATATTCATTAAATAAATAATTAATCCTCGAATGAATATACATAAATAATATTCATTGAATAATTAAATAATCTTCAAATGAATATTCAAAAATTAATATTCATTAAATAATCCCCAGATGAATATTCACAATAATATTCTTAAAGTCAATAATCCTCAAATGAATATAAATGGTATTCTTTAAGTCAATAATCCTCAAATGAATATAAATGGTATTCTTTAAGTCAATAATCCTCAAATGAATATAAATGGTATTCTTTAAGTCTTATCCTCAAATGAATATTCAAAATAATATTCATTAAATAAATAAATAAATCCTGGAATAACAGTTACCCGATATCTTTATCGGAAAATAATCCTTAACATATACCGAAATATAATTACTTCTGATCTTAGAGAAAATCACCCGCCCTTATCCTAGGGCATTATATATAAAACTGGCTTATATCCCATATCTAGCTTATAAGCCCCACATCAAGTCATATCCTCGAATATCACTATATATATAGTAGTTCGAAAACAAGCATGCAATGTATATATCGCATTTACATATCATATATGAAACAGTTTATTATCACAACAACAGTAAGTATGGGTTTTGAAAACTTGCATCTATTATATGCATACATCAGAATATAGTACTTTAAAATACAACATGGAATGAGAAAACTTGCCTGGAAATCTCGAAGTAGCAATAAGTCTCAGGTTGGTCCAGTAATCTAGAATCAACACAAGGTCCAAGATTAATAACTTAAACGCTTTCACCATCCCAAATATATACTAACTCAAGTACAAGTCCATTTTCAAGTTAACTGATTAACTCCTTAAGATCCTCTACTCGAGCATGCTCGCTCACGCATTTTTATAAAATTGAGATTTAATCCTTTTTGCACGAAATCTTTTCGAGGGTCTTCCTCAACATACCTATCATGCTATCACAAAGTTTCACATTCCACCAAGTCGTTTAAGGGGTTTAATCATTACCTCAAAGTTGGCTAAGTGGTATAGTTCGGTTTCTCGAAACATCCTTTACTAAATTACTCGTTTCTCCTAAACCGTAAATCGGATTCACATGATCTTTATACCAAAATGAACCTTGAAACAAGACCTACACTATACTAGGCAGTGGTGACCTTGGACAGAAGTTCTTATGTTCGGACATCACAACCAAAACAATGGTTACGGAAAATCGGGCATTATAACGGCTATGTTTTAACGATTCCAAAGTTTAATCATAAACTTACAAGATCAATCCAAACCAAATCACCAAGTCAAATCCTCAACATCATTACTAATCCATAATCATCACCAATCAATCAAAACCAACATCTACTTGCTTATCATCAAAACAACTTCAACTTTCATCAAAATCACTTAATCATCCTTATAATCAAACTAACTAAACTATACTTAAAACTAACCATATAAATCAATTTATAACTAAGGGTTTCAAGAGTTTATACCTTCCTTGATGCTTCATATACACTAACAATGGTTTATAATCCTTCCTTGAGCTTTGAACAAACCTTAACAAGCTTAATCCTTAAGAAACAAAATCAAGAATCATGAAAAGTTACTATTCATCCTCATCTTGTAAAATCCATAACAAATCGAAAAATAATAGTTCGGTGCTAAGCTTTTTACCAGACCTTGTACTCTTCATAAGATTTCTTTGGAGTTATAGATCGCCCAATTTGAAGCTTCCTAGCTAGGGGTTTGAGCCCCATCTTTCCGCTGGACAGAAACTGGACAGTTTGGGTTCTCCAAATTGGGGAAGGGATTTGGCTAGGCTACACTCCTTTGTTGACCATGAAATTTTGAACGAATATTACCCATGGAGTGGAGAAGCTATGGTTAGAATTTGGTGATTTTAGGACAAGTAGATTTGGAGTTATGAATTTTTCTCTCCTCCTTGTGCAAGCTGAGCAGAAAATCTGGGATGGAAATGGGGGGAGCTTTTTCTTTTTCTTTTTGCCTTGGTTGATTGATAATTGTGTGATATTTTGCAGCTAAAGGGGGTGAGTCATTGCCTTTGTTGCTTAGTCATAGGACACATGTCGATCATGCAGGAGTTTGGTTAAAGTAGCTTTACTGGTTTGTTTTACTGGTTTGTTTCCTTTCACATGGATGATCCAAATGTTGCATTTCTCGAATTAATCTTGTTACATGTTACTTCCATGTCTATACTTAATCCTGTAAATGTCGCGTTGTTCCGTCACCGCTTAATCTCGTATTTAAATCGATTCGTGTCTCGTTGTTCGGTTACGGCTTAATCTTGATGAACGTTCGCAGGGATTTCTTAAGGGTTCTATCGAAGTAGTTTACCGTAAACGTTCTCGATATCTCTAATTCTTTTATTAAATCCATATCCAAGGGATTGATAATTTAATCCTCCAATACTTTCAAATAATGATTAATCCGTCCGTTATTGGTGAAATTTCGGAGAAAACAGAAATGCTATTTTTCCGATTCTGACAGCTTTTGCATTCCTTCATTTACATCGCAGATCACTAATACGACTTTGAAAGTTTATTATATCGCCCCGTATATAGGGTGGTCTGAAAATCTTTTTCGGCTCAGAAATTTACTATTCATCAATAAAAAAAAAATTAACTAAATCCAAATTTTGGGATTATTACATATATCGTTGGTTCATTGATTAATAAGAAGGGGTTTCAAGCCTGCTGAAACCACTTACTCGTAGTATAATGGATTTTAATTAGTCAAAATCCACTTCCTCGATTCCATTGGTAGTTGTGAGATATCTACCTTGATGAGTTTTATTCATACCGCATATTCAGTCGGTACCATATTGAAGTCGTGAAGTATATTCTTTGTTCCATGGCCGAGCGCGTTGGCTCATTCTTACTCTTTTATTATTCTACTCTTCCAGAGTTATCCACGTAGCTGGGCAGAGAAGGAAGAAGATGTTAGTGTAAAGACGTTTTGATGCAGAGTATTTAGAACTAGTGTAAGGTTATTGTATAAAGTGAAATTTTTATTAAATACTATGTTGTATAAGATTAGATTTTCCTGGTATACTTCTTGTCGAAGTTATACTAGTGTTATGAAGGAATTTACGGATGAGCGGAAGCGTGATATAACATTTATTCCGTAAAAACCATGTATCGCACATATAGAAAAACATATAAAATCTAGAGCGGGGGGAATCGTAACCATACCTTGCGAATCGAAGCTTTAAAAATCGATGGTTGCAAGAAGTTGCTCCTCAGAGTGTGAAGCACTCTACCGGTATCCACCAAGAATTTTCCTTCGATGAATTCTTCAAAAAACTCTAAGACTTTTTAGAGAGAGAGAGAGAGAGAGAGAGAGAGAGAGAGAGAGATGGAGGCTAGCTCCTTTTTCTAGGTTTTTCACAAAAACAAGATCATCCTTAGAATGAACTATCTCATTCTATTTATAGGGCTTTCCTAGGGTTTTAATATTATATATATATATATATATATATTAACCTCACATTTCTAAAATGCTTTAATAATGATTAAAACTATTTTAATCATTATTTCTTTTCTAAACTATTTAGAAAATAATTCTTCCTCTCTCATAATTTAAATCTTTTGAGAAAAGAAAATATTCTTTTATGGTGTGACCCTGTAGGTTCAATATTAAGCCGGTAGTAGAAATAAATAATAATAAACTTTTATTTATTATTTATATGAATTCTAATAATTCATTAAATATAATTAATTGATTAATTATATTTATTCTATATCGTGAGTGATGCTTCTCAACATATCGCGACTATCCGGATAATATGAATTCACTGCTTAGAATACCAAGAACCTGTCAGTGACTAGTTTCAGTACAATCAATTCCTTCTACCCTACAATATCCTGATTAAATACAAGGCATGGATCTCGTGTCAGGCCTATCAAATTTAATCATATGATTTCTTATTCATAATGCTAAGTTCATATTAATGCAAATTAGAAACTCCTTTCTAATTTCATACACTCTGGCCAGAGATTCCAGAACTCGCATACTAAGAATAACATAGGATATTCTTTTCCTATACTGGAAGGGGTAGATCCTCTATTGACGTTAACTATCTCCATACACAAATCCCTATGCCCAGAATAGACCTAATGGATGTCCTTGAGACTAAGGACTAATCCAAAGCATAGTTCATTATATACAAGATAACTCTAACGATCTCAAGTCTAAGGACACTTGTACAACTATCACTCAGTGAATAACTATTGACACGTGAGTAAACTCCATTAGCTGTTCAACTTATCGAGTCATGTTCAGTAAACTTATTCCCTAACAAGCACCTACATACTAGCTATAGTGTCACCACACAAATGCCTATGAGAACAGATATCCTCCTGACGGGAGCAAGCATAGTATGTACCAATCTTTGCGGATTCACCAACTTCCGATTAGTTATCCTATGATCAGGAACTGTTTAAGTCTAGAGTTATCATCTTCTAGATCTCACTATTATAATCTCATTATAATTCTAGAAGCTTTACTCTAAACTATGGAACATCTTATTTAAAACACTTTAAATAGATAAAGCCAGTAATAAAAACAAAACAAGTCTTTTATTAACATTAATGAAATCAAATAAGAATACAAGAAAGTTCTTCCTAACTCATCATACATGATTGGATTTAGGACAAACACTTTCATGTTATAGGATTTATGTAAAGGGAATGGTTGTAAAGAAGAAAATTATGTGTAATGGAATTTTGGATTCTTGTTTCTAGCACTATAACCTTTAAAGATTCTTGGTAGAGTTGGGGTCGCAGATGGTATATTGTATTGGTTTAATATTGAACAGGTTGTTTTATTTGAGAATGCAGAGTGACGACCAAATCCTTTGACCCCGGATTTGGGGCGTTACAATCAGTCACACTAAAACTCCGGATCATACCTTACGGTATGTCCAAGTACTCAACTGGATCCAAGGCCACATTGGCCTAACATAATAATATTCATACTCTGACTGGTGTCTGCAGTCTTTAAAACATTTCATTTTAATAAAACTTTCAATTCCAATCTAGTACTCAGATTAGATGTTGGAACAATAGACTACCTGGTTAACTCAAGTTAATTCTTTCAACTTATGATTCAGACTATCAATCCAGGTTAGGTTAAAACAAGTACATATGAATCAGGTTTCCAAGTAATAAGGAACCAGGATTAAATCTGGAAAACACAAGATACTGCAAGGTATGAATTATGAACCGAAATAAAACTGTCAAGTTATAATTAGATAGGTTGCCATAAATACATGATAGGAATGAGAAGTGGTTATGCAACAAGTATTTGAATTAAGAATTGCAAAACATGAATCTTACTACGATACTATGAACAAAAAAGTACGAGTTAGTAAACTTGCCTTTGGTCCTTCGCTATTACGTAAAGCTGAAGTAATACGATTCTATCTTCTTCTATCTTATGTCATCACAATTTTCTATTTTGATAACTCTTGGTTCCTGCGCATATGCAGTTGCTACGAGTTTGCACTACCGAGATCGTGTCCGCTCAACTATTCACTAGTTAAATATAAGATGTACTTTAACCTTCGGAATTCAACTTCTACATAATATAAATGTTTATAAACTTAAGCGAATGTATTTTCTACAGAAAATTGGGCATGACCTATTCATAAAGTGAACGTTTCCCTGTTTAAAAACACCAAAAATCCTAACCCAATCATCCACAATCAATCCACAATTTATTTCAATACTCCACTCGTCTGCCTTGACTTGTAGTAAACATATAAGAAAATAATTATGTCTTAACTTGCAGCAAACATATAAGAAAATAAATCTGCCTTGACTTGCAGTAAACATAAAAGAAAATAATTTTGCATTGACTTGCAGCAAACATATAAGAAAATAATTTTGCCTTGACTTGCAGTTACTTTATCCAGAAATAAGCAATCACGTATAACATTTGTCACGTAGCAATTCAAATAACTAATTCACATAATTTCCTATACTTCACGTAACACATAGCACATGTTTCATTCACGTATGCATTTAAACTAGCATATCATATCCAGAAATAAGCAATCACGTATAACATTTGTCACGTAGCAATTCAAATAACTAATTCACATAATTTCCTATACTTCACGTAACACATAGCACATGTTTCATTCACGTATGCATTTAAACTAGCATATCATATCATATACAATTGCCAAATAATATTTATTTAATAGTCCTGCTGGAAATCCGACAGCACTTCCTCTATTTATATAACAATCCACCTGTTTTAAACTAATACCAACAATCAAGAATCAAATTACAAACTAATATATTAATATAACTTAACTTAATCAACCTGAACTCACAACTATAAAATAACATACTCAACTCGATATACCATTCAAACACATAGTAATTATCAGTTCATATGCCACCATACGATACCAAACTTATTATCATACTATCGGAATTAAAATCAGACTTAACCAGTTAGAAAAATGGACAATTTATAGTATAAAGATGAACTCAGATTAAAAAGTGTAAAACATAAAAATTGTAGAAAATTCTGAGACCTTTCCAGAATGGTAAGGCTCGTTAAAAATGCACAAGTAACGAGTTCAGAAACTTTAAAACAAGCTGCTGCAGAAGCAGATTCAGCCCTGTTCACCCCAATAATTCAACACTCAAGACTCCTAAATCATATAATTTGTTGATGGAATGTAAACGATAATTGTAAAGCTTGAAAATATCTTTCCATACTGATATAACTCATCAACATATAACTGCACATAGCATTTACTCACACATTTATAGTTACGTATAGAATACAAGATTTAAACAATCATTCATACTTTAAATCCGATTACCACTAGATTAAATAGAATTAATCAAAATCAACCAATTCAATAAATCAAGCAATTAATCAAATCAGGTAAATAATAAAACAATTTTTGAAAATATTAATTAAATTTGATTTCTAATTAATCGAGATTAAATAATAATTAATTAATAAAATTCACCAATTAATCATTCAATTAAATCAATTACATTATTATCTAAAACTGATTAAAAATAATCAAATCTAATTACTCTTTTAGACACCAATAATAAAGTACAAGTAATAAGTATATAGATTTTACAAAAATTCGGCATGATCCATTCGTTTATAGGACTATCCACAAAAATAACATGTACTATGCTGCGCCCCAGGCACAGGACGAACAACATAGTACAACACCAACAAAATATATGTTGTATAACCAACTTGAATCATCAACAATAAACTCCACAAAACATCAAACTTTAACAAAAATCCCAAAGTTCGGAATTAAAAGAAAATAAACTAACATTATTATCAAAATCAAATTTTAGTACTAAAACAAACTCTACATATTAACACGTATATAACGAGACTAAAACCGACTTCCCCATTTAAAAATTAACTAATTAACTAAAATCATAATAATACTAAAAATCAAATTATGCCCAAAAACAATTTAAACACAACAATATATTTATATAATCAATTATAAACAAATTCCCCCAACTTGGAAATCACCAAAACTAAATTAAAATCGCCACGAAAAACCAAACTCGGTACTTAACAAAATTAAACATCGCATTTATACATAAACAAACTATAACAAATCGGAACAATTACCGAAACACTAAAATAACAAACTAAAATCGAATTTTGCATAAATAATTCGAACATCACAATACATGGAAAAAAATGAATTATAACACAAGGGGTTTCGAATTTATACCCACAAATCAGAACTCGGTTCACTGCAGAATTCGAAAGAAAAAACGAATTTAAACTTCCACAAACTCGCGAATACATGCTTGCACAGGGCTGGGGACGGATTGCGGCCTCGAACTGCGGTGGGTGGTCGCGTTTCTGGCCGGAAATTGATGGAGGACGGTGGCGGCTGTGCAGCGGCGGCAGCAAAGAAGAAGAAACAGGGGAGGGGGTTGGTTACTTACGGGTGTAGGAGAAAAGGGGGGCAGTGGATTAATACGTGTGTGTGTTTGTGTTAGTGTATTTATTTAGTAAAATAGATTACGATAAGGTTAGGTGGGGAGGGTAGATAATGACACAATTACCCCACCTAACACCAAATAGCCCCGTACTGAACGATCTTTAACGAACGAAAACTCTAAAAAAAATATATACTCGATAATATAAAAATAATTCTCAACAACTAAAATATTTTTAATACAAAATCATAACTTCCATTCAATTAGCGGATATATATTAAAAAATGTATTTACTCTAAAAAATAAAATAATTATGCACAAAATTTTTATAAAGCTCGGATTTTACAAAATTGCAAAAATATTGAATTTTTGAATATTTTTATAACTCACCCAAATACCAATGGGGCACAGATAAGATATCAAGTAATATTTTGGTACTAATAAAATACCGCTTTGATACCAAAAATTTCCAAATATTCTAAATCTTCCAAAAATGTAAAAATACTAAATTTTTGAATATTTTATAATTTAAAAAAAATAAAACTTTGAACCCGAATAAAATATCGGATAAAATTTTGGCGTAACTAAAATACCGATTCGATCCCCAAAATTCTAAAACAAACTCAATTTGACAATATCGATAAAATAATCAGCTTTCACAAAACAATTTAGATTAATAAAATACACATAATACCATTCCTCCTCTTTTGAGAAAAGTAATAAAATATTTAAATAATAATATTAATAAACCCTGAAAATTCGGGTTACTGGTAACACCCCCAGATCCGGGGTCGGAGATCCGGGTTGTCACGCTCTCAATTCCAACAATAATACATGTACTAGCTCAATAAATCCAATAATACAACACCATAACACCCCAATCTCTTACACACACCAGTTATAGTCTTAGAAACGATTCACATAAGTAACATTATTTATTACAAACCAAATGTACTATCCAGGATCTCATACTATTAACCACAACATCTACCTAAAGTTATATTAACAACTAACATAATTTACTAAGGTGTATCTATACAAACTATACTTGTACACAAGTCTCACTAAATCCAACTGAACTCATGCAACTTACTTCTGCATTAACCATTCTGAATTGGACTACCTCAAGGTTGAATCTTCCACTTCCCTTTCTCGTAGTACGGAATAACTGACTATGTTCTCCCTTTACTGAAAGGTTAATATAAAGTAAAGCAAGAATGAGTGAAAGAATGCTCAACAAGTATCCCATAATAAAATAAATTGTTGGTCCTTGACTATTGCAGAGGGGGGGGGGGGGGGGGGTTGAATGCAATACTGATAAATCCCAATCTACGTTTCAACAACAAAAACTAAGATTAACGTTTATCAGTTTATGGAATGCAAACACTAGTAAACACACGAGTATTTCTCACAAAATAAATGTTTTATTTATTTTGCAATGGGTTGCTACAACCTCAAGAAAATGTTTGTTTTCTTGAGCTTCAGTTTCTCGAGTGATTACAAAGAATGGATTGAGGGACTAATCCTATCACTATCAACACGGGTCTTGTGAAGCTGCTATTTTCATGTGGCAGCTTCTTACAAATTGCCTACTCGTGAATCTTTCCTAAATTGCTATACAAACAGCTTATTAGTACAGAACAAAGCAATCTAGAAACATTCTATATTAAGCTACCACAATTCAGTAGATGTAGATTTGTCATACTCTGGAATTGGTGAGCTTTGTCATGTGATCTCTCAAGCTTCGGTCGTAGTCTTGCAGACCTGTTGCAGTGTTGGGATGCTGCAACACGCCTGTTTCTGGAACATCCAAATTGTCACAAGTTTGATTGGGTTGTTCCCTGTTAACGGAGGAATTTGGTATTAACAAAGTTTGAGGTTCGTCGCCGGAATCAAGATCTACAACGGTGGTTCTTGGGTGGTGAATTCGCCGAAGTATGGAGGTTGTGTGTAATTGGTGGCTGAGATTGCTTAGGGTTAGTGGTGGCTGCCTCAGAGCTCTCGCTTCCAACCCCTTACAATGTGCCTACGTATCCCTTATATAGGGAATCAAGCCAATGTAGTTCTTGGGGAGGAAGTTTCCTCCATGGGCTTGGTCTCTGATCTTCAAGGTCCAGTCAAAATCTTCCACCGCCTTCCTTACTTAGACGTAGGACTTCCATATCTTTCCTTACTTGAACGTAGGACTTCCATATCTTTCCTTACTTAGAATTTTTAACTCACTTTAGGAATGTCTAACGATAAGGCCTAGTCACAAAGGCCCAAGGCTCGTCTATGACGTCAGGACTTCATGGATAAGGAAACTTCCCCCGTCGAGGACTAGTCCTATCCATTACCAGCTATTTCCTTAATTCATAGACGCAGGTATAGCCATGACTTACCTTAAATGCTAGACGCATCCTTGTCCCCCGAATGAGAAGCACCCACCAGATAGCAGGACAAGTGATCCCAAGTGTTTGGGTGCAAAGTGCAGGATTACTCCAAAGTTCCCCAATGAGGACGTGCCCATTGAGTACAGGAACAGAGCTCCCAAAGCACACACCAAGATTAACCCCACATCCTCAATGAGGGCGCGCCCATTGAATACAGGAGGAGGCCTTCAGCCACGAACATCCCCCTCCTAGGGCACATCCTAGGAGGGAATTCTTCAATATTTTGCTAATACCAAGCCAAGGGAACCATCCTTCATCAACAAGTTGCCGCTTCAAACCAAGAGGACGCGCCCTCAAGGGGTGGACGGCCTAAAGGGCGCACCCTCATCCCCATGAGGACAAGCCCTAAGTCTTCCTTGTGTCAAATGAAGTTATTATTCTTCGTCAAGTCTTCCATTCATGTAGAGTTGTCAGTCCACACCGAGTGGACGCGTCCTTAGGGGTTAGATGGCCAAAGGGGCACACCCTCTCCCCTAAGAGGACAAGTCCTGAATCCTCCTCATGTCATGCTATGTCAATATAGTTGTTATCCTTTGTCAAATCATCCATCAAGCTGTCATTACCATGAGGGCGCGCCCTCAAGGGGTGGACGGCCTAAAGGAGCGTGCCCTTACCCCTATGAGGGCAAGCCCTAAGTCTTCCATATGCTAATCCCATGTTAATCTAGTTATTCTCTGTCAAGTTATCAATCCATACCAAGAGGACGCGTCCTCAAGGGTTGGACGGCTGGAAGGCGCGCCCTCACCCCTACGAGGACAAGCCCCGAGCCTCCGTTGTACTAGTTCAATCCCTAATTGCACCTTGGATATCCCCAATTGATTATTACTTGACCCGAATCTTCCCTAAAAACCCGATACCGAATTTTGGCTATAACAACTACCCCCCAATTCCATGTGAAATCAGAGATGAAGCATGGAATTTTCAATCTTCATAATGCCAAAATCTTTTTGTATCATTTTTTTCTTCAAGACGAGCCTTCATGCCCCTTTCCTTCGAAAACGTTATCTAGAGGGCGCGTTCTTCAATTCTTCGACTTGTAAACACCCAAAAAATCATTTATTTTATACTACTTTAATCTTCATTCTCTTAGAAAGGTTCAACACTTACACAACTCACCTCTAAGCCTACATGAGCGAACCCGACATAGGAAACAAGAGGCATTATGCACAAGTGTAATCCTCTCTTACATACCACATCATGTGATAAAGTATAATCTCCTAACAATGTTGAGGACTAACCCAAATCTTCCATTTCTCCTATAATACAGAGATTAAAATCTCTCATCCCAGAATAGTTCTCTTTTGGGCACACCCCTGAAGATGAAAGGTGACTCTTTTATCAGCAACACAATTGTGTATCTTCTTGAGTTTCTTCTTCTGCATGGTGTATCTTCTTTTATATTTTTCTCTATAGGTCGTTTTAACTTTCCAAAAATAAAAGCTCATCTGCTCACTTACTCTGGGCGCGCCTTCCCGTGCTTTGCCTCACAAATGATGATTAAGTCACCCCATTTCAACTTCAAGTGCATGCTTTCCAAATCTAATACCTTGATGCTCTTTTTGTTTAAGGCGCGTCCTCTTTAATTCTGCTTTTAGAATCCAACTTGAGTTCTTGGAGCCAGAACAAATGTAAATACCACTTCTATACAATATGAGTGCCACCCCTACATTTTATTCACCCATGTATCAGTATATGACCATGCTCATATCAGTTTTTGTACTTTTAACTTTCGATCAAAGCACGCCCAAGCCACATGTTTTCCAACTCCTGAACCATTCTTTGCTCCAAGATTGCAGGTCCCGCCGTTTTTAAAATAATCATTTATACTTTTTTCATCCAATCACATATTGCAGGACCCGTCATTTATCAGTTTTCTTTTATACATATACCATGTAAATTACAAAGGTAACAAACTCGGATTTGTTCTTCTTCTTTGGTGCCATCACTACTTTAACCTTTGTTTTCCAAATCACATTATCACAAGATCCCTGGGATAACCATGTAAACATATGGACGCACCTTCTCTAATTTTCGGTTGTAATACTCAAACTCCTCGTAAAATACTTTTCACCAAATCACTGCTTCCATCAAAACTAATTTTTCTAGGAATTTTTCCTGCTGACCGATCTGGCCACCTTTAAAACACTTGATTTTAACTTCATTGTTGAGCACAAGTCCATTCAGATGAAAATGCATGTAAGCATCAAAGGGCGCACACACCTTCTCCACTACCCTCTTTGTTAATTTTTCTTTTCTTTTCTAATGAAGCAGCGACTCCACTCTCTTTTATAAGCTACGTACCATCGTGGCTTGCACCCATATTTGTTTTTCATATTGAAGCTCATTATTGTTTTTAATCCGTATCATAGTAATTAGTGGGCGTGCTTTCATCACTTATGATCCCATGTCACATAGTTAATTCATTATATAAATTTTCCACACAGCTCTATCACCATTCTTTTGTTGTAACATGCATGTTTATATATTTTAAAACACACCTTGGCTCCATGGCTGCTCCTTGTAGTTCCGCCAAGTGACCTCCTCGTGATGTTCTTATCTTGCTTAACAATTAACATGAGCACTATAAAATGAAGTAGCCAGCAGATGCTTCATATATATTTTCTGGTATAGGCGCGCCCTTTTTCACAGTAGTTCCCTCAAACTTCTTCTTCACTGTCCCCTTTGTCTTCTTGGGTGTATGATTTCATCTACTTTCAGAATGGACCCATATAAACTTCTATTCCTTTCCATAGTGGTTCCTTGCTTTAGTGCCTCTACACTGCATATATCAGAGGGCGTGTTCATATATATTACCTATCCAACTATCCTTTTATTCTTGGTGCTTTGACATTTTTGTTTCCACTTTTAATATAAGCACAAGAAATATAAACTATCATACCTCCTTGATCTTTTTCTATTGCATCTACTGTTGCACTCCTTTTTTTAATTTGGTCCTTCCTTGCTCATTTAGCAAGCCACTGTGACTTCTAAACTGTAGATGGAACACAAGATTCTATAACAAGCCTAGACCCTAATATTTGTAGCAGACTTCATAGATTATTTGTAGCAGCCCTTCACTTTCATTCTCTCCTGCATAGTATCATTTCTTCACGGAACTCGTCTCAGCAATATTCTCTAAGCCAGACAATATGGTGAGCATCGTTGTAACAGGGCGCGTCCTTTTCTCTTATTTGCCTAGACCACTTCATGCACATGCTTCTTTTCCTTTTTTTTTGACTTCATATAAACCTCACGCCTTCATAATTAACCACAGAAAATGTGTCACAGTTGCAGAGTCTTTTTCTTTAATTTCTGTTTTTTATTGTTCCTCTGTTCACTGATTAATGAACCAACCCATGCAACTGCTCATACTGATTTCTCCCAAACTCTTATTTCTTGGCGCGTCCTTCCCAAGTCCTGACCAACTAACCATGAACATAAATTTTTTCTTCTCTTTTAATATCACGGACCCACAAGCATGCAAGTAATATTGTTTCAACTTTCAATTTTCTTTCGCTGCAAAATAACACTCACATCCCTTGAATCAATTCTTGCAGAAGCTATACTTTTTTAATACTTGATCACCAAGGCTTTCTTTAGGATTTGTGGTTCATAATAAAAATGTAGATGTACATGTCCACCAAATAATTGCAACTTTTTTTGTACGAGGCGCGCCGTCCGGTGTTGCACACATTTTTATATGCGTTCATTTCCTTTTTAACACAAGTTGTCTGGCTCCTTGCTTCTTTTTTTATTGACGAACACGCATGCATGCAACCTTCTTCCTTTTCTAACACCCTTAAACATTGTGTATTTTTTAATTAATATTGGGTCCCACTTCAAATATAATTCATGACAAAAATTGCAGATAGTGGCATATTATGTAGAATAGATCATGTCTTTGATCACTTTCATTGTGGGCTCCACCATCACTAATTGTATATCATTAATTAAACCAAATCATAACTCCTTCTTTCATTTTACTTCTGTTGCTTTTCACTCCGCATGTTGCATACACATATTTAAACTTATTTGTGTCATCTTGTAGTGGTCCTAGTGGACCCCACGTATCAAATGCTCCCACCATATTTTATCAACTTTCTCATTTAATTAACCCCCATTTGCATTCTCTTTGTATCAACTACACATTTTCCTTCAGCATTTTTGTTTCTTTCATTTATATTATGGCCTATATCTTTTATACAAGGCGCGTCCTCTGCTTCAAATATGCATACATGCTTGATAACAACCTTCTGAGAGCGCGGTCTTGAACTCTTGATGCAGTTACGAGCTTCTTTCTTCTACTCATATTCTGAATTTACCACCTTCTTAATATAAAGGGCGCGCCCTTTATATTCTCTATCTATACATCTCATCTCCTTGCTAGTTCAAGCACTGCATCACTCTATTTCTTCCATATTCACTTCCTAGTACACAACACCTTAATGACAATCACACAAATATGTGGGCACATCTTCCTCGATTTTTCTGAACTCGCATACAAGTATGTAGTTGATCTTTCGTTTTGTTTCATAAACGTGCCTTCGATACTTTACCACGACATTTTTTTTTCTAAGGAATGTGTACGTGGACTACCCCCTAGACTAGGAGGTCATTAATTTTTCTTGTAGTCTATTTTATAGTAACATTCTTCTATGGAGGGGCTCACTCATGACCTTGGGGCCACATCCTATTGATCAGAGAACTCATCCTAAGGTCCATGGGGCCTCTACTCCTACTGATACGCTTATGGCGCACCTTGAAGAGTATGTCTCCTCAATGTGAGGATGCGTTCTCTAAAAATAAAGGTTTTGTCCTTCCATGGAGGGGCTCGCTCATGTCCATGGGGCCTCGACCTGTAATCAGGGGGCACTCTTTGTGGATCATGAAGATTCACATTCATATTACTCTACGTGGAAGCGGCTTAAACATTGAGCTTGTCTTATCATCATCTGTCTTCATTGGAATTGTTCGTAGACATTTTCCTCTGAGGAGGTGTCCTTGGGGAGAAATGACCATCTCGAGATACCTGACCTAGAGGACGCGTCCGGGAGGTGCGGTCTTGAACAATCATCGAATTTTTGAAAGAGTTGTTAGAAACCTTCTGACCATCACCACCCTTAGGGCGCGCCCTAAGGGTTCTTGGGAATTTTCTTTCACAACCTTCGTCCTGCAATAATTCAAGGAACACAGAACAGAAATCACAAAAAAAAAAGTTAGGTGTTACCTTGAGAACACATCCTCAACAGGTGGCGGTTGATCACCCCCAATGGTAGAGCCTGATTGGTTACCAGTATCCCGGCCTGAGGTTGTGGTGTCACCCTAAAGTTGGGGATTTCCTTGCGCCTGAAGGGGTCAGGATCTTGAGGATGTGTCCTCTGTTCCCCCTCGCTTGCGCTCTCTTATGAGACCGAAGTAATGACATACGGACTACCCCCCGAGGGCGCGCCCAGATGGTACTGGCGGGCATCACGCATCACGAACTGTCGATTATCCTTCCTTTGATGATCTCTCCTATAGCTTGAGTCTTGATCACATTGTCTAGTTGAATTATCATGTGATGGGGCTCGCTCGTGTTCATGGGGCCTCGACCTGTACTCAGGGGGCGCTCTCTGTGAATCACGGGGTCGCTCTTCCAAATCGCTCCTTGAGTTATCACGAGGACGGGCTCGCTCATGTCCATGGGGCCACAACCTGTTAACAGGGGGCTCTCTCTCTGGATCACGGGGCCGCTCTCCCCTAGAGGCCTCTCTTTGCCATTCTTGATAGAAACATCCATAAATCATCGTCGTTGAGCAGTATGTCAAGTTGCTCCTTCAACCTTGCAAGGCTTCGCTCTTAGTCATTCAGGTCTTGCTCGGCCTTTCGTATCTCACTCTCCGATCGTCTCGACCTGTTGGGATGAAGGGCCGGACGTCGATCATCCCTCGGTCGTTCCTGACCATCAATCTGATCATTGAGAAGTTCAACGATCAAGACTCCATCTTTAGCATATTCTAACCTCCTTGGAGTAATGGCTTGAAATCTTCCGTCCTGCGGTCCAACACCCCCTTGAGGGTTGTCCTCATGACGAGCACGTCCCTGCCCCTCACTACCATCTGAATCATAATCCTTGCCATCATAGGAACTCCCGTTGTGATTGTGAGACATCTTTTCCTCCAAAGATTATGATCTTAATCAGCCCCCCTCCTTCTAGCGCCAATTTGTTAACGGAGGAATTTGGTATTAACAAAGTTTGAGGTTCGTCGCCGGAATCAAGATCTACAACGGTGGTTCTTGGGTGGTGAATTCGCCGAAGTATGGAGGTTGTGTGTAATTGGTGGCTGAGATTGCGTAGGGTTAGTGGTGGCTGCCTCAGAGCTCTCGCTTCCAACCCCTTACAATGTGCCTACGTATCCCTTATATAGGGAATCAAGCCAACGTAGTTCTTGGGGAGGAAGTTTCCTCCATGGGCTTGGTCTCTGATCTTCAAGGTCCAGTCAAAATCTTCCACCGCCTTCCTTACTTAGACGTAGGACTTCCATATCTTTCCTTACTTGAACGTAGGACTTCCATATCTTTCCTTACTTAGAATTTTTAACTCACTTTAGGAATGTCTAACGATAAGGCCTAGTCACAAAGGCCCAAGGCTCGTCTATGACGTCAGGACTTCATGGATAAGGAAACTTCCCCCGTCGAGGACTAGTCCTATCCATTACCAGCTATTTCCTTAATTCATAGACGCAGGTATAGCCATGACTTACCTTAAATGCTAGACGCATCCTTGTCCCCCGAATGAGAAGCACCCACCAGATAGCAGGACAAGTGATCCCAAGTGTTTGGGTGTAAAGTGCAGGATTACTCCAAAGTTCCCCAATGAGGACGCGCCCATTGAGTACAGGAACAGAGCTCCCAAAGCACACACCAAGATTAACCCCACATCCCCAATGAGGGCGCGCCCATTGAATACAGGAGGAGGCCTTCAGCCACGGACATCCCCCTCCTAGGGCACATCCTAGGAGGGAATTCTTCAATATTTTGCTAATACCAAGCCAAGGGAACCATCCTTCATCAACAAGTTGCCGCTTCAAACCAAGAGGACGCGCCCTCAAGGGGTGGACGGCCTAAAGGGCGCACCCTCATCCCCATGAGGACAAGCCCTAAGTCTTCCTTGTGTCAAATGAAGTTATTATTCTTCGTCAAGTCTTCCATTCATGTAGAGTTGTCAGTCCACACCGAGTGGACGCGTCCTTAGGGGTTAGATGGCCAAAGGGGCACACCCTCTCCCCTAAGAGGACAAGTCATGAATCCTCCTCATGTCATGCTATGTCAATATAGTTGTTATCCTTTGTCAAATCATCCATCAAGCTGTCATTACCATGAGGGCGCGCCCTCAAGGGGTGGACGGCCTAAAGGAGCGTGCCCTTACCCCTATGAGGGCAAGCCCTAAGTCTTCCATATGCTAATCCCATGTCAATCTAGTTATTCTCTGTCAAGTTATCAATCCATACCAAGAGGACGCGTCCTCAAGGGTTGGACGGCTGGAAGGCGCGCCCTCACCCCTACGAGGACAAGCCCCGAGCCTCCGTTGTACTAGTTCAATCCCTAATTGCACCTTGGATATCCCCAATTGATTATTACTTGACCCGAATCTTCCCTAAAAACCCGATACCGAATTTTGGCTATAACAGTTCCCCAATACAAATGTTACACTACTAGAAATATGCTAATAGACATCGGTGTTATAACATCGGTTGAAAATGCCACTGATGTTAAAGGTTGTTTCAACATCGGTTCATTTTTAAATGATGTCAAAGCTATTTATAGACATCGGTTCAAAAGACAACCGTTGTGGATTCTCACTTTTTATAAAATTAAAAAATCCCGTGCCACACTTCCCCCCTTATTACCAAAAAAATTTCCCCCTCTTGTTACCAAAATATTTCCCCCCCTTAGTGAAATATCTATTCCCCCCCAATTTCCCACTTTTCCCACTCACCCTCGTCTCTCTCACACTCACTCTCGTCTCTCTCACACTCACACTCACTCTCGTCTCTCTCGTCTCTCTCATCTCTCTCTCCATCTCACCATCTCTGCAGCTAAAATATATAACCCTAATTATAACCCTAATTTCACCATCTCACTATTTGAAACCCTAATTGAAAGAACCCGACAAAGATAAATTGGAAGAGACCATCTAATTGTAAGCTGTTGCGATTTCAATTTCCATTTCAGCTGCTGCGATTTGTACCTAATTTCAACTAGGTATCTCTCTCTCTCTCTCCCCCCTATATTCTTATTTGTCTCTACTGTTTGCGATTTGTTTTTAATTAGGGCTTTAATTTGTTACTAGTTTGATAAATTCCATTGCATGTGTACCCTTGTTCAATCTTTCCCTTTTTTTTTACTTTCTCCTTGTAATCTCTGTTCAAATTGTTTTTCCCCTTGTGTTACTATATCTATAGTTGTTTCCTTTAAACTGGTAATGACAATTGGTGTGTTAAAATGTGAATTAGTTGATTCTCTTTAATTAATTGAGGGAAGTATTTAGTGGTTATGATTCATTTTGTTTATTTAATTAATTGCCTTTGTTCTGGTAATTTACTTTGTACTTGTTTTGAGTGTTTGTGTGTGTAAGCTAATGCTGGTACATAATTCTTAGTATATAACCTTTTTCTGTCTAGTAGTTCTGGCAACCTTTTATTTATGTAAAACTTTGGAAATTTTTAATTTTTTTAAGTAGTTCTGTTCTTAAATTGGAGGATTTTGTTTTTGCAGATCAAATCTCACAACTATCTTGACTGAAGCAATCCATAGTGCGTGCAGATTTTACTTAAAAAGGAGGTTAGCAGTTCGATCTAAGAAATTCTCGTTTGTTTGTGTTTAGCTTTGATATGATTTCTTCATAGTGGTACACATGATCTATATTACTTTTAGATTTTGAAATTTAACTTTCACTATTTTAGACAGAATATGCTAATTCTTGTAAGATATATATATGTTACTTATTAAGTGTATGTTTAGTATGTAACGATGACTTATTAAGTGTATGCTTACTATGTAACAATGAATTTGCTGATAGTTTATCTTTCTTGATTTTATTATGTAATGATATGATGAAATTGAGGCTGGTAGCTTTCTAGATTATAATTTAGTATATAGTTAAATTTAGCGACTTGGTAAGTTATTTTATAGTTCAATATTTATGTTTGAAATTGAAATCATGTAGGTTCATATTTGGCATACGAATATATGGATAAGTCTTGGATATTGAAAGATAGAGATTCTTTAGAGTACGAAATTGGGGTTGAACAATTCTTGATATTTGCTGAAGAAAATTCTAAAGATCCAATGAGAATTCCTTGCCCATTTTGTCAGAATGCATAAGGAGTATTTAGAAGAAATTCACCGAGGAAAACAGAAAAGTGTTCATTGGCTCATGGGAGAGCATAACCGACTATTTGCTGATTGGTTTGAAAAAAAAGTAGGTTTCATTGTTAGATCATTTTTTTTGTTCAATAAATGGCTAATATTAGTTTAGACTTTGAAATTGACTACTAGTTGTGTTTATGATGATATTTGTAGGTTAATGATGAAATTAGGGAGAATGGCGAACATGTTTTTGAGACGATAAGATGGCTCGCTGGAAAACCATCATTTTATGTTTTGACTTATCAAGGTTATTCGGTTAATGGAGTTCGATACTTTACAAAGCCTCCGAAGAAGTATCACTTTGTGGGTAATGAAGCTTGGAAGAGATTTGTTGCACAGAGGACAGACGATAAATGGCTGGTATAATTTTTTTTTTTGTACTTTACCTTGTTGTGAGTTTTGTTATGTTTACCTTGGTATGGAATGATTGATATATAAATTGATTTTTTTTTTGCAGTCACTACGTACTTTGCAGAGCCAAAGAGTGCGTAAGAGGAAATATCATCATCGCTTGTCAAGGAAGGGGTACATTGGTTTGCAAGAAGAAGAAGTAAGGACCTATATAATGTCAATGCAAATTTCAGTTTTTGATCATTTTTATATATTTTTCCTCATTTTGAACAGATAAAGAAAGGGAACTTGGAGCGTGGAGAGAAACCTGATCGTGCAATTTTTTGGAAGAAGGCTCGTATGCCAAAGGACAAGAACCAAGAGATTGATGAAGATCAAGCCAAGATTTTCTCCAAAATTGTAAGATATTCTCCAATATTATTTTATTTAACAACATATAATATGTGTAAAACATAGGTGCTAAAATAAATTATATTCTTATTTAACTAACAGGACGAATTACTCGAAAAGAAGGACAATGGTGAATTCAAACCATCTGGAACTGATGATGTGTTGACTACGGCGTTGCAAACTCCTGAGCATTCAGGCAGGGTACAAGGAGTTGGTGGTTATGTCACCCCCATAGTGTTCTTTAATTTGCCCAAGCAGAAAAAGTGTAGAATTACAAAGGCGGAGTTGTTGGCCCGTGATCAACAATTGGTCGAGGAGTTGGAAAGAACAAGGCGGGAGATGGCTGAACTCAAGGCATTATTCAATGCGTCCAATATTTACTCTCCAATGTCCGAAAAATCAAGTTACCTACCTGTTCAAGAAGAAGCACAGGTTAAACCACCAAGTGCGAAAGAATTGATAGTCAATGATGATTGTGTTGCTTTTGACGACCCTCCTCCAACTGATAAAAAGGGTCCACGATCTTGTGAGCTGGCAGTGGAAAGCATAGAAAACAAGGTTGCTTTTGGTACGGTTTTTGATGAAGATGAGATGAATGTTTCGGTACATGGAGTGCCTCTAAAGGCTGGACATGTTCGTGTGTCCGTTGACGGACACATCCAACCAGATGCTTTTGTCCCTGTGCCAGTACCTGGTGAAATTGAAATCATTCGCCAAGCTGTTGGCTCGCACTTAGCATGGCCGCGCCATTTGATCATCTTCCCAAATTTGACGGTATTTTACTTTAATAATTATGTCAATGTTTTTTTTAGATTTATATTCCATAAACATTGAAAGGATTCGTGTTTACTCTTATTATTTTTAATTAATTGTAGAAAAAGAAAAAGGATGTGGGGCAGTTGAAGCCAAAAAGTGAGGTGCAGAGGCGTAAAGGATTTAACAAAGTGAAGCTAAATAAGAATGTGCCAAGTGAGTACAAGTTTTTGTATAATCATGTGACAACAACAATGAAAGAGAGTGGAGAATCTGTACCGATTCCATGTGATCCCTTCGTGTTTGGAAATGAAAAGATAATTTATATATTACCTGAGAATTTAAAAGCATTGTTGGAGTTTGACATGATTGGACAAGCTGCAATATCTGCTTATATAGCGTAAGTAATTTTCATTTCGGTCTTGTCATTGTTTATATATATATATATATATATATATATTAAAAGGATAATGTGAGCAATAAAGTTTTCTCCCATGTAGGCACCTGCAAACTATGATTCAGGATCAGAAGAATGATGATGTGGTCTTGTATAGCTTTTTTTGATCCTGGAGCTACATTTACCTTGAACAATGAATTTCAACATTATGTTGCTAGTAAGTTGAAAGAGGGCAATCAAAATCGCATTTACTTCCTGCCACATAATCAAGAGTAAGTGTTTGTAATTAAGACTGTTTTACTAATTAATTAATATATTTACAACTACATTTTGAAAATTCTGACTTGTGTATATTTATAATAAACAGTCAGCATTGGATTTTGGTTATCATATGGGATGGTGATATTTTATTTCTCAATCCTTTGCCTCAACAAACGCGTTTCGACAAAATGGAAAAAGCTTTAACAGAGTAATATTTTCCTATTCTGGCCAATACAATTTGATGTATATATAATTATTGTCTTCCTTGATGGGAAAGTATTATGGACACTATGTCCTTCTCTTTTGCAGGGCACTGAAATCTTACAATGCTCAAACTGGAAGAGGAAACATACCTCCTAATATACAGTATCTTAGTGTAAGTATCTTGCATTTTAAATTCCTACCGTCTAATTAAGTTTCATTTTTTTTAGAACTGACTGATATTATAATTGGAATAGGGATCTCCGAAACAACCCGGTGGGGTTGAACGTGGTTATGTTGTCATGCAGTACATGAAAGAAATCATTTTGGATAAAGAAATTTCTTTTGCTACTAAGGTATGTCGACCTATTAATTTATGAAATTGTCTAATTTATGGCAAATGACTGATTAAAAATAAAAAAGATGCTTATAGGTCAATTAAGTTAATTTAACATAATTGGTATGTGTAGTTTTAAAAATAGTATGATCGACGATGTTCTGCTAATTTTTGTTTTTCGTGTTAATTTTTAGTGGGCGACCAAGACTCGGAAGACTTATAAAGTGCACGAGTTGGATGAGGTGCGCTTGGAGGTTATCAAGTTTATCCAGGATAAAATGTAATGCATTTGGTCTGGTTACCTTTAGTAGTTTTCTTTTGACAATGTAGATGGTTGTTGCGACAGGAATATTTAGTAATTAACTGGTATGTTGGTGCACTAGACAGTTGAACTAGTTTCCTGGCTACGGGCTAGACAGTTGGGTATTATTGATGAGTACCATGTGTTTAGACTGTTGGATGTTTTTGGTTTGGATTGTTAGCTAGCTGGTTATGGATATTAATGTAACCTTGAATATTTTTGTTATGTTTTCTTTGGTATCTGCAGTGTTGCGCTGTAGGAGTAGTTTTGTGATGTTTTGTTGAGTTTTTTGGTGTCAGCGTTTGTGATGTAGAGTAGCTTTGTTTGCAATGTTGAGTTTTTAGGACAGTGCAAATTAACATCACATACAACTAAAAATCGATGTAAAAACCGACCTGGACATCAAATATTACCAATGTCTAAAGTAACAAAGACATCACCATCAAAACATAAATTCGATGTCCAATACAATAATTGCACATCGACTTCAATATAAAACACCGATGTGAAAAAGGGCATATGACATTGTAAATAATTAAAATCTGATGTAAAAAAGCAATTTTAACAACGGCTACATATAAACAACCGATGTAAAATGAATGTTCAACAATAGTGACTACTAAAAAACCGATGTGTTTCTATTCAATATTACATCGGTTTTAATTAAGGCTGATGTCTGATATCTATTTCAACAACTGAGACTGGGACTAAACGAACAAAACCGATGTCTTTTTATGAGGTATTACATCGGTTCATAACGATCATGATGTCTCTTTATGAGGTATTACATCAGTTCCAATCGGTGGCTGATGTCTGATATGACTTTTAACATCAGGTAGATACTAAACCGATTTTAAATCATGTCTTGCACATCAGTTTTAGTTTATAAATCGAGGTTATGTTTCTTTTTAACTTGTGTGTTCTATATTTAAGTGGGTCTAACTTGATAGTATTACTATATTTCAAGTGATAATAATACAAATTTATGAAAATTTTGAGGCAATGACATCAGAATTAGTCTAGAAAACGATGTCTAAATGTGAAGAAGACATCAGTTAAAAACCGATGTCTAAAGTGCGGACTTTTAACATCGCATGCGAAGACATCGGTCTATTGGCATATTTCTAGTAGTGTTATCCCTTCATGACAGTACCCTAATGGCTAAGCTTGTTGTCACAATAATGCGCTTTTGGTGACAGTAAGAAATCTCCGCAGAAGGTGCTGTCAGGATTTCCAAGCTTGCTGTCAGGCTAAAGTAAAGTTGATGTCCGAGGGCTTCCACCAATGTTGTTGTCAGAGTGAATGTACTGTCGTGATGTGCAACATGCTGTCTTCTTGTAACCTTACTGTCAATGCTGTGACAGTAATCTTTATTCTTGATGTCCATCTTGAGTACTTCTTGAGGCTTGAACAAATAAATGAACTTCTACCAAGATGCACTAGAATCTTATTTGTACTAAACAAAAACAGTTACAAAGACATACTCTGGCTGTGACAGTATGTTCATACTTAATAAAATTAAGTACTTAAAATATCTAGTTAAGTTGTCTCATAGCTATCACCCATAAATCCTAACAATCTCCCCCAATTTGTTTTTATGGACAATAACAACAAATTTATAATTAATACATGCTGACAACTTAACTAACAAGATCAGAATTGACAAAGGATTTTTACTTAGCTTCAGATTTCCTAATCTGTCTTGCTTCATCCTCTCTGTTGAGAGCTTCCTCAAGAACTTCTCTGAGTTCTTCCACCAGTGCTTTTTCATTAGCAATGATAGCCTCATCTTCAATCTCATCAAGGTGCTTTTGGACTGTCTTGGAGAGGCATACTCTAGCATCCTGAAGATCCATCCATAAGTCTTTACCAAATGCATGAGTTCTGAACTTCAGTGTGCCTTCAAAAACTTTGAATCTACTTCCAGGGTATGCATTCAGGGTTTTTCTCCTTGACTTCTCCAGCTTTGAGTTTTCACCCTTTCTCCTTTGAAGAATGCCCTCAATCTCAGAAGAGCATAGCTGTTCCAATGGATGAATTGATCCAATCACCAGGTAGAGTAAGTCTTTCAGGGCACTGGTTTTGAGTTTATGAAAGCTTCTCACTGGAATCTCTTCCCATATGAACTTGATTCTCAGAGGATTCTCAAGCATACAAGATTGGTAATTGGGTCCTTCACTCTCCACTTTATTGGCTTCTCTGCTTTTATTCAAGAATGCATCTTCCATATCTTCAGTGGTTTCTCTTCTTGTAGGCTTTGAGGATTCTTCTTGACTTGGTTGGTTTTGCACCTCTTCTTCAGGAATATCATCTTCATACTCAGCTATTTCTTCATCAGAATATTCAAGTAAATGAGCAATGTCATCATCATCATCAAACAGTGACCATTCCCCAAATTTCTGATAGAATTCTTCATCTCTCACAGCTTTGTATGCCAAAACATGGTTCATGACTTTTTCAGGAACATTGTCATAACCTTGCATTAGATTGACCATCCTTACCAAGTAGAAGTATTCAATTCTCCTTGTTTCTGTTCTCCTACTGTATTCAAGAGTTTCTGATACATCATGTGATAACATCTCCATGGCAAAATCCTTTTTAACTATCACAGATCTTGATGCATCAAACCAAAGAACATATTCAGTTGCTTCTTTGTTGTTATCCAACTTCACCTCAACATTCTTGATTTGTTCAGCTTCTTTTTCCAAAAGATCCATAGAGCTGTAGAGTTTTGATTGGATGGGCTTCCTCAGTTTCCTGCCAAGCCCGGTGGCTTTTTCCTTTCCCGAGTACTTGTGTTTTCCTTTCATTGCTTTTGTAGTCTCCTCAGGATCAGGTTCCTGTCTAGAGAACCAAGCCTTGGCTAGGGATTTTGTCCTCTTTGGCTTGACAGTAGGCTTGCTTCCATCCTGAACAGCATCTTTGTTGACAGTGTCCTCCATGACAGTATCTTCCTTGATAGTGTCTTCTGTGACAGCTTCTTTCATGACAGCTTCCTTGAGGACAGTGTCTTCTGTGACAGTATCTTTTTCAACATTTATACTGTCTATTGCATATCTCAAGATATTTGCCTCCAAAGCTTCAATCAATGCAGACTCCTTTTCTTCTGTAACTCCAACATCTTTCTTTTCTTGCACAGGAGCTTCTTCTTTATTTTCCTCTTGGGATTTAGATCCAACATTCCCAAAAGTACTTCCACTAGCATTTCCTGCTTCTCCAGTTCCTCCACTACCATCCAACTCATCATCATCACCATGAGGAACATCATAGGAACAACTTTCTCCTTGTTCAGCTCTGTTGGAGTTTGCTTTGGAGATCATCTTCCTTATAGTAGAGCTCAGTTTCTTGTCCCTTTTCACCAGCAAGTCATAGATTGCATTGACAGCAAGAACTCTTTCCTTGTTGGCTTTAGAGTTGAGAATCATGTTTAACACCTTCAATATTGCCTTTGACTCCATTGTTGAAGTGCCTCCTAGACTCATGTATGCACATCTCCTGCTACCACTTTTAGTGGTACTTTCATAGTAGACACAAAATGGATTGGTGTAGACTTCTGGAAGTTTTTCTGAAATTAAATTCAGCATTTGCAGATGTAAGATCTCATTGAAGGATGTATGGTTTGCCTTGATTTTGTTCTTCATCACTGTTAGCACCTTTGCTGGAAGGCTCTGCAACAGGTGCATGGTGATGAATACAGATAACTCAGTGTTTAAGTACACATCAATATCCCACCTTCTTTCTTCATTGATCTTTACACATACACTGGTGATTTTCTCTTCAAGCAAGGTTGAACAGTTATTCAACCTTCTGCTAGGCTCCTTCATAGCTCCCTCGACTATCTTGTAGAAGTCCTCATCATGATTTTTCAAAGTGCTTTCCCTGTAGTCAACCATCAAACCATTGGCATCTTTCTGGCTGAACTATGTTCCTTCACTCCATGTGTTACCTGACAAGATGTATTCATGCATTTTGTCTTTCCCTTTTCCCGGCCTATTTTGCTCCTCCTTTTCTCTCCATTGCTTTTCAAGGGCACTCTCCTTTGGCATTGGAGTTGGCTCTCTTATTGACACAGGAGGTAGTACTAGTTTCTTGGAAGGAACATTCCCTTGCATTGCTTCCAGGGCTTCCAGGGCTTCTTTAGACATAAGAACTGTTTCTTCAGCCATCTCATATTCAAAGAGATTTTCATCTTCTTGCTGTTGCTCCCCCTTACTTCCTGAACCTCCTTTTGCTCCCCTTTTTCTCTTTGCAGGCACTGTTTTCTTTTTAGCTGCAGGCTCCCCCTCACTCCTTGAAACCTCCTTTGAGATAGGCCCCCCCTGAGCAACATCCTACTTGGGGACACCTACTGATTCTGATTGTTCCTTTCCTGATTCTGCCCTTTGTGATTCTGATCTTGCCCTTTTCTCCCCCTTAGGTAGGTTGGCAGCATCAAGACTTGCAGAAAGAACCTGAATGGTTTCCTGAATACTGGAGAAGATAGAGGCCACCATGGTAGAAAGGCTGTCAATCTTGGATTTTATGGAGAGACACCTGTTCTCTAGAGCTTCCAACCTGAGTGCAGTAGAGGGGCCACCTGTTCTTAACCTTCTTGAGGGTGAAGGAAAAGATTGGGGCTTGGAAGCTGTGGGGGTTCTCACACTCTCATTGTTTTTTTGAGTGATCTCATCACTCCTCACAAAAGAATCTCAAGGCCTAGTGCCTGTAACTGTGGGGCTCCCTCAAATTCTCTCTGGACATGCTCAAGTCCCTCACCTTTTGCCAGCTCATTTGGCTGCCTCTCATTTTTATGCTCACCTCTCTTTTCTTTTGTCTCTCTTTTCCTTTGCACACCCTCACTCATCCTAGATGCAAGGGTATGAGTAGTACTTACATGCATGAAATAGATGGTTTAGAATGTACCTTTAAGAACTGAGATAGTGGCACATCATCATCAGAGACATCTTCAACAATTACAGCATCAAAATCAGACTGAGCAGAGGTGACAGGAACTTTGTCAGGAATGTTACTGTCAGTTGGAAGATTGACAGTAGGTTCCACTGCATCTTGGACAACATGTTTGGTTGTGATAGCAATGTCAGCTGAGTCCTTGACAGCAGGGTCACCTGTGACAGCAACATTTTCAAAGTCTTTGACAGCAACTGAGGCTGTGACAACATCTTCCCTGAGGTAAGATGCTCCTTGGAGATTGAACAAGGTACTGGCTGTTTCACTTTCTAGCAAAGATGTACCTTGCTCTTTCTCAGTGTTTGAAGGAGTGGTGTCCATTTCACTTTAAGAGATGGGTTCTTGTGGACCACTTGATGGGGGCTCATCCATGATTGGAGATGGATGATCAAAACTTGAAGGGTTGGGACTGTCCCCATCTCTAGGTTGTGGAGAAGAAACAAATGAATGAGTAGGGAAGGAAGAAGGTGAAAGTGGAGAAGAGAGTGATGGCTGCTCCACAGATGGAACTTGTGAAGCATCAATGGGGGAAGTGAAATCCTCACTGTGTCCTGACTCCATGTGTGTTTCTGCAAGTGGAGGTTCCTCATGAGTTGGAACATGAGGTTGTGCAGACTCTTTACAGGATGCCTTGGGAGACAGGCCAATTTCAATAGATGTCCCTTGTTGAGAAGGAACATCTAGGGAGGAGTTTATTTCCCTGGTTTCGTCTACAGTCTTTTGGGAGACTGCAGGGAGGCTGACAGTGGTTTTGGTCCTCTTAGCTCTCTTCTTCTTAGGCTCAGGAGGAATCACTATGGGTTCTGTTTGACTACCTTCCTTATTTGCTGCACTAGGTACATGAACTCCCTCTTGACTCTCAACACTACCACCAACACCAGTCTCTAGGGGTCTTTTTCTGGATTCTTGTAAGGCTTGTCTCTGTACTTTGGGAAGTCTAGAGAACCTAGGCTGAGTGTATGGGGTAGAATGAGGGATAGCTGAATTGGGGTCTAATCCAGCTTCATTCTCAACAGTGAAGGTGTCAAAACCAGAAGGCAATGGAAAATCAAGGTTAGGCACTTGATCAACCAGGTGTTTGGTGAAACATAGTGGAATATGTGCATTTCAATTCTGTGAAGTGAGAGTTGTGTGAGTGTTTCTTTTCAGTACAGAGCATACCTCTAAACGAGGGGCATTCTCATCAAAATCACATAAAGAATTAATGCACAACATTAGAAAGCGAGGATAGATGTTTACCTTCTTACCTATCGCAGCCTTGAGGTGTGCCGTGAGTAGCTTTCCAACATCCACTTTGTACCCATGAACAAGAGAGTGAGTGAGCTTCTTGATGTAGGTGGGAATTCCATTCCAGCCTGTCGTCTTGGTAGAGAACACTTTCACCATTGCATCAAACACCATGCTCCACTCCTTGCGGAGATACTTCATGTCCATTTCACCAGAAGGATACCATTTTGTTGTTCCCTCTTCAAGAATGGGTCCAGAATACCCAATTTTCAGGAAGAGCTTCTTGAGGGTCTCATCACTAGCAAGCTCGGTATAAGTCTTTCCTGGTTCTAGAACAATTCCCAAAGCTGCATTGATGCCCTGAACATTGAGAGTGTAACTGTGCTCCTTGATTTTGAACTGAATAGAGGAGATGTCACCATCTTCTTGAGCAACAGCTGTCTCCCACAAATTTTCAATCCTGTCTAGGTCAAGAACAGGAGTTGAGGTAATTGCGTACCCAAGATAGGACTTATTCATGAAAGAAACAAGCCCTTTGAAATCGTCACCAGCATCACTAGGAGAGTAAATGCCAGCAAGGTTAGTTTGTGAAATTTATTGTTTGGGGGCCATTTTTGCTTGTTGAGAGAGGAAAGAAGGTAGAAGATGAATTGCTTGGAGAGAAGAGAAAGGAGAGTGTTGTGTTTACTTTTTGAGAACAGTTGTATGTTTGATGAATTTAGAGGGAAGTTCAAGCGTTTTTAACGGACAAAGTGGAAAAGTGAAATCGTGTCTTAACCCAATTAACAGTCACGTGGGTTACTGGCGGATTTCTCTCTCCTCGTGGAGGATGAGTGTCCAAAATTAACGGTCCACTACTTTGACAGTAACCTGTGCGCTCAAAACAACCGTGTCAGTAACTTTGGTGTGATGACAACATGTTTTGCGTGACAGAAACATTTCGCGCAAAACTTACTGTCATCGTTAAGTTGTCATATGACAGTATCCTTTACAAATCATGACAGAAGGTTGTTTAATGCTGTTGAGAAGCTAACTGTCAATTAACCGTGACAGCTACTTTTCTTGATGACAGCAACCTTTGCAGGAAAACAACAAATGTCGAGACTTTGTATTGAAACTGTTATGATAAATGACTTAACTGAAGAGACACCAGTTAAACATATGCAATATTTATTACTGATTCATTATTCATTCATAACAGAATTCAACCATTTAAGCAATTAACAACACATACATCAAACAATAAGAAACTACAGAAGAAAATGGATAAATTTTATTAATTGAAGAGGGTGAAATTACTACACTTGGTAAGATTACCTATTCATTACAGTTTTTCTTAACCAATTCTAGAAATTCTACCCTAACTTCCTCTTCTGTGGTTCCTTCTTCCTTGAGGAGTGCTTGAAACTCATTCTCCTCTTGTTAGGTCGTAGATAACGATTATAGAAGGGGGGTTGAATGTAATCGTATGAAATAATCGAATAAACAAATATAAAAACAATCAATATCAGCTTTTATTAACCTTTATAAAAACTGATACAAACTCTCTCAAGAAACTATGAGTTCTTAAGAGCTACTAGGTTTACAAAAATACTCGTGAAAAGCTATTACTCTCGTAAAACCTATCATGTGTTTATATATGCACACAGCTACACATTCTGTTACATAAGATAATCTACATTAAATTAGATTGATCTTCTTGTCGCTTATCTTCTGTAACAGCTTCGATGAAGTATATCTTCTACAAATCAATCCTTTCCTGAAATCACGGAATAGTATCAATCAATATCTTCTGACTTGTCCTGCCACTGATGATGATATCATCAGACGTCAGCTCCTGATGCTCCAAGTACTGATGCTATCCGATCCTGACACATTCATTAAATCATCATTTTCCAACAATCTCCCCCAATTTATACTTTCTGAAATAAAGCATAAATTCTCTGGATTTAATGATGCCAAAACTTCAATCAAATACTCGTAGGATTAAAATAAGGATTTTGCTTCAGATATCCTTCATAATCAGACACTCTTATGAACCCCATGTTCTTCTGAAGAAACTGCTTCATCAACTCATCATCTTTTTCTAATAACAAGTCAATCATTTTTCTCCTCAGCTTCCTCAGACTTTCATCATCATTGTCTGTCTAATAAATTGCTGCTCTCAGATCTTCAATAGAACTTCTCAGCATTCTTTCATCCAGATAGATAAGTTTAACTCTTTCACTATCAGGACTGAAAGATAAATACTCCACTCCCAGAGTCTTCTCAATGAATGCACTCCCTTTCTTCATTTCCACCTCTTGTCCATCCATGTCAATGTATTTAGGAGTATATCCAGTATTTTTCAGATTAAGCCCCATCAAATGCAAATTAATACTGGATTGAATCTTCTTCCTCCACTTTACACACAGATCATCTTTAGGAATAAACATATACTGTACATACCTCAATTATTCCAAGTTCTTCATTGAGATATCCAGCTCTGTCAGTACGAGCGTTGATCCATCCTTAAGGAAATACACTAGCTTTTCTTTAGGCAGATTTCCATCATGAACATCATACACCATTTGAACAGAAATAAGTTTATCAAGATGCCTTTGAGTAACTTTATCACTCAGATTTTCTGTTAAACATGCTTGATCATATAATGCTGCCTGAGGAATTATTTCTGCATCAGGATGACCAATCCCTCCATGTGTTCCTGTCCGTCGACATTCATTCTTCTTCTTTGCAATCTCTTCATAATACTTCTTGAATTTTCCAGATCCATCAATACTAGAAATTCCAGGGAGATTTTTGAGCTGTCCACTTGATTTAAAAATCTCATTGAGATGAAGATGAGATTTATCTTCCCTGACATCATAGCCTTTTCCTCTGTACCCTCTAACCTTCTTGAATTCGTAAGCATTTCTCGAACTCCTTTCAACATTATCCTTCTTTCTCAGATATTCTTGCAACATGACTCCTGACTTAGTGAAGCTTCGTTGTTGTAAAGACTTAAGATAGTCCTTTTCTGCTTGCTTAGCTGCTTCCACATTTAATGATGTTCTTACAAGAAATATATGTCTGTCATTCCTTGAGTCTTCCCTTCTTCTCCTTCTTTGAACTAGAGAAACATCATCATCCTCTTCAACACTTTGTTCAGTGACTATCACTTGAGATGGACCTTCAAGAACTTTCTTCCCTTTTTCCTTGACAAGACTGGCAGATAATTCAGATGACTTATCTGCATCAGTATTTCATCCTTCTTTGATCACAATACCTTTTTGAGATTCTGAAGGTGATTTGATAGCCCTTGCTCTTCCTCTACCATGACCTCTACCTCTAGACCTGTTTCCCCTCTTTTCACTTCTGACAGTTCCTTTCTGTGAATTCAGCATTTCATACTCTATCCTTTGAGCTTCCACCATTTCTTCTACATCCTCATCAGGATACATTTCTTGAAGAAGTTTTCTAGCTTGCTGCTCATTGAATGCTTCAAGTCTGGGATCTTTATAGTGCACAGTGTATTCTATTCCATCAATATTCATAGTCTGATGAAACTTCTTTGCCTGCTCAGCAGTTGTCACTATAACATCATGAGATTGCCTCTTAGAACTAGATCCAGAGATTTGTGTTGACTGCTGTCTTTGACTTTGATTAGACACAGTGATTTGTGTTCTAGCTGCAGCATCAGTAAATACATGTTTCTGACTGGATCCTCCATCAGGAGCATCATCCCTCCTTAGAACCGCTAACTCCGGAGAGCATTTGGTTGACACTACTTTCTCCCCTTTTTTGGCATCAGTACCAACATCAGGAACAAGAGAAGAGATAAGTAAATCCAGCTTAGAATCCATAGATTCAGCCTTTGTAATATCCCAAATTTTTGTAATAATTAAAACCTTGATGAATAGTAAAATTTCCACTGATGAATAGTAATTTTGCTGATGAAAAGTTTTTCAGACCACACTATGTAGACGACATGGAATGAATGTTTCGAAGTGATATTATTGATGTATAAGGAGAATAAGTGAATGCAAATGCAATCAGAATCAGAAGATTCCCATTCGAGTTTTAAATCACTATTCACTGGACAGTTAAGGATGTATTGATTTTATCGTTTGAAGAAAGTATGTGGAATGAGAAATCCATGATCATATCTTAAACCAAGGTGAGAAACCTAAGATTATATATTAAACAAAGGTAATGGAAGGATAAAGGAAGTACCCTAGCTTTGGTACAGAGAATCGTTTTTAAAACCACTTGAAACTATCGCGAAACAAAAGCGTAATAAATTATGGATTAAACCCTAACCAAAGGAGGAGTATTATATGAGATCATCAAGTGTAATATATAAAAGGATTGAGGATGCAAAGGATGACATAAGCATGATGCAAGGAAATGACATAAGCATGACAAAGTGATGACAAGGTGATGAATCACCACCTTGTCACCACTTTCACCACCACCACAAGTTCAAATAAGCCTTGTCATTGATGACCAAACTAGTTATTAGCCACACAAATCAATTACTAAGTGTTAAGGATTAATTAGACAAACAAAAGGAAAAGAAAATCAAAGAAAACAAAAGCAAAAGCAAAAAGAGATGCATTCATGAAGAACAAACTTTCGGCTATTTCATTCTTGAAGAAGCTTAAAACTTTTGCTCCAACTTCCACTCAACCATAAATCTTGATCTTGGGCTCTAAATCACCCTCTTCCAATATCCAAGGTAGATCTCTAATCTTAGCCTCATCCATGGATCATAGCTTGGTCAAAAATGGATTCAAAGTTGATGATGAATAGTGATGTGAATAGTAAACTCATAAGATCTTGTTTTGTTTTGATGATTTTAGGTTTGATTAGCATAGTTAAGGAGCAAGGAAGGATATACCACCCATATATAGACTTTGTTAAGATCCAAGGAAGGTATAAAACTTCTTTCTTTTTAAGATTATGCTTTTATCTAGTAGTTAGAAGTGATTGAATGAGAACTATGTAGTAATGAAGCATGTATGCATGATTTTAAGCATGTTTGATGGTTGATTTGTGGATAAACTTATGAACTAGAGTATGATCATGTTTGGACAGAAAAATGGTAGTATTAGCTTGAGTTTGATTGGTGGTTGGTTGATGGTTGAATTGTAGTTGGATTGAGTGTTTAAAAACACGGGAAGTACGCGTAAGCGCCGTTACCATGTCAGATTTTACTTAGGTAGTTTAGACAGACACCATGGTTGTAATACAGGACTTAAACATGAAGTTTCTGACCATGAGAATGTAGGCTCTGTTTCCTAGATTGTTTTAGCGAAAGAATCGTGTCGTTTCGATTTACGGTTTAGGAGAAACGTCCGTTTTAGTGAAAGCGGTTTCGCGTAACTAGATAGTTCATTGTATGAACTTTGAGATAGGGATCAAGCCCTTTAAAATTGGAATTGGATTGAGATATTAAAATGAATACTATTATGTATAGTTTATAAAGGAACCTAGAAGGTTTCGTGTCAAAATGATAAGTTTGTGATTTTAGAAAAATGTGAGAACAAAGGTTGCGCGAGTGAAATACCCTTAAGGGATGGTTTAAAACAAGGAAATGGTAAAGTAAAAGAACTTGGGATTTGTGAATGGTTTTCACCCAAGCTTTTGACTTAGAAGTTTACGGAATGTCACGAGGTGATAGATGACCAAGAGCGAGACGTTTAATTTTCATTGGTAGAACTGTAGTGCTTGAGTTATAGCACATTAAATGGTTCTAGGGGACTGACTGTAATTGTATATCTTGTTATAGATCGACGCGCACACTCTCAAGCCCCCACTACCACACCACCAAGACCCCAAGGCAAGTTTTCAAACCCTACACCATATAATGATGCTGTTGTTATATATGTTGTGGTATTGCTATATATGCTGCTTAATGATGTGAAATGACTTATAAACTGTTTTCGCTTTTTAATAAAAAGCGGTATAAGATATAAGTTTATATGCTAGATAAATACTAGATATAAACCAAGGTTAAAGGTTAAAGACTCTAAGTATAGAGTACTTGTACGATTGTTTTCAACTTAGACCGGGAGTCAAATTATTATTTTGTTTTAAACTACTGTCAAAAGCTGGAAGGTTCCAGGGACGGTTATATTTTAAAGATTTATTAAACATTCCAATATCTATATTATGGGATATTTAAGGTGAGATATTTAAATAATATTATAATAAATATTATTTGAATATTATTTAATTAAGTGAATATTATTTTGAATATTCACTTAAGTGATTTATATTGAATAATAATTCAATATTTATTAATTGATTATTATTTAATTAAGTGAATATTATTTTGAATATTCACTTAAGTAGTTTATATTGAATAATAATTCAATACTTATTATTTGAAGATTATTTAACTAAGTGAATATCATTCTGAATATTCACTTAGGTAGTTTTATATTGAATAATAATTTAATATTTATTATTTGGGTATTTATTAAATATTCCTCCATTAATTTTAGAAAATAATAGAATATAAAATAAAGGTTGTGAAGAAGATTTCACAATAAAAAGAGTCTCCGATGATTTTATAAAATTCCCGGAAGGTCAAAAAGAACTAATTTTTAATAAGAAATTCATATAAAATGCAATTAAAAGCATACACATATATTTTAATCCATACCATTCACCAAGTAAACATCTAATTATCACACTTTCAAGTATCCACCTTTCACACAATACTCACATATCATAGAACTCTAATATTATTAAATATTAATATTGTACAAGCGTTTTTCTGAGTCGTTATACCTCAGAAGCCTTATGTCGCATAGTCATCAAATGACCTATGTCGCATAGTCCTCAGAAGCCTTATGTCGCATAGTCATCAAATGACCTATGTCGCATAGTCGTCAAATGACTTATGTCGCATAGTCGTCAAATGACTTATGTCGCATAGTCGTCAAATGACCTATGTCGCATAGTCATCAAATGACCCATGTCGCATAGTCATCTTATGGCCTATGTCGCAAAGTCTTCAAAGGCTATATCGCGTAGTCCTCACAAGGGAGATCGCGAAGTCAGGAATGAAGTGGAGTTCACGATATCAACACTTAGCCGTTTATAACCAGACAAATCAAGGTACAGAACCAAGAATCAAAAGAGAAAAATACTGAAGCATTTGTTCTGGCAAGGTGGTCCAAAGAACAGATGGCAAATCTACAGCTAAACTTGGAGAGAAAGATAAGAGACAAGCAGCTACAGAAACGGGAAAGATTCCGAAAAGTAGGTGGTCCTTCCTGACACAGTGAACTTCTTATGGCAGGACAAGTTGGACTTTCAGAAGGGGTAGCTGTGTAATATTGTGTGTACCTAGTTTGTATAGGTGAATATATATATATTGTGCACACACCATTGTAAGCTGCAAGAGAGATACATATAGTTTTTATCTCAAGCTCTTTTCTCTGTAAGCAAGCAAGTATAAACTGTTCTTGTTTAGAAGCCAAAAATTCGATTGTGAATTTATTGGAAAGCTGTAGTATTTAATTTGCTTATACAAAGTAGATTAAAGTGATTGTGCGTGTTGTTTACTTTCTGCATATTACATAGCATAATCATATATAGTTTACATTTAGTTTCAAGAAAGCAAAAATTCATCAAACTATCCATTCACCCCCCCCCCCTCTGTCTAGTTTCTAGGTGATATTCATTCCTAACAAGTGGTATCAGAGCGAAGGATGTTAACGTACAAACAGGAAAAGATCAAGAATGAGTTCACAGAAACTGAGCAGTATCAAGATTCCTCCCTTTAACAAGGAGCACTACAGTTTATGGAAAAAGAAGATGTTGTTTTTCATCAAAGCTTCTAACCCCATGTATTTAGATATTCTAAAACATGGTCCCTTTATTCCAATGATCGAGATTGGTGAAACAACCCATGGCACTGAGATAGTACCAGCAAAACATGTGCCCAAAGACCCCTCAAAATACACTGATCCTGAAAAGGAGAAAGTAGCACTGGATGGACATCTTCAACTCATCATTTGTGAATCTATGGACTTCAACATGTATGGCACTGTTGCTCACTGTACTAGTGCCAAAAAGATGTGGGATCTTATAGAAGTGCTCTGTGAAGGAAGTACTGAAGTAAGGAAGAACAAGAAGCAGATTCTTGTCTCACAATATGAAGCCTTCATGGCTCAGCCAAAAGAGGGAATCACAGAAGTGTTTGAGAGATTCAATAAGCTGATAAACGAGCTCAAACTCTATGACAAACACTATGAGACAGAAGAGCTCAATATGAAGTTCTTACTAACTCTTCCAGATCACTTGGAACCAAGAATCTCTTCCCTTAAAGAAAGAGATCTAACAAAGATTGGTTTTGATGTATTGTATGGTGTTTTGAAGACATATGAGTTAGAGTTGTTTCAAAAGAGATCTATTCAAGCAAAGCAAGGATTAGTGGCCAATACCTCTTGTGCCCTTATTGTTGACAATCTAGGTCAAAGAATGGATTCTCTAAAAATCAGTCAAGTCAAGATTGAGGAACTGGAAAGTGATGACACTGGTGATGAAACTCAGGTTGTGTATGATTTACCTGAAGAGGATGAGTTCTACAGCATAGATGAACTGGACAAGATGGAAAACAAATCTTTTGCTTATATGGCTAGGAGATACCCTAACATCAGGTTTAAGAGGAAGCAGCCATTCAAGTCTAGATTCAATAATGGAAATGCTGGTGGTTCAGGTAGCTCAAACTCTTTCAACAAAGGAACAGGGATTGCTGGTGCAGTTAAAGGAGGATACAAATCTGGGAGTGTGGATAGGTCCAAAATAAGATGCTATAACTGCAATGAACTTGGGAATTTTGCCACTGAGTGCAAAAAGCCTAAACAGGTCAAGAAGGACAAAGCATACTTAGAGCTTGAAGCTAAGTTTGAGGCTCTACTCAAGAAACAACAGGGTAAAGCTTTTATTGCTGAGGGAAAATGCTGGGATGCCTCTGATGAAGAAGAAGAACAAGAGTACTCAAATTATGCCTTGATGGCATTTTCTGATGATGGTGATTCTAGTCAGGGCAACAGGAATAAAAGAGTCATATGGATCTTGGACAGTGGATGCTCAAGTCACATGACTGGTGATATAGCCCTACTATCACATTTTGAGGAAAAGGCTGGCCCATCAGTAACCTTTGGAAATGACAACATCGGTTATACAATGGGATATGGCAGTATAAAATCTGGAAATGTCATTATTGAAGATGTAGCATTTGTTGAAGGACTGAAGCATAATCTCTTAAGCATTGGACAATTTACAAATAGGGGTTTCAAAGTGGAATTTAATGAAGATCATTGTTCAATCTCAAAAAGAGAAAGTGGTGAAGTTGTTCTAACTGGTGTGAAGAAAGGAAGCCTGTTTGTAGCTGATCTCAAGGCTGCAGACAAGGGAGAAATTTGTTGTCTCTCCACTAAAGCCACAAATGAGGAATTCTGGATATGGCACAAGAAACTGTCTCACTTGAATTTTCAGGCAATGAACTCTCTAATCAAGAGAGAACTCATCAGGGATTTGCCTGCCTTGGAGTTTGTGCAAGATGGAGCATGTGAAGCTTGTCAAAAAGGAAAGATTAAAAGATCTAGTCACAAGAACAAGTTGCTCAATACAAACTCAAAACCTCTGCAGCTAATTCACATGGATTTATTTGGTCCTGTGAATGTAATGTCCCTTTCCAAAAAGAAATATGCTCTAGTGATGGTTGATGATTTTTCAAGATACACTTGGGTGGAATTCCTATTCTCCAAAGATGAAGCACCTCAAGTCATAATAAATCATATCAAGAGAGTTGATAGAGAAGCACAAAGAACTGGTTCCTCTGTAGTTGCTTTGAGAAGTGATAATGGAACTGAGTTCAGAAATTCAACATTGTATGAGTTTTGCAAAGATAAAGGAATTTCTCAACAATTCTCAGCTCCTAGAACACCTCAACAAAATGGAGTAGTTGAGAGAAAGAATAGAACTCTCATTGAAGCTGCAAGGACAATGTTATTGGATGCAAAGCTACCTACTAGCTTTTGGGCTGATGTTGTTAACACAACATGCTATGTGAAAAATTGAACATTGATCAATAAGAAGTCTGGCAAAACTCCTTACTCATTAATGACTGGAAAAAGTGCATCCTTCAAGCATCTGCATGTTTTTGGAAACAAGTGTTTTGTGATGAAAGATACCTCTGAGCATGTTGGAAAATTTGATGATAAGGCATTTGAAGGTATCTTTATTGGATACTCTCTGGAAAGGAAAGAATACAGAGTGTTTGTACCTGAGCAACACAAAGTCATGGAAAGCATGGATGTTACCTTTGATGACAAGAAAACTCCTGGACTTAAAACAAGTGATCAAGACAGTGTGCCATTAAGATTTGAGAATCAAGGTTATCTTGAGGATTCTGAAAGTGAAGATGAACCATCTGTTCAAACTGTTCTAGAAAATGAAGTTCTTGAAGTTGACAATCTTCTTCAAACACCTGTGCAAGGGTTCACAAACACAGGGGGAGAAGAAGAGAATGCAACTGTCAACCAAAATGAGCTTGGAACAGATCAAGGAAATGAACAGGGGCACACAAGGAAATGGGACAGAGCCCGCACTACGGATCAAATCATTGGAGATCCTAGTGAGGGAGTTAGAACAAGAAGGGCGACTATGAATACATGTCTGTATAGCTGCTTTCTGTCACAAGAGGAACCTAAAGTAGTTGAAGAAGCTTTGAAGATTTCTGATTGGATTGTTGCCATGCAAGAAGAATTGAATCAATTTGAGAAAAACAAAGTATGGGAGCTAGTGCCACCTCCTGAAGGAAAGAATGTTATTGACACCAAATGGGTGTTCAGAAACAAGATGGATGAAGAAGGAGTGGTAATAAGAAACAAAGCAAGGCTGGTTGCCAAAGGATACTGTCAGCAAGAAGGCATTGATTATGATGAGACATTTGCACCTGTAGCTAGACTGGAAGCCATCAGAATCTTCCTGGCTTTTGTAGCTCACTCAAATTTCAAGGTGTATCAAATGGATGTGAAAAGTGCATTTCTCAATGGTGATCTTGCTGAAGAAGTTTATGTATCTCAACCACCTGGCTTTGAAAATGAAAACTTCCCAGACTTTGTGTACAGACTGCTTAAGGCACTATATGGACTCAAACATGCACCAAGAGCCTGGTATGAGACTCTATCTCAATTCCTTCTTGAGCATCAATTTACCAGGGGTACAATTGACAAAACCCTATTCTTCAAGAAGCATGGAAATGATATCATTCTTGTTCAAATCTATGTGGATGATATCATCTTTGGCTCTTCAAATGAAAAACTCTGTGAAAGGTTCTCTAAGTTGATGCAAAGCAAATATGAGATGAGTATGATGGGAGAATTAACCTACTTTCTAGGTTTGCAAGTACATCAAAGGGAGGATGGCATCTTCATAAACCAATCAAAGTATGTCAAAGATCTTTTGAAGAAATATGGTTTAGAAGACTCATCCCCTGCAAAAACTCCCATGTCCACTGCAATCAAGCTTGATGAAGACAAGAAAGGCAAAAGAGTAGACATCAAGGTTTACAGAGGCATGGTTGGATCACTACTCTATCTCACTGCTAGCAGGCCTGATATCATGTTTGCCACATGCCTTTGTGCAAGGTTCCAGTCTGATCCCAAGGAATCTCACATGATGGCTATCAAAAGGATTTTCAAATATCTGAAAGGGACTCCTAATCTTGGGCTATGGTATCCAAAGGGAACTGGGTTCAACCTGGTTGGTTACACAGATTCTGATTATGCTGGATGCAGAATTGACAGGAAGAGCACCTCTGGAAGCTGTCAATTCTTAGGTCAAAGGTTAGTGTCATGGTTCAGTAAGAAACAACAGTCCACAACAACATCACAGCTGAGGCTGAATATATTGCTGCTGGAAGTTGCTGTGCTCAATTGCTTTGGATTAGAAATCAACTCATGGATTATGGACTAGTGTTAGAACACATTCCTCTAATGTGTGATAATACTAGTGCAATATCCATAGTTGCCAATCCTGTTAATCATTCTACTACAAAGCACATTGAGATCAGGTACCATTTCATTAGGGAACATGCTGCAAATGGTACCATAGAAGTCTCTTATGTTCCAACTGAGAAACAATTAGCTGACATATTTACTAAACCTCTGAATGAAGCTGTCTTCAACAGACTTGTGAGTGAAATTGGAATGCTCAATCCTTCATTTAGTTGTTCTAAGTAAGTATGCTAGTTAATTGTTGCAGCAGTAAATTTTCACTGTATATAAATGCTCTATTTATTTGGAGTGAAAATTAGCTGAGATATGATCTATAAATATTTCAGTATTTTACTGCATATTTTTCAAAATCATATTTGGTTATGAAGTTGTGAGCTTTTGAGACATCCCGATATAGATGATTTTGAGAGTTCACGACATAGTACAAATCAAACAGACTTATATCGCAAACTGTTAAAATTGTGAGACTTTGCGATATAGTTCATTTCATGAGTTTGCGACATAGTTCATTTTAATGACTTTGCGACTTAGAATAACTATATCGACAAGTCTCCATATTTGACAGAATTTTGATTTAAATTTACTTTATTTCAATTTTTGATTTAAGTCTGACAAAATCTTAAAATTTCAAAAAGAGAGTTTTAGACAGGGTATTTTCACTATATCGCAAAGTCATCCAAATTCTGATATCCTCAAGACTTTGCGACATAGTTCAATTCAGGACTCTGCGATATACTTTGCAAGGACTTTGCGGTACATGCCATTTTGAGACTTCGCGACATGCAATTAGTCTGTACATATTCATAACTCCGTATTAGTGTCTCTATCATATAAATACTTTTTGTCGACCGTTCACAACTTTTCATCTTGTCTATTGCTCTCAATTTCTAAAACCTAAACTCTTCTCTCTATTCTTCAATCTCAATCTCAATTTCAATGGCACCCAAATCTCAAACAGCTTCCTCTTCAAACCCTTTAACCATTCCCAAAGAAACAAATCTTCTCACCATTCCCTCTGAGGCTGAGGCTAACCCAAGGTACAAGTGTTTTGTACGGTTCTTGAACACTTCCTACCTACGCCAAGCCCTAACCCTGAACCCTACCTTGTATGTCGATGTGTTGGAAGGATTCTGGAGAACGGCGTTGGTATCAACAATGGCTAGGGAAGATGGAACCTCATTCCAGGAGGTTAATTGTTCAATTGGAGGCAAACACTTCCAGTTTGGTGAAAAGGAAATCAATGAAGCTTTGGGGTTCAAGGTGAAGGGTCATGACCAAGAAGCTACAGATGCTCAAATCGTAGACTTCATGACCTTCATTCTGTATGCTGATGAGATAGATACTGGAAAGCTCAATAAGAAGTTTGTGAGAAGGGAGTGGTCATTTCTGTTTGACGCACTCCAGAAGGTGTTTCTATGCAGGAAGACAGGATGGGACCATATCAGTCACATTGCTGTGAAGCTAGCCTACTCCCTGGCCAACAACCAGGAGATCAATATGGGAGCCATAATTCTCAAGGAATTGGCTCAGAGGCTAGGCAGGACCGTTCGTGGTAGAGGTAATGACATCTTTTACCCTCGTTTCCTTCAAGTTATTTTAAATTATCTTGACGCAAATATCCATGAATTGGAGGGTATAGATAAAACTAAAATGGCTTATTCCAAGTCCATGTCCAAAGTTCTATTTGGCTCATTGGACACAAGGAATCAAGTGGATGTGATTCTAAGTGTGACCAAGCATATGCAGGACACATTTGAGTCTTATCCACTTGATAAGCCCATATACCATGCACTTTCCTGGACAGGGGAGGCCGAGACTGAAGGAGCTACACAGTCTAACCCCAGCCTTCCCATCCCATCCAGTAACCCAATTGCAAACACCACTGTAGAAGCTAGGCAGCCAAGTGCATCAATCTCTCAAAAGGTTGGTGTTACTAAAAAGAAGACCAAGAAGAGAGCCCTATAAGTGATAAATGAATCTGTAGAAATAGAAAGTGAGACTCCTGAGTCACCTCTCACCAGACAAAAGAAGAAGTCAAAACCAATACCTACCACTGAATCCTCCCAACAGGATTCAGATGTGGAAAAAGGGGTACACCTGCTACTGTCTATGGCATCTCAACAGGTCATTGGCATTGAAAAGAGCAGCCTCCCCACTGCAACCTGTACAGAGTCTGCACAGGGTCAAGAACTCACTCTTGACCCTAGGAGAAATAAGGATGATCATACACAGAGTGGAGAGCACATCACTATTGAAACTCCTCCTATTTCTCAGGGGGAGTTGCCACAATCAAAACTACACCACACTTCTCTTCCAGAATCTACATCTAACATTTCTTCTCAACAGATTAGTCATTCACATGACTTTTCTGAAATTGATCAATCACAATCCAATACTGTGATTGAGCCAAACTCAAGTGACATGGTGCATGACACTGTGCTCACCACCCAGGAACCACATCCAGTTGGTCAGGGAATGCATGCTGGGGCATATCCTAATGACACCAACACAAACATGGAGGATTCACCAGTTTTTACTGGAGACTCTATGCCAAATTCTCCCATCCTCAGGGATGTGGAACTGTCTTCACAGACAAATAGGGCTGATGTTGTAACACATCCCATTTCAATGGAGACAACATCAGACTCTACAGCCATTCCAAGGCTGGATGAGACTCAAAAACTCACATCTCATGAAGTGCCTAGCACTAGCTCTCACTTGGCTCAGGCCACTCTGTCAGAATGGCTGAAGCCTGTGCAACATGACAGGCCTTTAGGATCATCAATTGTGCCTTCCCAAATGACAGAAGAAGCTATTCAAGATCTCCATGTGGCACAGATTGATGAGTTCTCAAAAATAGCTCAACACCTCCTCACCTCCAACTTGCCAAATGCCGATGATGAAGCTATTCTACTTTGCCACAAGGAGGATGTTGCAGCTCAGCAGGAGAAGATAGTGGATGCAGCTGAACCAGAGGGAAATGTGGATGCCTGGTTGGATGCTAAGAGATCTATCAAACTCAAGGAGGCCCTAGCTTTTCTGAGAGAGAATTATCTCACCTCTCTGGGCTCCAATGCAAAGGATCTCTCTCCTGCTGCAGTTTATGATGCTATAAATGATGTCTACAAGAATCAGCTAAAGGCTCTGCACTATCTTGGGAAAGGGCTTCAATCAGAGATTTATTCTATCCAGGAGGAGACAGAAAGATCCCTCACTCAGCTAAGAAACTCATATCTCTCTGATTTTCCCAAGGTGGATGGCATCCTCAAAGAAATCCAGAAAACAAATTCTAATGTCAACATGATGGATATCTCTCTAGCCATGGTCACTGACAACATCAAGAAACTGGCTACTACATTGGAAAATCAGGTCAAGGCCAACATCAACTCTAATGCCATGCTGAATGTTATTTGGAAGAATCAATATGGTGACAAATTGGTAGATGAGATTCCTATGTCAAACATCTCCAAATTTGATTTTGCCAAGCTCAAAGATCAATCTCTCAATTCTTTCAAGTCTCAACAGCTATTCTCCAAGGTGGATGGTCTAGAAAGAGAAGTGGCCTCTCTGAAAGATGAAAACAGGATGCTTGCTCACTCCTTAAACTAGCTCAATGCCAAGCTGGATGACCAAGGCAACAACACCTCCAATATCCTGCTGGTACAACAGCAAATGATGACTTCCATGATGAGACACATGAACCTGCCTATCCCTGGGGAAGCTCAAGACATTTTGTCTGATTCCAAGCCTAAGGGGGAGAAAGTAAAGGAGATCAGTCTGAAAAAGAAAGGGGGAGTACCTGCCAAGCAACAGAAGTTTAAGGGCAAAATTTCTGAAGAAACAATCAAACCAATAATCCTACCCCCTGTAGAGGTCATAAGTGCACAAGGTCAGAAAAGCACAGTCACAACCACCTACTATCCATCCACGATGCCCAAAGACACTTCAGCTACTCAACCTGCTCAACCTACTCCTAATGCTCAACCTGTCAAAGCTACAATTATCACAGAGGCCAAGCTACAGGAAGTTGCCAGTTCTCACATCTATCATGATGAGGCCTTCCTGGAGTTTCTGAAAGCCATCTACAAAAATGCTCATGAAGATGTAAGAGACTACAAAGAGAAGCTCAAGGAAAGCATCAAGTACTTCACAGTTGCAGTAAAGAAAATCAGGGATGTTCATCTAAGAGAGGTTATCATGGTGTGCAAGGACAATTGCTTGTGGCATCTATCATTTCAAACTCTAGAGAGACTGAGAATGGAGTGAACAATGAAAGTCTATACAATGACTTGAAGATAGATCAAAATCAAAGATTGCCTGAGGTTATCTCCAAGCCAAGGACAATTATCTACCAAAGTCTATCTCAAAATAACAGCATTGACCAACTTGTCATTCCCTCAGACTTGAAAATGAAAAACAATGCAAAGATCAACCAGGTGCTGCAGATGCTGAGATCTAAGAAAGGAGTTAGGACAGTTGAGGAACTAGAAATGATTCACACTCTACAATCTTTTCTGATTCATGGAGTCATTCCTGAATCTGTCAAAGAAAAGAGCAAGAAGAAGGATGGTGAGGATGATGATGAGGAGAAAACCTACAGAAGGAGATCTCATTCTAGGAGTGATAAGGATGGACCAAGTGAAAGTAGCAGGAGCAAATCCTCAAAGAAGACAAAAGGTGCTGATGATGACAAGAGGGATTCTAAGGGGACAAAGGAAACAACCAAGAGAACAAGAAGTGGAATTCATCAAGTCAAGGACATTGCTAGCAGTACTTTAACCACAACACAAGACTCTAAGTCTAGGGTGGGTACTGTTAGTAATGATCCTCCAAAATCATTATCTAAGACTTCTGAACCTGAATTGCCACAGAAGAAAGAAGGAGCCACAAAAGAAACATCAAAAAGACACTTCCACAAAGTCATAGCTAGTGGAGTGTTACAGTGGATGAAGGGAAAAGGAATGAAGCTACTTTCAAGTGATGTGGCACTGAAGACTGATTCTCCTTGTTCCAGAAAGGTATCTCTTGTGAAGCATTTGAAGATCAAGAGTGTACCTAGAAGGATAAGGATAACAAAGAAGACTGGAAAACTCACAAATGTTATTGGCATCAATGTGCTTCCACTAGATGAGGACTATGATGAAGATGCCCTCAAATTTTTTAGGGATGAAAGGATCTTTGAAGTCAAAGTGAAGTTGGATCATCTAGAGATCAAGTACACTGATGGAAGAGAAAGGATAATGAAGCAAGGAGGCTGGCAATATTTCTATATGTATGAGCTTGAAAGGATAAATGCCTTACTGAATTTTGAAGAAAAAGAAGAAAGGACATGGAAGATAGATATTTCCAGGTTCTTGAAAATGCATGCTGATTATGAAGAAAACCTGAGAAAGGAAAGTGAAGAGAAGATAATTCAGAAAGAGAAAGAAATGGCTGAAATGGAGGAAAGAGCAAAGGAGCTGAGAAAGAAAGGGCTTTGCAGGGTAAAACAAAATCCTTATGTTGTGGAATACAAAAATTGTTATGGAGGCATGAGCAAGATAAGGATGAAGTTTCTGGATTCATATGTGGAAAGTGCTCTTAAAGCTGCAATTGATGATCTAAAAGACTCCCCTCTCATTGAAGAACTGATTGCAAGAGAAGAACTTCAAGAAGCCATCATAGACATGAAAAGAAGAGAAGAGATAAGGAAAAAGAAGATTTATGATAATTTTCAAGAGAAGCAATTGGAAACTGAAGCTGCTGAGCAACAAAGATAGTCTATAAGCTTTCAAATTTTTCTATGTAATCAAATTCCTGATCTCAATGTTCATAAATTGTCATCTCTGTTACTTAATTTCCTTCTATGTAAGTTAGGCTTGTTATCAGACATGAAATTGTGCCTAAGGATCTTACTCACAATTTGGGGGAGATTGTTAGGCTCAAGACATGTCTGAATACCACTATTAACAAGCCTACACTATATGACTATGTCACATTACATGACCTAGTGAGTTCTATCACTGGGATATAGTATAGGTCTCTATATGTACTTGTCTTGTTCTCATGAACATTAGCTTGATCATGTATGCTCAAAGTTATAATGAGCTTAGCAAAGTTTCTTGCATCTAGATTGTATATAGGCCATTGAATAATTGTCCTGGTAGAAGTTCAGAAGTGTTCATGCAGTAGGATAGAAATGAATAAGGCCATGAAGAAATAAGTTGCAGAAATTTGTCTAAGGCATTATATAGCAAAGTCAGAAGAAAGCTATGTCGTGAAGTCACCAATATCTATGTCGTGAAGTGCTACATCGCATAGTCCATTTTGTACTATGTCGAGAAGTCCTCAAGACACATGTCGTGAAGTGTTGAAGTCGGCAAAGTCAAAGAAGCCTAGATCGTGAAGTCCTCAGAAGCCTTATGTCGCATAGTCATCAAATGACCTATGTCGCATAGTCCTCAGAAGCCTTATGTCGCATAGTCATCAAATGACCTATGTCGCATAGTCGTTAAATGACTTATGTCGCATAGTCGTCAAATGACTTATGTCGCATAGTCGTCAAATGACCTATGTCGCATAGTCGTCAAATGACCCATGTCGCATATTCATCCTATGGCCTATGTCGCAAAGTCTTCAAAGGCTATATCGCGTAGTCCTCACAAGGGAGATCGTGAAGTCAGGAATGAAGTGGAGTTCACGATATCAACACTTAGCCGTTTATAACAAGACAAATCAAGGTACAGAACCAAGAATCAAAAGAGACAAATACTGAAGCATTTGTTCTGGCAAGGTGGTCCAAAGAACAGATGGCAAATCTACAGCTAAACTTGGAGAGAAAGATAAGAGACAAGCAGCTACAGAAACGGGAAAGATTCCGAAAAGCAGGTGGTCCTTCCTGACACAGTGAACTTCTTATGGCAGGACAAGTTGGACTTTCAGAAGGGGTAGCTGTGTAATATTGTGTGTACCTAGTTTGTATAGGTGAATATATATATTGTGCACACACCATTGTAAGCTACAAGAGAGATACACATAGTTTTTATCTCAAGCTCTTTTCTCTGTAAGCAAGCAAGTACAAACTGTTCTTGTTTAGAAGCCAGAAATTCGATTGTGAATTTCTTGGAAAGCTGTAGTATTTAATTTGCTTATAACAAAGTAGATTAAAGTGATTGTGCGTGTTGTTTACTTTCTGCATATTACATAGCATAATCGTATACAGTTTACATTTAGTTTCAAGAAAGCAAAAATTCATCAAACTATCCATTCACCCCCCCCTCTGTCTAGTTTCTAGGTGATATTCATTCCTAACACCAATTTTAAGAGATCCTGATGGAAGAGCATCAAAATTTGATGTCTTGTTCAGGAAACAGCGGCTGATCGTATCAAAGAAGAAATTCCATTCCTTCTTAAGCTTTGTCCTAAAGAGATTGCCATATCTCTTTACTTCACCATTGTAGCCCAACTTTGTAACAAACTCAAAAAGAGTAGAGTCTGAAATATTAGCAGGAATAGCATCACCAAGAACAGGTAAATGCAGGGCTTCCTCCACAATTGCAGGAGTCACATAGTGAGTAATTCCATTATGTTCAAAACTCATCAAGATGGTGTCAGAATACCCTTTGTCAAAAGTAACTGAGTTCCACACCTGCATTACAGACTTAAAAGAAACACTTGCAGGTTCTGTTAAAGCAAACTTCAATGGGCTTGAAGCTAGAAAATCTTGAATTATATGAAACTCATTGGGTAAATCTTGATGATTTAGAATAGCCACAAAATTGTTAGTGGCAAAAGTAACACCACTAATCACTGTTTGTTTGTTCATGAATGATGAAGACACCATTGTAATTCTTAAAAATCTTGAGAATTAATGTTTGAAAACATTTAGGGTTCGTAAGCACAGAGAGAGATATAGAAAATCGAAAAACTGATGATGAGAGAGTAATTAATGATAAGTAAAAGTATTTTGTTAGAACAAAACTTTACTCTCAATAACAGGTGGCAAGATATGATTTGTGCACAAATAATTAGTGGACAGATTACGTGTGTAATTTAAATGAAACTGCACCGCTTTTTATGTGTATGTATATGTATATCTATAACAGTGCAACACACGCGCGCATACAGTTGTCCTACTAAAACTCAACCGTCCATCAGCAGATACTGACGAAAAATTAGGCACAAATTAAGCAATGAAATACTGACCTGAACATCAGGATTGACCAGTTGACTTCCTGTCAGGATAACATCCTATCAGGATTTGATCAAAGAAAACATACCTTTCTGAATAACCATCAGGATTTGACAATTATCAGGATTTCCCCTCTGTAGCTTTCCTCAGAAATTCTCAAAGTTCATCATTCCAAGTTCATTCACCAGTTTATTGAATGTAGCTTCAGGTAGTGGCTTGGTGAATATATCAGCTAGTTGTTGATCAGTAGGAACAAAGTGAAGTTCAATTGTTCCTTCCAGAACTTGTTCTCTTATGAAGTGATATCGAATACTGATGTGTTTAGTAAGAGAATGTTGAACTGGATTTCTTGTCATTGCAATAGCACTTTGGTTATCACAATAAATAGGAATCTTTGAGTATGACAGGCCATAATCTAACAACTGATTTCTCATCCACATTATCTGAGCATAACAACTTCCTGCAGCAATGTACTCAGCTTCTGCAGTTGAAGTGGAAATGGATTTTTGCTTTTTACTGAACCATGAAACTAGTCTTCCACCCAAAAACTGACAGCTTCCTGAAGTACTTTTCCTGTCTATTTTGCATCCTGCAAAATCAACATCTGAATAACCACACAACCCAAAATCTGATTCCCTTGCATACCAAAGGCCAAGTGAAGAAGTGCCTTTGAGATATCTGAAAATTCTTTTGACTGCAATCAGATGGGGTTCTCTAGGTTTTGCTTGAAATCTTGCACACAGACAGGTTGCAAACATGATATCTGGTCTACTTGCAGTGAGATACAATAAAGAGCCAATCATTCCTCTGTAGTGAGTTACATCTACCTCAGCACCTTGATCAGGATCAAGTTTGGTAGCTGTAGCTATGGGAGTTGTAGCAGGAGAACTATCTTGCATGTTAAACCTTGTCAATAAATTCCTTGTATATTTAGACTGATTGATAAAAATCCTTTCATCAGTCTGTTTAACTTGAAGACCAAGAAAGTAACTCATTTCTCCCATCATGCTCATTTGATATCTTGACTGCATAAGCTTGGAAAACTTTTCACAAATCTTATTGTTTGTTGACCCAAAAATGATATCATCAACATAAATCTGAACTAACAACAAGTCCTTACCATGATTCAAATAAAATAGAGTTTTATCAATAGCACCTCTTTTGAATCCACTTTCCAGTAAGAATAGAGCTAAAGTTTCATACCATGCTCTTGGAGCTTGCTTTAGTCCATAAAGTGCCTTATCCAATCTGTAGACATGATCTGGATAGTTAGGATCAATGAAACCAGGAGGTTGCTCAACATAGACTTCTTCCTCCAGTTCTCCATTTAAGAAAGCACTTTTAACATCCATCTGGAAAACCTTGAATTTCTTATGTGCTGCATAAGCAAGAAATATCCTGATGGCTTCTAGTCTTGCAACAGGAGCAAAAGTTTCATCATAATCAATTCCCTCTTGTTGAGAATACCCCTTTGCAACTAGTCTTGCTTTGTTTCTGATTATTACTCCATCAGAATCAGTCTTATTCTTGAAAATCCACTTTGTACCAACAATTGATCTATTCTTTGGTCTTGGTACCAGTTTCCAGACTTCATTTCTTTCAAATTCATTCAGTTCCTCTTGCATTGCAGTAACCCAATCAGCATCTTTAAGTGCATCTTCAACTTTCTTAGGCTCCTCCTTGGATAGAAAGTTATTGTATAGACATTCATTTTGAGTAGCACTTCTTGTTTGAACACCTGCATCAGGATCCCCAATGATCAAATCAGGAGTATGACTTGCAGTCCATTTCCTTGCTGGTGTTAAATTGTTTCTTGAAGTAGATGCTCTCCCTGGATTGGTGTTATCTTGATTTGAAGAACTTGTTTGACTTGAAGCTCCCCCTGAATTATTGTTATGTCCTCCTGATAAGTTATCAGGATCATCACTTGAATCAGTATCTGAAGAATTCTGTCCTGATGATTGAGTTGGCTCTGAACTTGTAGTAGAATGTTGTTGCTCCCCCTCAACATTAGCACTACTAGAAGTATAACTATTGATTGCATCATCAGTATTTGCACCATCAGCATCTGGTGTGTCATCGGGATTTGGTGACCCATCAGGATCTGATGTATGGACAGGATCTGATTCACTTTCCTCAGGTTCCTTGGTAGCTTCATTTTCAAAAATCAATCTATCATGAGAGTCTTCATTGATTCCAGCTATCTTCTTGTCATCAAAAGATACATTTATTGACTCCATGACAGTCCTTGTCCTCAAATTAAAAACTCTGAAGGCTCTTGATGCAGGATAGCCTATGAAAATTCCTTCATCAGCCTTTGTTTCAAATTTCCCTAGCTGTTCAGGATGAGTTCTGAGAACAAAACATTTACAGCCAAACACATGCAAATGCTTCAGACTTGGTTTCTTCTCCTTGAGTGACTGATAAGGAGTAACACCATGCATGTTTATTAATGTGAGATTTTGAGTGTAGCATGCTGTGTTGATGGCTTCTGCCCAGAAATATGTAGGTAATTTTGCTTCTTCCAACATAGTTCTGCCAGCTTCAATAAGAGTTCTATTTTTCCTTTCAACTACTCCATTTTGATGAGGTGTGCCAGGAGCAGAGAATTGTTGAATGATTCCTTTGTATTTGCAGAACTCTTCCATCTTTGAATTCTTCAATTCAGTCCCATTATCACTTCTCAGTATCTTGACTTTGTACTTTGTGGTTGTCTCAATCATTCTCACATGATCCAACAGAACTTCAGGAGTCTCATCTTTTCTGTGCAGAAAATACACCCAGGTGAATCTAGAATATTCATCAACAATTACAAGAGTGTACCTTTTCTTACTGATGGACATGATGTTGACTGGACCAAATAGATCAAGATGTAACATGTGATATGGTTCTTCAATAGAGGATTCTGATTTACTCTGGAATGATGTCCTTCTTTGTTTTGCTTTCTGACATGCATCACAGAGTCCATCAGGAGTATATAACACTTTTGGTAATCCTCTCACTAAATCTTTCTTAACCAACTCATTGATATTGCTGAAGTTGAGATGAGAAAGCTTCTTGTACCAATTCCAACTTTCATCTACTGAAGCTTTACTGATCAGACAGGTAGGGGAGTCATCAGTATTTGATTGAATGTTGGCTTCATATATGTTACCATGCCTGTAGCCAGTCAGTGCTATCTTGCTTGTTGCTTTACTGACTACTTCACAATGAGTGGAATAGAAGTTGACATGATAACCTCTGTCAGTGATTTGACTAATACTCAACAAGTTGTGTTTCAGTCCCTTCACTAGAGCTACTTTTTCAATGATGACATTGCCAATGATTATATTGCCATATCCCAAGGTTTGTCCAATGTTGCCATCTCCATAAGACACAGTTGGGCCAGCTTTTTCCTCATATTCTGATAACAGGGCTTTGTTTCCAGTCATGTGCACAGAACATCCACTATCCATGACTAACACATTTTTCTTTTTACCCTGCAATCAGAATAGAAACACACTAGTTAGAACATTTAGGAACCCATACTTGTTGGGTTCCTTTTCCATGCAATTTATTAACTTTCACAACAGAAGACTTTCTGACCATAGCAGTCCTGACAGGATTTACTTCATCAGGATTTGCTTTGTCAGTATCAGTTTAACAAAAGCATGTTCCAACTTGACATTCTTAATGCTACCAGAGTTTGCACTATTTTTATCAACTTTAGGCAATGGATCATAAAAGTTATAGTACAACTCATGATAATAATCTTTACAAGTATAAATAGAATGCCATATACTACCACAATGAAAACAGGACTTCTGTGGTTTATAAAATACTGATCTATTCCTAACATCAGACTTAGAAATATCAGCAATCTTCTTCTTACTTTTCTTACAATCAATAGCAAGATGATTAGAGTTACCACAGTTAAAACAACACTTTCTAGGTGCATTTGGGATATATTTGTAACCATTCTCTTTATTGATCCCAACTTTACCATTCCTGTTTCTCTTAACAGTAGCTTCCTTTTTCTTATCTGTCACCTCACAGATTTTATCCTTAAGCTGTTTCTGAGACAATAGACCTACATTCTTAATGACTTTATTCAAGACAGGTTTAGACTTTATGATTTTAATTCCTTGAGTAGAAGAAGATCCCTTTTCAAAAGTAGAATTGGAATCCTTACCAGAAACAAAATTAACAGGAGTAATCTTAGATTTGGTTGCATCTATAACATGTCTATAGGTCTTTGGACTGACTGTCTCATCAATGACAATTTTCTCTTTCAATTTCTTATCCTTATCTGACTTATATCCTAGACACTCTTTCCTATTCTTAGAGGTATTAATCTCATGAAATTTCCTACCAGAGTCTGTCCAGGTTCTGATTTTCTCATTAGCATATTCAAGTTCCTTTTCAAGAGCAGTACTTTTGGATTTCATCTCTAAATACATGTGATTAGCATTATCACATTCTTTTTGTACTTCTTGCATACGAGAAAATTCAGCTTCTAATATATCATTCCTTTTTCTAAGTTCAGACATCTCAGATAAGATCCTAGTATTTTCAGCAGTTTGACTTCTAAAGCTAATATGTAATGACTTTAGAAAACGTCTTAACTCAGAAGCATTATCAGTATCAAAATCAAAGATAGTATTTAGTACTTTATCATCAGGAGCAGCAGTTACATCAGCATTTGCCATTAGAGCATAGTTGACCACCTCAGTATCAGATTCTGAGGAAGAGTCCATCCAATCCTTGCTTGATGTGATAAGTGCCTTTGTCTTCTTGCACTCAGAAGCAAAGTGACCCATACCATTGCACTTGTAGCATCTAACCTTTGACTTGTCAAATTTACTACCCTTGCTGTCCTTTTTGATATACTTATCTTTGATTGGATTGAAAGCCTTTTTCTGAAAGTTGCCTTGTCTTCTACTCTTCCTGAACTTCATCCTTCTGATGTTTCTGACAATCATAGCAACCATCTCTTCCATGTCTGAGTCAGAAGAATCATCATCAGTATTGGCTTCAGGATTGCCATCAGTATCTGATGAAGAGTCATCAGGATCTGACTCAACTATTCTTGTTTTACTTCTCGAGACCTCCATAGCTTTTCCTTTTGATTTAGCCTATGCTTTCAAAGCAATTGATTTTGCCTTGCTGCTTTTCTTGTTCTTTCTCTGTTGAACTTCAAGATCATGAGTTCTTAGCATCCCATAGACTTCATCAAGAGACACAGTGTTAAGATCATACTGATGTCTAATGATCGAGGTCTGAGTGTCCCATTCTTCAGGTACAGCTCTTAGAAACTTGGTGTTTGAATCTTCAGTTTCATATTCCTTGTCAACTAAATATAAATTGTTCAATAGTGTCAGAAATCTATCATATAGATCAGTTAGGCTCTCATCGGGTCTTGCATCAAATTGTTCATATTCTTGAATCAAAAAATCCCTTCTGTTTTTCTTGACAGATGCAGATCCCTGGCACTGAGTTTCCAAAGTATCCCAGATTTCTTTTGAAGACTTGCATGCAATCACTCTATTTGACATGACAGCATCAAGACTACTGTGTAAGATATTCTTTATCTTTGGTTCCCTGAGTACATGAGCTTTTTCTTCTGGAGTCCATTCACTTTTAGCCTTGACCACATAATGTTCAGGTACTGTATCTGTTCGTTCTACAATCCTTGTAGGAATATATGGTCCATCACGAATCCTGTCCAAATAGTCAGGATCCATAGCCTCCAGGTACATCAGCATCTTTACCCTCCATGTTGGATATTCTGATTTCTTCAAGATGGGAATCTTCATGCTTTCATACTTGGTTGTCGACATCTTTAGATCGTATCTGATTCAGAATTAAATCAGTTTGCTCTGATACCAATTGTTGCCCAGTAATAATCTATTGTAGAAGGGGGGTTGAATACAATAGTATAAGATAATCGACTTCTTAATGTATATATCACAAATATGAGAGAAAGATAACAGCTTTATTAAATCTGATATAAAACTGTTACAAACTCTCTCAATAAATTCTGATGTTCTTGAGAGCTGCTAGCTTACAAAAACTCTCTCAAGAAATTCTATGTTCTTGAGAGCTGCTATTCGATTATTTTCTTCTTATAAATCGAAACCAAAACTGTGTTTATATACTACACAGCTTCTCTATCAATGATAAGTCCTAATCAATTACAAAGATTGAAACCTATCCATAATTGATAGCTACATTCTACAAACCAGGAACCGACAGAATAAACTTCCATGTTTAACTAGACTCCAAATATAACTCGAAGTAGTAATCCTGATCAGCTTCTAGTCCTGATGATCAATCCTGATCCCAGTCCTGATATGTATCTTGATCCTGACGACCATGTAATCCTGATGACGTCAGCAATCCTGATCAGTTGAGTCTAGCTCCTGACGATCATTGAATTCTGATCTAACATGTATTTATAAATCTAACAATATAATATTTAAATTTAATATATTATTGACGTAATCTATAGTAGTATTTTAGATATTAAAATATAAAATATTTTAAAATAGCATATCTAATGATTTGTGTTTTTTTACTCTTAAAAATCTAAAAAGGGACTGAAGTGCAAATATCAAAATATGTGCTCGTACAATATACCGAGTTTATTTGAATATACTATTACTTTTATTTTCATTAATTATCTCGTTTAAATTGAATGTAAAAAAAATTATAATAAACATGAATTTCATAAGTTTAATATAATAATATTACCAATATATCTATCTTTTGCACGTGTTATTTTTAATTTGAACATGAGTTGTTTCAGTTAAAAAATATAAAACAGGTAATATCCTTAAAAAGACAATTAGTTAATATTCTTAAAACACATAATGTGTTTTAGTTGTCGGTAATAAATATATAATAATATTACCATTTTATAAATATGTTGCACGTTTTATTTTTAGAAAATGATTTATTTTAGTTAAATAGATATTTGAAATAAGTAATATGTTTTAGCTGAAAAAGGTAATTGGTTATTAATAAATTGGTTTCCATATATGTGTCATATTTAGAAGATGAGTTGTTTTAGTTAAAAAAATATAAAAATAATGTGTTTTAGGTGAAAAGGGTGATCAGTTATAAATATATAATAATATTACCATATTATATATATGTTGCCCGTTTTATTTTTAGAAGATTAGTTGATTTAATTTAAAATTTTATATAAAATAGGTAATGTATTGAAAAAGTTAATTGGTTATTAATAAATTGGTTATAGATAGGGCCGTGAATCGGCCCAAATACCGACCGACCGACGACCGACCAAAACTTTTAATGTTTCGTCTTTAATAATATAGTATAGATTCACTTAAGTGATTTTATATTGAATAATAATTCAATTCTTATTATTTGAATATATTTTTTTATTTAAGTGAATATTATTTTGAATATTCACTTAAGTGGTTTTATATTGAATAATAATTTAATATTTATTATTTGGATATTTATTAAATATTCCAAATATGATTTGAAAATCATAGAACTTTATTATATGATTAAAGGTTCTATTATTTACACAAAAATATAAATTTCTGATTTTCAGAAAAGATATTAAAATAGAGATTCCCAACTATTATCTTAAGATATTTAAAGGTAATTAACTGAGGATAGTGTTTTCTAACTCATCGAAAATTTGGGAATCTAGTTCAAGAAGTCGAGGACAAAGTTGTACTTCCACTGTTCCTCTAGAATAACTACAGCTGGGGATGGCTCCCCCATTCAAGTAAAGTATTTCAAACTTGCTAAACTCTGAAATTTCAATAAACTCCCTGGTCAAGATTTCAAAATACGTGGTAATCATCGGTAGTTTCGTTGACTAATGTCAACCCACAATTTGACTTACTCCTTTCAATTACTCTGGAGTAAGGTATTCTGAACGGTTACAAAGTTTTGACAAGTATTTGTACTGGGGAAAAATGGAATTAAATTCCGATTTCTGTTTCATTGATATTTTTCATCATGGCAATTGGAAGGGCCTACACGGCAATGAAATAGGTGCCGGGGTAGTGCCAAAATCATCAAGGCTTGCCCGGTGACGAAATAGGCGCCGAGGTAGTGATCTCTTGCGTGTTAAGGCTTGCCCGGTGACGAAATAGGCGCCGAGGTAGTGATCTCTTAGCACAGTGGCCCGTATGCGGTCAGGGTGATAACTGAACAGGAAGTCGTCCTTCTACTAGTAGAAAAGAAAAGTTACGATACAACGGCTGATCACCGTGTATCGGGTGTTCCAGTACATTCCCTTCTTTCCAATTGGAGTTGTGCTGCACATTGTAACAAAAGCCTAGGCGCTGAGTTACTGATAATGTGACAGTGATGAGTAATGATGTTCCTCATACAGTAGTCGTACTGTATATGTTTTGACGAAAAGAGAAATAAATATATCATTCTGTATACGAATGAAGTTTTAAAGGTTTTCCTTTATGATATAAGCTTACCTATATGCTTATGCTGTATTGTATTATTGCTGGGCCGAGTGCTCACTCTTGCTTTCTTTTTATATATATATATCACAACACAACAGCTAGAGTAGATGGCCAGGATTCGTCGTACCGCTCGGAAGCGCGTCAGGGACATACAGGCCGCCCGTAGCATGGTTGTTACAGTTGATCAGGTAGAAGTACTGAGTTGGTTCGGAGTGTAACTCTTGTTGCTCCGGTTTATTTATAAGTATCACTTATGTATACTAATGAACAAGAACAAACTTTTGCGCTGCCTTATGGTTTCACATAGAAATCATACTGGTAGTAAGTTGCGAGTATTTTACTTTTGGGTTGTAATAACTTTAAATTATGGATCATATGACTAATGTTTTTGTATGTTCATTTCTGAGACATAACTAGTGTGAGTATATTGATGATGGGGTCACCATGTGTGTTGATTTATTATTTTATGGTTCAAGTATTAACTGTTTGTACGGAACAAGGGATCGTGACAACCCAGATCTCTGACCCCGGATCTGGGGGTGTTACAGAAATGGTATCAAAGCGTATAGTTATTAATCTCAGAAACGATAGGACGTTAGGAATAATAAATGCAACTATAATAATAAGAAGAACTCCCATCGAGTTCATGGTTGGGCTACCGGATGTAGAACCGACTGTTAAAACCCGCAAGGGAACTTTGATTACACAGTATAGTAACCTAGTTTTTGCTTGTATAGGTGTTTGCGGCCGAGGAGGCTGATGACTTTGAGACCCAGCATGATGAGGCTCTGCTGGCGGCTGAGGACGACCCCGTGGACGACCCCATGGAGGATCTCGAGGAGGATACTGAGGACCCGGACGAGGATTCGGAAGAGGACCCTACGACTGTGTTTGACTTTCCTACTTCTCATGTTCCCTCTATTGATGGATATTCGGCTGATGATGATGATTCCACTGAGGGGGATTAGATTGTACCTGATGTAGATACTACGGATGATGATGAGACTTCTGAGGACAATGCTAGCCGAGGAGGCATCAGGATGTACCCTCTGCCTATTATGAGAGCCCTTACCCCTCATGTGCCCCCATTGAGCCCGTTACCATCCGACGATGACTATGATCTTGCCCCTGAGGGATATGAGGAGGACCAGGCCATGGCTGATACAGACACACCTCCTCCCTCACCTATTGGAGTACCTACTGTGATCCATGATTGGATGATTGGTCGGCTGACCACTGACTTGGTAGCGGCAGAGGCTAGAGCTGATGAGCTGAGGAGACAGTTGGCAACAGAGAGAGAGACCCGTCGTTCTTATCAGGAGGGGATGAGGTTTATGACTCCTATGGAGATGAGACTTGAGATTTCCCGCATCGAGTGGCGAGCTATGGTCCGCATGAGAGGCATGTCTGTTATTGCTGAGGGATTGGTACCCCGACTGGCCACAGAGAGGATTTGGGCAGATGCTATGGCGCGTGTCAGGAATCTGACCTGCTCGGAGTGGGAAACTTGATAGGTGACAGATAGCTTATTTCTCTAAACTCATATGGCTGTTAGTAGTGCCAGTTCTTGTGGGATGGTTCCGATGTATAGTAGTATCCTTTCTGAGTTAGAGATAGGATGATCAGATTGACGTAGCAGATGTTGACTGGTTGACTGGTAGCACTTAGCTTTTGACTGTTGTACGGGTGATGTATTTCAGCGATATGTTCGCTTTTGTTGAAACTTTGATTTCAGTATCTCGTGACTTTATGTCACTGATGTATATATTCGTTCATTTTGGTTTCTTTAAAGTTTTCAGTTTAAATTTGATATCCCCTGCTATTTCAACTGTTTTACAAGTTATTAGTTTCAACACATAAACTGTACAACCCCCATTTTGACAAAAGAAAAAGGGGAAAAGAAATTTTGTGTAAGAAATGATGATTTCCAAGATTTTCATCAAGGAACTCAATTGATCCAATCACATATTTTGAAGGAACAAATGGTTTTAATAAAAGTTTTTGTTTTAAAACATCAGGAAAATGCCACCCCGATGTATGGGAACCCGAGCACGCCTTGCCAATCCTACGGCTCATGGTAGTGTTAACCAGGGAGATGAAAGGCAAAACCCTCATAATGAGGAAGAAAACCCAGACTTCCCCGAAACGGAAGGACAGAATCGTGAGGAAGGTGAGTATGAAGGAAGCAGAGAGGATGATGATTATAATGAGTTTGATGATCAGGACTACGAAGAGGAAGAGTATGAAAGTACTCAGAATGTGGAGGTCCCCGGTGGAAATCCGATGGACCAGTTCATGCACCTACTCCGACAGAATTTGAACCAGCACCCACCACCACCAGGCCCCAATACTGCGGGGCATAGTGCTTTTAAGACTTTTAAGTCTCTAGGACCCCCGGAATTTCAGGGATCTGCTGACCCTGTTGAGGCAAGAGCTTGGTTAAAGGAAATGGAAAAATCTTTTGAAATCCTAAGTATTGAGGAAGCCCAAAAGACCGTATTTGCTACTTACCTCCTGAAAGGGGAGGCTAACTACTGGTGGGAATGAAAGAAAAACCTAGAAACAAATACCGTTGTTACCTGGTCAAGGTTTACTACCTTATTTCTGGAAAAGTATTTTTCTGTGTTTATGGAGGCACAAATGGAAAGGAAGTTTTTAGAACTGAAACAGGATAACATGACTGTGGCGGAATATGAAGCCAAGTTTACTGAGTTGTCTAGGTTTGTGCCAGATTTTGTCAATACTGACTTGAAGAGGTCAAGAAGGTTTCAACAAGGGCTAAAGCAATGGATTCAGAATAGAGTAGCGGTGTTGGAAATAACGGACTATGCATCGCTAGTACAAAAGGCAACCATAGTGGAAGCAGGTAGTGAACAAAGTCAAAAAGGAAGAGAGGGGAAAAAGAGGAAGTTTGGTAGCCAAGGAGGAAGCTCGGTGAACAAGAGTTTTCCAGCAAGGACATTTGGAGGGACCAGGTCCCAACCCTTAAGGAATTCAGGATTCAGGAAAACTAAGAATAAGAGTCTAAGCCAGGGCGGCAGATAGACTGGAGTGTCCCATTTTAATCAACCCCGACCCCCACTACCTGACTGCAAGACTTGTGGAAGAAAACACCTGGGAGAATGTGCCCTAAAGTCGGTAACCTGCTACAAGTGCAACAAAACAGGGCATTACTCCAGCACTTGCCCTCGAAACGATCAGAAGTGTTTTCAATGTGGGAAATTAGGACACATGAAAAGAGACTGCCCTATGGCAAACCCCACCGGCTCGAGAATCAGTGGAGCTGCCTCTAAAAAGCCCCCAACTGCTAGAACTTTCAACATGACGGTGAAAGATGTCGTAAGGGACACTAATGTGATAGCAGGTACCCTTTTACTCAACACCGTCAATGCAAATGTTTTATTTGATTCGGGAGCTACCAAGTCTATTGTTTCGAGGGATTTCGCGAGTCAGTTAAGACTTAGGGAGGAACCATTACAGGAGGTATTAGAGGTAGAGATAGCAAATCGGGAAGTAATTCCAGTTGATAAGATACACCTAGACTATAGTCTAGAAATAGAAGGTAAACAGTTTCTTGTAAACTTGGTCCCATTTAAATTAGGGGAATTTGATGTTATTCTGGGAATGGATTGGTTGTCGAGCAATGGTGCTCAGATCGATTGTGAAAGAAAGAAAATATGGATCAAAACACCCGAAGGGCGGGAGGTCGTGTTCAAGGGACAACGACAAACCCGTAAGTTTTTAACCATGGCCCAAACCAAGAGGTTGTTGCGGCATGGGTGTGAGGCTTATTTAGCCTATATGATAGATACAAATCGAGAGGTTCCTAAATTACAAAATATTCCTATAGTTAATAAATTTGAAGATGTATTTCCAGAAGACCTTCCGGGATTACCACCCGATAGAGAGATAGAATTCGCTATAGAATTAGCTCCAGGGATGGCGCCAGTTTCGAAGGCCCCGTACCGGTTAGCTCCAGTAAAAATGAAAGAGTTAGCTATTCAATTGCAGGAATTTCTAGATAAGGGAATGATAAGACCCAGTGTGTCACCATGGGGTGCACCAGTCTTGTTTGTGAAAAAGAAGGATGGTAGTTTAAGATTGTGCATAGACTATCGAGAACTAAACAAGTTGACCATTAAGAACCGATATCCTTTACCAAGGATTGATGATTTGTTTGACCAGTTGAAAGATGCAGTTTACTTCTCCAAGATTGACCTGAGGACTAGATATCACCAGTTAAAGATAAAACCTGAGGATATACCCAAAACTACATTCCGTACTAGGTATGGGCACTATGAGTTTTTGGTAATGTCATTTGGGCTGACAAATGCCCCAGCAACTTTTATGGACCTAATGAATCGAGTCTTCAAGCAATATTTGGACGAATGCGTCATAGTTTTCATTGATGATATTTTAGTCTACTCCAAGACGGAGGAGGAACACGCAGGACACTTAAGAATAGTGTTAGAGACGTTGAGAAATGAAAAGTTATATGCAAAGTTTTCCAAGTGTGAATTCTGGCTAAGAGAGGTACAGTTTCTAGGCCATGTGGTCAACAGTGAGGGAGTACTAGTAGACCCTGCTAAGATAGAAGCCGTTTCAAATTGGGACAGACCAACCACTCCGACTGAGGTGAGAAGTTTTGCAGGCTTAGCCGGGTATTATCGGAGATTTGTGAAAGATTTTGCTAAAATAGCAGCCCCATTGACCCGACTGACCCGAAAGACTGAGAAGTTTGAGTGGACTGAGAAATGTGAGAAGAGTTTTCAAGAACTGAAAAGAAGGCTAGTTACTGCCCCTGTACTGGCACTGCCAGACGGAAAACGGAATTTTGTGATCTACAGTGACGCATCACACAAAGGGTTAGGATGCGTGCTTATGCAACACGAAAGGGTGATTGCATATGCTTCTAGGCAGTTAAAAGAATATGAGAGTAGATATCCTACCCATTATTTGGAGCTAGCAGCAATAGTTTTCGCCTTAAAGATTTGGAGGCATTACTTATATGGAGAAAAGTGCGAGATCTACATAGACCATAAGATTCTTAAGTACATTTTCACTCAGAAAGAGCTCAATATGAGACAGAGGAGATGGTTAGAATTAATCAAAGATTATGATTGCGAGATTCTTTACCACCCAGGGAAGGCCAATGTGGTGGCCGATGCCCTTAGTAGGAAGGAGAGACTCAAAATGATAACCTCCTCAGAGAAGTTAATCCAAGAGTTTGAAAAGATGGAGATTGAGGTTAAAATAACCGGAGATGGCACAAAGAAATTATTTGAAATCGTATTACAATTAGAGTTGTTGAAAAAGATCAAATTAAGTCAAGAGCGCATGATGAGCGAAGGAAAAGAGCTAATGATGGGAGAGGAATCAAGGACTGAAAGAGATGATAAGGGAGTTAAGAGGTACACTTACCGGATTTGGATTCCTAATGATCAGGAATTAAAATATGAGATTCTACATGAGAGTCATAGCTCGAGATATTCAATTCACCCAGGAAGTACCAAGATGTATAGGGATCTAAAGGAATAGTATTGGTGGCCTAACATGAAAAAGGACGTAACAGAGTGGGTAAGCAAATGCTTGACCTGCCAAAGAGTAAAGGCAGAACACCAGAGACCCAGTGGACTCTTACGACCCCTAGAGATTCCAGAATGGAAATGGGAACAAATAGCCATGGACTTTGTAGTAGGATTGCCCCAAACCAAAGCTAATCACGACGCCATATGGGTAATCGTAGACCGGTTGACGAAGTCAGCCCACTTCCTACCGATCAATGAAAGGTACACTGTCGATAGGTTAGTGGATATTTATATGAAGGCAATTGTGGCGCGACATGGAGTTCCAGTCGCCATTGTGTCAGACCGAGACCCTAGATTTAACTCCAGATTTTGGAGAAGCTTTCAAGAATGTGTAGGAACCAAGCAGTACCGCTTACCATCCCCAGACGGATGGGCAAAGCGAGAGGACCATCCAAACCTTAGAGGATATGTTGAGAGTTTGTGCCATAGATTTCAAAGGAAATTGGGATGATCACCTACCCCTGATTGAGTTTTCCTACAACAATAGTTTTCATGCAAGTATCGGGATGCCTCCGTATGAGGCCTTGTATGGAAGAAGATGTCGATCACCCTTGTACTGGGATGAAGTTGGAGAGCGAAAAATGCTCGGACCCGAAATGGTCCAACAGACTAAGGATGCAATAGACCTTATTAGAGGACGGCTGGTAGCAGCCCAAGACAGACTGAAGAAATATGCAGACTTGGCCCGAAAGGACAAGGAATATGAAGTGGGAGATCTTGTGTTGTTGAAAGTATCTACGTGGAAAGGATTGATGAGATTCGGAATGAAAGGGAAATTGACCCGTAGGTATATTGGACCGTTCGAGATCTTGAGACGCATCGGGGAAGTAGCTTACGAGCTAGCCTTTCCCCCAAACATGCAACAAGTTCACAACGTGTTCCATGTATCCATGTTAATGAAGTACAATCCGGATGCCAGACACGTGGTAGAATATGAGCAAGTAGATATACAACCAAACCTGTCATATATAGAGCAACCGGTGGAAATCATTGACCGCAAGGATCAAGTACTAAGGAATAAAGTTATAAAGCTGGTAAGAGTTTTGTGGAAAAATCATAATATTGAAGAATCCACTTGGGAACTAGAGAGCGCAGTGCTAGAAAAGTACCCTCATCTATTTTGATCTGATTCCGGGACGGAATCCTTTTAAGTAGGGGAGACTGTAATATCCCAAATTTTTGTAATATTTAAAACCTTGATGAATAGTAAATTTGCCACTGATGAATAGTAAATTTGCTGATGAAATTTTTTTCAGACCACACTATGTGGATGACATGGAATGAATGTTTCGAAGCTATATTGTTGATGTATATGAAGAATAAAAGAATGTAAACGCAATCGGAATCCAAAGATTCCCATTCGAGTTTTAAATCACCATTCACTGGACAATCAAGGATGTATTGATTTGATCGTTTTAAGAAAGTATGTGGAATGAGAAATCCATGATCATATCTTAAACCAAGGTGAGAAACCTAAGATTATATATTAGACAAAGATAATGGAAAGATCAAGGAAGTACCCCTAGCTTTGGTACAGAGAAACGTTTTTAGAATCACTTGAAACTATCGCGAAACAAAAGCATAACAAATTATGGATTAAACCCTAACCAAAGGAGGAGTATTATATAAGATCATCAAGTGCAATATATAAGAGGATTGAGGATACAAATGATGACATAAGCAGGATGCAGAGGGGTGACATTTGCATGACAAAGTGATGACAAGGTGATGAATCACCACCTTGTCACCACTTTCACCACAACCACAAGTCTAAAAAGAGCCTTGTCATTGGTGACAACACAAGTTATTAGCCACACAATTTAATTACAAAGTGTTATGTGTATTTAGACAAAACAAAAGGAAAAGAAAATCAAAGAAAACAAAACAACAAGATGCATCCTAGTTGAAGAACAACCATTCGGCTTTTCTTCTCCATCCATTCCTTAAAAACATTTCATCCACTTCCACTCAACCATAAATCTTGATCTTGGGCTCTAAATCACCCTCTTCCAATATCCCAGGTAGATCTCTAATCTTAGCCTCATCCATGGATGATAGCTTGGTCAAAAATGGATTCAAAGTTGATGATGAATAGTGATGTGAATAGTAAACTCATAAGATCTTGTTTTGTTTTGATGTTTTTAGGTTTGATTAGCATAGTTAAGGAGCAAGGAAGGATATACCATCCATATATAGCCTTTGTTAAGTTCCAAGGAAGGTATAAAACTTCTTCCCTATGTGATATTATGCTTGATCTAGTAGTTATAATTGATTGTTTAAGAACTATGTAGTAATGAAGCATGTATGCATGATTTTAAGCATGTTTGATGGTTGATTTGTGGATAACCTTATGAACTAGAGTATGACCATTTTTGGACATAAAAGTGTAGTATTAACTTGAGGTTTGATTGGTGGTTGGTTGATTGTGGATTGGTGGTTGTAGTGAGTGTTTAAAAACACGGGAATCGCGTTTAAGCATCGTTACCATGTCGAATTTTACTTAGGTAGTTTGGACAGAATCCACGGTTACATTAAAGGGCATAAACATGAAGTTTTTGACCATGAACATGTAGGCCCTGTTACCTAGATTGTTTTTGCGAAAGAATCGTGTCGTTTCGATTTACGGTTAGGAGAAAGGTCTGTTTTAGTAAAAGCGGTTTCGCGTAACTAAGTAGTTCATTGCATGAACTTTGAGATGGGGATCAAGCCCTTCAAAAATGGAATTGGATTGAGATATGAAAATGGATACTAGTATGGATAGTCTAGAAAGGAACCTAGAAGGTTTCGTGTTAAAACAATAAGTTTTTTATTTTAGAAAAATGCGAGAACAAAGGTTGCGCGAGTGAAATACCCTTAAGGGGATGGTTAAAAACAAGGAAATTGTAAAAGGAAAAGTACTTGGGTCTTGTGAATAGATTTTCACCCAAACTTGTGACTTAAGAGTTACAGAACGTCATGAGGTTATAGATGACTGAGAGCGAGACGTTTGATTTTTATTAATAGAACTTGAGTGCTTAAGTTATAGCACATTAATTGGTTCTAGGGGACTGACTGAAATTGTATATCTTGTTATAGATTGACGAGCACACTCTCAAGCCCCTACTACCACACCACCAAGACACCAAAGCAAATTTTCAAACCCTACACCATATAATGATGCTGTTGTGATATATGTTGTGATATTGATAAATATACCGCTTTAATGCTGTGAAATGACTTATAAACTGTTTTCGCTTTTAATAAAAAGCTGTATAAGACATAAGGTTTATATGCTAGGTAAACACTAGATATAAACCAAGGTTAAAGGTTAAAGACTCTAAGTATAGAGTACTTGTATGATAGTTTTAAAACTTAGACCGGGAGTCAAAATATTATTTTGTTTTGATCCTACTGTCAGAAGCTGGAAGGTTCCAGGGACAGTTATATTTTAAAGATTTATTAAATATTCCAATATCTAAATTATTGGGTATTTAAGGAGAGATATTTAAATAATATTATAATAAATATTATTTGAATATTATTTAATTAAGTGAATATTATTTTGAATATTCACTTAAGTGATTTTATATTGAATAATAATTCAATTCTTATTATTTGAATATATTTTTTTATTTAAGTGAATATTATTTTGAATATTCACTTAAGTGGTTTTATATTGAATAAGAATTTAATATTTATTATTTGGGAATTTATTAAATATTCCAAATATGATTTGAAAATCATAGAACCTTATTATATGATTAAAGGTTCTATTATTTACACAAAAATATAAATTTCTGATTTTCAGAAAAGATATTAAAATAGAGATTCCCAACAATTATCTTAAGATATTTAAAGGTAATTAAATGAGGATAGTGTTTTCTAACTCATCGAAAATTTGGGAATCTAGTTCAAGAAGTCGAGGACAAAGGTTTACTTCCACTGTTCCTCTAGAATAACTACAGCTGGGGATGGCTCCCCCATTCAAGTAAAGTATTTCAAACTTGCTAAACTCTGAAATTTCAATAAACTCCCTGGTCATGATTTCAAAATACGTGGTAATCATCGGTAGTTTCGTTGACTAATGTCAACCCACACTTTGACTTACTCCTTTCAATTACTCTGGAGTAAGGTATTCTGAACGGTTACAAAGTTTTGACAAGTATTTGTACTTGGGAAAAATGGAATTAAATTCCGATTTCCGTTTCATTGATATTTTTCATCATGGGAATTGGAAGGGCCTACACGGCAATGAAATAGGTGCCGGGGTAGTGCCAAAATTATCAAGGCTTGCCCGGTGACGAAATAGGCGCCGAGGTAGTGATCTCTTGCGTGCTAAGGCTTGCCCGGTGACGAAATAGGCGCCGAGGTAGTGATCTCTTAGCACAGTGGCCCGTATGCGGTCAGGGTGATAACCGAACAGGAAGTCGTCCTTCTACCAGTAGAAAAGAAAAGTTACGATACAACGGCTGATCACCGTGTATCAGGTGTTCCAGTACATTCCCTTCTCTCCAATGGGAGTTATGTTGCACATTATAACAAAAGCCTAGGCGCTGAGTTACTGATAATGTGACAGTGATGAGTAATGATGTTCCTCGTACAATAGTCGTACTGTATGGTATGTTTTGACGAAAAGAGAAATAAATATATCATTCTGTATACGAATGAAGTTTTAAAGGTTTTCCTTTATGATATAAGCTTACCTATATGCTTATGCTGTATTGTATTATTGCTGGGCCGAGTGCTAACTCTTGCTTTCTTTATATATATATATATATATATATATATATATCACAACACAACAGCTAGAGTAGATGGCCAGGATTCGTCGTACCGCTCGGAAGCGCGTCAGGGACATACAGGCCGCCCGTAGCATGGTTGGTACAGTTGATCAGGTAGAAGTACTGAGTTGGTTCGGAGTATAACTCTTGTTGCTCCGGTTTATTTATAAGTATCACTTATGTATACTAATGAACAAGAACAAACTTTTGCGTTGCCTTATGGTTTCACATAGAAATCATACTGGTAGTAAGTTGCGAGTATTTTACTTTTAGGTTGTAATAACTTTAAATTATGGATCATATGACTACTGTTTTTGTAAGTTCGTTTCTGAGACATAACTAGCGTGAGTATATTGATGATGGGGTCACCATGTGTGTTGATTTATTATTTTATGGTTCAAGTATTAAGTGTTTGTACGGAACAAGGGATCGTGACAACCCAGATCTCCGACCTCGGATCTGGGGGTGTTACATATGCTTTCTTCGGGAGGCTAATATTTTAGATTTCATACCAACTGATTGATCACCTTATTTCTCCAGATTTTTCGTGTGGGAGTGTGACAAGATCCTTGATCCTGACGACTGAGAATGTCGCACAGATTTTGCTAACCTTGTATGTTTTACAACTGATTGCTGTTGAGAGGCATCAGAGGTGGGATTTGAGTGTATAGGAATCTGTTTAGATTTTGTACTTGGGTTAGATCCAGAGGGGGTAGCACCATCAGACCTCCGAATCAGAGTACTAGGATCCAATCCATAAATAGTATGCAATCTCTGTCACAGAAGTTGCCTGACCTGTTCAGGATACACAACATCACCCTGAAACATTTGTTTTCCTTTTAACATGTACTCCTGAAAGGATCAAGGAGTATTCTGAAAAACAGGCAACAATCGCTCATCTTGAAAAGCAACCTTAGGGCACAAGTATTTAAAAATCAAATTCAGAAAACGACCAAAGTAGACAGTTTCCCGATTCTCATTTATTCTACTTCCTATGGAATCAATAAGCATGCTATCTATATTAAAGTCAAACCCATAGATTAAAGAATACCTAATGTTTTGTGAGGCTTGAGTGATAGCATCAAAGTTTGAGCTTTTGTTCATAAAACACTTACCGATGGAATCAAAGAAAAAATTCCATTCTTGACGAAGCTTTGTTCTTACCAATCTGCCCATTCTGGTCATATCACCAGTATAGCCAATTGTGATGAAAAACTCCCTAAGTACAGCCTCCGAAAAGAAGGGAGTAAAGGATGTAGGGCTACCCAGGTGCAAAGCTCTTTGAACAACAGAGGGAGTAACCTCATACAGATCATTCCTATAGGAGAAAGTGAGATCGGGTTGAGTATTAGAAGTACCTGGAATGTAGGTTGCAGTACTCCAAATCTGCATCAATGCTTGTGCAGAAATTGCCTTGGGTTCTGTCAGAGCAAATCCAATTGAGCTAGAAGCCAGAAAATCTTGAATGAGATGAAATTCGGATGGGGCTTTCGTCTTATCCAGAATGGCAGAGTAATTGTTGGTGACAAAGAGAACGCCATCATGAGTCAGATTCTTGTTTGTAGAAGATGGGAAATGAGTTGCTGCCATTGTTGAAAGAAAACAAATACAGAGAGAATAATATGGATATTCAACAATGATAAGAGAGTTTAAGAGAAACAAATCTTATGAGTATAGTTAGCAACACAATTTCTCTGAAAAACAAGATTAATGATGACTATTGGACAGATATCGTGTAAAAATGGGCAATCACGATTTCCAAGGACGCGTGATGAAAGGGCTATACACAACGGTTGTATATACCTGCGCGTGAAAGACACGCTTGGGGACACCTGGCACCAACTTATACACTTAAAATATCCTTCAATCAGCTATGTTAGATAATAAAAATCAATAATAAAATTATCGATTTAAATATTTCTAAGAGAAAATAATAATAAAGTACGAAGTAGTCCAACAGTCAAAAGAGTAATGACTGTCTTGAAACTCCACACTTTACTATCCCCATAGCTTCGAGCCAAGCATCAGATTAAACCTTTCAGTTGCCCTATTGTATACTATAAAAGTCTGAGCATTGTAACAACAGTCATTACATATATTCTCAAGAAAGAAGACAATACCATACATCAAATGGCAGGAATCTTCGAATTCATGGATATTGAAGCATTCTTGAATATGAACTGGGAACAACAAGCAAACTATTTAATCGATGAGTTGCTTGTTTTATCATTTCTGAATGATGAAGGTCTCATTGCTGACGATGAGATTGCTGAAGGCCCTATCTCCAATCCCTATGTTCACATCATCCGTCCTGGGCCATATGATGTGCCTATCCTTACAGATGATCTAACTGCGGAGATCTGTCTGTGGCTCTTCCAATAGAGCTACTTGGAGGGTTCTGAGGATGAACTCTTCTTGGAATCCTGCAAGCTGCAAGCAGGAAAAGGAAAACGAGATGATGATGATGATTCAACATCTGGAGGATGTCAAACTCGTGAAATCCCAGATGGTATTATGACCAGTTGAACGAACAAGTAGGCGTCATCAGAGGCAAGAGAACACAATAGCTTCTGGCTCTAGCTCTTCTGCCTCTGAAGTAGCATTCAGATCCTTGTCCTGGTTAGGAAGGCATTTCTCTGTAATCATAGTGAGTAGGATTCAAGAGAAAGATTAGCTAGACAAATGTATGAGATTGTATGAATGTAAAGATTGGTTGAATCAATTAATGAAAAAAAAAATCCATTGTTTTGCTTTACTTTTAACTACAATTATTTTGATAAATGCATAAACAAGAATCAATTATCAGAACTACAGTCAGTATCTCATATTAATTGCAAAGTGAAAGAAAAGATATCACTTTAAACAATAACCCAACCTACTCATCAGTACCACTTGTCATTATCAGTACTTAGCATAATTCCTTCTTATCAGTACTGGTATCAGTATCAATCATCAGTAGCAATATTCAATAGCGACCATCAGTAGCAATATTCATTATCAGCCATCAGTAGCAATATTCAGTATCAGTTATCACAACTTACTCGCTTGTAATCATACCAAGTTCATTCACAAGTCTAGTGAATACTGCTTCTGTCAGAGGCTTAGTGAAAATATCAGCTAGTTGTTGATCTGTGGGAACGAAATGAAGTTCAATCGTTCCTTCCATTACGTGTTCACGAATAAAGTGATACCTGATACTGATATGCTTGGTCAGCGAGTGTTGGACTGGATTTCCTGTCATGGCAATAGCACTTTGATTATCACAATAAATAGGAATTTTAGAAAAGTGCAAACCGTAATCCAGCAATTGATTCTTCATCCATAATATCTGAGCACAACAGCTTCCTGCAGCTATGTACTCAGCTTCTGCAGTCGAGGTAGAAATTGACTTCTGCTTTTTGCTGAACCATGAAACCAATCGACCACCTAAAAATTGACAGCTACCAGAGGTGCTTTTCCTGTTAATCTTACAACTAGTAAAATCAGCATCAGAGTACTCTATCAGTGTGAAGTCTGATGCTCTGTGATACCACAGACCGAGATTTGGTGTCCCTTTAAGATATCAAAATATCCTCTTTACAGCTATCAGATGCGGTTCTCGTGGTTGCGATTGAAATCTTACACAGAGACATGTTGCGAACATGATATCAGGCCTACTGGCAGTGAGATAAAGGAGAGAACCAATCATTCCTCTATAGCTTGTAATATCCACTTCAATTCCTTCCTTAGAGTCAAGTTTGGTGGCAGTAGCCATGGGAGTACTGGCAGGAGCGCTATCTTGCATGTTGAATTTCTTAAGCAAGTTTCTGGTGTACTTTGACTGATTGATAAAAATTCCTTCATCAGTTTGTTTTACCTGTAATCCCAGAAAGTAACTCATCTCTCCCATCATGCTCATCTGATATCTTGACTGCATCAACTTAGCAAATTTCTGACACATTGTAGCATTAGTAGATCCAAAGATTATGTCATCTACATATATCTGGACTAAGAGCAAGTCTTTGCCTTTTTGGATATAGAACAGAGTTTTATCAATGGTGCCTCGTGTGAATCCACTATCAAGAAGAAACTGAGTAAGTGTTTCATACCAGGCCCGTGGTGCTTGCTTGAGTCCATACAGAGCTTTATCCAGTCTATACACATGATCTGGATATTTAGGATCAACAAATCCTGGAGGTTGTTCAACATAAACTTCTTCCTCCAATTCTCCATTTAAGAAGGCACTCTTAACATCCATCTAAAAGACCTTGAATTTCATGTGTGCAGCATATGCTAGAAATATTCTGATGGCCTCCAATCTGGCAACTGGAGAAAATGTTTCATCGTAATCAATGCCTTCTTGTTGAGAATACCCTTTTGCGACGAGTCTGGCCTTGTTCCTTGTGATTACTCCATCAGAATCAGTTTTGTTTCTGAACACCCATTTAGTTCCCACAATAGATCTATTTTTGGGTCTTGGAACAAGTTTCCAGACTTCATTTCTTTCAAACTCATTGAGTTCTTCTTGCATTGCTATTACCCAGTCAGCATCTTTCAAAGCATCTTCAATTTTCTTCGGTTCTTCTTGTGAAAGAAAATTGTGAAACAGACACTCATTCTGAGTTGCATGTCTTGTTTGAACACCAGCATCAGGATCTCCAATAATGAGATCAGGAGGATGTGCTTGTGTCCATCTTCTTGCTGAAGGTAACTGAGTTCTTGAACTTGATGCTCCCCTTGCATCAGTGTCTTCCTCAAAAGAGCTTTCTTGAGTTGTGTGCGAAGCTCCCCCTATATCAGTGTCTTCATAAGATCTACTAGAATTAGAATTTCTCTTATGGACATCTCTTGATGTGCTGTCAGTACTTGTATCAGTACTTCCATCAGTACTTCCATCAGTATTTGTAGAAGAGTTGTTTTCAAGAGATTCATTATTTTTAGTATTATCAGTAGTATTTATGACATCATTAGGCTCCCCCTCAATATCATCACTACTGATTTCAGCTTCTAGTTCGTCTCCAAATATCAATTCTTCATGAGTATCTTCATTTATTCCAGTAATCTTCCTGTCATCAAATGATACATTTACTGAGACATTCACAATCTTAGTTTTCAGATTATATACCTTGAACGCTTTTGTCGTATCAATATATCCAGCAAAAATTCCTTCATCTGCTTTTGTTTCAAATTTTCCAAGTTGCTCTGGGTGTGATCGTAAAATGAAGCATTTGCACCCAAACACGTGTAAGTGTTTTAAGCTTGGTTTCTTTCTCTTAATCATCTGATATGGGGTCTGGCCATGTCTTGTAATCAGAGTACAGTTCTGAGTATAACATGCAGTGTTGACAGCTTTTGCCCAGAAGTAAGTTGGCAGCTTTGCTTCTTCTAGCATTGTTCTTCCAGCTTCAATTAGAGTTCTGTTTTTCCTCTCAACTACTCCATTCTGTTGAGGAGTACCAGGAGCAGAAAATTGATGTACAATTCCTTTTGATTTGCAGAATTCTTCCATTGTTGAGTTTTTGAACTCAGTTCCATTATCACTTCGAAGAACTTTGACTTTGTTGCTTGATCCGTTCCCCAGCAATTTGAGATGCTCTATCAGAATCTCTGGTGTTTCACTCTTTTTATGCAGAAAATATACCCATGTAAATCTTGTATATTCATCAACAATTACTAGAGTATACCTTTTCTTGTTGATAGACATCACATTTACGGGACCAAAAAGATCCCGATGTAGCATGTGATAAGATGTGTCTATTGAGTATTCTGATTTACTTTTGAAGCTGATTCTCTTTTGCTTTGACTTTTGACATGAGTCACAGAGTCCATCAGGGAAGTACATCGCTTTTGGGAGACCTCTCACTAAGTCCTTTCTGACTAACTCATTGATGTTATTGAAGTTCAAATGAGAAAGCTTCTTATGCCAGTTCCAACTCTCATCTACTGATGCCTTTGATAGAAGACACGTCAGTTTCCCATCAGTAGCAGACTGTAAGTTGGCTTCGTATATGTTACCATGTCTATAACCCGTAAGAATCACCTTTCCATCCTTCTTACTTGTTATTTCACAGTGAGATTCATAAAAATTGACATGATAACCTCTGTCTGTAATTTGACTGATGCTCAAGAGATTATGCTTCAGTCCTTCTACTAGAGCTACGTTTTGAATGATGACATTTCCAATCACAATGTTGCCATATCCCAAGGTATGTCCTATATTGCCATCTCCATAGGAAACCTTTGGGCCAGCTTTCTTCTCAAAATCTGACAGCAGGGACTTATTTCCAGTCATATGTCCTGAACATCCACTATCCAAAACTAAAACATTTTTCCTGTTGCCCTGCAATCAATATTTCAATCAGTTAGAATTTTTAAGAACCCACACTTGTTGGGTCCTGTTTTTCAATTTCTTGTTAAGATTTGCAACGGAATTTTTCTTTAAATCATTTTCAACTGAATTATCTCCACTTGAACTTGATTTAACAGAGTTTTTCTTAACATACACATTTCTAGTACATTTCTTATCACTTGAATTTGCACCTTTATTGAATTTAGGCAAAGGAACATAATTATCATGATACAAATTATGATAACTAGTACATGTGTAAACTGAATGCCATTTGCTACCACAGTGAGAACAAGGATTCTGTGGGTTATAATTAACATTTCTACTCCTAACATCAGAAATAGAAATTTCAACTCTCCTCTTTTTATTCTTCCTGCAATCAATGGTAAGATGATTAGTATTACCACAAGTACGACATGTCTTTCTTGGAGCATTAGGAATATACTTATAGTTGTTAGACTTGTCTATTCCTAGTTTTCCATTCCTATGCCTTTTGGAAATATTCTCATTTTTCTTACCTGTTTCTGCATTAATCTTTTTCTTCAACTTCCCAGAGGAGAGATGTTCTATGTTCTTTTCTTTTGTGATTCTCTTCTTGACAGTTTTAGCATCAGACTTAACAGAAGTTTTAGTGCTGATTTTAGAACAAGATGTACCAGTAGATTCAATTTCTGTAATTGATTTAATTTCTGTATCAGAAACAGTTTCTATTTCTTCATCAAAAATCAATTCAATATTAGAACTTGATCCTTTTTCAAAGATAGAATTCACTTTCATGTCACTCGCAGGAACAAATTTTATGTGAGTGGATAAATTGATATTTTCATCTTCTTTTGCCTTATTCTTCTTATATCCAAGACACTCTTTCCAGTTTCTATCATTTATCAGTAAATGAGTCTGTTTACCAGAATGAGTCCACACTCTTATTTGTTCTCGTTCTTTCTTTAACTCTACTTCTAGGGATTCTATTTTTAACATCTGTTCTATTTCTATCCCTTTAAGTTTGTCACGCAAATTTTGAGTATTTTTTAGGATAACTAACTCAGCTTCTAAATACTCATTCCTCTTCTTTGTAACAGCCACTTCTTCTAAAATTCTGATGTTTTCCTTAGACTGATTATTATAACTAATGTGCAAGTTTCTAAGAAAGGACTTTAATTCACACATGTTATCAGTATCAAAAGCATAAGCAGTTTTAGGTACCTTTTCAGATGCTTCTTCAATTTCAGCCATCAGTGCATAGTTTGTTTCTTCTTCTTCTTCTTCAGAGTCAGAAGAACCCATCCATCTTTTGCTTGATGTGACAAGCGCCTTTTCAGCAGATTTTCCATCTTTGGGTTTCTTGCATTCAGTTGCATAGTGACCCATCTTGTCACAATTGAAACATTTAATCTTTCAGAGATCAATTTTCTTCTGTCTATTTTTCTTGTCAGAATATTGATCTCCTTTTGACTTCCTTCCATCTTTTCTGAATTTGCTCTGTTTCATTCTTCTGAAACCTTTAACCATCATGGCCATCATCTGCACAAGTTCTTTGTCAGAATCATCCTCTGATTCCTCATCAGTACACTCATCAGTATCAGTATCAGTGTCTGACTTTATTACTACATGAGCTTTAGCCTTCATTTTTCCTTGGTGCACACGCCTTTCTTTTGATTCCACTTTCAAGGCCACAAATTTAGGCTTTGATCGTGTTCCTTCCTTTTGCTTGATCTCCAGATCATATGTCTTCAGCATTCCATAAATTTCATCAAGTGTCATCACCTTCATCTTATAAGTGTGCCTTATAAGATTCCGTTGAGTTATCCATTCCATGGGTAAAGATCTTAAAAACTTGACGTTTGAATCTTCAACGTCATACACCTTTCCCACCAGTGACAATTCATTTAGCAAAGTAATAAATCTATCATAGATTTCTGTTATGTCTTCATTATGCTTTGCCTCAAATTGCTCATATTCTTGAATAAGAATACCTCTCCGGTTTTTTTTGATTTCTTCAGTTCCTTGGCATTGAACTTCCAAGGCATCCCATATTTCTTTAGCAGTCTTACACGCAATAACTCTATTAGATAAGACAGTATCTAAACTATTGTGTAAGATATTTCTAACCTTTGCATCTTTGATCATTTCAGCTTTATCTTCAGGCGTCCAATCACCCTTTTTCTTTGTTGCCAGCCCTGCAGGAGTTATCTTCAGGCGTCCAATCACCCTTTTTCTGATTTGATAAATTATCAGTCTGCTCTGATACCAATTGTTAGGTCATAGATAACGATTATAGAAGGGGGGTTGAATGTAATCGTATGAAATAATCGAATAAACAAATATAAAACAATCAATATCAGCTTTTATTAACCTTTATAAAAACTGATACAAACTCTCTCAAGAAACTATGAGTTCTTAAGAGCTGCTAGGTTTACAAAAATACTCGTGAACAACTATTACTCTCGTAAAACCTATCATGTGTTTATATATGCACACAGCTACACATTCTGTTACATAAGATAATCTACATTAAATTAGATTGATCTTCTTGTCGCTTATCTTCTGTAACAGCTTCGATGAAGTATATCTTCTACAAATCAATCATTTCCTGAAATCACGGAATAGTATCAATCAATATCTTCTGACTTGTCCTGCCACTGATGATGACATCATCAGACGTCAGCTACTGATGCTCCAAGTACTGATGCTATCCGATCCTGACGCATTCATTAAATCATCATTTTCCAACACCTCTTCTTGCCAGTTAGCCTCCTCGGCGGCTTTGGCAGCAAGTTCTTTTTCCTCTTCCTCATCGAGGGCATCCAACAGTTTATCAAATAACTCTTCAACCTCTTCCTTATAGTGAGAATCACAACTGATTTTTGGCCTGTATTCGATTCCTACTTTGTTTTCCATTATACCTTTTTCTAAATGAATCACTAATGTGGCCTAAGGTTCATTTTATAGGCATACTAGGTAAAGGGAAGATAAATGGTCAATAGTTTAGAATACCCATACAACTACCACAGATTGCAATTAAGTGATGTCTACCACTAATCCAACAATCAAAGCAAAACTGACCAATCAAGGAAATTCCTTGACCAATTTCAACAGTAAAAACCATGCAAGTTAGTGTCATACAGGATCAAACTATCAAGTATAAGACTAGCACAAAATTCAATTTAACCTAGTCAAAGTAAACGTACTGTCGAAAATAGATAGAGACTTAAGTAGACAGTAACTTTCTCATGACAACAACTTTTGAGATGTTACTGTCACAAGCTTCTTTTGAATATCAGAATGGAAAAACTAGTAAATTAACATACCAGATTTAGCATTCCCAATTCACTTACCAACCTGTTAAAGGTTAATTCATCCAGTGGTTTTGTAAAGATGTCTGTAAGTTGCTTTTCTGTAGGCACATAGATCAACTTCACAGTTCCTCTTTCAACATGCTCTCTTATGAAATGATGTCTGATATCAATGTGCTTTGTCCTAGAGTGTTGAACAGGATTGTCTGAGATGGCTATGACACTAGTGTTGTCACAGTAGATAGGGATATTATTTAACACTAGGCCATAATCCAACAGTTGATTCTTCATCCACAGAATTTGTGCACATCAACTTCCAGCTGCAATGTATTCAGCTTCTGCAATAGATGTAGAAACTGAATGCTGCTTCTTACTAAACCAGGACACCAATCTTCCACCAAGAAACTGACAGCTTCCTATAGTTCTCTTTCTGTCAATTCTACACCCAGCATAGTCTGAATCAGAATACCCCTCTAGCTCAAATCCAGTATTTTTAGGATACCAAAGGCCTAGATTAGGGGTGCCCTTTAGATATCTAAAAATTCTTTTGATAGCTACCAAGTGTGACTCCTTTGGATCAGCCTGAAACCTTGCACGGAGACATGTAGCAAACATTATGTCAGGTCTGCTAGCAGTTAGATAGAGAAGAGATCCAACCATGCCTCTGTAAGCACTAGAGTCCACTTTCTTCCCTTTGGAGTCTAGATCCAAACTAGTTGAAGTAGAGATGGGAGTCTTGGCAGGTGATGAATCTTCTAGGTTGAACTTCTTGAGAAGTTCCTTGACATACTTTGCTTGACAAATGAAGATACCATCATCTTTCTGAAGAACTTGTAACCCAAGGAAGAATGACAGTTCTCCCATCATGCTCATCTCATATTTGTTTCTCATTAGAGATGAAAACTTCTGACACAGCTTCTCATTTGATGAACCAAAGATGATATCATCAACATAAATTTGAACCAGAATGATGTCTTTGCCATGATGCTTGTAGAATAGAGTCTTATCTACTACACCTCTTGTAAACTGGTTTTCCAATAGAAAGGCTGAGAGGGTATCATACCAGGCTCTTGGAGCTTGTTTCAAACCATAAAGTGCGTTGAACATCTTGTACACAAAATCATACATTTCAGCATCTTCAAAACCAGGTGGTTGTTCAACATACACTTCTTCCTCCAACTCTCCATTTATAAAATCATTTTTGACATCCATTTGGAACACTTTGAAGTTATAGTGTGCAGCAAAGGCTAGAAAAATCCTGATAGCTTCAAGTCTGGCAACAAGTGCAAATGTCTCATCATAATCGATCCCTTCCAGTTGACAGTAGCCTTTAGCTACTAGCCTTGCCTTATTTCTGGTCACATTTCCATTTTCATCTAGTTTGTTTCTGAAAACCCACTTTGTCTCAATAACTGATTTTCCCTTTGGTCTTGGAACCAACTTCCATACATTGTTCCTTTCAAACTGGTTGAGTTCCTCTTGCATAGCAATCACCCAATCAGAATCCAATAATGCTTCATCAATAGCTTTTGGCTCCATTTGAGACAGAAAACAGGAGAACATGCTGTCAGCAGAAACATTGTTCCCGGTTCTCACCCCAGAAGAAGGATCTCCAATGATCAGGTCATTTGTGTGATCCCTGTTCCATCTTGTGGTTCTGGGCAAGCTTCTTGTTTGATTTTGAACAGTAGCCTCAGTTTGGGGAACGGAATCTTCACCAGGGCAATTGTCTCCACCATTTTCTTCAATGTCTCCAGAGTCACCATCATTTTGAATATTTCCTGAAATTGTTTGTGACTGAGCTGGAGTTTGATTGACATCATTTTCAATGACAGCATCTTTTTCAGTTTCAACAGTTTGAGTGAATGTGGGTTCTTCATCAACAAATTCTTCTTCCTCCAAGTATCCTTGATTCTCAAATCTAAGAATCTGCATTTGACCTTCTTCATGCAGTCCAGGAAACATGGTTTCATCAAATGTGACATTCACACTTTCATCTATGATCCTGTGTTCCAAAAGATAGACTCTGTAGGTAGTCCTTTCTAGAGAATACCCCATGAAAATGCCTTCATAAGCTTTGGTGTCAAATTTCCCTTTCTTTTCATGGTTGTCTTTCATCATGAAACATTTGCTTCCAAACACATGAAAATACTTGACAATAGGTTTCTTTTCATTGAGCAGATAGTAAGGAGTGTTCCCATGAGTCTTGTTGATCAGGGTTCTGTTCTGTGTATAACAGGCTGTGTTGATAGCTTCTGCCCAGAAGTATGTAGGTAACTTTGCATCATGAAGCATAGTTTTGGCAGCTTCAGTGAGAGTTCTGTTCTTCCTTTCTACAACTCCATTCTGCTGTGGTGTCCTTGCAGCAGAAAATTGTTTTACAATTCCTTCATCTTTACAGAAATTACCAAGAGTGGCATTTCTGAACTCAGTCTCATTGTCACTTCTCAAAATTTGAACCTTGGCATTTGGAGCTCTGTCAAGAACTCTTAAGTGGTCAATGATAACTTGGGCAGCTTCATCTTTTGATTCTAGATACTTCACCCAAGTATACCTAGAATAATCATCCACCATAACTAATGCATATCTCTTCTTGGCTACTAATGGAACATTGACTGGTCCAAAGAGATCCATGTGAATTAGTTTGAGTGGTTCTGTGTTGGTGTTGACTTGCTTTGACTTGTGCACAGCTTTCTTCAATTTTACCATTTGACAGTCCTCACACAGTCCTTCTTGACAGAATTCCTGTTGAGGTAGTCCTCTCACTAGTTCCTTCTTCATCAACATATTCATTGTCTTGAATTTGAGGTGAGAGAGTTTCCTGTGCCAAAGTATACTGTCACCAGCATTAGCTTTACTGTAGAAACAGTAAATCTTGTCCTTCTTTGTTGAGCTTAGGTCAGCAACAAACAGGCTTCCTTTTCTTACCCCTTTCAGAGAGAGGCTTCCATCCTTCTTGTGATAGATATTGCACACCATCATGTCAAAATCAACCTTGAATCCCCTGTCACTGAATTGGCTGACACTGAGCAGGTTGTGTTTTAATCCATCAACAAGTGCAATATCATTAATGACAACATTCCCAATTTCCAAACAGCCATATCCCACTGTGTAACCCTTGTTGTTGTCTCCAAAGGTTATGATTGGGCCAGCTTTCTCTACAAATTGTGATAGTAGGGCTTTATCACCAGTCATGTGTCTTGAGCAGCCACTGTCAATGATCCATATGACTTGCTCCTTATTCTTGCCCTGCAAAATAAATTGTATTTAAGAGGCATATGGTACCCAATCCTTGTTGGGTCTCGTTACTTCAGTATCACAAGAGTAATCAACATTTTCAACTTTAATCATCACACCAGGAATCTTCTGTTGGACTCCTTTCTTCACCCACTTTTCTTTAGAATTAGACTTGGTCTTCTTCTTAGTGGATGTAGCCTTCTTACTGTTTCCAGTAGGCTCAGAAGTCTCAACAGTTTGTATATAGAGACATTGTTCAGTAGATGAAATAGGCAAATTGAAACATGTACTCATGGCAGTTATTTTACAAGGCATACAGTCAATGTTATTGCAAAATACCATAGATCTATGCATAATGGGGGTCTTGTGTAAGTTACCATCTATCATGGTCACATTGTCCTTGACCTCTTTTGTGACACCCCCAAACCAGTTCCACGAACATTTATATAATATAACATAATATAACATACAACCTAGGCGTGCATCTAATAGATGGAAACCATACCCCAAGCCAAGATCGCTACCAGGTCGAAGTATGAAACAACATATCTAAGTTCCAACATTTAAATGAGTTACTAATTAATTTTTACAAGTCTAAACTATTTAAATATTACAACTTAAACCAGATGTCTTAAGTCTACTAGGAAATCAAAAGTACTTAAGTATCTAGAACCTGTGCATGGTTCGAGAACCCAAACCACGGGCCACTCCTAGCAGCAAACTCTGTAGCAAAAGTCTTCCTAGCAGTGCGGAATGTACGGACCATCTTCTGACTTCACTGAAAGGTTAAGGTATAACAAGAAAGTGAGCCAAAGAATGCTCAACAAGTATAATCAACAACGTATGTAAATATCAACTAGGAATCCATTAGTAATCAAATGGTAATCAATTGGTAATCAAAAGGTAATCATGTGGTAATCAACTAGTAATCAAAAGGTAATCATATGGTAATCAACTGGTTAATCAAATGATAATCAAATGGTAATCATATAGTAATCAACTGGTAATCAAACGATAATCAAATGGTATTCAATTGGTAACAAGTTTCAAGATATACATTTCTGTTCAAAGAATAAGATTAAGCAATTAAATTGGAACTTCCGGTAAGACGGTACGAGCTATACGGGTGATCAGCCACGTAAAGCTCCAGACCATGTTTTCACAAGGTCCTAACATTCAGGATCCATAGGCACACATTGGCCTTAAAATAAATAAATAAATAACCACGACCGCCGCCTCGGTCATTACTGTGTTCCATTCATAAGTAATTCAACAAAGGGATTAAATGAATAAGAAGCTTTCCAACATTTCAAACATTCATTCCAGGGTATAAGCTAATTCAAGATTTTGTTGCAAGGGTTTAAAAGTTCAACAATTGAAAGGTATGGAAAATAAGTGAGCAAAGGACTAAGTATGCTATGGGTATTCAAAAGTTAACAGAGGTCAACAAAGTATAAGTCAAGATAAAGGTGCTATTAAGCATGGTAAATAAGTCAACAAGGAAATAAGTACATATCAGGGGTTTAAAGGTTAACAAGAAAGTTCAGGGGATAGTTCAAGATAAAGGTATCATATGAACATGGTAAAGGCATTATACAAGTTACATGAAGATAAAGGATCAAATGTAGAGTTTGTAAATAAAGAGCAAGGTGTAAGGGTAAAATGGTATAACAAACGATTGCATCATAATGGTAAAGGATAAGTAAAGGTTATACGTATACTTGCAATATAATCAAGAGGTATCATTTGCATCATAATTTAAGGAAACTACCACTTGAACAATAAGTGGAGGGTATAGACACTTGCCTTAAGTAGAAAATATCTCAGTATCTGAATCTCAGGGTTCCAACTTCACTTCCACTGGCTCTTTGCCTAGCCTTCTACTGGAACCTATACAAGAATATAATATCGTCTTAGTCTTTATCCCTTAGTACCTCAGCTTTGTTTACGTATCTCTAAGTACTTCTACCCCATCGTTATACAATTATATATTCTTATATATATATAACCAAGTAATCATTTAAGGAGCACATAATACTTTAACGATTTAATTAACATTCAAACATGTAGTCGCTTAACGACATCGCATGACATCATTAACACTTAATCACATAAGCCATGTATACGCACCTCAAGAATTATACCAACCACAGAAATCAATTTACGATTAAATTTCGATTTAACTAATCAAAACCCAATCCTAATTGCTAAAGCAATACAAAGTCTAATTAAAGACGTCCACATAAATCCAACATAATATATACTTATTCAATTGATGACAACCTATCTCAATTAGAGTTTAACTAAACAAGTAGCATAAAAGTGAACATGTATACCACTTAAGATTGAATAAAACTATGTCATTACAATACCACCATCAACACTTTCCTTCCTTCTTCCCTTCTTCTTCTCGGCCTCTTGGCCTCTCCCTCTTTTCTCAATCTCTCTCGGCCTTATACTAACACCAACCACGCACACGAACAAGTACACACACAAGAACACAATGGTGAACACAATGGTGAACACATTTTAAAAGACTACGCACACACATATATACACTAACTCAAATTACACAACCTTTGCGAAAACACACATTACCCAAGTTTACATTTTCAAACCTCACGCACACTTTTAAAATCATTCTTTTAGTCACTCACACCCTCACACACACCATATATTTTGAAAGAAGCACTCACGCGGAAAGAAATAATTTTCTAAAACAAGACACACTCACACTAAACACATTTTATGAAAATGAAACTCTTCCTTTGTAAATACATTCTCAAGAACTTAGTTTTAAAAGAACTCACACCGGAATTACATTTTTCAAATAACACACACCTAAGAACACATTTTGAAAATACACACACCTATGAAAACATTTTGAAAATACACACACCTATTCCCTCAAAATCCCATTTTAAATCACACTCCCATACTCAAAGTTTTTAAATCAATTCCTTCCCCTCCAACTCCATCTTTCTCTCGGCTCACCCTCAACCTCTCACCATTTCTTCCTCTCGGCCTCTCTCCCTCACTCGACCTCTCTCCCCCTCTCGGCTTCTCCCCCTCTCTCGGCTTCTCTCTCTCTCTCTCTCTCTCTCTCTCTTACTAACCTCCTTCCACCTTAACTCCCATCTTCCAAACCATAAACCATTTCAATCTCAACCCAAAGTTCAATCAACAAATTTTCAATTGTAACTAACATCTATAATATAATTAAAAATCATACTTTCTCTTAAACTAACATGCAACTCACAATACACTTAATTAACATATATACAAGTTCTATTTCATCTTGAAATTAATAACCCATCAAACTTTAATACAAAAATAACTAAGATCTACAAGAATCCCTTACATGTAACAAATAAAATTATAAATTCCTACTACTCATATCACATACAACATATAGTAAACTTGCGTAGAAATCCCGAAGTAGTAGTAAGTCTCGGGTTGGTCCGATGATCTACGAATCAACACAAGGTTCAAGATTAATAACTTAAATGCTTTAACCATACTAAGTATATACTTACTCAAGTACAAAGTTCATTTTCAAGTTAACTCCTTAAGAACTTCTATCCGCGCATGCTCGGTCATGCATTTTTATAAAATTGAAATTTAATCCTTTTAACACGAAATCTTTTCGAGGGTCTTCCTAAACGTACCTATCATGTTATCACAAAGTTTCACATTTCATTTAGGCACTTAAGTGGTTCGATCATGGCCTCAAATTTGGCTAAGCGGTGTAGTTTGGTTTTACGAACGCCTTACACTAAAACACATGTTTCTCCTAAACCGTAAATCGTAATGACATGATTCTTGCACTCACATAAACTAGAAACAAAGCTATACGGAAAAATGTTCATCACTGAACCAAAAGAGGTAGTTGGGTTTTCAGATTCTAGGCAGGTTTTAGAGTTACCGAAAATCGGGCATTACGACGGCTTAAAACGTAATGTTTCCAAAACTTAAAACTCAACCAAATCAATACCAATCAATCTCAAACTCACCATTCACCTTATACTCCATCATCTCAGTCAAATCCTTCATTAAAATTCAAACAAGTTCAAGACTCATACTCCAAACTCAATCAACAATGTTAGATCAGAATTCAATGATCGTCAGGAGCTAGACTCTACTGATCAGGATTACTGACGTCATCAGGATTGCATGGTCGTCAGGATCAAGATGCATATCAGGACTGGGATCAGGTTTGATCATCATAACTGGAAGCTGATCAGGATTCCTACTTCGAGTTATATTTGGAGTCTAGTTAAACATGGAAGTTTATTTTGTCGGTTCCTGGTTTGTAGAATGTAGCTATCGATTAAGGATATGTTTTCTTTGTAAATGATTAGGACTTATCTTGTTATTGATAGAGAAGCTGTGTGAAGTATATAAACACGGTTTAGGTTTCGTTTTATGACACAACATTGAACGATCATACACTTGAGTATTTGTGTAACCTAGCAGCTCTCAAGAACATCAGAATTTCTTGAGAGAGTTTGTAACAGTTTTATATCAGATTTAATAAAACTGTTATTGTTCTTTCATATTTGTAATATATATATCTTACTTAGTTGAGAATCTTATACAATTGTATGCAACCCCCTTCTACAATTGTTATTTACTGGGCAGCAATTGGTATCAGAGCAAACTGATTTAATTCTGAATCAGATACGATCTAAAGATGTCGACAACCAAGTATGAAAGCATGAAGATTCCCATCTTGAAGAAATCAGAATATCCAATATGGAGGGTAAAGATGCTGATGTACCTGGAGGCTATGGATCCTGACTATTTGGACAGGATTCGTGACAGACCATATATACCTACGAAGTTCGTTGAACGAACAGATACTGTACCTGAACATTATGTGGTCAAGGCTAAAAGTGAATGGACTCCAGAAGAAAAGGCTCATGTACTCAGGGAACCAAAGATAAAGAATATCTTGCACAGTAGTCTTGATGTTGTCATGTCAAACAGAGTGATTTCATGCAAGTCTTCAAAAGAAATCTGGGATACTTTGGAAAATCAGTGCCAGGGATCTGCATCTGTCAAGAAAAACATAAGGGCTCTTTTGATTCAAGAATATGAACAATTTGATGCAAGACCTGAAGAGAGCCTAACTGATCTATATGATAGATTTCTGACACTATTGAGCAGTTTATCTTTAGTTGACAAGGAATATGAAACTGATGATTCAAACACCAAGTTTCTAAGAGCTTTACCTGAAGAATGGGACACTCAGACCTCGATCATTAGACATCAGTATGATCTGAACATTGTGTCTCTTGATGAAGTCTGTGGGATGCTAAGAACTCATGATCTTGAAGTTCAACAGAGAAAGAACAAGAAAAGTAGCAAGGCAAAATCAATTGCTTTGAAAGCAGAGGCTAAATCAAAAGGAAAAACTGTGGAAGTCTCTGGAAGTAAATCAAGAATAGTTGAGTCAGATCATGATGACTCTTCATCAGATACTGATGGCAATCCTGATGCCAATACTGATGATTATTCTTCTGACTCGGACATGGAAGAGATGGTTGCTATGATTGTCAGAAACTTCAGAAGGATGAAGTTCAGGAAGAATAGAAGACAAGGCAACTTTCAGAAAAAGACTTTCAATGCAGAAAAAGACAAGTATATCAAAAAGGACAGCAAGGGTAGCAAATTTGACAAGTCAAAGGTTAGATGCTACAAGTGTAATGGTATGGGTCACTTTGCTTCTGAGTGCAAGAAGACAAAGTCACTTATCACATCAAGCAAGGATTGGATGGACTCTTCCTTAGAATCTGATACTGAGGTGGTCAACTATGCTCTAATGGCCAATGCTGATGTAACTGCTGCTCCTGATGATAAGGTACTAAATACTATCTTTGATTTTGATACTGATAATGCTTCTGAGTTAAGACGTTTTCTAAAGTCATTACATATTAGCTTTAGAAGTCAAACTGCTGAAAATACTAGGATCTTATCTGAGATGTCTGAACTTAGAAAAAGGAATGACATATTAGAAGCTGAATTTTCTCGTAAGAAAGAAGTACAAAAAGAATGTGATAATGCTAAACACATGTACTTAGAGATGAAATCTAAATGTACTTCTCTTGAAAAGGAACTTAAATATGCTAATGAGAAATTCAGAACATGGACAGACTCTGGTAGGAAATTTCATAAGATTAATACCTCTAAGAATTGGAAAGAGTGTCTAGGATATAAGTCAGATAAAGATAAGAAATTGAAAGAGAAAATTGTCATTGATGAGACAGTCAGTCCAAAGACCTATAGACATGTTATAGACACAACCAAATCTAAGATTACTCCTGTTAATTTTGTTTTTGGTAAGGATTCCAATTCTACTTTTGAAAAGGGATCTACTTCTACTCAAGGAATTAAAATTATAAAGTCTAAACCTGTCATGAATAAAGTCACTAAGAATGTAGGTCTATTGTCTCAGAAACAGCTTAAGGATAAAATCTGTGAGGTTACAGATAAGAAAAAGGAAGCTACTGTTAAGAGAAACAGGAATGGTAAAGTTGGGATCAATAAAGAGAATGGTTACAAATATATCCCAAATGCACCTAGAAAGTGTTGTTTTAACTGTGGTAACTCTAATCATCTTGCTATTGATTGTAAGAAGAGTAACAAGCAAAGTACTGAAATTCCTATTTCTGATGTCAGGAGTAGATCAGTATTTTATAAACCACAGAAGTCCTGTTTTCATTGTGGTAGTATATGGCATTCTATTTATACTTGTAAAGATTATCATGAGTTGTACTATAACTTTTATGATCCATTGCCTAAGGTTGATAAAAATAGTGCAAACTCTGGTAGCATTAAGAATGTCAAGTTGGAACATGCTTTTGTTAATACTGATACTGACAAAGCAAATCCTGATGGAGTAAATCATGTCAGGACTGCCAAGGTCAGAAAGTCTTCTGATGTGAATGTTAATAAAATGCATGACAAAGGGACCCAACAAGTGTGGGTTCCTAAACATTCTAATTAGTGTTTTGGAATTCTGATGCAGGGTAAAAAGAAAAATGTGTTAGTCATGGATAGTGGATGTTCTGTGCACATGACTGGAAACAAAGCCCTGTTATCAGAATATGAGGAAAAACCTGGCCCAACTGTGTCTTATGGAGATGGCAACATTGGACAAACTTTGGGATATGGAAATATAATCATTGGAAATGTCATCATTGAAAAAGTAGCTCTAGTGAAAGGACTGAAACACAACTTGTTGAGTATTAGTTAAATCACTGACAGAGGTTATCATGTCCACTTCTATTCCACACATTGTGAAGTAGTCAGTAAAGCAATAGGAAAGATAGCTCTGACTGGCTACAGGCATGGTAACTGTTAGGAATATGTTGTTCTTGATGATAATTATAAAAACACTTAGCAGATTTTGTATTAAGTCATTTTGTAACTGTCAACGGAATGGCATGCTTTGCAGTGTTTCGTTGACAGGAAGCTCATCAACGGAATGAGTGTTGTAGCAATTGCACTGTACAATACTTCACAGTTTGATATGGATTTGATGTATGTACTAGATAGGTTTTCTAAGTCATGTTGACTAAGTACTAGATAGGCAAAATAGGTTGGTTAATTGTAAGTATATCATGCCTTGTAATTTTGCCTAAGTGAAGACATGTCAACGGTATGAAGATTACTCTATCAACGGAACAAGGATACACCATCAACGGAATGAAGTTTACTCATCAACGAAATAGAGTTTACTCATCAACAAAATGGAGAATAAAGCTATCAACGAAACACATCTCCCTTCTATCAACGAATCATTATTGCTTTTCTGAATAGTTGACAAAGTGATAGTGACAGTTTACTGAACAGATCTAAAGGTGATGTGGAAGTGTACTTTGCAATGGAAACCATTAAAATGGACATGGGGAATAAGGAAACATCCCAGTTTCCAATTGGGCTCTTGGGAGTGATCATAATAAGCATGAAGACAAAAGCAAGGATCTCCAAGGACCACTGGACAAAGGGATGAAAAGCAAACTATTGGCGGTTACCTTTAGTGTACTTTAGTGTAGCCAAAAATAGTATTGTAAACTTGGGGAATATATAACCAAGTGTAGCAGTTAAGATAGAGTAAGAGAAGAAAAACAAATAGTTTGTATTAGCTATCCTTGAGAGCATTCTTCTCTACAACTCTGTAACTGAGCAGCTGTGTACTTGTGTATCACAGATTATTTCCGCAATAAAAACACTTCAGTTGGATCATCAAACAATCCAACTGAATTATTTACATCTTGTGTTTTTATTTATTCAGTTCAGTTTTATTTTATAAAGTGTTTTAAGTTTAAGAAAATATCAAGAATTGTATTCAACCCCCCCTTCTACAATTCTGTTAGGTCATTTGGGATTAACAATTGGTATCAGAGCAAGCTTCTAACACACAAGAAGTTTAAAGATCAAGACCAAAAATAGAAGCCATGGTGAAGAAGGATGCAGGTGTAAAGATACCAGTTCTTGATAAGGACAATTACTTTCACTGGAAAGTAAAGATGCATTTACATCTCATGTCTATGGATGAGAGATATGTAGACTGCATTGAGAAAGGTCCACACGTTCCCATGAAGTTTGCATCTAGAATTGGAGTGCCAGATGATGCTCCTGATGTAGAAATTCCAAAACTTGTCTCAGAATGGACTATTGAAGATCTTGCAGAAATCCATAAAGATAAGAGAACCATGAACATTCTGTTTAATGGTTTGGAGCAAGAGATGTTTGACAATGTCATAAACTGTACAACCTCCAAAGAAGTATGGGACACTGTCAGAACACTATGTGAAGGAACTGAGCAAGTAAGGGAGAACAAAATGCAACTCCTTATACAACAATATGAGCACTTTCACTTTAAAGCTGGTGAAACCCTAAATGACACGTTTAGTAGGTTTCAAAAGCTTCTGAATGGATTAAAGTTGTATGGGAGAATCTACCAAACTAAGGACTCAAACCTTAAATTTCTAAAAGCTCTTCCAAAAGAATGGAAGCCTATGACTGTTTCTCTAAGAAACACTCAAGAGTACAAAGACTACACTCTTGAAAGGCTTTATGGAACCTTGAAGACTTATGAGCTGGAAATGGAGCAAGATGAGGAAATTGAAAAGGTACAGAAGAAGGGTGGATCTATTGCATTGATTGCATCTGTGAACCAACTGGAAGATGACACTGAAGAAGCTGCAAAGGCCACAACTAGTCGAGCTAGTTGTAGAAGTGATGTTAGCAAGGGTAAAGGTAAGATGACAGAAGAAGAAGAACCAGAATCAGCCAACTTGGATGACTTAGATGAGATTGATGAACACATTGCTTTTCTGTCAAGAAAATTCTCTAAGTTCAAGTTCAAGAGAAACTCAGAAGCAAGGCCACCAAGAAGAGACTTTCAACCTAACAAATCAAACTGGATTGAAAAGTCTAAATCTAAATGTTTCAATTGTGGAATGCTTGGTCACTTTGCTGGAGACTGCAGAAAGCCCAAAGTTGAGAAGAGCAACAGGAAATTTGAGCCTGTTGATTATAAAAAGAAATACTTTGAACTTCTCAAGCAAAAAGAAAAGGCTTTCATGTCTCAGGAGTATGATTGGGCTGGTAATGGTGAAGATTCTGATGATGATGTTGAATATGTCAACTTGGCTCTTATGGCTAACAATCATGAGCAGGAAGCAAGCTCCTCAAGCAACCAGGTAACAATTACTAATCTTTCTGAGCTTTCTAAAGAGGAATGCGATAGTGCAGTAAATGAAATGTCTGCTGTATTATATAATTTGCGTGTTACTCTTAAATCACTTACCAAAGAGAATTCAAGAATTAAAGAGACTAATTTGCTCTTAAGTGATAAGAATGCAATGTTAGAAGCACAGCTCATTGAATTTGAGAAAATGAGATGTGTTAGTAGGGATGCTAAGAAGGAACTTGAGAACGTATTACAAAGGGAAGAAATTCTTAAGACACAACTTGAAATAGAACAAAGTGTGATTGCTAAATGGAAAGATGCCAGGAATGTTGCTACCAACATCATTAATGTTCAAGGTATGGAATCTTTCTGTGAACAATCATGGAAAAAGAACAAAGAGAAACTAGGGTATGTTTGTGAAACCTTAGAATCAGAAACAGAGTCAACAAACAACAATGATCATTTGTTGAAGGTTGATATGTCAACGGAATGCAATGTTCCGTTGACAGATGAACCATCAATCGATCAGGGTGTTTCGTTGACAGAGAAAAGAAAAGATGAACTCACTAGACTTAATAATAAGTATGGTCCTGTCACCAAGAACTTTGTTCAAGGTGAGTCTAGTAAATCAAATAAAGTTGAGAAGCCTGTTGAGAGAGCTAATGTAGGTCACTTATCTAACAAGCAATTGAAAGATAAGTTAGAGAATGTTCAAGTTGAGGCTAAGGGAAATAAAAGGAATAACAGGAATGGCAAAGTAGGAATTAACAAACACAACAATTACACACCTGATAAATATGCTCCTAGAAAAACATGTGTTAATTGTGGAAGTGTTAGTCATTTATCTACTAACTGCAAATCTGTTAAGAAGACTGTTAAAGTGAAAATTCCCAAGCCTGCAATGAATAGTTCCATGCCTACAATGCCTGTTATGCCTAACATGTTTGCTCCATATGCACAATTTCAAAATCCATATGCCAGCATGCCATTTGTGTCTAATCCATACATGAATATGTTTAATGTGCCACAAATGCCATGGAATATGAATAACATGTTTGTTCCTCCAATTATGCATGCTAAGAATGAAAATGTGAGCAATCCTCAGAAATCAACACCAAGGATAAAGATTGATTTAAATCAATCTGAGCCCAAGGTGAAAAATGATATAAAAGGAAAAGCAAAGGCTAACAAAACAGGACCCAAGGAAACTTGGGTACCAAAATCGACTTGATTTGGTTCTATTGTGTGCAGGGAGACAAAAGGAATCTTTGGTACTTGGATAGTGGTTGTTCAAGACACATGACTGGTGATTCTACCCTGCTCACAGAGTTTCAGGAAAGAGCTGGCCCTTGTATTGCTTTTGGAGATGACAGCAAAGGCTACACAAAGGGATATGGCTTGATTTCAAAAGAGAATGTCATCATAGATGAGGTTGCATTGGTGGATGGTCTTAAGCACAACTTGCTTAGTATCAGCCAACTTTGTGACAAAGGATTTTTAGTTACTTTTTCTAAAGAAGCCTGTGTTGTTTCTAAAGGAGGAAACAACAATGTGGTAATGACTGGATTCAGAAGAGGGAATGTGTACATTGCTGACTTTAGTAGCACAAGTTCAGAAACCATCACTTGTCTTTTCAGCAAGGCAAGCAAGGATGAAAGTTGGCTATGGCACAAGAAATTATCTCATCTGAACTTTAAAGTTATGAATGATTTGGTGAGGAAAGATCTTGCTAGAGGAATTCCACAAGTGGAGTTTTCCAAGGATGGTTTGTGTGATGCCTGTCAAAAGGGGAAACAAAAGAAGGCATCATTCAAAAGCAAGACAGAGTCATCAATTGTCCATCAGCTTGAGTTGCTTCATATGGATTTGTTTGGCCCTGTAAATGTCATGTCTATTTCAAAGAAGAAATATTGTCTTGTGATTGTTGATGATTTTTCTAGATTTACATGGACTTTCTTTTTGCTCTCCAAGGATGAGGCAAGTGAAATCATTATCAATCACATCAAGATGGTAAACAATCATCCTGACTTGAAAGTAAGAAGGATTAGGAGTGACAATGGGACAGAATTCAAGAATTCAAGCATGAAGGTGTTCTGTGAAGAAAATGGTATTTTGCATGAGTTTTCAGCAGCAAGGACACCACAGCAAAATGGTGTAGTTGAAAGGAAAAACAGAACACTTATTGAAGCTGCAAGGACAATGCTAGATGAATCAAAGTTACCAACTTATTTTTGGGCTGAGGCAGTTAATACAGCTTGCTTCACTCAGAATATTTCTTTGATTAATCAGGCCAAAGGAATGACCCCTTATCAACTACTCAAAAGAAAGAAGCCACTATTGGATTTTCTTCATGTCTTTGGATGCAAGTGCTTTGTTCTGAGAAATCAAGATGAGCATTTGGGGAAATTTGAAGCAAAGGCAGATGAAGCAATATTTGTGGGTTATGCAGCAGGGAAAGCCTACAGAGTCTACAATCTCAGAACCAACATTGTTATGGAATCTGTACATGTTGTTTTTGATGATCTCAAAATTCAGGGTCTCTGTGATGAAGGTTTCCATGAAAGTCTTTCTTTTGAAAATGAGGATGGAGATCAAATGAATCATGTTAAGGCTACTGAGAAACAGCCTAAAGTTGTTGTATCTAGCACAGATGAAAGCAGCAGTGAAGATGAAATTGCTGCATTAAGATTGAAAAGAATAGCTGCTAGTAGACCAAATGGACATTCCGTTGATAGTCAGAATGAGCGTTTCGTTGACAGTCAAAATGGACAATCCGTTGACAGTCACAGAAATGCTTCCAGGAGTGATCAATTAGGGACAACAAACTCAGGGGGAGTTTCTCAAGGACAAATATCTAATCTAGGCAATCATGATCATGAAGCTACTTCTTCAAGAGCAAATCTACCTCCCTCAAGGAAATGGACTAAAGATCATCCCTTTGAACTTATTATAGGTGATGTGTCTTCAAAAGTCCAAACTAGAAGAGCAACTCAAGAAGAATGTCTATATAGCAGCTTTCTGTCTCAAGATGAGCCAAAGAAAGTTGAGGATGCACTTCTAGATCCAGATTGGGTCTTGGCTATGCAAGAAGAGCTAAACCAATTTGAAAGGAACAATGTTTGGAAGCTGGTGCCCAAGCCTAAGGACAGGAGTGTCATAGGCACAAAATGGGTGTTCAGAAATAAGATGGATGAAAATGGCATAGTCACAAGGAACAAAGCTAGATTGGTTGCAAAAGGCTACTCACAGGAAGAAGGAATTGATTTTGATGAAACCTTTGCTCATGTTGCAAGACTAGAAGCAATAAGGATTTTCCTAGCCTATGCAGCCCATGCCAATTTCAAGGTCTATCAAATGGATGTGAAGAGTGCTTTTCTAAATGGGGAATTGGAAGAGGAGGTGTATGTAAGTCAACCTCCTGGTTTTGAAGATGATGATTTTCCAGAATATGTATACTTCCTCCTCAAAGCACTCTATGGTTTGAAACAAGCACCTAGAGCCTGGTATGACACACTTTCACAGTTCCTCCTTGAGAATCACTTCACTAGAGGTACTGTAGATAAAACTCTTTTTCATAGGATTGTGAATGGCTCTACAATACTTGTTCAAATATATGTAGATGACATAATTTTTGGGTCTACAGATGAAAAACTTTGTCAAAAGTTTGCCAAGCTTATGCAAAGTAAGTATGAAATGAGCATGATGGGAGAGTTAACTTATTTTCTTGGTCTTCAAGTAAAGCAAGTTAATGAAGGCATTTTCATTAGTCAAACCAAGTACATTAATGATTTGTTAAAGAGGTTTAACTTAATGGAATGCTCTCCTGCCAAAACACCCATGCCTACTGCCACCAAACTTGAATTGAATACTAAGGAAAAATCTGTGGACATTTCAAGTTACAGAGGCATGGTTGGCTCACTTTTATATTTAACAGCTAGTAGACCTGATATTATGTTTGCTACATGTCTATGTGCTAGATTTCAGGCTGATCCTAGGGAATCCCATTTAGTTGCTATTAAAAGAATTTTCAGATATCTCAAAGGAACACCAAACCTTGGCATTTGGTATCCTAGAGAATCTGGTTTTGAACTAATTGGTTATTCAGATGCAGATTATGCAGGATGTAAAATTGACAGGAAAAGCACAACAGGAACCTGTCAATTTCTAGGAAACAAACTTGTAACATGGTTCAGCAAGAAACAAAACTCAGTTTCCACCTCCACAGCTGAGGCTGAGTATATTGCAGCTGGAAGTTGTTGTGCACAGATTTTATGGATGAAAAATCAACTACTTGATTATGGAATAAGAGTTGAGAAAATTCCTATTTTCTGTGACAACACTAGTGCCATTGCCATTACTGAGAATCCAGTGCAGCATTCAAGGACCAAGCACATTGACATCAAGTACCACTTTATTAGAGAACATGTTATGAATGGTACTGTGGAGTTACATTTTGTTCCAAGTGAACAACAACTTGCAGACATCTTTACCAAGCCACTTGATGAATCCACATTCTCAAGATTAGTAAGTGAGCTAGGTATTCTAAATTTCTCTTAATTATTTTGAGATTTTTGCAAGTTAAGATGCAGCCAGGAACTTGCTATAATTTTTCTGTGAATTGATTTTCTCAGGAAAAGGTGAAATTTTGTCTAAGTCAAAATTACTATGTCAACGAAACGCACCATTCCGTTGACAGTCTTAGCATTTTTCTGGGTGTTTCGTTGATAGCTCTTTTATATCAACGAAACGCAGCTTTATCAACGAAATAAGACTGGACTTTAACCGCCCAATCCTGATTCGTTGATGTAGCGCTTTTTAATCTGAACCGTTGAAATTTCACGTTCTTTATCACGATCTATGCATACACCCCTGGAAGTATAAATCGTGGTAATATTTAATTCTAACGGTTACTTTTTAAGCCAATCAGGTAATTTAGATTAATTATTGGACTTAATTTCTGAGAATTTTTGGGGGAGTATTTAAGAAATTTCAATTTCTTTATTTCATTTCTACCTGTTCTCAAAAATTCCAAAAGTTTTTCTATCTTCTTCTCTCCAACAAGTAATACAGCTCGAAGCTTTTCCTCACTCAACAATGGCACCCATATTCAAGCTTATGTCTGCTGGTGGGTTCATCTATGAGAAGAACAATTCTATTCCATTTGTTGTTAAGGAGAATCCGAACAACATCTTTTTCAAGATGATGGACTTCATGAGGAACTGTAAGTTGAGCTATGCGATGTTTCACTCTACACCACTCTACAATGAAGTAATCGAGGAGATTTGGACCTCATGTGAGTATAGTGGAACAAACGGCACACTGCAATTCACTCTTCAAGGTAATGAGTACATAGTTAATTCTGATGTTTTGCAAGCATGTTTACATATTCCTGATAATAACTGTGATGCTTTGCCTACTAACACTGAAATAACTACCATGCTAAATTCTATAAACTACTCTTTGCCTACTGATAACTTAGGTAAGATTATTAGGAGAGGTTTGGTTAGGGAATACAGTTATTTAGCTGATGCATTCATTAAGGTCTTTTCTGGAAAGATTAGTAATTTTGATGCATTAACTAACTCTATGTTAATTCTCCTAACCATGCTTCTAAATGATAGATATTACAACTTTAGCACCCAACTTATGTATGAAATTGGTGCTAAGTTGGGTGATAAGGCAAATAGGAAGAAAAATATCTATTATGCAAGGTTTCTGATGATGCTGGCTAATCATGTTAGTCCAGCACCATTAGTTATCTCTAACCCTACTGCCAGGTTTGAGTGCTTTGTGCAAGAAAAGAGAGTATTGACAGACATACTGAGGCTGAACCACAATGGTGATGTTCCAGTGGTGTATCTGCCAATCATTGAGGTAACTACTGCTATCCCTGTTAGTATAGTTGTTACTTCCATTGTTTCATCCAATTCAGTTGCTATGGAGTCTGTAGCTGTGACCCAACAGGCTCCTGCCCCAGCAACAAAACCAAAATCTAAGAAATCCTCCAAGCCAACCTCAGGTGCTTCTCAAAAGGCACCTGTTGTAAGAACTACCACACAAACTAAGGGGAGTGAGTCTGGAGTTGTGAGAGGTGAGGGAAGGGGTGAAAGTCAAAGAAACCCCAAGGATAAGGAAGGTGAGGTACGTGTTTCCCAGCCTAGCCCCATTGTGTCTTCCCAACAAGCCAAAAGGGTAAGGGACACTTCAAGCCCACAGTCTACATTTTCCCAATACCAAAGGAGAGTGAAGCAAAAATCCCAGGTTTCACAGGGTGCACACACACTGGAAGCAACACTTCCAGTTTCTCAAATTCAGTTTGATGTAACCCCTATTATCACTCTGGGGTTACAGTCCCATTCTCTAAACATCAATCTTGAATTATCTCCATTAAATTCACCAACTCTATCTCTAGATGTGGACATGATCCATACATCTATTCCTGATTCTCCAACTCTAATCTTGGAGAAGCCCCACTCTGAAGCTGGTGGCCATCACTTGTTAAGTGATTTGTTGGGCCATCAACCAATTTTTCCTGAAGTTGCAAGGGGATCTGTGGACCAAACTCTCAAATCAATCACCACAGACTCTACTGTAATTTCTCATTCTCAAAGTGCTTTCTTGACTTCATCAACGAAACAGTCTATTTCGTTGACAAGTGTTTCTCCATCAACGGTATCCATACCGTTGACAGTTCAAACTACCATTCCGTTGATAGGTCATTCTACACCCCTTATTGAAAATCTAGTTGTTTCCACAACTAGTGTAGATGACCTGGTGGTAGTTGAGACACTTTTAGGATTGAGAGGGAGTGAAACTGAGAGGCTGGCTTGCAGCCAGGCAAAAGGAGAGAATGAGAGTGAGAGGCTGGCTATTTCTTCCAGCCAGGCAAAAGGAGAGATTGAGAGTTCCACCTTAGTAGGTGAAGGTGAGGGTGTGAGAGGTGTGAGCCATGGGGAGCCCATGATGCAAGAAAATAGAGGAGAGAGAGAAGGGACTACAGGAGTCATAAGGGAGGAAGCAGCCATTGCTAGTGAGTCAATGGAGGTCAATGAGGGAGAAAGGGAACTTACCTTCCAAGAGCATTATCAACAGACTCTGGATAGTATTTCCCTGGATCCTGAGACCTTTACTCATCCTGTGTCAGCCTATCAAGTTTTGGCTCAACAGGGCAATGTGGAGGCAGAGAGGTCACTACAACTGATTCATACAACTGCATCAATGCAAAGGGCAAAGGATGCCTTGACCAATCTATCTCCAGTAGCTGCAGCTAGTGGTGAGTTTGATTTCTCTGATGATGAGGACAGCTTTGGTGACAATCAGGTGGCCACTACTTCACAGACTGGGACTTCTGTGGTGCCTCCTACACCAAACTGGCTTTCTCAAGATTTACAAGGAAGGATCTCCCTGGATGCTGCAATCACAAGGCAGTGCAATGAGGCCTATCTGGCTCATGAGTCTGCAAATGCCAATGACAAGAAATTCTACAAGGCTATTATGGATTCACTGGAAATCCAAAGGCTACAGATGATGCAGACAAGGATTGAGGCTAGAGAAATCAAGGATTCAATTAGCAATCTCAAGGATGCTAATGACAAGAGGCTAGATGAAAAGCTTCCTCTTCTCACTGTGTCCAAGATGAACAGGTTTTTCTCTAAGGAACCTGAGGTGGCTACCTCCTTGAAGACTCTCTCTTCTAGAGTGGACAAGGTGGAAGCTACTTTATCTCAGATGCAAAAGGAACAGGAGAAGCAGACACAACTATTGGCCCAGCTAGTGGCAGCTCAAGGACTCCCAGTCATCTCTCTTGATGATAACAAAAAGGGGGAGAAATCTAAGGAGCTAGACATTCAAATCACAAAGGTTATGGTCCCAGCCATTTCCCTGCCAAAGGAGCCACTAGCTATGGGGGAGTCAGGTAAAGCTAAACTGGACAGCATTGACCTGATTCAGCAAGCATCTATGAAGCTACAGCTTGCTGAACAAATTAAAGACCACTGGTCCAGGATAGATGAAAGAGTCAAGAAGTTAGCTGGTACTGCAAAGAGTTCAAATTCATCAACGGATCAAGCTTCTTCTACAGAGCCATCAACGAATGCCATGGTCTTAGCATCAACGGAATGGGAGCCACAGACCAATTCTTCATGTAAGGTAGAGCCCCTTCTACATGGAGTCACTCAAGGATCAAGGAAGGAGAAAGGACAAACTTCATGCATTAGGGATGTGGAAAAAGCTACATTGCAAAGAAGCCTATCTCTCAAGTCTCCTGCTAAACCAAAGGGCAAAAATACAGAAAGGACTTTCTATCCTGCACCTTATCCAGATGAGCACAAGCTTCTTGGTCTTCTCATCACAAAAAGCAAGGAAAGCAATAACTATGAGATAAGGAAGCAAAGGGCAATTGTCTACAGGAATGGACAACAAATCTGTGTTTGGGCTGGTCACCCAAACTTTGCTGAAGCTAAAGCTGAAGAGTCAGAAAAAGCAGCAATGCAAGCACTTGCAGTTGCTCAATCTCTTGATGAAGAAGAAAGACATCAAGAAGAAAAAGCCAGAGAGGAAAGGAGTGCAAAGAAGAGCACAAGGCAACCAAAGGCAAGAGCTAGGAGAAATATAGCCTTTGAGAATGATGACTCTCAGAGTATTGCATCAGACTCTTCTGTACCAACTGCACCTCCAACAATTCCTGATCCAGCTCTAGGGGAAAAGTTAGCCTGTGATCCTAAACATCCTGTTAATTTCCATGATCAGCCAATTGAGCCAAAGGAAGAGCCAATTGAGTTTGATGAGGCCAACTTTCCAAAATTCCTCTTTGAGATGGATCCAAAGAAGAAATCTAAGCAAAGGGCTACCAAGGCTAAGCCAATTCTAGTAAGGAGACCACAAGCTGAAAAACCTCCTACCAACCCAGAAGACTTCATCTACATTGCTGATATCAGGGAGGAGTCTGACCTACACATCAATCTTGATGACCTAGTTGAAGTGAGAGGAATTGCAGCTTCTTACAAACTACCAGAGAGATTGGTGTTTGTCTACAAGGGTGGGAGAGAATAGGTTTGGCCTCTACATAGAATTCTGGGAGAAGACTATCAGACACTGCTTTCTGTGTTCAAATGCCTGAAGAAAGATTTTGGTTTTACCAAAACAGCTAAGTCTGAAGTTGTTACCAAAATCTGCCAAATCAAAGCTAGCTGGAACAAGCCTGGTGCACTTCCCAGAGTATTGAAGGTCCCTCAAACAGGAAAGAAGATTCATCTCCAACCTTTTTGGATGATGAAATTCAGAGACAAGGACAACTGTAGAAGATTCTTCAGAATAGAAGACCAACTGGAGAAGGCATCCAATGAAACTCTAAGAATAATGCAATCCAAGTTGGGGAATGAAGATGAAGAAGAGAAGATTTTCTACAGAAGACTTCAAGCTCAGATTGAGGAGAACAATGCAAGGAAAGGGAAGAAAACAAGACCACAGAGGCAAAGATGAAAAATCTGCTCAGTCTAGAGGAGCAACTCTGTGCACTTGTTTTGTAAGATTTTCTACTTTGTATTTTAATTCAATGAAGCTCAATGCAATTTCTACTTTTATCATGTGTAATTTGACTGAGTGTTTTTGTTATCATCAAGGCTCTTGATTTATGGCTGTTATTCTATCAGTCATAAATTGGGGGAGATTGTTAGGAATATGTTGTTCTTGATGATAATTATAAAAACACTTAGTAGATTTTGTATTAAGTCATTTTGTAACTGTCAACGGAATGGCATGCTTTGCAGTGTTTCGTTGACAGGAAGCTCATCAACGGAATGAGTGTTGTAGCAATTGCACTGTACAATACTTCACAGTTTGATATGCATTTGATGTATGTACTAGATAGGTTTTCTAAGTCATGTTGACTAAGTACTAGATAGGCAAAATAGGTTGGTTAATTGTAAGTATATCATGCCTTGTAATTTTGCCTAAGTGAAGACATGTCAACGGTATGAAGATTACTCTATCAACGGAACAAGGATACACCATCAACGGAATGAAGTTTACTCATCAACGAAATGGAGTTTACTCATCAACGAAATGGAGAATAAAGCTATCAACGAAACACATATCCCTGCTATCAACGAATCATTATTGCTTTTCTGAATAGTTGACAAAGTGATAGTGACAGTTTACTGAACAGATCTAAAGGTGATGTGGAAGTGTACTTTGCATTGGAAACCATTAAAATGGACATGGGGAATAAGGAAACATCCCATTTTCCAATTGGGCTCTTGGGAGTGATCATAATAAGCATGAAGACAAAAGCAAGGATCTCCAAGGACCACTGGACAAAGGGATGAAAAGCAAACTATTGGCGGTTACCTTTAGTGTACTTTAGTGTAGCCAAAAATAGTATTGTAAACTTGGGGAATATATAACCAAGTGTAGCAGTTAAGATAGAGTAAGAGAAGAAAAACAAATAGTTTGTATTAGCTATCCTTGAGAGCATTCTTCTCTACAACTCTGTAACTGAGCAGCTGTGTACTTGTGTATCACAGATTATTTCCGCAATAAAAACACTTCAGTTGGATCATCAAACAATCCAACTGAATTATTTACATCTTGTGTTTTTATTTATTCAGTTCAGTTTTATTTTATAAAGTGTTTTAAGTTTAAGAAAATATCAAGAATTGTATTCAACCCCCCCTTCTACAATTCTGTTAGGTCATTTGGGATTAACAGTAACATATATGAAGCCAACATTCAATCAAATACTGATGGCTCTCCTACCTGTCTGATAAGTAAAGCATCAATAGATGAAAGTTGGAATTGGCACAAGAAGCTTTCTCATCTCAACTTCAGAAATATCAATGAGTTGGTTAAGAAAGATTTAGTGAGAGGATTACCTAAAGTTTTGTATACTCCTGATGGACTCTGTGATGCATGTCAGAAAGCAAAACAGAGGAGGACATCATTCCAGAGTAAATCAGAATCCTCTATTGAAGAACCATATCACATGCTGCATCTTGATTTATTTGGTCCAGTCAACATCATGTCCATCAGTAAGAAAAGGTACACTCTTGTAATTGTTGATGAATATTCTAGATTCACCTGGGTGTATTTTCTGCACAGAAAAGATGAGACTCCTGAAGTTCTGTTGGATCATGTGAGAATGATTGAGACAACCACAAAGTACAAAGTCAAGATACTGAGAAGTGATAATGGCACTGAATTTAAGAATTCAAAGATGGAAGAGTTCTGCAAATACAAAGGAATTATTCAACAATTCTCTGCTCCTGGCACACCCAGCAAAATGGAGTAGTTGAAAGGAAAAATAGAACTCTTATTGAAGCTGGCAGAACTATGTTGGAAGAAGCTAAATTACCTACATATTTCTGGGCAGAAGCAGTCAACACAGCATGCTATACTCAAAATCTCACATTAATTGTGACAACCCGGGTCAAATCCCGAGCCTTTTTCGAAAATCGGGTCAAGTCCCGATTCTGAGTCCGAATAAGTCGAAGCCTACTAACCCAAACGCAGCCAACTTGGGTAACGACTAGCCCACCACAGGCCCCCAAAAGATCATGATTTGTTGGTGCTAATTAGTAGTAGTACTTTGCATTATAAACTGAACAGAAGTCCCAAATCTCCTCGATGTGGGACTAGGGTGTTACAAACTCCCCCACTTAAACTCTTGACGTCCTCGTTAGGCCTAAACGGATATCCCATAGGTTCCAAGATCGTTCCTCTCTAGCCATTGTGGGATAATACCGGCTGGCTTCGTGTCCCCACCTCCGGATCTCTGTCCATTGTGGGATAATACCACCAGCCTTCGTGTCCCCACCTCCGACAACTTGCCTCGACAAGCTTTCGAGAGTCGGCTCTGATACCATATGTGACAACCCGGGTCAAATCTCGAGCCTTTTTCGAAAATCGGGTCAAGTCCCGATTCCGAGTCCAAATAAGTCGAAGCCTACTAACCCAAACGCAGCCAACTTGGGTAACAACTAGCCCACCACAGGCCCCCTGTTAGGCCGAATACACAATATAATCAAGTATGTATGAGAATAACAATCAAGAACACTGTTTATAAATCAACAAAACTGTAATTATATTAACAGTTTCTCTCTTTATGATGTTAATGAATCACAAAGAGCTACTAGGTTACAAGAATAATATTTTCAATAATCGCATCCCTTCTAGGGATAACCTATCTGTGTTTATATAATACACAGCTACATACAATCCATCTCTAATTGATATTCCTATAAATTAGCTATACAATTCATATCAATTAAGGATTGCTTCAGTCTTCTATTCCGTCTCCTTAGCTGTATCAATATATTCTGCTTCTTTCCATCTTCAGAATATATTGCTTCTAGAATATTCAATTCAGCACCGACAGCTAATTCAACTATCACCACGTCAGACTTTAACAAACTCTGACTGGCTTCAATGTAAACTCTGATGATCACCTGTTGCTTAAACACTGATGAACAAACGTCAGCAATTATATCTAACAATCTCCCCCAACTTGTGCATAATAAAAATGTACAAGTTAAACAGATAATTGATGATGTCAAAACGTATAACAAATGCAGTGTTTAAAATATGTCAGAGTTTAACTTTAACTTAGAATAGAAAATTTTAAAAACTTACAGTCAGACTTTATTTGATTTCTTGAATATCAGGCACTGTCCTGATATAGTCTGTAAGCAATCTTCTTTCAGCTCTCTCTAGCTCAGCAATCATAATCTCTTTCAGCTCCTTCAATTCTGGATCACTTTCATCAATTTGATATATGGCAGCCCTCAGAGAATATATGCTGTTTCTTCTCATATCATTGCCCAGCCTTATTATAAAGGCTTTGTCAGATTCCAAATTGAATTCCAACACCTTTATTCCAAGAGCTGTAGAGAGCTTTGCACTATTTCTTCTCATCTCAACAAGATTTCTATGAGCATCTTTGTACTTAGGAATGTAAGCACTTGTAATTTTAGCACCACTGAGAACCTTTGCTCTCATCATCCTTCCTCTCAAAACTTCAGCAGCATTTTGAGTCCTTTGATTTCTGACTTTGAGTAGATATAATACATATTCTAACTCTTCAGCCATTTTCAAATGTATATCATTTTCACCTATTCTGTATACTCTGCCATCAGCCATGAAGTATAATAGAAAGTCCTTCCTAAGTCCCTTATGATGAATTAACTGAACAGACTCTAGCTTGTCAAGGCTCTCTTGAGTAACCCCAACACCAGGTTCTGCCAGTGATGTTTGATCCATTGGACTGTTATTTATCCTCTTCTCTCTGTGTGAACCTAAACCAGACTTGTCATAAGATTGTTTTCCGTGTACTGTCCTGGTTTGAGAAAAATCCACAGGTTCTAATGTCAGAGTTTCAGGAAGTACAGGTCTTAAGAAACCTTTGAGTTGAGTTTGTACAACTTGAGCCTTGTCAGAGGTTGTCACAACTTTAGTAGCAATATCAACATGAGCAACGTCAGAGGTTGATTTATTTATCCTTGATTCAACTTGAGCAATGTCAGAGGTTGAATAAATCTTCTTTGGTAACTGTTCTTCTTCTACCAGTTTACCTTTTCCTTTGTTATTTCTTGAAATAGTAGGTTTCCTTGAGTATTGCAAACTTTGATCAGAGTTTACATTATCTTTAATAGATATTCCTATCTCTTTTCTCCTTGGAGCTTTACCTTTCTTTATATAAGTACCAGCTTCCATTTTCTTCTGGTGCTCTTCATTTATCATTTTTAATTCAGCATCATAATCCTCAACTGTTACCTCACCACCATGCTCTTCTAAAAACATTTTAGTAGCAATTTCCTCATCTGTGGTAGGCTTATCAGAGATTATCAAACTTTTGAGTTTTGAACCACTGGCAGAGTTTGCATTTCCCTTACCAGAGTTTGATCTTCTATCAGAGTTTGATCTTCTTGGTAGTCTTCTATCAGAATTTAATCTTAAACTCTTTCCATCTCCCTTGTTTCCACCATCACTACCATCATCCCTCCGTCTCAGAGTTTGAGTGTCTTTGCATTTGTCACTTGGTACACTCTCCCCCTTTTTGACATCATCAGAAAGTAGTACTGATGTCAACAACTCAATTGAGTAGAAATTGAAGTCAGTTGGGCAGACATAGCAGTCTGGTTGTCCTCAACTTTCCCAAGCCTCTTCTGAATTTCATCAGAGTCCTTAGCTTGCTTCTTGAACATAGAATTGTAGTAAGCTCTATCATTCTTCAGAGTAAGATCTCTCAGACCAACTTCATTCCTCAAAGCAGTGACTTCCTTATGAGACTCATCAAATCTGCTGTGGAGAGATTTAATTTGAATCACAGTAGCCTTTAGACTTGTAAGAATATCAGGATTTGAAATTGTCTTCACAGAATCACCAAGAAAATCAGCAGCCCTCTGTGCTGAAAAGATACAATCTGCAGCAGCCCATCTATTGTAGTACATATCCTGATAATGCTCAGCCGTAGCACGATTGACCTCTCTTTGCTCATCAGAGTTTGCTCGACTATCAGATAACTCCTCTTGTGAATGAGCAGAACTATCATCATCATTATCATTCTCTGCTGTATTCTCTGCAGGAACATTCTCAGCAGTAGTTTCAAAATTACCCTGTGCAGGTTCATCAATAACTTTCTCTGCAACAGGTTCTGGAATCTCAGAGTTTGTAGTTTGCATTAACTCTGCTTCTTTTGTTACAACCTCAACAACAGATTGTTGTAGAGCTTCAAGAATAATATCCTCAGAGATTAGCTTGTCAGCAGCCTCCAAACTCTGATCAACTTCCTCACCTTGTTCAGAATTAGCATTATTTACTGAAAGAACCTCTGTGTGAGAACCCACAGAGTCTTCAATCACTAAGGTGGCTTGATCAGCTTCTACATCCTCAGTATCACAGGTACTGATAGTAGGATGTGCATCTGGAATATCTCCACCAACAAAGAAATCCAGTTTCTCAAGAACTCTGCTGTCAGAATGATCAGCATCTTCCTCAACTACATCATCAGTCTTTGATGTAGGAGCTTCTCTCTCAAAATTCATCATGCCAGCTTCAGCATTTACTCTGTCCTTAGTAGGCACAGGAGTATCAAAAATCTCCTCTTGAAGAACAACTTCAGGAGCTACATTCTCCATAGAAACTCTGTCCATATTGACAGCTTCATCCTCCTGTAACTCAACTTCAAAATTTGCAGCAACTGTTGAAGAAATATTCTCTGCACCAAAGAGATGTGCTGCTACTAATCTCCTTTTTCTCTGATGAAGAGTTTCATCATCAGTGTCACTCTCCTCATTAGCAGCATCAGACTTTGCCCTGTTGGCCCTTCTTTTCTTTAATCTTTTCTTCTGAGGCATATCATCAGTATTTGATACCCCAGCTTCAGCAGTTGATGGATTCACCCTAGCTGATTTAACAGCTCTTACCTTTGACTTCTTTGACCTCTATGATGGAGACACAGAAGGTCCAGCTTCAGCATTTGCTATTTGTTGTTGTTGTGAATCTACTTGAAATTGTCGCACAAACTCAGGTAGCAACAAGACACCAACATCCCCTTTCTTGTTATCCTTATTAGTTAAATCAGAGAATATGCGTTTATGTAATTTAAAACATGGAATCACATCATTCTCAGCTATCTCTACTTCAGAAACACATTCAGAGAATATTAATTGACAGAATCTTGCAAAATAGACTACACCTCTGTTTTCAGTCATTTTTTCACCTATATTATTTAGAACTAATCTAGCAACATCAAAATTACCTCCGTAAAGAAGAGAATACCCGATTTGCAGACTATTAGTGGGAATCGCATCCCAAATCGTGCACTTCTTCCCGAACGCCCTTGTTATGCAGTCAAAAAAGAAACTCCATTCCTTTCTCAAGAGCGGTCGCTTCAACTGACCAAGCTTTGTTAGTGGTCCAGAGTAGCCTATTTCTCTCATCATACGAACTAACTCAGAATCTCCAACAGAGATTGTGAAAGCATTAAAGTCCTCAAGGCCCAGAGCATCACGAACAGTAGTTGGAGTAACTACAAACTCTTCTCCTTGAAATTCAAAAATTATGGACGGAGACCCAGACTCTCCTCCATTATCATAAGTGCCTGTCTGCTAAAAAGTCCTTGTTTGAGATGCAGACAGCTTCAATGGTGCGGTGAGAGCAGTTCCAACATCAGAGTTTGACAAGAAACTCTGAATCAAATGAAACGCCTCCGGTGCGTTCTCATTCGCCAAAGGAGCAGCATAGTTGTTGGGGACAAATTCTAACCCAGAAGCAGTAAACATTGTAGTAGCCATTAGAAAAGTCTTGAAGAAAGTAAGAAATAAGACAGAGAAAAGTGTAGAAGGTATGCAGTGAAAGTGTTTGATACAGTGTTTGTGAGTAAAAACTTATGAAAAGATGAAGTGTGTAAAAGAATGAACCGTTTATGTGTAGTAAGTTTAAATAATAACAGTGAAAATTAAAACTGAATCGTTTTAATCATTACTACACACAGCAGGCGTCTTTGAAAAATGTGTGAGTGGGACAGATGTCAAACATGTATTCGCTGACAGCTGTATATAACAACTTCCAATACACATGCGCAGTAAAAATAGCCATAATTACCGCTTTTCACACTGTTCAAAACACTCAACCTCTCTCTCCTCTGTTTAATACAAATATGAACCGTTTGTACTCATGCTCTTTCAAATTTCAAAACAAATGTCTAATCTCAAAATTATAAATTGTCTGAAACAAAGAAATTATTTTAACCATCAGAGATTAAAACAAAGTTACCTCGGCGTATTTCACACAATACATCAGTGTTTACCATTTGTCCTTCTTTGTCAATAAACTCTTTTCTCAAACTGTACAGGTATGAATAAATGTGTGTGCTATAGCAGAGTTTACCGAAATCAATATTTAGATCATCTCAAAGTGCATAAAATCCACAAACTTAAGCAGTAAAAACTGGTTGCCTAAACTCTCATGTAAAACATAAAATCTGATTTTTATATCTAAACTCTGTATTTTGATATCCTTTCATTTGGATATATCTTTTATTCTTCACCCCCTTTATATTTTATTTTTATTTTTTTATTTTTTTATTTTTTTAATTTTTCCAGTAATCAGTGGTTGGCACTAGTCACCAAAAATCAAAGATTTTAGCCCTTATTTCATACAATAAGTTCCTGGATCTTCCTAGGCACAACATGATCTCAAAGGAATTTGTGCTCTTTTTGGCATCTTTTGATTTGAGGGTGAATTATTTACAATTAATAATCAGAGTTTAGACTTTTCATCAGTTAATGCAATTAATTTATGAGAGAAAATGCAAACAACTAATACAGACTCAGAGTATAGGATCAATAAACTAAGAGATGCTGTAAATACAGAGACAGTATCATGCTGTGTTAACTTCCTGCACATTTGAGATCAGAATCTATACAACTCTTAAGGATTCATAATTACTTACTGAGAATTATGCTTCATACAAATTTCTTCATTGGTCCATATGTTTCAGACAAAATTACAATCAGAGTATAGCATTAGACTGTAACTATCAGAGTATGACCAACACTTTTATGACTAACAGAGTTTAGTATCAGAGTTTACTTTCAGAGTTTATGGCACTGGTACTCATAACAGTTAATACATGCAAGGAGTCATGAGCATAAAAATCAAACATGTATAGTTTTTGAGTCTAACCCGTATCTCTAGTCAAAACCAGAGATCATTCCAAGTTCATTTACCAATCTTGTAAAAGTAGCTTCACTCAAAGGTTTGGTGAAGATATCTGCAAGTTGTTGGTCTGTAGACACAAAATGAAGCTCAATATCTCCTTCTTCCACATGTTCCCTGATAAAATGATACCTTATGGTGATGTGCTTGGTCATGGAGTGCTGTACTGGATTACCTGTCATAGCAATAGCACTTTGGTTATCACAATAAATAGGTATTTTAGAGTACCTTAACCCATAATCCAGCAACTGATTCTTCATCCACAGAATCTGTGCACAACAGCTACCAGCAGCTATATACTCTGCTTCTGCAGTGGATGTAGAAATTGATTTCTGTTTCTTGCTATACCAAGAAACCAATCTGTCACCTAAGAATTGACAGCTTCCACTTGTACTTTTTCTGTCTATCTTACTGCCTGCAAAATCTGCATCAGAGTAACCAATTAGCTTAAACTCTGATTCTCTAGGATACCACAAACCCAAGCTTATGGTTCCTTTGAGATATTTGAAGATCCTTTTTACAGCTGTTAGATGAGGCTCTCTGGGATCTGCTTGAAATCTTGCACAAAGACATGTGGCATACATGATATCAGGTCTACTTGTTGTGAGATACAGAAGAGACCCTATCATGCCTCTATAGGTTGTCATATCCACTGTAGCACCTGTGTCTTTGTCTAGCTTTGTTGTTGTAGCCATGGGAGTTGTAGCAGATGAACTATCAAGCATACCAAATTTCTTTAGAAGATTTCTGGTATACTTTGCTTGATTGATAAAAATCCCATCATCTGTTTGCTTGACCTGTAAGCCTAGAAAATAACTAAGCTCTCCCATCATGCTCATTTGATACCTGGACTGCATAAGCTTTGCAAACTTCTTACAAAGTTTGTCATTAGTAGATCCAAAAATAATATCATCTACATAAATTTGAACTAAAAGCAAATCATCACCAGTATTAAAATAAAACAAAGTTTTATCAATTGTACCTCTTGTGAACCCACTTTCTAAAAGAAATTGAGCAAGAGTTTCATACCATGCTCTTGGTGCTTGCTTTAGTCCATACAATGCCTTGTCAAGCCTGTAGACATAATCTGGATGTTTGGAATCTACAAATCCTGGTGGTTGTTCAACAAACACTTCTTCTTCAAGCTTTCCATTGAGAAAAGCACTTTTCACATCCATCTGAAAGACTTTAAACTTCTTGTGTGCAGCATAGGCCAGAAAAATTCTTATGGCTTCCAATCTTGCAACTGGAGCAAAGGTTTCATCATAGTCAATTCCTTCCTGTTGTGAATAACCTTTAGCCACAAGTCTAGCCTTGTTTCTTGTAATCACACCTTCACTGTCAGTCTTGTTTCTGAAAACCCACTTTGTACCTACAATTGATCTATTCTTTGGTCTAGGTACAAGTGTCCAGACTTCATTTCTTTCAAATTCATTTAACTCTTCTTGCATTGCTGTTATCCAGTTTGCATCTTGAAGAGCTTCTTCCACTTTCTTTGGTTCTGTTTGAGACAAGAAAGCATGATACAGACACTCATTATGTGTTGCACTTCTAGTTCTCACACTAGCATCAGGATCTCCAATTATGAGATCAGGTGTGTGTGCATGTGTCCACTTTCTTGCTGTTGGTAAGTGGTTTCTTGCATTATGATTGGATCCTCCCCCTTGATCCATGCTCTCCTGATTCAAGTGTTGACTTTCTGCAGCATCTGAGGCTCTCCCTGAATTGGATGACTCAGAGTTTGAACTGTCAGAGTTTGAATCAGTTTCCTCAACTGACTCATTTTCTGTGTCTTGTTGAGCTTCTTCGCGCTCCCCCTCAACTGGTTCTCTATTTTGTTCAATTTGAGAATTTTCAGTTTCTCCAGTATTTACCAGTAGAGGTTCAGAGTATGCTTCGTCAGAGTTTGTCAGAACCGCTTCATCAGAGTTTGTCGGTACTGCTTCATCAGAGTTTACATTATCAGAGAATAAACCTTCATTTTCAAAACGCAGTTGATCATATTCATCTATGTCATCAAGTCCAGTTATTTTCTTGTCATCAAATGACACATGTATGGATTCCATGATCACTTTAGTTCTCAGATTGTAAACTCTGAATGCTTTTGTTGACACTGGATAGCCAACAAAGATTCCTTCATCAGCTTTTAACTCGAACTTAGTCAACTGTTCAGGATGAGTCTTCAACACAAAGCATTTGCATCCAAATATATGAAAATATTTCAAATTTGGCTTCTTATTTTTCACCATCTCATATGGTGTTTTCCCATGCTTGTTAATCAGTGTAGCATTTTGAGTAAAACAAGCAATTTGAACAGCTTCTGCCCAGAAATAAGTTGGTAATTTTGCTTCATCAAGCATAGTTCTGGCTGCTTCGATTAGAGTTCTGTTCTTTCTTTCAACTACACCATTCTGCTGTGGTGTGCCAGGTGCAGAAAATTCTTGTTTCACTCCTCTTTCCTTGCAGAAAGCTTCCACTATTGAGTTTCTGAATTCAGTTCCATTATCACTCCTTATTATTTTGACTTTGTACTGTGATCCTTTGTCCAGTAGATTTACATGATCCATCAGAGTTTGAGCAGTTTCATCCTTCTTTGATAAGAAATACACCCATGTATATCTAGTATATTCATCAACAATTACTAGAGCATATTTCTTTCTGCCCATAGACATCACATTCACTGGTCCAAAGAGATCAACATGTAGAAGATGATAAGGTTCTACTACTGAAGATTCAGACTTGCTCTTGAAAGATGACTTCCTTTGCTTGGCCTTTTGACAAGAATCACATAGGCCATCTAAGCTAAGTATTGACTTGGGAAGTCCCCTTACAAGATCCTTTCTTATTAGCTCATTAATGTTGTTCAAATTGAGATGAGAGAGCTTCTTATGCCAGTTCCAACTCTCTTCATTTGACATTCTTGCAGTCAGACACACTGTTTTTCCATCAGAGTTTGTTACCAAACTTGCTTCATAAATGTTGTTGTGCCTGTGTCCAACTAGAACAACTTTTCCAGTAGATTTACTGATAACCTCACAGTGTTCAGTATGAAAATCTACATGGTTTCCTCTATCACAGATTTGACTCACAGATAGCAGATTATGCTTGAGTCCTGAGACTAGAGCTACATTTGTTATGATGACACTTCCAAGATTTATATTGCCATATCCCAGAGTAATTCCTATGTTGCCATCTCCATAGGATACCTTTGGGCCAGCTTTCTCCTCAAAATCTGATAGCAGGGCTTTATTTCCAGTCATGTGTCCTGAGCATCCACTGTCCAAGATAAGGGTGCTCTCTTTTATGCCCTGCAATCACAAACAAACACTAAGTGTTAGTTTTAAGGACCCAGACTTGCTTGGATCCTTTGTCTTTCTTAACAGTGTTAGCTTTTGCAGCGGAATCACTATCAACAGAGTTTAAACTAACATTGTCAGACTTTACACTTGCAGAGTTTGCCCTAACCCACTTCAAGTTGGGCTTTGGCTCATAATAGTTATGATAAATAGCATGATAACTCTTACAAGTATAAATAGAATGCCAAGTGCTCCCACAGTGTGTGCATAAAGTCTGTGGTTTAACCCTTACATAATCATTCTTTACTCCTGATTTAGAAGGTAAAGAATTAATATCTTTGTTCTTATTGCAAAATCTAGCAAGATGGTTAGAACTACCACAGTTATAACATGTTTTCCTTGGAGCAGCAGCAGTAGGCAAATGATTATTTCTTTTATTTATGCCTATCTTTCCATTCCTATTCTTCTTGGACCCTTTTGGTTTCATGGCAGACTTTACCTCTTTTAGCTTATGATTGAACTGTTTTCCTGTCATTAAACCAACATTAACCTGTTTTTCACAGACTTTTATTGGTTTTCTAACAGCTTCTATTTCCATTAGATTTTCTGTTATAATATTTTCCTGTCTTTCACAGGTTTCATCTGATTCCATATAAGCTTCTCTTACTACAACAGATTTTAACTTAGTGGACTCTGGAACAAATTTCACAGGTTTAAGTTGTGGTTTAACCTTAACCTTGTCTTTAAACCTAAGTTCATCATTTTCACAATAACCTAAACCTACAGAATCTGTTTGAAACACTTGATGAGTGTCTCTTCCAGAGTTTGTCCAAGTCTTGATTATTTTTCTTTCTTTTTCTAGATCAGATTCTAGTTGCCTATATCTTTTGAGCAACTCCTGTTCAACATAAACAACATCATCTATTTCTTTTTGAATCTGCTTCATATTTTCAAGTTCTCCTTCAAGAAACTTGTTTCTATCTTTAAGGCTAAGATTCTCAGATTTAATTCTCTCATTTTCTAAAGTCTGATCCCTATAACTAACATGTACGCTTTTTAGATATACTCTTAACTCAGATATATTATCAGTATCATAAGCATAAGTAGTTAGGGGTACCTTATTTTCAGATGATTCAGTCTCATCTTTGACAGTTGCCATAAGCGCATAATTTACTCCATCATCAGAGTCTGAAGTATCTGCCCAGTCTTTGCCTTTAGAGATGAGTGCTTTTTCAGATTTGCCTTTCTTGCACTCCGGGGCATAGTGACCCATCTCCTTACACTTGTAGCATGGGATTTCAGATTTATCCTTCTTGCCAGACTTGGTCTCCCTTCCATCAGACTTTCTAAAACTTTTCCTTTCAGAGTTTGAATATTTCCTTGAGAATCTCTTTCCTTTCTTGAAGTTCTTGAATCCCATTTTCTTGAAGGTTTTCACCATCAATGCAGCCATTTGCATCATCTGTTCTTCATCATCCTCAGAGTCAGAAGCTTCATCAGAGTTTGAGTCATCATCAGTGTTTGATGACTCACTTTCAGATTTAATGACTAAAGCCTTTCCCTTGGCTTTCTTCCTTGATGATTCCTTTTTGATGGGCTTCTCCTCAACTTTGAGAGCAACAGATTTTGTCTTCTTGCTTAATCTTCTGTTTCTTTGTTCTATTTCCAATTCATGAGTTTTCAGTAACCCATAAATCTCATCAAGTTCAGTTTCAGCAAGTTCGTAATTATCTCTTATAGTTGTTGTCTTCAAATCCCATCTTTCAGGTAAAGATAAGAGAAATTTGAGATTTGATTCTTCAAGATCATATTCTTTATCAACTAGAGATAAATCATTCAACAGTTTACAGAATCTGTCATATGTCTCAGTCAAGGTTTCATTGGCTCTTGAATCAAAGTGCTCATACTCCTGAGTGAGTATTGTTTTCCTGTTCTTCTTTATAGCAGTGGTTCCTTGACACCTGACTTCCAAAGCATCCCAGATTTCTTTTGCAGTTTTGCAACCAATTACTCTGTTAGACATAACATTATCTAAAGAACTGTGGAGAAGATGTCTAACCTTTGCATCTTTTGCAATTGATGAGATGTCCTCAGGAGTCATATCTTTCTTTTCCTTTGGAACAGTCTTTTGTTCTTGACCATCAACAACAGGAGACAATTTAGTCGGCATATGAGGACCATCATATATTCTGTCAAGGTATTCTGGATCTGTAGCCTCCAGAAACATGGTCATCTTCACCTTCCAAATTGGATACTCCACTGACCTGAGAATTGGAACCCTGATTGTTTCATATCGACTCACAGAATTAGGTTTAACCTGTTCAACCTTGGGAGGAGCTTGATTTTCTTCAGACATGATTATTACTGTGTTTGAATCGTAAAACTGTATATATTAAACAACCTAAGCTCTGATACCAATTGTTAGGCCGAATACACAATATAATCAAGTATGTATGAGAATAACACTCAAGAACACTGTTTATAAATCAACAAAACTGTAATTATATTAACAGTTTCTCTCTTTATGATGTTAATGAATCACAAAGAGCTACTAGGTTACAAGAATAATATTTTCAATAATCGCATCCCTTCTAGGGATAACCTATCTGTGTTTATATAATACACAGCTACATACAATCCATCTCTAATTGATATTCCTATAAATTAGCTATACAATTCATATCAATTAAGGATTGCTTCAGTCTTCTATTCCGTCTCCTTAGCTGTATCAATATATTCTGCTTCTTTCCATCTTCAGAATATATTGCTTCTAGAATATTCAATTCAGCACCGACAGCTAATTCAACTATCACCACGTCAGACTTTAACAAACTCTGACTGGCTTCAATGTAAACTCTGATGATCACCTGTTGCTTAAACACTGATGAACAAACGTCAGCAATTATATCTAACACCCCCAAAAGATCATGATTTGTTGGTGCTAATTAGTAGTAGTACTTTGCATTATAAATTGAACAGAAGTCCAAAATCTCCTCGATGTGGGACTGAGGTGTTACATTAATAAACAGGCATGGTAGTACTCCTTATCAGTCACTCAAGGAGAAGAAACCAAGTTTGAAGCATCTGCATGTGTTTGGCTGTAAATGTTTTGTTCTCAGAACTCATCCTGAACAGCTAGGGAAATTTGAAACAAAGGCTGATGAAGGAATTTTCATAGGCTATCGTGCATCAAGAGCCTTCAAAGTTTTTAATTTGAGAACAAGAACTGTCATGGAGTCAATACATGTATCTTTTGATGACAAGAAGATAACTGGAATCAATGAAGACTCTCATGATAGATTGATTTTTGAAAATGAAGCTTCCAAGGAACCTGAAGAAAGTGAATCAGATCCTGTCAATTCATCAGATCCTGATGGGTCACCAAATCCTGATGACACACCAGATACTGATGGTGCTAATACTGATGATGTAAATAGTGATACTTCTAGTAGTGCTAATATTGAGGGGGAGCAACAGCATTCTGCTACAAGTTTAGAGTCAACTCAATCATCAGGACCGAATTCTTCAGATGCTGATTCAAGTGATGATCCTGATAACTTATCAGGATGAGATAGCAATAATTCAGGGGAGCTTCAAGTCAAGCAAGTTCTTCAAATCAAGATAACACCAATCCAGGGGGAGCATCTACTTCAAGGACTGATTTACCACCAGCAAGGAAATGGACTGCAAGTCATACTCCTGATTTGATCATTGGAGATCCTGATGCAGGTGTTCAAACAAGAAGTGCAACTCAGAATGAATGTCTATACAATAACTTTCTATCCAAGGAGGAGCCAAAGAAAATTGAAGATGCACTTAAAGATGCTAATTGGGTTACTGCAATGCAAGAGGAACTGAATGAATTTGAAAGAAATGAAGTCTGGAAACTGGTACCAAGACCAAAGAATAGATCAATTGTTGGTACAAAGTGGATTTTCAAGAACAAGACTGATTCTAATGGAGTAATAATCAGAAACAAAGCTAGACTAGTTGCAAAGGGGTATTCTCAACAAGAGGGAATTGACTATGATGAAACTTTTGCTCCTGTTGCAAGATTAGAAGCCATCAGGATATTTCTTGCTTATGCAGCTCATAAGAAATTCAAGGTTTTACAGATGGATGTTAAAAGTGCTTTCTTAAATAGAGAACTGGAGGAAGAAGTTTATGTTGAGCAACCTCCTGGTTTCATTGATCCTAAATACCCAGATCATGTCTATAGATTGGATAAGGCACTTTATGGACTAAAGCAAGCTCCAAGAGCATGGTATGAAACTTTAGATCTCTTCTTACTGGAAAGTGGATTCAAAAGAGGTGCTATTGATAAAACTCTATTTTATTTGAATCATGGTAAGGACTTGTTGTTAGTTCAGATTTATGTTGATGATATCATTTTTGGGTCAACAAAAAATAAGCTCTGTGAAAAGTTTTATAAGCTTATGCAGTCAAGATATCAAATGAGCATGATGGGAGAAATGAGTTACTTTCTTGGTCTTCAAGTTAAACAGACTGATGAAGGGATTTTTATCAATCAGTCTAAATATACAAGGAATTTATTGACAAGGTTTAACATGCAAGATAGTTCTCCTGCTACAACTCCCATAGCTACCGCTACCAAACTTGATCCTGATCAAGGTGATGAGGTAGATGTAACTCACTATAGAGGAATGATAGGCTCTTTATTGTATCTCACTGCAAGTAGACCAGATATCATGTTTGCAACCTGTCTGTGTGCAAGATTTCAAGCAAAACCTAGAGAACCCCATCTGATTGTAGTCAAAAGAATTTTCAGATATCTCAAAGGCACTCCTTCACTTGGCCTTTGGTATGCAAGGGAATCAGATTTTGGGTTGTGCGGTTATTCAGATGCTGATTTTGCAGGATGCAAAATAGACAGGAAAAGTACTTCAGGAAGCTGTCAGTTTTTGGGTGGAAGACTAGTTTCATGGTTCAGTAAGAAGCAAAAATCCATTTCCACTTCAACTGCAGAAGCTGAGTACATTGCTACAGGAAGTTGTTGTGCTCAGATAATGTGGATGAGAAATCAGTTGTTAGATTATGGCCTGTCATACTCAAAAATCCCTATTTATTGTGATAACCAAAGTGCTATTGCAATGACAGGAAATCCAGTTCAACATTCTCTTACTAAACACATCAGTATTCGATATCACTTCATAAGAGAACAAGTTCTGGAAGGAACAATTGAACTTCAATTTGTTCCTACTGATCAACAACTAGCTGATATATTCACTAAGCCACTACCTGAAGCTACTTTCAATAAATTGTTGAATGAACTTGGAATGATGAACTTTGAGAATTTATGAGGAAAGCTACAGAGAGGAAATACTGGTAACTGTCAAATCCTGATGGTTATTCAGAAAGGTATGTATTTTTGATCTATTCCTGATAGGACCCAATCCTGACAGGAAGTCAACTGGTCAATCCTGATGTTCAGGTCAGTATTTCATTGCTTAATTTGTGCCTAATTTTTCGTCAGTATCTGCTGATGGACGGTTAAGTTTTAGTAGGACAACTGTATGAGCGCGCGTGTTGCACTGTTATAGATATACATATACATACACATAAAAAGCGGTGCAGTTTCATTTAAATTACACACGTAATCTGTCCACTAATTATTTATGCACAAATCATATCTTGCCACCTGTTATTGAGAGTAAAGTTTTGTTCTAACAAAATACTTTTACTTATTCTAAATCATTAATTACTCTCTCATCATCAGTTTTTCGATTTTCTATCTCTCTCTCTGTGCTTACGAACCCTAACTATTTTCAAACATCAATTCTCAAGATTTTTAAGAATTACAATGGCGTCTTCATCATTCATGAACAAACAAACAGTGATTAGTGGTGTCGCTTTTGCCACTAATAATTTTGTGGCTATTCTAAATCATCAAGATTTACCCAATGAGTTTCATATAATTCAAGATTTTCTAGCTTCAAGCCCATTGAAGTTTGCTTTAACAGAACCTACAAGTGTTTCTTTTAAGTTTGTAATGCAGGTGTGGAACTCAGTTACTTTTGACAAAGGGTATTCTGACACCACTTGATGAGTTTTGAATATAATGGAATTACTCACTATGTGACTCCTGCAATTGTGGAGGAAGCCCTGCATTTACCTGTTCTTGGTGATGATATTCCTGATAATATTTCGGACTCTACTCTCTTTGAGTTTGTTACAAAGTTGGGCTACAATGGTGAAGTAAAGAGATATGGCAATCTCTTTAGGACAAAGCTTAAGAAGGAATGGAATTTCTTCTTTGACACGATCAGCCGCTGTTTCCTGAACAAGACATCAAATTTTGATGCTCTTCCATCAGGATCTCTTAAAATTGGGTACTCTCTTATCCATTCTACAGTGTTTGATTATAGGTCGTTTATCTTAAAAGCTTTAAGTGATAGGAAATCAGATAAGTTAGGTTCTATCTGTTTTCTTAGATTTTTACAGTTGATATTTAATCACTTGTGTCCTAATGTTGTTTTTGAGAATGATGTAGTTCTACCTATCTATAGAATTACTGAGAATAATATTAAGTCCTTAGTCAACAGTGATAAGGCAAACAGTTTTATAGGCAATGCTTTTATTCCTGATGAGGTTAGGTTTTTCTAACATAGGAAAATGCCTACTCGTTATGGTTTAATTTCTAATGCTATGGGGCAAGGCCAATCACACCTTGTTCCTAACCCAAACATGTCTCCCAAACAGAATAAACAGTCAACAGCCACCTCTATTGTCTCTCAAAAGACTTTAGTTGAAAAATCAAAGAAGCCAGCTAGAACTGATGTGTCAGGAAGGCAATCAGGTTCAAAGGATTTTTCCTCTACACCACTCACTAAAAAGAAGTTACAAGGGGGTGTAAAAGGGGTCCTGGTGAAGAAAGCTGCAAAAGGTGTTGAAGCTGTTTCTGTTAAAAGAAAATTAGTTCTCAGGGATGAGACTGATTCAGAGGATGACTTACCTATCTCCTCTGTGATGAATGTGAATAAGGAAGTTGTTGATACTGCTACTGCAGCTGTGGTTCCATTGTTTACACCACAGAAGAAAAGAAGATTAACTAAGGGCAGGTATCAAATTCCTTTAGAAAAGAAGCAGGATACTGATGTACAGGACACTTCTATTCTGAATGAGCAATTAGCTTCTACTGCTCAAGCAAATCCTGATGTTAGTATTCCTGATGCTACACCAAGTCAAGTGGTTACTATTTCAGACTCTCCAGCACATGACTCTCCAACAAAAAGACATGTTGATATTTCATGAGAGAAGTATGGTGCTGCTGCTTCCAATCTTGGGATAAAACATCCAATGGAAAAACTAAGGAAGGCAGAAGAGTTAGTCTATCAGAGACAGAAGAAACTGAAAGGATCAACCCCACAAGAACCTGAACCTCAAAGTGGTTCAGCAGCTCTTTCTGATGATCCAGCCACACAAGAACCACTCAATCAAAGTTTGGGTGAAGGCTTAGCTAGTGGAATGGTCCCACAAGAACCATTTTATCAAAGGGAGAATGCAGACATCAACATTCCAGCTACACAAGACCATCTTCTCAAAGTGAAGATGCAGGCCAAACTACAGTTTTTGAGAAATTTCCTGACACAACTCAAGGGATTTCTGGTGCAGATGAAGTTCAAAGATTGGTCGAGGACACTGTCAATTAGGGAAGCATACAAGAACCTTTGACTCAAAGTGTTGAAGCAGCTTCTGAACCTCAAGCTCCACAAGAACCATTGGTAGCTAATACTGATGCAAGCATATCAAATCCTGACGGTGTTCATCATGACGCTAGTGGTGCTCCTGATGCTGAGCCTATCCTGATACAGCCACTTTGTTCAAGACCAATGTATTATCCTATCACAGATTCACAGGATAAAATGAAAGGTATAGCTATTCCTGATCCTGATGATACTCATAGTACTGATGATGATGACTCTGATGATAGTGATAATGATGAGAATCGAAAAGAGAAGGAACAGCTTGCTACAGCACTCAAAGTTAGTCTTGGAACTAATTTTGGTTCATCAAGTACATATATGGCTGGCAAAGCTTCCACTGGGAAAGATAAGAGACAAGATTTTTCTATTCCTTCCTTTAATTCTGCTGAGGCACTTAGACAGAATGAATGGAACAATTCATGGTACAGATCTGCTGAATCTGTAAGTTATTCTTCTGCTTTGGAACATGCCTATGATGCAGTGAAATCTATAGAGAATCAAGACTTGAAGAATCATCTGAAGGCTACAACTTTGTTATCCAAAAGCCTAAAAAGTGAAATTGATTCTATCAAGAACTCAACTGAGTTGGTGAGGAATGATATTTCTCAAATTTTTACAAAGGTGCCTACTGCTGTTCAGCTAAGGGTAGTAGAATCCCAAGTGAAATCTGTCATTTCTGAACAAACCTCAATCAACAGAAGGATTGATTCTCTGGATACTAAGGTAACTGACATTCAAGCCTCTCTTTCCTTAATTTTGAATTTATTGTCAAATCCTGATGTCAAAAAGGGGGAGAAGGTTAGTCAGACAAAATGCACACCTGATCTAGTATTAAGGAATAATGATGATGATACTGGAGATGATGGTAGTGACAAAGCGATACAAGGAGAAACCTCTGATGCTGCTGTTTTGAAGTCTACAATTCAAACTTCTCAAAGTCAAACAACGCAGTCAACTCATGTTTCTGATTCTGGAGTAAAGACAGTAAGAACGTTGGTGCAATCTCAGATCCTGACGGAAGAACAAATCCTGACACCTGGTCATGGACATACTCTTGCTACAATTCCTGAAGGTGATGATGATATTTTTATTGATAATCCTGAAGATGCATCAAATTTATTTCAGAAGTTTACTACAAAGGATGGTAGAATTGTTACTCTTTATCATACTGATAAAAGAGTTCAACAATTATTTGCCAGAAAAGCACTCTCTACAGCAAGTAAAGAATATCCAGATCTCTCAAATGAATAATTCTTGAGACAACAAAAAGAGATAATGGAAAGCTATTCTTTTTCTACTAGAGGTAGTATGAGAGGTGCTAGAAGAAGTAGAAAAGGTTCTTCAACTCAAACAGTACCTAGACAGACAAGGTCTAGAGGGTTAAGAATTGAAGAAATTCCTGAACCTATTCAAACTCTAGTAGTTCCTGACAGATCTACTTTTGGCGATGATGGAAATGTCGAAGAAGAACCTGAATTGAGAAGAAAATCAAGAAAATCAACTCTCTGCAATACAAATCAAATTGAAGAATCTAATCCTGATGTTGTTCCTGATAGTATTCAAGATCCTGATGATTCTGAAATTCTGCAAGAGATTGATTTGATGATCTTATCTACTGTGGTTGATTTTCACAACAAAGAAGTAGAAGAAGAAGAAGAAGCCAGAAGAAGAGAAATCACAAGAAGAACAAATAGAGATTTCAATCTCTATAAACAAAGGCTTAAACGTTCAAATGAAAGAAACTGGAGGAACCCAAGCAGACAAGAATCTTTACTGGAAAGAAGCTATGCCTTTGAAAAAAAGAAAAAGATAAGAAGTGGAAACACATAAGTACACTGAGGTGTGATACACCTATCAATTTTCAGACTGGAGGAATTATTACAAGTGCTTCAACTGTTGTTGATTTATCTGATATGGTTAGATCAAAAGCACTTTGGTTAAAGATGTTTTCAAATCTGAAGCAATTGACAAGTAATTCAAGAGGAGGTATTGGACACAGGGATGCTGAATATCTGAATATGTCATATGTTGATCCATACTCCTTGACTGAAATTGGAGGTACTTTAACTTCTGAAAACCTGAACAATTTACTAGCTGTTGATATAGTTATAGATTGTCATGATGGTTTTGACAAGAAAGAAAAGCTTCTGTACTTCATGAAAGATGGTAGTGTGAAGATTCTATCTATTCAAGATCTGCTGATGAAAACTACACAGGAACTGAGATATGTTCATTATCTTTTGAGATCGAAGAATCAAATATGCAAAGTACGGAGTGACATGATTTTGTCAACAATAAGAAGAAGACTGGATGGAAACAGTAATTTCAATGGTAATTATACTCCCATGTACTTAAATCAAAGAGGTCAGGATGTGGAAATGCAAAGAGGTACTTCTGTTAAAGAAGTAACTTTTGGCATGACTCAACTTACTTTCAATCCTGATGGGAAGGAAATTGTTTATCTTTTGCTTGAAGAGCATAGTCTTCAGAGAAGCTCCATATTGAATCTCAGGGCAGCTATCTACCAGATTAATGAGGAAGATGAAGAACTCAGAAATCTTAAGGAAAGACTGATTCAAATTCTTGAAGAAAAAGAAGAAAATTCGTTATCCAACTTCTTGAAGATGAATCTGTTCTATCAAATAATTTAAACAGATAAGTTGTTTCTGAAGATACTTGTACATTTTGTATATATGTTTTTGACATCATTGAATCTTAGGAATCTATACTTTATTTCACAAAGTATGAGATTGGGGGAGATTGTTAGATCAGAATTCAATGATCGTCAGGAGCTAGACTCTACTGATCAGGATTACTGACGTCATCAGGATTGCATGGTCGTCAGGATCAAGATGCATATCAGGACTGGGATCAGGTTTGATCATCAGGGCTGGAAGCTGATCAGGATTCCTACTTCGAGTTATATTTGGAGTCTAGTTAAACATGGAAGTTTATTTTGTCGGTTCCTGGTTTGTAGAATGTAGCTATCGATTAAGGATATGTTTCCATCTTTGTAATTGATTAGGACTTATCTTGTTATTGATAGAGAACCTGTGTGAAGTATATAAACACAGTTTAGGTTTCGTTTTATGACACAACATTGAACGATCATACACTTGAGTATTTGTGCAACCTAGCAGCTCTCAAGAACATCAAAATTTCTTGAGAGAGTTTGTAACAGTTTTATATCAGATTTAATAAAGCTGTTATTGTTCTTTCATATTTGTAATATATATATCTTACTTAGTCGAGAATCTTATACAATTGTATTCAACCCCCTTCTACAATTGTTATTTACTGGGCAACAAACAATTCATCTTTATAGTCAAAACAACTAAGCATAACATATACTACACATATACACTTCCATTTCTAATTATAAATCAAAACTTTATGAAAATAACTATTCATAATCTTCTTGAGAAGCTTAAAAGAGCATGATAGAGGGAGTGGGTAGTAAATATGTTACCTTTAAAAGAATGGGCTTGAGCTCTTCTTTGTTTTAAGCTATTAAACACTAAGTTTGGTGGAGAATTGCTCAAGCTTCAAGCTCCTTCTTTCTCATTCCTTAAGTTTGGTTTTTCTTCAAGAAAATGGGGGTGGAGGCTGGTCCTTTTGTGTGTGTAATGTGTGGTGGAGGTTTGGTTATAAGGTTTAGGTATTTGTTTGCCAAAATGCAAGTTAGTCACTGCAAACTAGTCCCTCAAGTTTGCTAAGTTACCAAGCTTCTTCCACACACTTCTTCCACCCATTCTTTTTCATTTAATACATATCTTCTTCTTTATTTTCTAAGTTATGATACGTCCTAGGTTGCTCCTTCAAGCGGATTTTCGATTCTTGTTTTCGTTTGCGATTTCTGACTACGCAATTAGTAACTGTTTATTAATCCGGAACTTCTGCTGAAATGTGGGATCGATTAGAGACTATAAAATTTTACTATTCACTTTGGAGTACTATTCATAAATGATACTATTCATCTTTGTTTTGGTTCTCTCGGAAGTATCTCGAAATATTTTCTAAATTAGCTAATAAAACTCTACGCGATTCTCGCCGTAATAGTAATTATTCACTATTCGTCCTAACAATTGAATACTTAATTAAAATGGTTTGAGCATGAATCTTGGAATATAAATGGGATTTATTTACTCTCATTTGTGTCGTCTTGTTCTGTTACCGCTTTAATCTCGTTGAACGCTCGCAGGGATTTCTTAAGTGTTATATCGAAGTAGTTTACCATAACGTCCTTGATATCTTAATACCTTTGTTAAATCCATATCCATGGAATTGATAAAATAAAATCCTCCCATTTATTTAAATAATGATTAATCCTTCAGTATCTGGTGGAATCTCGGAGAAAACAGAAAATGTTATTCTTCTGATTCTGACAGCTTCTGTAACACCCCCAGATCCGGGGTCAGGAATCTGGGTTGTCACGCTCCATCAATGATACAATACCTGCCTTACTTACAACATTCTCATAATACAACTCCAAAGACCCCAATCACTTACGCACACACACACAAGTTATAGCCTTGGAAATGAGCAACAATAATCAACATTTGTTATTACAACCCAAAGGTACTATCCTGGATCTCATCTATTATTTACAACCTCTACCTGAAGTTACAATAATAGACCTCACAATTCTATACAAGGTTTAATAATACAAACCTATTCAAAAACAATTCTTACTAACTCAGTCTACAGCTGTTCTGCTAAATCCGACAGTATCCATCTTGCTGAACTAACTCAAGGGTGGTCTCTCCATTCCCTTGCTCTCGTAACACGAGGTGAATCGGCAATGTTTTCTTCATGCTGAAAGATTTAATAAAGCAAGAATGAGCTAATAGTGCTCAGCAAGAAATCTATCCCAGTTTAAATCTTTAAACCTTTTAGGAAGATAATCCATATGGGATCCATGTTTAAAACTACTAGGGTTTATCCCCAAAATAGTATATCGTTCAAAATACCGTATGATTTATAATCATACTCAAATACTTTTCGTAATCCTTTTAGGGATCCTGGGTATCAAGATGATAAACCAAGTCTCAAAACATCTCTTTTTAAAATAGATATTAATATTGGAATCAAGGCTTAAACCCATCCATTGATTCAAAATACTATACAATTCAATATACTCTATATCTTAAATGACTTCTCAACATATATACATGCATATCTATTTAGATATCTCATACTGTTCAAAATACTGTAAAATATCAGTAATGAACACCTTTTTAAAGCTGCTGGGTTGTGATATATAAAAGAAGCAAGAATGAGCACTATAGCTCGACAATAATATATAGCAACATAATCATATATGTGGGCTGATATCATAGCTGAAAGCTTTTAAAACCTCATTCGTATATAGAATGATATATTGGATACTCTTCTCGTCAGAACATGCAATGTAGTTCAAATACTATACACGGAACATCATTGTTCAATTTCTGTCACATTATCGGTAACTCAGCACCTAGGCTTTCGTTACAATGTGCAGCACAATTCCAAGTGGAAGAAGGGGATATACTGGAGCACCACGATACACGATGATCAGTCGTTGTATCGCGAAACATTTCTTTCTACTAGTAGTGGACGAAAACCTTTTCATGGTTATCACCCCAGCCGCATACGGGCTATCATTAGTGTCCCGGTACCCGAAGTACCTCAGCTAAAGTTGCGTCCCGGCATTCGTAGTACCTCTGCTAGCTCGTTGATAGGTTTAAACTCTTTATCATACTTACTTCCAGAAATTTTGAGGAAGTAATAACAAGATGTGGGTTGGCCGTTGCCAACTGACAGAGGATATATCATAAACCCTTTTTAAAATCACGACCTGGGAGTTAATCGGAATTTTTCTGAAATTATCGAGATTGGAATACTCTGATTGGATAGGGAAGGCAACCCAAGATACGAGTATTCTCGAGGAATAGAAGAAGCAAAACCATTTGCTCGACCTTTAAAACTGGATTCCCAATTTTTGATGAGTTAGGAAATATTTAATCGCATTTAACTACCTTTAACTATCTTAAGATAATAGATGGGAATCTCTATTTTAATACCTTTTCTGAAAATCAGAAATTTATATTTTTGTGTAAATAATAGAACCTTTAATCATATAATAAGGTTCTATGATTTTAAATCATATTTGGAATATTTAATAAATACCCAAATAATAAATATTAAATTATTATTCAATATAAAACCACCTAAGTGAATATTTAAAATAATATTCACTTAGTTAAATAATCCTCAGATAATAAGTATTGAATTATTATTCAATATAAAACACTTAAGTGAATATTCAAAATAATATTCACTTATTTAAATAATATTCAAATAATAAATATTGAATTATTATTCAATATAAAACACTTAAGTGAATATTCAAAATAATATTCACTTATTTAAATAATATTCAAATAATAAATATTGAATTATTATTCAATATAAAACACTTAAGTGAATATTCAAAATAATATTCACTTAATTAAATAATATTCAAATAATAAATATTGAATTATTATTTAAATATCTCGCCTTAAATATCCAATTATATAGATATTGGAATATTTAATATACCCTTAAAGTATAACCGTCCATGGAACCTTCCAGCTTCTGACAGTAGTTTAAAACAAAATAATAATTTGACTCCCGGTCTAAGTTTTTAAAACCATCGTACAAGTACTCTATACTTAGAGTCTTTAATCCTTAACCTTGGTATATATCTAGTACTTAGCTAGCATATAAACCTTATACCTTATACCGCTTTTTATTAAAAAGCGAAAACAGTTATTAAGTCATTTCACAGCATAAAGCAGCATATATAGCGATACCACAACATATATCACAACAACATCATTATATGGTATAGGGTTTGAAAACTTGCATAATATTGTATGCATATAATACATTTGAAAATGTGCATCTATCATATGCATATTAACATCTTCATAGTTTTAAATCCAAACACATCCATATACGATGTACGGTTTGAAAACATGCATAATATTGTATGCATATATTACATTTGAAAACGTGCATCTATCATATGCATCATCAGAATATGGTACTTTAAAACATAGCATGGAATAAGAAAACTTGCCTCGGTTCCTTGGTTGTTATGGGTTCGAGAACTTGCCGGGAAATCTATAAACAAAGAAATACCCGATCAGTCCCCTGGCTTAATCATTTAAAGTGCATTTAACTTAAGCACTAACGTTCTATTAACGAACATCAAATGTCTCGCTCTTGGCCGCTTATAACCTTATGACATTCCTTAAACTCTTAAGTCAAAAGTTTGGGTGGAAATCCATTCACAAAACCCAAGTACTTTACCATTACTAAACTTATCGTTTTAACCATCCCCTTAAGGGTATTTCACTCGCGCAACCTTTGTTCACGCATTTTTATAAAATCATAAACTCATCTTTTTAACACGAAACCTTCTAGGTTCCTTTTCTAACTGTCCATACTAGTATCCATTTTAATATCTCAATCCAATTCCAATTTTAAAGGGCTTGATCCCTACCTCAAAGTTCATACAATGAACTATCTAGTTACAAGAAACCGCTTTTACTAAAACGGCCGTTTCTCCTTAACCGTAAATCGAAACGATACGATTCTTTCGCTAAAATAATCTAGGAAACAGAGCCTACATGCTCATGGGCAGAAACCTCAAGTTTATGCCCTGTTTTTCAGTCATGGTTTCTGTCTAAACTACCTAAGTAAAATCCGACATGGTAACGGCGCTATTTTAAGATTCCCGTGTTTTCAACACTCCAAAACAACACCAATCAACCAACCAACCCATCAATCATCAAACCACAAGCTAATACTAGTTATAATCTGCCTAAACATGATCTCATACTCCACCGTCTATTTATCCACAAATCATATACTAAACAACCTTAAATCATACAAACATGCTCCATTAACAACATCAACTTCATACAATCACTATAACTTCAAAAATCAAAACTTAACCACAAAGGGAAGGAGTTTTATACCTTCTTGGGAACTGAATACAAGCTATATAAGATGGATATTAGTCTTCCTTGCTCCTTGATTAAGCTAATTAATCTAAAAACTACAAAACAAAAACATGTTCTTAGTAAAAGTACTATTCATTACTATTCATCATCACTTTGTAAAAATCCATATAAAATCGAAAACTGAGAGTTTGGTTCTCAACTTTTTACCACACCTTCTACTCTTCAAGGGCTTTCTTTTGAGTCATATCTCATCACCAGGGGATGCGTAAAGCTCAACCTATTGGCATTCTAAGGTGAGTGGTCAGATCTGGGAAAACTGGACAGTTTCCGTCCTCCGACTTGGGGAAGGGATTTGACTGGGCTATACGCCTTTGTTGGCCATAAACTTTTAAACGTCTGTTCTCCATACAATGAAGGAGCTATGGTTAAAATTTGGTGATTTTTGGATGAGTAGGTTTTGAGATATAAATTTTTCTTTCCACCATGGTCAAGCTGAGCAGATTTTGAAGAAAATGAAGAACATGGTTATTTGCTTGGTTTTTCTTTTGGTTTTCTTTTCTTTTGTTTTGTCAAATAAACACTAATACTTTGCTGATTAATTGTGTGGCTAATGTTAGGAATATGTTGTTCTTGATGATAATTATAAAAACACTTAGTAGATTTTGTAATTAAGTCATTTTGTAACTGTCAACGAAATGACATGCTTTGCAGCATTCCGTTGACAGGAAGCTCATCAACGAAATGAGTAATGTAGCAATTGCACTGTACAATACTTTACAGTTTGATATGCATTCTGTTGTATGTATTAGATAGGTTTTCTAAGTCATGTTGACTAAGTACTAGATAGGCAAAATAGGTTGGTTAATTGTAAATATATTATGCCTTGTAATTTTGCCTAAGTGAAGACATGTCAACGGTATGAAGATCACTTTGTCAACGGTATGGAGTTTGCCCATCAACGAAACGAAGGAAACACCATCAACGGAATGAAGAATAAAGCTATCAACGAAACACATCTCCCTGCTATCAACGAATCACTATTGCTTTTTGAACAGTTGACAAAGTGATAGTGACAGTTTACTGAACAGATCTAAAGGAGATATGGAAGTGTACTTTGCATTGGAAGCCATCAAAATGGTTACTGGAAATAAGGAAACATTCCAATTTCCAATAAGGCTCTTGGGAATGATTAAAATAAGCATGAAGACAAAAGCAAAGATCTCCAAGGACCATTGGACAAAAGGAATGAAAAGCAAGCTACTGATGGTTACTACTATTGTTCTTTAGTTTAGCCAAACGTAGAATTGTAAACTTGGGTATTTATAACCAAGTGTAGCAGTTACTTTAAAGATAAGAGAAGAAAAACAAATAGTTTGTATTAGCTATCTTTGAGAGCATACTTCTCTACAATCTTGTAACTGAGCAGCTGTGTACATTTTGTATCACCGATTATTTCCGCAATAAAAATTACTTCAGTTGGATAATCAAACAATCCAACTGAAATTATTTATGTGCTTGTGATTTTTACTTTAAGTTCAGTTTTTATTTGTAAGTTGTTTTAAGTTAAAGAAATATCAAGAATTGTATTCAACCCCCCCCCCCCCCCTTCTACAATTCTGTTAGGTCATTTGAGATTAACAATTGGTATCAGAGCGAGCTTCTAACATACAAGAAGTTTAAAGATCAAGACCAAAACAGAAGTCATGGTGAAGAAGGATGCAGGAGTAAAGATACCAGTTCTTGATAAGGACAATTACTTTCACTGGAAAGTAAAGATGCATTTACATCTCATGTCTATGGATGAGAAATATGTAGACTGCATTGAGAAAGGTCCACACGTTCCCATGAAGTTTGCATCTAGAGTTGGACTGCCAGATGATGCTCCTGATGTGGAAATTCCAAAACTTGTCTCAGAATGGACTATTGAAGATGTTGCAGAAGTCCATAAAGATAAAAGAACCATGAACATTCTGTTTAATGGTTTGGAGCAAGAGATGTTTGACAATGTCATAAATTGTACAACCTCCAAAGAAGTATGGGACACTGTTAGAACTCTCTGTGAAGGAACTGAGCAAGTTAGGGAAAACAAAATGCAGCTCCTTATACAACAATATGAGCATTTTCATTTTAAAGCTGGTGAAACCCTAAATGACACGTTTAGTAGGTTTCAAAAGCTTTTGAATGGATTAAAGTTGTATGGGAGGATCTATCAAACCAAGGATTCAAACCTTAAATTTCTTAGAGCTCTTCCAAAAGAATGGAAGCCTATGACTGTTTCTCTCAGAAACACTCAAGAGTACAAAGACTACACTCTTGAGAGGCTTTATGGAACCTTAAAGACATATGAGTTGGAAATGGAGCAAGATGAAGAAATTGAAAAGGTACAAAAGAAGGGTGGATCTGTTGCATTGATTGCATCTGTGAACCAACTGGAAGATGACAATGAAGAAGCTGCAAAGGCCACAACTAGTCGAGCTAGTTGTAGGAGTGATGTTAGCAAGGGTAAAGGCAAGATGACAGAAGAAGAAGAATCAGAACCAGCCAACTTGGATGACTTAGATGAGATTGATGAACACATTGCTTTTCTGTCAAGAAAATTCTCTAAGTTCAAGTTCAAGAGAAACTCAGAAGCAAGGCCACCAAGGAGAGACTTTCAACCTAACAAAAGTAACTGGATTGAAAAGTCTAAATCTAAATGTTTCAATTGTGGAATGCTTGGTCACTTTGCTGGAGACTGCAGAAAGCCCAAGATTGAGAAGGGCAACAGGAAACTTGAGCCTGTTGATTATAAAAAGAAATACTTTGAACTTCTCAAGCAAAAAGAAAAGGCTTTCATGTCTCAGGAGTATGATTGGGATGGTAATGGTGAAGATTCTGATGATGATGTTGAGTATGTCAACCTGGCTCTTATGGCTAACAATCATGAGCAGGAAGCAAGCTCCTCAAGCAACCAGGTAACAATTACTAATCTTTCTGAGCTTTCTAAAGAGGAATGCGATAGTGCAGTAAATGAAATGTCTACTGTACTATATAATTTGCGTGTTACTCTTAAATCACTTACCAAAGAGAATTCAAGAATAAAAGAGACTAATTTGCTCTTAAGTGATAGGAATGCAATGTTAGAAGCACAGCTCATTGAATTTGAAAAAATGAGATGTGTTAGTAGGGATGCTCAGAAGGAACTTGATAACGTGTTACAAAGGGAAGAAATTCTTAAAACACAACTTGAGATAGAACAAAGTGTGATTGCAAAATGGAAAGATGCCAGGAATGTTGCCACCAACATCATTAATGTTCAAGGTATGGAATCTTTCTGTGAGCAATCATGGAAAAAGAACAAAGAGAAGCTAGGGTATGTTGGTGAAACCTTAGAATCAGAAACAGAGTCAACAAACAACAATGATCATTTGTTGAAGGTTGATATGTCAACGGAATGCAATGTTTCGTTGACAGATGAACCATCAACCGATCAGGCTGTTTCGTTGACAGAGAAAAGAAAAGATGAACTCACTAGACTTAATAATAAGTATGGTCCTGTCACCAAGAACTTTGTTCAAGGTGAGTCTAGTAAATCAAAGAAAGTTGTGAAGCCTGTTGAGAGAGCTAATGTAGGTCACTTGTCTAACAAGCAATTGAAAGACAAGTTAGAGAAAATTCAAGTTGAGGCTAAGGGAAATAAAAAGAATAACAGGAATGGCAAAGTAGGGATTAACAAACACAACAATTACACACCTGATAAATATGCTCCTAGAAAGACATGTGTCAATTGTGGAAGTGTTAGTCATTTATCTACTAACTGCAAATCTGTTAAGAAAACTGCTAATGTGAAAATGCCCAAGCCTGCAATGAATAGTTCCATGCCTACAATGGCTGTTATGCCTAACATGTTTGCTCCATATGCACAATTTCAGAATCCATATGCTAACATGTCATTTGTGCCTAATCCATACATGAATATGTTTAATATGCCACAAATGCCATGGAATATGAATAACCTGATTGTTCCTCCAACTATGCATGCTGTGAATGAAAATGTGAGCAACCCTCAGAAATCAACACCAAGGGTAAAGATTGATTTAAATCAATCTGAGCCCAAGGTGAAAAATGATATAAAAGGAAAATCAAAGGCTAACAAAACAGGACCCAAGGAAACTTGGGTACCAAAATCAACTTGATTTGGTTTTATTGTGTGCAGGGAGACAAAAGGAATCTTTGGTACTTGGATAGTGGTTGTTCAAGACACATGACTGGTGATTCTACCCTGCTCACAGAGTTTCAGGAAAGAGCTGGCCCTTGTATTGCTTTTGGAGATGACAGCAAAGGCTACACTAAGGGATATGGCTTGATTTCAAAAGAGAATGTCATCATAGATGAGGTTGCATTGGTGGATGGTCTTAAGCACAATTTGCTTAGTATCAGCCAAATTTGTGACAAAGGATTTTTAGTTACTTTTTCTAAAGAAGCCTGTGTTGTTTCTAAAGGAGGAAACAACAATGTGGTAATGACTGGATTCAGAAGAGGGAATGTGTACATTGCTGACTTTAGTAGCACAAGTCCAGAAACCATCACTTGTCTTTTCAGCAAGGCAAGCAAGGATGAAAGTTGGCTATGGCACAAGAAATTATCTCATCTAAATTTCAAAGTTATGAATGATTTGGTGAGGAAAGATCTTGCTAGAGGAATTCCACAGGTGGAGTTTTCCAAGGATGGTTTGTGTGATGCCTGTCAAAAAGGGAAACAAAAGAAGGCATCATTCAAAAGCAAGACAGAGTCATCAATTGTCCATCAGCTTGAGTTGCTTCATATGGATTTGTTTGGCCCTGTAAATATCATGTCTATTTCAAAGAAGAAATATTGTCTTGTGATTGTTGATGATTTTTCTAGATTTACATGGACTTTCTTTTTGCACTCCAAAGATGAGGCAAGTGAAATCATTATCAATCACATCAAGATGGTAAACAATCATCCTGACTTGAAAGTAAGAAGGATTAGGAGTGACAATGGGACAGAATTCAAGAATTCAAGCATGAAGGTGTTCTGTGAAGAAAATGGTATTTTGCATGAGTTTTCAGCAGCAAGGACACCACAGCAAAATGGTGTGGTTGAAAGGAAAAACAGAACACTCATTGAAGCTGCAAGGACAATGCTAGATGAATCAAAGTTACCAACTTATTTTTGGGCTGAGGCAGTTAATACAGCCTGCTTCACTCAAAATATTTCTTTGATTAATCAGGCCAAAAGAATGACCCTTTATCAGCTACTCAAAAGAAAGAAGCCACTATTGGATTTTCTTCATGTCTTTGGATGCAAGTGCTTTGTTCTGAGAAATCAAGCTGAGCATTTGGGGAAATTTGAAGCAAAGGCAGATGAAGCAATATTTGTGGGATATGCAGCAGGGAAAGCTTACAGAGTCTATAATCTCAGAACCAACATTGTTATGGAATTTGTACATGTTGTTTTTGATGATCTCAAAATTCAAGGTCTCTGTGATGAAGGTTTCCATGAAAGTCTTTCTTTTGAAAATGAGGAAGGAGATCAAGTGAATCATGTTAAGGCTACTGAGAAACAGCCTAAAGTTGTTGTATCTAGCACAGATGAAAGCAGCAGTGAAGATGAAATTGCTGCATTAAGATTGAAAAGAATAGCTGCTAGCAGGCCAAATGGTCATTTCGTTGACAGTCATGATGGTGGATTCGTTGACAGTCAAAATGAGCGTTTCGTTGACAGCCAAAATGGTCATACCATTGACAGTCATAGAAATGCTTCTAGAAGTAATCAGTTAGGAACAACAAATTCAGGGGGAGTTTCTCAAGGACAAATATCCAATCAAGGAAATCATGATCATGAAGCTACCTCTTCAAGAGCAAATCTACCTCCCTCAAGGAAATGGACTAAAGATCATCCCTTTGAACTTATATAGGTGATGTGTCTTCAAAAGTCCAAACTAGAAGAGCAACTCAAGAAGAATGTCTATATAGTAGCTTTCTGTCTCAAGATGAGCCAAAGAAAGTTGAGGATGCACTTCTAGATCCAGATTGGGTTTTGGCTATGCAAGAAGAGCTAAACCAATTTGAAAGGAACAATGTATGGAAGCTGGTGCCCAAGCCTAAGGACAGGAGTGTCATAGGCACAAAATGGGTGTTCAGAAACAAGATGGATGAAAATGGCATAGTCACAAGGAACAAAGCTAGATTGGTTGCAAAAGGCTATTCACAGGAAGAAGGAATTGATTTTGATGAAACCTTTGCTCCTGTTGCTAGACTAGAAGCAATAAGGATTTTCCTAGCCTATGCAGCCCATGCCAATTTCAAAGTCTATCAAATGGATGTGAAGAGTGCTTTTCTGAATGGGGAATTGGAAGAGGAGGTGTATGTAAATCAACCTCCTGGTTTTGAAGATGATGATTTTCCAGAATATGTATACTTCCTCCTCAAAGCACTCTATGGTTTGAAACAAGCACCTAGAGCCTGGTATGACACACTTTCACAGTTCCTCCTTGAGAATCACTTCACTAGAGGTACTGTAGATAAAATTCTTTTTCACAGGGTTGTGAATGGCTCTACTATACTTGTTCAAATTTATGTAGATGACATAATCTTTGGGTCTACAGATGTGAAACTTTGTCAAAAGTTTGCCAAGCTTATGCAAAGTAAATATGAAATGAGCATGATGGGAGAATTAACTTACTTTCTTGGTCTTCAAGTGAAGCAAGTTAATGAAGGCATTTTCATTAGTCAAACAAAATATATTCATGATTTATTAAAGAAGTTTAACTTAGTGGAATGCTCTCCTGCCAAAACTCCCATGCCTACTGCCACCAAACTTGAATTGAATACTAAGGAAAAATCTGTGGACATTTCAAGTTACAGAGGCATGGTAGGCTCACTTTTGTATTTAACAGCTAGTAGACCTGATATTATGTTTGCTACATGTCTATGTGCTAGATTTCAAGCTGATCCTAGGGAATCCCATTTAGTTGCTATTAAAAGGATTTTCAGATATCTCAAAGGAACACCAAACCTTGGCATTTGGTATCCTAGAGAATCTGGCTTTGAACTAATTGGTTATTTAGATGCAGATTTTGCAGGATGTAAAATTGACAGGAAAAGCACAACAGGCACCTGTCAATTCTTAGGAAACAAGCTTGTCTCATGGTTCAGAAAGAAACAAAACTCAGTTTCTACCTCCACAGCTGAGGCTGAGTATATTGCAGCTGGAAGATGTTGTGCACAGATTTTATGGATGAAAAATCAACTACTTGACTATGGAATAAGAGTTGAGAAAATTCCTATTTTCTGTGACAACACTAGTGCCATTTCCATTACTGAGAATCCAGTGCAGCACTCAAGGACCAAGCACATTGACATCAAGTACCATTTCATTAGAGAACATGTTATGAATGGTACTGTGGAGTTACATTTTGTTCCAAGTGAACAACAACTTGCAGACATCTTTACCAAGCCACTTGATGAATCATCATTCTCAAGATTAGTAAGTGAGCTAGGTATGCTAAATCTCTCTTAATTATTTTTGAGATATTTGCAAGTTATAATGTAGCCAGAAATTTGCTATGTTTTTCTGTGAACTAATTTTCTCAGGAAAAAGTGAAATTTTGTCTAAGTCAAAATTACTATGTCAACGAAACGCACCATTTCGTTGACAGTCTTAGCATTTTTCTGGGTGTTTCGTTGATAGCTCTTTTATATCAACGAAACGCAGCTTTATCAACGAAATAGACGGGACCTTAAACGCCCAAATCTGATTCGTTGATATAGCGCTTTTAATCTGAACCGTTGAAATTTTGACACGTCTTTTACCACGATCTATGCATACACCCCTTTAAGTATAAATCATGGTATTTCTTTAAAAGTAACGGTTATATTTTTAAGCCAATCCAGTAATTTACATTTATAATTGGACTCTTTTTCTGAGAATTTTTGGGGGAGTATTTAAGAAATTCTATTTTCTTTAATTTCTTTTTACCTGTTCTCAAAAATTCCAAAGGCTTTTCTCTCTTCTTCTCTCTAACAAGCAATTCAGTTCGAAGCTTTTCTTCACACAACAATGGCACCCATAGTCAAGCTTATGTCTGCTGGAGGGTTCATCTATGAGAAGAACAACTCCATCCCTTTTGTTGTCAAGGAAAACCCGAACAATATCTTTTTCAAGATGATGGACTTCATGAAGAACTCCAAGTTGAGCTATGCAATGTTTCACTCAACTCCTCTCTATAATGAGATAATCGAGGAGATCTGGACCTCGTGTGAGTATAGTGGAACAAACTGCACACTGCAATTCACTCTCCAAGGTAATGAGTACATAGTTAATTCTGATGTATTGCAAGCATGTCTACATATTCCTGAAAATAACTGTGATGCTTTGCCTACAATCACTGAAATGGTTAACATGCTAAATTCAATAAACTACTCTTTGCCTACTGATAATCTGGGTAGAATAATTAGGAGAGGTTTGGTTAGGGAATATAGTTATTTAGCTGATGCATTTATCAAGGTCTTTTCTGGAAAGATTAGTAATTTTGATGCATTAACTAATTCCATGTTGATTCTTTTTACCATTCTCCTAACTGATAGATATTACAACTTTAGCACCCAACTTATGTATGAAATTGGTGCTAAGTTGGGTGACAAGGCTAATAGGAAAAAGAATATCTACTATGCTAGGTTTCTGATGATGTTGGCTAATCATGTTAGTCCAACACCATTACTAATCTCTAACCCTGTTTCCAAGTTTGAGTGTTTTGTGCAAGAGAAGAGAGTACTGACAGACATACTGAGGCTGAACCACAATGGTGATGTTCCAGTGGTGTATCTGCCAATAATTGAGGTAACTACTGTTATCCCTTCTAGTATAGTTGTTACTTCAACTGTATCACCCAGTCCTGTTGCTGTGGAGTCTGTAGCTGTGACCCAACAGGCTCCTGCCCCTGCAACAAAACCAAAATCAAAGAAATCCTCCAAGCCAACCTCAGGTGCTTCCCAAAAGGCACCTGTTGTAAAATCCACTACACAACCTAAGGGGAGTGTTGTAGGTGCTGAGAGAGGTAAGGGAAGGGGTGAACATAAAAGAAACCCTAAGGATAAGGAAGGACAGATGAGTGAAATCCAGCCAAGCCCCATTGTGTCTTCCCAACAAGGCACAATGAGTAAAATGGATTTAAACACAAGTCTAGTTGCATCCTCCCAAAAGGATGTGATTATTGAAACAAGCTCTCCTCCAAGAGCACACTCCAAAAGGGTAAGGGACACTTCAAGCCCACAGTCTACATTTTCCCAATACCAAAGGAGAGTGAAGCAAAAGTCCAAGGGTACACAGGGTGCACACACACTGGAAGCAACACTTCTAGTTTCTCAAATTTAGTTTGATGTAACCCCTATTATTACTCTGGGGTTACAGTCCCATTCTCTAAACATCAACCTTGAACTATCTCCATCAAATTCACCAACTCTCTCTCTAGATGTGGACATGATCCATTCATCTATTCCTGATTCTCCAACTCTAATCTTGGAGAAGCCCCACTCTGAAGCTGGTGGCCATCACTTGTTAAGTGATTTGTTGGGCCATCAACCAATTTTTTCTGAAGTTGCAAGAGGATCTGTGGACCAATCTCTAAAATCAATCACCACAGATTCTACTGTAATTTCACTTTCTCAAAGTGCTTTATTGACTTCATCAACGAAACAGCTTCTTTCGTTGACAAGTGTTTCTCCATCAACGGTATCCATACCGTTGACAGTTCAAACTACCATTCCGTTGATAGGTCAATCTACACCCCTTATTGAAAATCAAGTTGTTTCCACAACTAGTGTAGATGACCTGGTGGTAGTTGAGACACTGTTAGGTTTGAGAGGGAGTGAAATTGAGAGGCTGGCTTGCAGCCAGGCAAAAGGAGAGTCTGAGAGTGAGAGGCTGGCTATTTCTTCCAGCCAGGCAAAAGGAGAGATTGAGAGTACCACCTTAGTAGGTGAAGGTGAGGGTGTGAGAGGTGTGAGCCATGGGAAGCCCATGATGCAAGAAAAGAGTGGAGAGAGAGAAGGGACTACAGGAGCAATAAGGATGGAAGCAGCCATTGCTAGTGAGTTAATGGAGGTCAGTGAGGGAGAAAGGGAACTTACTTTCCAAGAGCATTATCAACAAACTCTGGATAGTATTTCCCTGGATCCTGAGACCTTTACTCATCCTGTGTCAGCCTATCAAGTTATGGCTCAACAGGGCAATGTGGAGGCAGAAAGGTCACTCAACTTAATTCATACTACTGCATCAATGCAAAGAGCAAAGGATGCCTTGACCAATCTACCTCCAGGAGCTGCAGCAAGTGGAGACTTTGAGTTTTCTGATGATGAAGACAGCTTTGGTGACAATCTACAGGTGGCCACCACTACACAGACTGGGACTTCTGTGGTGCCTCCTACACCAAACTGGCTTTCTCAGGATATGCATGGTAGATGCAACTTGGATGCTACTATCACAAGGCAGTACAATGAGGCATATCTAGCTCATGAGTCTGCTGAAGCAAGGGAAAAGGAATTCTACAAGGCCATAATGGATTCTCTGGAAATTCAAAGGCTACATATGTTGCAGACAAGGATTGAGGCTACAAAAATCAAGGATTCAATTAGCAACCTTAGGGATGCTACTGACAGGAGGCTAGATGAAAAGCTTCCTCTTCACACTGTCTCCAAGATGTCAAGGTTTTTCACCAAGGAACCTGAAGTGTCCTCATCTTTGAAAACTCTCTCCTCTAGAGTGGACAAAGTTGAGGCTACACTTTCTCACATGCAGAAGGAACAGGAGAAGCAAACTAGCCTACTCACCCAGCTTCTGGCAGCTCAAGGAATCCCTATCATCTCACTTGATGATAACAAAAAGGGGGAGAAAACTAAGGAGCTAGAGATACAAATCACAAAGGTTTTGGTCCCAGCCATCTCCTTTCCAGAAGAGCCATTAGCAATGGGGGAGTTTGGAAAGAAGAAAAAGGATGGTATTGACCTGATCCAGGAAGCTTCTATGAGGATGAGACTTGCAGAACAAATCAAAGACCATTGGTCCAACATAGAAGCAAGGGTCAAGAAAATTGCTGGAACTACAAAGGACTCAAATCCATCAACGGATCAACCATCAACGAATGCCATGGTTCTAGTGTCAACGGAATGGGAGCCACGGACCAATTCTTTCTATAAGGTAGAGCCCCTTCTACATGGAGTCACTCAAGGTCCAAGGAAAGAAAAAGGACAAACTTCATGCATTAGGGATGTGGAACAAGCTACACTCCAAAGAAGCTTATCTCCTAAGTCCCCTGCTAAACCAAAGGGCAAAAATATAGCAAGGACTTTCTATCCTGCACCTTATCCAGATGAGCTCAAGCTTCTTGGTCTACTTATCACAAAAAGCAAGGAAAGCAATGATTATGAGATAAGGAAGCAAAGGGCAATTGTCTACAGGAATGGACAACAAATCTGTGTTTGGGCTGGTCACCCAAAATTTGCTGAAGCTAAAGCTGAAGAGTCAGAAAGAACAGCAATGCAAGCCCTTGCTGTTGCTCAGTCTCTTGATGAAGAAGAAAGACAGCAAGAAGAAAAGGCAAGAGAGGAAAGGAGTGCAAAGAAGAGCACAAGGCAACCAAAGGCAAGAGCTAGGAGAAACATAGCCTTTGAGAATGATGACTCTCAGAGCATTGCATCAGACTCTTCTGTACCAATTGCACCTCCAACAATTCCTGATCCAGTTTCAGAGGTAAAGTTAGCCTGTGATCCTAATCATCCTGTAAATTTCCATGATCAGCCAATTGAGCCAAAGGGAGAGCCAATTGAGTTTGATGAGGCCAACTTTCCAAAATTCCTCTTTGAAATGGATCCAAAGAAGAAATCTAAGCAAAGGGCTACCAAGGCTAAGCCAATTCTGGTAAGGAGACCACAAGCTGAGAAACCCCCTACCAACCCAGAAGACTTCATCTACATTGCTGATATCAGGGAGGAGTCTGACATTCATATCAATCTTGATGACCTGGTTGAAGTGAGAGGAATAGCAGCTTCTTACAAACTACCAGAGAGATTGGTACTTGTCTAAAAGGGTGGGAGAGAACAGGTTTGGCCTCTACACATAATTCTGGGAGAAGACTATCAGACACTGCTATCTGTGTTTAAATGTTTGAAGAAAGATTTTGGTTTTACCAAAACAGCCAAGTCTGAGGTTGTCTCCAAGATTTGCCAAATCAAAGCTAGCTGGAACAAGCCTGGTGCACTTCCCAGAGTATTGAAGGTCCCTCAAACAGGAAAGATAATTCATCTCCAACCTTTTTGGATGATGGAATTCAGAGATAAGGACAACTGTAGAAGATTCTTCAGAATAGAAGACCAACTGGAGAAGGCATCCAATGAAACTCTAAGGTTAATGCAATCCAAGTTGGGGAATCAAGATGAAGAAGAGAAGATTTTCTACAGAAGACTTCAAGCTCAAATTGAGGAGAACAATGCAAGAAAAGGGAAGAAAACAAGACCACAGAGGCAAAGATGAAAAATCTGCTCAGTCTAGAGGAGCAACTCTGTGCACTTGTTTTGTAAGATTTTCTACTTTGCATTTCAATTAAATTCAATGAAGCTCAATGCAATTTCTACTTTTATCATGTGTAAATATGTCTGAGTGTTTTTTGTTATCATCAAGGCTCTTGATTTATGGTTGTTATTCCATCACTCATAAATTGGGGGAGATTGTTAGGAATATGTTGTTCTTGATGATAATTATAAAAACACTTAGTAGATTTTGTAATTAAGTCATTTTGTAACTGTCAACGAAATGGCATGCTTTGCAGCATTCCGTTGACAGGAAGCTCATCAACGAAATGAGTAATGTAGCAATTGCACTGTACAATACTTTACAGTTTGATATGCATTCTGTTGTATGTATTAGATAGGTTTTCTAAGTCATGTTGACTAAGTACTAGATAGGCAAAATAGGTTGGTTAATTGTAAATATATTATGCCTTGTAATTTTGCCTAAGTGAAGACATGTCAACGGTATGAAGATCACTCTGTCAACGGTATGGAGTTTACCCATCAACGAAACGAAGGAAACACCATCAACGGAATGAAGAATAAAGCTATCAACGAAACACATCTCCCTGTTATCAACGAATCACTATTGCTTTTTGAACAGTTGACAAAGTGATAGTGACAGTTTACTGAACAGATCTAAAGGAGATATGGAAGTGTACTTTGCATTGGAAGCCATCAAAATGGTTACTGGAAATAAGGAAACATTCCAATTTCCAATAAGGCTCTTGGGAATGATTAAAATAAGCATGAAGACAAAAGCAAAGATCTCCAAGGACCATTGGACAAAAGGAATGAAAAGCAAGCTATTGATGGTTACTACTATTGTTCTTTAGTTTTGCCAAACGTAGAATTGTAAACTTGGGTATTTATAACCAAGTGTAGCAGTTACTTTAAAGATAAGAGAAGAAAAACAAATAGTTTGTATTAGCTATCTTTGAGAGCATACTTCTCTACAATCTTGTAACTGAGCAGCTGTGTACATTTTGTATCACAGATTATTTTCGCAATAAAAATCACTTCAGTTGGATCATCAAACAATCCAACTGAAATTATTTATGTGCTTGTGATTTTTACTTTAAGTTCAGTTTTTATTTGTAAGTTGTTTTAAGTTAAAGAAATATCAAGAATTGTATTCAACCCCCCCCCCCCTTCTACAATTCTGTTAGGTCATTTGAGATTAACAGCTAATAAGAGTGCTTGTCATCGATGACAAGGCTCATTTTGAGCTTGTGGTTGTGGTGAAAGTGGTGACAAGGTGGTGATTCATCACCTTGTCATCACTTGTCATGCTTATGTCATCCCCTTGCATCATGCTTATGTCATCCTTTGCATCCTCAATTCTTTTATATATTGCACTTGATGATCTCATATAATACTCCTCTTTTTGTTAGGGTTTAATCCATAATTTATTACGCTTTTGTTTCGTGATAGTTTCCAGTGGTTCTAAAGACGTTTCTCTGTACCAAAGCTAGGGTACTTCCTTTATCCTTCCATTACCTTTGTCTAATATATATATTCTTAGGTTTCTCATCTTGGTTTAAGATATGATCATGGATTTCTCATCCTACACACTTTCTCAAAACGATCAAATCAATACATCCTCGATTGTCCGATGAATAGTGATCAAAATTCAAAGTTGGAATCTCCCGATTCTGATCGCGTTTACATTCACTTATTCTCCTTATACATCAATAATATAACCTCGAAACATTCATTCCATATCATCCACATAGTGTGGTCTGAAAAATTTTCCATCAGCAAATTCACTATTCATCAAGGACAATTTTACTATTCATCAAAAGTTTTTTAACTAAGTCCAAAATTTGGGGTTATTACAGTCTCCCCTACTTAAAAGGATTCTGTCCCGGAATCTAAGAAATAGCCGAGGTTACTCTTTCAATATAGAAATCTCCAGTCTCCAGGTTGACTCTTCAACCCTCAGGTTTCATTACGATACTTACTCATTCCGGGCTGTGATAACTACCGGACGCTTTATATAAGCCAATTCTAAGTCATGTGTAGGGTATCTGATTTCGTTCTCCTTTAACTGTCTGGATGCATACGCAATTACTGTTCCGTGCTGCATAAGCACACACCCTTATCCTTTATGCGATGCGTCGCTGTAGATCACCAAATCTCTCTTCCCGTCTGGCAGTACTAGCACAGGGCAGTGATTAGTCTCTTCTTTAATTCTTGGAATCTTTTCTCTCCGCATTGCTTCTAACACCGTCTTCAAACGTTCTGCGTGTTCTTCCTCTGTCTAGGAGCAGACTAAAATATCATCGATAAAACTATGACACACTTGTCCAAATACTTCTTGAAAAGTCTATTCAGCACGTCCGTGAAAGATGCAAGACATTCGTTAGCCCAAACGATATCACTAAAACTCATAGTGTCCATTCCTAGTGCGAAACGCAGTCTTGGGCACGTCCTCGGGTTTAATCTTCAATTGGTGGTATCCAGTTCTCAAATCAATCTTCGAAAATTTAACCGCATCGCGTAGTTAGTCGAACAAATCATTGATCCTTGGCAGAGGTATTACTTCTTAATCGTTAGCCTATTCGGCTCTCGGTAGTCTAGGCGCAACCTCATGTTGTCGTCCCTTTTTCTTCACCAATTAACACTGGCGTATCCCACAACGACGTAATTGGTCTTATCATTCCTTCCCCTAACTATTTCTACAATTGAGCGACTAATTTCTTCATCTCGGCTGGAGCTAGTCGGTACGGGGCCTTCGAAACTGGCGCCGTTCTTGGAGCTAATTCTATACCAGACTTTATTTCTCTATCGGGTGGTAACCCCGAAAGATCTTCTGGAAATACATCCTCGAATTCGTTGATGACAGGGATATTCCGCATACTAGGTGCTTTCCGTTTCGTATCCATCACAGTCGCTAAACAAGTTTCATCTTCTTGGAGGTCAAACATTTCCTCGTCCGATAATATGAATTCTTACATTCTTTCTTTCTCAATCTATTCGCGTTTCATACTCTATTTTCTTTATGCCCATTCCTTTCTCGTCCACTTACTTCCATTTCTATCACAGTCGTTTCATTAACCAAGGTAACATAATCAGTCGTTTCGTTCACTTCGTTATTCTGAATTCGCATCATGCGAAACAACCTTGGCAATTTCCGTAAACTTTGATTCGTAATTTATCGGACTCATTTGTTTTAGCTCTCAGCTTCAACACTCTCTTTTTCCAAGTACTAAGGAAAATACTTGCATGGTACCAAGAATACTTCACGCAACAAAATATTTTATCAATCTTTTTAAGGATTCTTGTCGAACGGGTGACCTTATCAGGTCTCAATCAATTATCAATTGGAAATTTCATCATCACAATTCACTGCATATAAAATGCATTGTGAACTCACTTATATAAATTTGACCGAAAGTTGAACTTAGTGAAACAATAACTAGTTCACTTCAAGAAACATTTACAACTAGCTGAACAAAATTTTGCTAGTTTGATTAGTTTGGGACGCAGCATCTAGCTAGGATGATTAGCTAGATTCTCATCATATCATTAAAATTTCAACTAGTTAGAACAATTAACTAGTAAATCGCAATGGCACATACAATTAGCCAGTTTCAATTTAATAGTACAAACTCTCAACATCGTAGTCAAAGAAGAAACACAATTTTGACTACTCGGATAACGAATTAAAAGAAAGAGTGAATAAGTTTGGGACGAACAAGGTAATTATAATCCTTGAATAAAATGTATGATCTGAATAGAAAATTCTTGGTATCGGAACAATCGATAACCTCTCAATAAACATTTCTTATCAGTGAAACGGTCCACCCAAAGGTGTCTCCGTACATAAACTTTGTCAAATTCTCCAATAGGATTGAATTCGGACTATCAATATCAAATTGATATCCTTTCTACGATTTCAACGTCAGATGTACAAATCTCATCTTAAATAGAGAGAAGAATTCTCGAGTAATTTCTGAAATATATATCATCCATGTTTTTAAATAAACAGTTTGATATTTATGAACTCGACTGAGGAGTCCAAGTATGAAAGAAGAAATCACATTTCAAGATAATCGTTAAAGAATACTCGTCAAATAATGAAGGGAATATTAACTGAACATTCCTTGAATAAATAAAAGAATAAAGAATAAAATATAGACCTAGAAGGATAGATGAAAAATGGTTCCCTCTTCAGGTCGTCCTGGAACATGAACAATATGCTCCGGTGAGTAATGGTAACTTAATTCTGCGTATTTAACCTTTAAGGTAATGAGTGGAGGAAAGAAAATGAATAAACTGAATATAACAGTTGTTGGTTGCATCCCAAATGAAGTAGAAAACTGGAAGCGTTACCTGACATGAACTATTCAAGGTAACATGGGTATGAACAGTTTTAGATCGAGTAATGCACCAGCAAGTAGATACCAAAATGGGTCAATTAGTCCCTCTGAGTGTTCACATCACTTTTTCCAAGAATGATCATTTCTTTCTGCCTTTATGCCTTAGGGTACTAACCAACGGTACCTCAACATTGTACAAGTTCGTAAACAGGTCGGGAGTTCGAACATATTTGTCCTTCCGCGATAGTCGTTCAGAGATTGGGCCTCTTACGGCCGCATCACATATCCAAAAAGGTGGAGGTTCATCAACGTTTATGTAATTTCTTAACACTAATCGTATCGACTGAATCCAACCCCAGGCCACCATAGGTCTCGTTCCTCGTAGGTCCTGAGATTGTCGCATTGCTCGTTGCAACCATACGTGTCTTTATCGGAATCACGCTATTCATTCTTCGTATCTTTGATTTCTGAGTTGAGCCACCATGGCCTATCGTACGAAATGTACTCGCGATGCGATTTAGCACGTTCGTCTCACGATAACGTTCTGGTACTACACGTACGCAACAGTCTCCTTTTTAGGTAACAAAATACCCATCGACGGAAAAGACACCAACTCTTGTGGAATCGTTGTTCTCAAGGATTGGACCTCATACACAAGATAATGCCCTAACTAGTCCACGCAATTTAGTAATTCGGATTGCGTAAAGGACTGCAAACGTCTCAATCTTCACATGTGCTGCCTTCTCGTGGCAAACTACGATGAACTTCAAACACTTAGGTTCTTACTAAGTCAAGTTATCCATTGGTATTGGTCATTCCGACCTTACCCCAACTGCACAGAGACTCTGCTCCACTTCTTATCTTAATGTCTTTGATAATCCGGGTATAATTCTAGACATTCGTCTCATCATTATGATGGTCTTCAACGATCCTATCGGTCCTCCGATAAGTATTTTACTAAACTCTTTAACCTTGACATCCTCAATGGCACTACTTCCGGTAGTCCACTTAACGAGCTCTATATGAGTCCTCGCATCATTCTCTTACTTATAACTCTTAACACTCTCATATCCAAGTTTATAACTTAACGCTCTGATACCATTTCTGTAACACCCCCAGATCCGGGGTCAGGAATCTGGGTTGTCACGCTCCATCAATGATACAATACCTGCATTACTTACAACATTCTCATAATACAACTCCAAAGACCCCAATCACTTACGCACACACACACACAAGTTATAGCCTTGGAAATGAGCAACAATAATCAACATTTGTTATTACAACCCAAAGGTACTATCCTGGATCTCATCTATTATTTACAACCTCTACCTGAAGTTACAATAATAGACCTCACAATTCTATACAAGGTTTAATAATACAAACCTATTCAAAAACAATTCTTACTAACTCAGTCTACAGCTGTTCTGCTAAATCCGACAGTATCCATCTTGCTGAACTAACTCAAGGGTGGTCTCTCCATTCCCTTGCTCTCGTAACACGAGGTGAATCGGCAATGTTTTCTTCATGCTGAAAGATTTAATAAAGCAAGAATGAGCTAATAGTGCTCAGCAAGAAATCTATCCCAGTTTAAATCTTTAAACCTTTTAGGAAGATAATCCATATGGGATCCATGTTTAAAACTACTAGGGTTTATCCCCAAAATAGTATATCGTTCAAAATACCGTATGATTTATAATCATACTCAAATACTTTTCGTAATCCTTTTAGGGATCCTGGGTATCAAGATGATAAACCAAGTCTCAAAACATCTCTTTTTAAAATAGATATTAATATTGGAATCAAGGCTTAAACCCATCCATTGATTCAAAATACTATACAATTCAATATACTCTATATCTTAAATGACTTCTCAACATATATACATGCATATCTATTTAGATATCTCATACTGTTCAAAATACTGTAAAATATCAGTAATGAACACCTTTTTAAAGCTGCTGGGTTGTGATATATAAAAGAAGCAAGAATGAGCACTATAGCTCGACAATAATATATAGCAACATAATCATATATGTGGGCTGATATCATAGCTGAAAGCTTTTAAAACCTCATTCGTATATAGAATGATATATTGGATACTCTTCTCGTCAGAACATGCAATGTAGTTCAAATACTATACACGGAACATCATTGTTCAATTTCTGTCACATTATCGGTAACTCAGCACCTAGGCTTTCGTTACAATGTGCAGCACAATTCCAAGTGGAAGAAGGGGATATACTGGAGCACCACGATACACGATGATCAGTCGTTGTATCGCGAAACATTTCTTTCTACTAGTAGTGGACGAAAACCTTTTCATGGTTATCACCCCAGCCGCATACGGGCTATCATTAGTGTCCCGGTACCCGAAGTACCTCAGCTAAAGTTGCGTCCCGGCATTCGTAGTACCTCTGCTAAATTTGCATGTGCGTCCCGGTACTCGTAATGCCTCTGCTTATATAACACCTCCAGTCCCTTGATGAATCCTATCTTTATAACCGGAACCGAACTTAATCGTCGTTCCCTGAGCATCATGCTAGCTCGTTGATAGGTTTAAACTCTTTATCATACTTACTTCCGGAAATTTTGAGGAAGTAATAACAAGATGTGGGTTGGCCGTTGCCAACTGACAGAGGATATATCATAAACCCTTTTTAAAATCACGACCTGGGAGTTAATCGGAATTTTTCTGAAATTATCGAGATTGGAATACTCTGATTGGATAGGGAAGGCAACCCAAGATACGAGTATTCTCGAGGAATAGAAGAAGCAAAACCATTTGCTCGACCTTTAAAACTGGATTCCCAATTTTTGATGAGTTAGGAAATATTTAATCGCATTTAACTACCTTTAACTATCTTAAGATAATAGTTGGGAATCTCTATTTTAATACCTTTTCTGAAAATCAGAAATTTATATTTTTGTGTAAATAATAGAACCTTTAATCATATAATAAGGTTCTATGATTTTAAATCATATTTGGAATATTTAATAAATACCCAAATAATAAATATTAAATTATTATTCAATATAAAACCACCTAAGTGAATATTTAAAATAATATTCACTTAGTTAAATAATCCTCAGATAATAAGTATTGAATTATTATTCAATATAAAACACTTAAGTGAATATTCAAAATAATATTCACTTATTTAAATAATATTCAAATAATAAATATTGAATTATTATTCAATATAAAACACTTAAGTGAAAATTCAAAATAATATTCACTTATTTAAATAATATTCAAATAATAAATATTGAATTATTATTCAATATAAAACACTTAAGTGAATATTCAAAATAATATTCACTTATTTAAATAATATTCAAATAATAAATATTGAATTATTATTCAATATAAAACACTTAAGTGAATATTTAAAATAATATTCACTTATTTAAATAATATTCAAATAATAAATATTGAATTATTATTCAATATAAAACACTTAAGTGAATATTCAAAATAATATTCACTTAATTAAATAATATTCAAATAATAAATATTGAATTATTATTTAAATATCTCGCCTTAAATATCCAATTATATAGATATTGGAATATTTAATATACCCTTAAAGTATAACCGTCCCTGGAACCTTCCAACTTCTGACAGTAGTTTAAAACAAAATAATAATTTGACTCCCGGTCTAAGTTTTTAAAACCATCGTACAAGTACTCTATACTTAGAGTCTTTAATCCTTAACCTTGGTATATATCTAGTACTTAGCTAGCATATAAACCTTATACCTTATACCGCTTTTTATTAAAAAGCGAAAACAGTTATTAAGTCATTTCACAGCATAAAGCAGCATATATAGCGATACCACAACATATATCACAACAGCATCATTATATGGTATAGGGTTTGAAAACTTGCATAATATTGTATGCATATAATACATTTGAAAACGTGCATCTATCATATGCATATTAACATCTTCATAGTTTTAAATCCAAACACATCCATATACGATGTACGGTTTGAAAACATGCATAATATTGTATGCATATATTACATTTGAAAACGTGCATCTATCATATGCATCATCAGAATATGGTACTTTAAAACATAGCATGGAATAAGAAAACTTGCCTCGGTTCCTTGGTTGTTATGGGTTCGAGAACTTGCCGGGAAATCTATAAACAAAGAAATACCTGATCAGTCCCCTGGCTTAATCATTTAAAGTGCATTTAACTTAAGCACTAACGTTCTATTAACGAACATCAAATGTCTCGCTCTTGGCCGCTTATAACCTTATGACATTCCTTAAACTCTTAAGTCAAAAGTTTGGGTGGAAATCCATTCACAAAACCCAAGTACTTTACCATTACTAAACTTATCGTTTTAACCATCCCCTTAAGGGTATTTCACTCGTGCAACCTTTGTTCACGCATTTTTATAAAATCACAAACTCATCTTTTTAACACGAAACCTTCTAGGTTCCTTTCCTAACTGTCCATACTAGTATCCATTTTAATATCTCAATCCAATTCCAATTTTAAAGGGCTTGATCCCTACCTCAAAGTTCATACAATGAACTATCTAGTTACGCGAAACCGCTTTTACTAAAACGGCCGTTTCTCCTAAACCGTAAATCGAAACGATACGATTCTTTCGCTAAAATAATCTAGGAAACAGAGCCTACATGCTCATGGTCAGAAACCTCAAGTTTATGCCCTGTTTTTCAGTCATGGTTTCTGTCTAAACTACCTAAGTAAAATCTGACATGGTAACGGCGCTATTTTAAGATTCCTGTGTTTTCAACACTCCAAAACAACACCAATCAACCAACCAACCCATCAATCATCAAACCACAAGCTAATACTAGTTATAATCTGCCTAAACATGATCTCATACTCCACCGTCTATTTATCCACAAATCATATACTAAACAACCTTAAATCATACAAACATGCTCCATTAACAACATCAACTTCATACAATCACTATAACTTCAAAAATCAAAACTTAACCACAAAGGGGAGGAGTTTTATACCTTCTTGGGAACTGAATACAATCTATATAAGATGGATATTAGGCTTCCTTGCTCCTTGATTAAGCTAATTAATCTAAAAACTACAAAACAAAAACATGTTCTTAGTAAAAGTACTATTCATTACTATTCATCATCACTTTGTAAAAATCCATATAAAGTCGACAACTGAGAGTTTGGTTCTCAACTTTTTACCACACCTTCTACTCTTCAAGGGCTTTCTTTTGAGTCCTAACTCATCACCAGGGGATGCTTAAAGCTCAACTTATTGGCTTTCTAATGTGAGTGGTCAGATCTGGGAAAACTGGACAGTTTCTGTCCTCCGACTTGGGGAAGGGATTTGACTGGGCTATACACCTTTGTTGGCCATAAACTATTAAACGTCTGTTCTCCATACCATGAAGGAGCTATGGTTAAAATTTGGTGAGTTGTGGATGAGTAGGTTTTGAGATATAAATTTTTCTTTCCACCATGGTCAAGCTGAGCAGATTTTGAAGAAAATGAAGAACATGGTTATTTGCTTGGTTTTTCTTTTGGTTTTCTTTTCTTTTGTTTTGTCAAATAAACACTAATACTTTGCTGATTAATTGTGTGGCTAATTAGAGTTCTTGTCATCAATGACAAGGCTCATTTTGAGCTTGTGGTTGTGGTGAAAGTGGTGACAAGGTGGTGATTCATCACCTTGTCATCACTTGTCATGCTTATGTCATCCCCTTGCATCATGCTTATGTCATCCTTTGCATCCTCAATTCTTTTATATATTGCACTTGATGATCTCATATAATACTCCTCTTTTTGTTAGGGTTTAATCCATAATTTATTACGCTTTTGTTTCGCGATAGTTTCCAGTGGTTCTAAAGACGTTTCTCTGTACCAAAGCTAGGGTACTTCCTTTATCCTTCCATTACCTTTGTCTAATATATATATTCTTAGGTTTCTCATCTTGGTTTAAGATATGATCATGGATTTCTCATCCTACACACTTTCTCAAAACGATCAAATCAATACATCATAGATTGTCCGATGAATAGTGATCAAAATTCAAAGTTGGAATCTCCCGATTCTGATCGCGTTTACATTCACTTATTCTCCTTATACATTAATAATATAACCTCGAAACATTCATTCCATATCATCCACATAGTGTGGTCTGAAAAATTTTCCATCAGCAAATTCACTATTCATCAAGGGCAATTTTACTATTCATCAAAAAAAAAATTAACTAAGTCCAAAATTTGGGGTTATTACAGCTTTTGCATTCACTCATTTACATTGTAGAACGCTAATACGACTTCGAAATTTCATTGTCCTAGCCCGTACATAGGGTGGTCTGATAAATTTCTAAAATAGCAAAATCACTATTCATTAGGGTCTTATATAATAATAAAAACAAAATCAGGGTTTTTAATAAGTACAAAATTTTGGGTTATTACACTACATGTCTTGGGTAACTTTCACTGATGCTGAAATGGTTTATCATCTTACTAGTACCTTATCTTGTGCACGTAGAGAAAATGATAGAATAATTCTTCAAAACACTGCTCTTGAAAAAGAGATTAAAGAATTAAGATTAGTGCATATTAATCAAGATGAACTTAAAAGGGAAGTAGCTTTTCTTGAGAATAGGGTTAAGTGTTACAGAGAATTAGAAACCTTTCTTAAAGGAAAGATTACAGAACTTGAGACTAAGGTCAGGGCTTAATATAATTCTTGCAAAACAGCTAAAGAGATCTTCAATATGCAAGCTATTAGTCAAACTGTTGGAATAGGTTATGACTATAACGAGACTGTTGGAATAGAGTACGTGCTGAAGAAAGGGGTAAACCACATGTGCTTAAGGGTATTAAAGACCCTCTCTTTAAAGAATCTATAGCAGAATGTTATAAGTGGAAATCAAGAATGTTGTTTTGCCTGAAAAAGGTCAATTCTGGTTATAAGTGGAAATTCTCTTTCATTAAGGAAGTTGAAGTGGTTAAAATCAAGAATGTTGTTTTGCCTGACAAAGGTCAATTCTTTAAGTATGCCGGACCCAATCAAATTTGGGTTCTGAAGAAGGTCTAATCAATTTGATATTGCAGGGCGTGAAACAAGTGAACCTGGTTGTGTGGATTCTGGACAGTGGATGTTCAAGGCATATGACCGGAGATAGAGCCCTACTATCAAATGTGGTTGAGAAAGTTGGCCCAGTGGTTACCTTTGAAGATAACATCAAGGGTATAACTGAAGGATATGGTTGTTTGAAAACTGGAAATGTTATCATTGAAGATGTATTTGTTGTGGAAGCTCTTAAGCACAATCTTCTCAGTATCAGTCAATTTTGTGACAGGGGATATGATGTTCACTTTGACAAAGAGAAGTGTCAGATCTTACACAAGAAGAATCTAAGGCCTTCTCTTCAAGGGGTAAGGAAAGGAAACTTGTTCATAGCTGACCTGTACTCTGGATGCAAGGATGAAGTCAGTTGTTTTTATGCTAAAGCTTCATCAAATGAGAGTTGGCTATGGCACAAGAATCTGTCTCACCTCAATTTGAAAACAATGAACTCTCTAGTCAAGAGGGAGTTGGTGAGAGAGTTGCCTCAAATGGAATTTACACAGGAAGGACTGTGTAAGGCATGTCAGAAAGGGAAGTCAAATAAAGCATCTCACAAGGGCACTGACACATCTACAATAATTGAACCTCATCAGTTACTGCACATGGATTTGTTCGGTCCAGTTAATGTAATGTCCATGTCAAAGAAACAATATGCTCTTGTGATCGTCGATGACTATTCTAAATACACATGGGTTTTATTCCTACATTCTAAGGATGAAACTCCACAGATGGTGATTGATCATGTGAAGTTGATTGAGCTGGATTCTAAGTTTCCAGTTAGAGCAATAAGGTCAGATAATGGAACTGAATTCAAGAATGCAGTCCTAAATGACTTTTGTGCAGTCAAATGGATAACAAGACAATTCTCAGCCCCTAGAACTCCTCAACAAAATGGAGTGGTGGAAAGGAAGAATCATACATTGATTGAAGCTGCAAGAAAAATGCTCAGTGAATCAAGACTTTCTATGTATTTCTGGGCTGAAGCTATTAATATTGCATGTTATACCCAAAATCGAACCTTAATCAACAAGGAGTTAATGAAGACACTTTATGAGATTATGAATGACAAGAAACCAACACTCAAATATTTTCATGTATTTGGTGCCAAATGTTTTGTGCTTAAAGATGGAGATGTTCGATGTGGCAAGTTCGAGGCCAAACTACATGAAGCAATCTTTGTTGGTTACTCCAGAAGATCTTACAGGGAATATATAACTGATCTGCACCAAGTTAAAGAAAGTGGCAATGTTAATTTTGATGACACTAAACTCCCAAGTATCCAAACAGAAAATCCATCTGAGAAATAAAAGTTTGATGATATGTCAGATTTAGAATCAGATGATGAGAATCCACCTAAGGTTGTTGCTAGTGATAACAATGGCAATGATGATAATGATCATGGTGGTGGTGGTGGAAACATTGGTAACAATGGAGATACCACTAACACTGGAGAAGAATCACCAAGACAATATGCCAACAACTCAGGGGGAGATAATGAAGGGTCAACTAGTCATTCACAATATCATAATGAATTTCAAGGCAAATCATCAAGATCAAATCTTCCAAGATAAACAGTTTGGAATAGAGATCATCCTTTTGAGCTGATTATTGGTGATCCAGGTGTTGGAGTCAAAACTAGAAGTGCTACTCAAAATGAATGTCATTATTCAGGGTTTCTTTCTGAAATGGAACCAAAGAAGATTGAGGAAGCACTGACTGATCCTGATTGGGTGATTGCTATGCAAGATGAACTCAATCAATTTGAACAACAACAAGTTTGGAAGCTGGTACCTAGACCAAAGAATAGAAAAATAGTTGGTACACGGTGGGTATTCAGAAACAAATTAGATGAAGATGGCATAGTAACAAGAAGAAAAGCAAGATTGGTTGCTCAAGGGTATTCACAAGCTGAAGACATTGATTATGATGAAACCTATGCACCAATGGCTAGGCTTGAGGCCATCATAATGTTCTTAGCATTTGCAGCATACTCCAATTTCAAAGTATATCAAATGGATGTTAAGAGTGCATTCCTGAATGGTGAGCTGGATGAAGAAGTGTCTGTAGAACAACCCCTTGGCTTTGAAAATCGGGAGTTGCTGGACTTTGTTTACTTCCTCTTCAAGGCCATCTATGGTCTCAAACAAGCCCCGAGAAAATGGTATGACACTCTTTCGGGTTTTCTTATTGAAAATAGTTTTGTTAGAGGTATCATAGACAAAACTCTTTTTTCTAAGAAACATAAAAATGATGTGATTTTTGTCCAAGTCTATGTGGATGACATCATATTTGGGTCTACTAATGATGATCTCTGTAAGAGATTTGCTAAGCTAATGTAGAGTAAGTTTGAAATGAGTATGATGGGTGAGCTGATGTTCTTTCTTGGATTGCAAGTAAGTCAAAGGTTAGATGGTTTGTTTCTTTGTCAATCCAAGTATCTCAAAGAACTCCTCAAGAAATATCACATAGAGGATTCAGCATCAGCAAGGACTCCATCATCTACAGTTGTCAATCTTGGAGCTTGTGATAATTCTATCAAAGTAGATGTTATAAGCTACAGAGGTATGATTGGCTCCTTACTCTATCTTACTGCAAGTAGACCTAATATTATGTATGCTACATGCTTGTCTGCAAGGTTCCAAGCGGATCCTAGAGATTTGCATCTCGTTGCTGTAAAAAGAATCTTGAGATATCTTAAGGGTACACCTAATCTAGGTATCTGGTACCCTAAAGAATCTGGTTTTAACCTTGTTGGATATACAGATTCAGATTATGCAAGTAGTGTGTTGATAGGAAAAACACCTCTGGGAGTTGTCAATTCCTAGGTAGCAGATTGATATCCTGGTACATCAAGAAACAGCAAACAGTTTCCAATTCTACAGCAGAAGCCGAATATATTGCTGCTGGAAACTGTTGTTCTCAGATCTTATGGATAAGGAATCAACTACGAGATTATGTCTTTGTATTGAACAAAATTCCAATTCTGTGTGACAATACAAGTGCCATAGCAATCTCCAACAAGCCTGTACAACACACGAGGACCAAGCACATTGACATCAGGTATCATTTTATCTGAGAGCATGTCATGAATGGTACTGTGGAGTTGCACTTTATACCCACAAAGAAACAGACAGCAGATATTTTCACTAAATCTCTTGATGAATCCACATTACCAGGTTAGTTGGTAATTGTGTATGTTAAATAGTTTTAGTGATTAACTCTGTTTATTTTTTTATGTTTGTTCTTAATTAAACTTACAAGTGTTCATTTGTTGTATATATTTTTAAATCACATGTAAATTTATTTTATCATCTCATTTTCTCTTAAGTGTATGTTGATTGTAGATTATTGTCATGTCTTGTCTAATTGTTAAGCTTCTTAGTTTGAGTAAGTTAAGATTAATTATTTTCTCTAAAAATATTTTTCTCAAATTTTACAAGTTAAAATTTTAGAGAAATCTATTTTTATTGAAAAAAATTTATTTTAAAATATTCGAATATTCTTGTACAGTTCATGTAAATATTTTTTGCATTTTAATTCATTCTCTTTCTTTAGTTTTCTACTGATAGTTTTTGTATATATTATTTATTTTTATTTTTATTTTTATTTTTATTATTTATTATCTTTTATTTTCTATTTGTCTTAGTTGTTTTCGTAAATATATTGCATATATCATTTCTGCTCTAGCTCTTACTTAGCTGGAACTTCAGTGCCTAATCCATTACAGGTATTATTTCCTATCTCTCAATCCACTTCTTTTACTGTTACTGAACCCAAGTGGTAGTTAGGGCTGACCAAGGGATTGTAGATCCACAATCTCTATCCCAGATCATAGAGCCAAACAATGAGTCTACAACCTTCTTGACCTCTCAGCCTGAACATAAATTAACTTTTAGACAAATAAGTGGTATGATTGAAATAGTAAGTGATCCCACAGCTCTGCCTCCTCTAAAGAAGAATTGAACATATACTGAGGCATCTGTCAGCCCATCTGTATCCTCCCAAGAGGATATGGACTTTGAAATGGCCAATGAACCATTTCTAGAGACATTCTCTTAACAGAATGAATCTATTGAAATTCGCCATAGGGCCATGACAATTTGTACTGAATCAAGCACACTCTCGTTACTCACAATGTGAGAAGACATACCATTAGATGAAACTCAGGACACAGTGAGAGCAGATCACCTACAATTGGTTACAGTGCCTACCATTGTTACGGTAGAAGTGCCTTCACAGGCATCAGAGAGATAATCTGATTCTTTGCCAAATTTAATAGAATTATTTTCTCCCCTCCCAGAGGGAACATCTCTGGCTCCCATAAGGGATTTTTCACTCGCAGATTTATCAGGAGAAAGTGGAAGGCAACTTGGTCAGTCTATCACTGAAGCAATTCAGAGTTCAAATCCAAATGATTTGATAGATGTGACTGTGGATCGGGATTTGAAAACTCCCATTGCACCACCATTGACCTCTCTTGAAGAGGCTATGGTGTTTTTCAATGCAGGTACTGATAAAAAAGGAGCAAATAGATAGCTAATGTTGAGTGATGCGAGTCAAACACTGAGTGAAACACATGCACGTGAGATGAGTGATACACTTACTAGAGAAATTCAAGTGAGTGCACACACAGACACTTACACTGCAATGTGGTTAGCTCAAATAGCTGATCTACAGGAACAATTATCCAAAACCCAGGCTGATAAAGAACTTTTGCAAGCACAAGTGGTTGAACTGTCTTCTTCTTCCACCTCTGTCAACAATCAGCTGGGACTTCTCAAAGAAAACTTGAAGACAAATTTACTACCCAAGCTTAACTCCATTCAAGAATCTCAACTCCTACTGGCTTCAGAGACTCAAAAGGTTAAATCTGTAGAGAATTCCTCAACTAAGGGGGAGAAGCTAGGAAGAGGGAGCTGAAAAAGATATAAAAGGAAAATGAGGAGTTTCAGGATTGTTAGATCAGGATTCAATGATCGTCAGGATCTGGACTAAACTGATCAGGATTGCTGACGTCATAAGTATTGCACAAGCGTCAGTATCAGGATTACTGTCAGGATTTCTATCAGAACTGTGATCAGTATTTATCATCAGGACTAGAAGATGATCAGGATTATAACTTCGAGTTATTTAAGGAATCCAGTTAAAGAAGGAAGTTTATTTTATCGGTTCCTAGTTAATAAGAATGCAGCTGTCGGTTAGGATATGTTTCAATATTGTTTATAATTGATTTGGACTTATCTTGTAACTGATAGAGAAGCTATGTAGTATATAAACACAGTTTAGGTTTTGATTTTAAATCAATCACATACACGAGTATATTGTAACCTAGAAGCTCTCAAGAACATCAGAATTTCTTGAGAGAGTTTGTAACAGTTTTCTATCAGATTTAATAAAGATGTTATTATTCATTATTCATATTTGTGTTTAAAGTCGAGAATCTTAAACAATTGTATTCAACCCCCCTTCTACAATTGTTTATTACTGGGCAACAATTGGTATCAGAGCAAACTGATTTAAATTTGAATCAGATACGATCTAAAGATGTCGACAACCAAGTATGAAAGCATGAAGATTCCCATCCTGAAGAAAACTGAATACTCAACATGGAGGGTAAATATGTTGATGTATCTAGAAGCAATGGATCCTGAATATCTGGACAAGATTCGTGATGGACCATATATCCCTACGAGACTTGTTGGACAAACAGATACTGTACCTGAACACTATGTGGTCAAGGTAAAAAGTGAGTGGACTCCAGAAGAGAAAGCTAACGTTCTCATAGATGCTAAGATAAAGAATATCTTGCACAACAGTCTTGATATTGTCATGTCTAACAGGGTAATTGCATGCAAATCTACAAAGGAAATTTGGGACACTTTGGAAACTCAATGCCAAGGATCTCCATCTGTCAAGAAAAACAAAAGGGCTCTACTTATACAAGAGTATGACCAATTCGATGCTAGACCTGATGAGAGCCTTACTGACATGTATGATAGATTTTTGACACTTCTGAACAATCTATCTCTAGTTGGCAAAGAGTATGTAACTGAAGACTCAAGCACCAACTTTCTGAGGGCTTTACCAGAAGAATGGGACACTCAAACCTTGATCATTAGACATTAATACGATCTAAACACTGTGTCTCTTGATGAGTGTTAGGTCCAAAGTATCGTAGAAGGGGGGGTTGAATACGATACACACAAATAATTTAATTTCGTTCGCGGATAATTCATTCAGTTCTTAACGAAATCAAACACACCAAACCAAATCAAGTTTCGGGGAATATATCTTTTTATAAATATAAACCTCGAGGGGTGCTAAAACTTCTAATCTGTAGATTAGCTTCAATGAGTTCTAGGTTATTCACAATCAATACAATGATAGAGTTCAAGCAGAATTAATTTCTCTGGTATTTTCTCTCTGGCTTGATCTCACTCTTCGTAATTGCTTCTGTGTAAATGAACCTGACTGAGGAAGACACTGCCTCTCTCTTAGTAATTGTAGACTTGTTTTAGAAAAACCATCGAACCAAAAAGAATTGGATTATTCTTGGCCGTTGGATCTTCATCAACTTGACAAACAAAACAAGCTTTTCACCTGCTCCCACATTTGAAAACTATCGAATGAATAAATGAATTTACCATTCGATAGTTTTTAAATAAAAACTATCGAAAAGTAAATTACTTTACTTTAGTTTTCAAATGGTTTTCTTAAATCCCATTCGATAGTTTTCTAAATAGACAAACTATCGAATCCTTTTCTTGTCCTTGATCTTTTAGAAAAGCTTCTGAGCTTCAGGGTGTTTCAGTTTTAGACTGTATCAATTTCTTCTGAGACGATAAAACAACTTGATCTTTTTAGTGTCGTCACCTAGTACAACTGGTCTGGTTCATAGATGAATAACACTTGATCAATCCTTCTTTTATGTCTTCAATTCAATGCTGCTGATAAGTCCTTTGTCGTTCTGGTTGCTCCGATTAAATCACTGGAATCCCGTGGTACTTAACCCTAAATCATTCACATACTTCTGTCGTCTTGAAAGTACTGTTTCTTTTGTTGTCACTGAGGCTTGAACATTTTCATGAACTTCTTTCTGTGACCTGTTTACGGACTTCAAGAATACATAACGTATTTTGATTTTTTGAGTTTACCTTTTCTTATTTGATTCTGGATTCTTGTGCTTCTGTTAATACTATTGTCTGTCTTGTCCTTTGTTGAGTTGTAGTTATCTCTTTTACATCTTATGTTACATTATGCTTTACAATCTCCCCCTATTTGATTGGATAGAGTTCGACAAGCAAATACTTCGAGGATAACTCAACTAACTAAGGAAACATGAAACTACTTAAAGTAAGACAGCGTAATAATATTAAATGCATTCTGGATCAGATATATATACATTTCCAGATTTCATAAATCAAAAAACAATAAAACTTTATACAATGAAGTTGCTCCTCTAGTCTGAGCTGATAGTTCTTTTGTTCTTTGCTTCAATCTTCAGTCCATTCAGATCTCACCTTCCTCAATCATTGGATCGGAGTTAGCAGCTTGATAATCAATCCCTGATAGATAGTGTAGTGGTTCTCCAGGTTTAAGGATTGCTCCTTGGATGTGTCTTCCAATATATTCAACCTCTTGACCCACTCCAGCCCATAACCATGCAATGTTAACATCTTCCTTGTTTAGCTTTGGCATGTTTGGTAATCTGGTATGCACTTCCAATCCTCTTTCCACTCTTTTCCTATAGTAAGGAACATTCTCCATTAGAAATCTTCTAAGAGTGTTTGCTGCTTTGTCCTTCTCCGTTGATGTGAATCCAGTGGATCTAAGATACTTCTCAACTGATATTAGATAGTTGCTTGGATAGTCTCTTAGTTTGTCCTCAGCCAAATAGCAAATTCTGAACAAGTCATTCGTCATGAATCTAACCATTAGAGGATCTTCAGTAATCTCTGGACCGACTTTCATCAAGATCTCCTTAACATGCTCACGGAGCAGTTCATTTAGTCTTGTAGTTCTTTGAATCTTGATGAGTATCACCTGCAGTTCTGTGTATGTTCTCTGTTCTAAAAACTTAGTGGAAATCACAAATGTACATTTCTCAAGAAAATTGATCAGGATGTTCCAGGCTCCATTTGCTTTAACCCCAGCTTTCAGAAAGATCACAGTATTCCTCAGTGCAGTGAAGTAAACATGATCATCATGATTTTCACTTCTTATGTTCTGAATTATGACTTCCACCTCTGCATTTTCGTTGACCTCTAATCCGTCTTCAACTCCACAAAAGGTTTTATAAGCCATCTCCCATTCACTTCCATGCTTGCTTGCCAAATCCATCATCTTTTTCTTTCTTACTTCAGCTTGCACCTTGGATCTTTTTAGCTTTTCAATCCTTAGAACTGTTTGGTGTCTTTCTTTCTCAGCATGTCTGGCATCTATTGCAGCTCTTTGAGCTCTTATCGCTTCCAAGGCAGCTTCTTCTTCTTGTGACAGAGGATTTGCTTCTTCTTCCATATTATCCTCCCAGATTGGATATTCAACAGGCTCTGGATAATATGGCTCATGCTCCTCCTGAATTGGTTGCTCTTGCATGACCTTAAATACCTCTTCACTCTTCTCTTCTTGCATCATGTCCTCAATCCAGTATTGTCTAACTGGAATAGCTTCAACCGTTTCCCAAACTCCCCATCCATCCTTAGCTTTCTCCTCTCCAACTTTCTCCCCCTTAGTTGAGGAATCCTCGACAAAAGCATCCTCAGCATAGAAGGCGGTAGAAGGATCAGGTTGCTGATTTGAAGGACCAGGTTGTCTAGTTTATTGGTTCTTCAGCATAGTCCAGATTGACTGTACTCCGTCACTTTGATTTTCCATGAAATCCAATAGCTCTTTATTCATCTTATGCATAGAAGCGAGCTTCAGGTCAATGTCATCCAATCTGGAGTTGGTAGTCTTCTCAATCTTGTCCAGTCTCTGGTTCAGCTTAGACTCCACTCGAGAAAGGGTGTTCATTGCATCTTTTACCCTAGCTTGACCATCCCGGATAACCAGAACGTCTTCTTTCAAAGCTTCTTGTCCTTGTTGCAGAGCATCAACTTCATTCATGAATCCATCTTTAAGCTCTTTGACGTCACTCCTTAGTTCGACCAGTTCTTCCATAGCTTCCTTCTTCAAGGAGTCCACTGCCAGTTTAGTACCTGTTATAGTGCCAGATGCACTGCCTAAGACCCGATAAGTTCTTCTAGAATCAGCTGCAGCCAAGTCAACCTTCTCTTGAATAGTCTTTAAAGAAGCATTGGCTTGACCAGAGGAGATCCCTTGGTCAAAGGAAGGTCGCAGTGGAACCTTGAATAGCGGATTTCCTTGTTTGTCGTGAACTGTCATCTCCTTGAGAGTGGATTGAACATGTAACTCTCGTTCTGTCGGTAATAGCATATCATCAATATTTGGAAGGGTTAGGGTGTCACTCCTCACGTTTGGCTCTGGGTGTACACTCAACGTTTCTATCGGTGTTTCACTCATTTTTCCTTTCCCACTCAGGCCAGGTGTAAGTGTTTTTGTTTCACTCATTCCCTTTGTGCTTAATGTACCTGCAGAAGAAAACACTGTAGCTGTCCTTAAGGAGGTCACCGGTGGTGCAATGGGGCTTCGCAAGTCCCCGTCCTTGGATAAACCAAGTTGCTGATCATCCGTAGATGATATATCCTTTGAAGGATCTAGAGTTTGAATCTCTAGGGGGTTAGAAACAGGCTCTATTAACAGCAGAGATCCTGAATCTTCCCCAATAGTCTGTGAAGACTTTACCTCAGTTGACTCCTCAATAGTAATTGATTCATTGTCACCGAGTTGCCGATCTGCACCTACGTCAAACCCTTTACCCGCAGGATCCAGATATGTTCCATCTGGGGAGGTAGACAATGACCCTTTAGATTGTGCATTTAGGTCAGAGCCTTCTCTCGACGTCTGTGAAGACCCTTGGTTCTTAGAACCTTCAACCAGTGAACCTGACCGTAATATGGTCGGAACACCAGTTGCTTCCGTCAATTCTTCCTTACTTGATTGAGCTATTTGTTCAGATATAGCTTTCGTTAGCATGGCCCAATCAAAATAAGAAAAATCTGTGAAGGGTTCTTTGGATAAGAGAAATGAAGTATCAACAGTTTCCTTGGTTTCTGTTCTTCTCCTTTTAGAGGAAGGCGGAGCTGTTGTTGAAGGGTGTATCTCCTTATGTGGTGCTGCTTTGGCACTATCTCCCTCTACACTCAAGGATGTTTGTTTACTGGGTATAGGAGGGGAAGGAGGTGCGTTTATTGTTTCATTTAGCTCTTCCAAAGGCTCTTCGACCGTGGTTAGAGGTTGTGGGTTTGCAACCTCCTGGTCAGGAATGGCCACTGAGGGCTCTGGATCGACATCCATTGGTTCAGGTGCCATTTCAGGTTGAGGTGGAGGAATATTACCTTCAATTACCTGTTCCCCTGGGGGCAGAAGTGGTAGGGGCACCGTTCTTAGATAATCTGTGAGAACAGTGGGTACCCCTGGAAGATAGTTGTTCTTCCTTATGAGAGCGGTTATTGCATTGCTCTTCATTCTCGTGCACTCCTGGTTAGCTTCACCTTCAAATATCTCCCGTTCATCATCTGTTAAGATATCATTGAGAATTAGTTGTAGGAACCTGAGATAGAAACAAAGCACATCATCAGTTATGCATGTTCTTTCATCCAGTGGTCCCATGCACAGAATGACTTGATCGATTAGTAGCCTTCCTATGTTAATATGCCTATTGTTCGCAATGGCAAACCCTATCTTTTGAAGGAATAAGGGAATACCATGCAGATTTGTTAGCTTGGCAGTAAAAACATGGATTAGGGTATGAAAGAAAAAATTCCATGGCTTTGTCAAATAATGCTTAAGGAATTCTCCCACAAAGAAGTTAGGTTGTTGACTTCTTATGAGAGTGAAGAAAGCATGTATATCCTCAGTCGTGGGATCCGGAACAAGGTTTTCTATAGGAAAATGTAGGATTCTATTAAAATCATGTTCCGTCACCCTTATTGTTCTGCCCCCTGGCACAACAAAACTGAAGGACCTTACGTTATTCTCAGTTGTATCTGTGGCGGTTGTGTACAGCGCAGTCAATTGATCGATACAAAGGACCACGGGAGTACTCAAAGAATATGCCACTAATGAACGTGTGTTCAAAAACTCTGCCCATGCACGAAACTGTAAGTTCGTAATGGCTTGCAGGTTTTGAAACGAGGCATGATTAGTCTTGGTTATGATAAATTCTCCAGCCATTTTAAATTTCCAGAAAATTTAAATAAACCAAAACTATTTTTTCAATTAATTATTTCTAATTAATCAAATTTAACCAAAATCACCCCTTTTTCTGAATACACAACCTAATAACAAATCTTTAAGAACCCTAACTGTTGTCTTCGAAGATTCTCTTAAAAAAAACAAAAAGAAATCAATTATTAACCAATCAATTTCTTAAAGCAAACAGTTAAGAATCCTTTTGTTCTAAAATATCACTTTCGATGGTTTCTTCTTCAAAGAATGAATAAAAACTCAAGGTAATCACAATTGTACGGTTAAAACACTTTACTATTGACAAACTGTGATTATTTCAAGTTTTAATCTGTAAAAAAGAACTCAAGAAACTATCGATGGTGTTGTTCTTAGTTTGTATATATTCTTTGTAAGTATTATAAACGAGAGCTCAGCTTTTTCAGATCTGTAAAAGTGAAAAGAAATTACCAAGGCAATGTTTTATACTTAATGAAACTGACAGGGGCATTTTAGTCAATACAGTGTTCGATAATTTTTTTAAATGTACTACCGATAGATTTTCAGAAGGGCAAAAAAAGTCTATTTCCGTTCGATAGTTTTTGAGAAAACTATCGAAGAGTTTTAATAAAGAATGCAAACAGACTTTTTTAGAAAACCATCGAAGTTTTTTTTTGATTTAAACACAAAAACTATCGAAGTCATTTATATGAAAAATCTATCGAGAATTTAAATATGAATTAAAGTAAATTCCATTCGATATATTTTCAATTTAATTTCAAAAACTATCGAGAATTGTTTTCGATAGTTTTTTCCTTTCCTTTTCAAAAACTATCGAAAATTAATTTCGATAGAATTTTCTTTGTACTTGGAAAAACTATCGAATTTCCTTAAATTCGATATTTTTTGCTTCTGCCTAAATTTCAAAACCTGTTCTATTTTAAAATTCAGACTTTTTCATTTCCTGTCAAGTTTTATTTTGAATAAATCTTTTAAAATTTACCAAAATCAATTGTTAACAGAAAATTCACAATTTTCTTAGAATAAAATCAACTAAATATCATTAAATGATATTAATCAATTAAAATCCAATAAATTATGATGCATTAATCTACAATGTTAAAAACAAAGTAAATTAATTCAAATTAAATAGATGCTTTAATATTTAGAACAAATATTAGCACCTAAATAATTTTTAGAATTAATAACCAATTAAATGCCAGAAGATATATCATCCATAATTATGACATAAAATTAGTACAGAAATCCTAACTACGAGAATTGCTCCAGAAAATAAATTCACGAGTCCTAAGGATATGGAAATTCTTAAACTCATGTATTTACTAGGACTATCTGCAGTTATTGACTTCTAATCAAAATCAATTAGAAAGATTTAACATCCCAAGTTCACCAACCAGCTTTGAGAAAGTGGATTCATCAAGCGGTTTAGTAAAGATGTCTGCAATTTGATCCTTTGTGGGTACAAAATGTAACTCCACAGTTCCATTCATGACATGCTCTCGGATAAAATGATACCTGATGTCGATGTGCTTCGTCCTCGAGTGTTGCACTGGGTTGTTTGAGATTGCTATGGCACTTGTGTTGTCGCAAAATATTGGAATCTTTGTCAACAAAAGCCCATAGTCACGGAGTTGGTTTCTCATCCACAAGATCTGAGCACAGCAGCTTCCAGCAGCAATGTATTCAGCCTTAGCTGTTGATGTGGAAACTGAATGCTGCTTCTTGCTATACCAAGAAAATAATCTTCTTCCAAGAAACTGACAGCTTCCTGAAGTACTCTTCCGATCAATCTTACAACCTGCAAAATCAGAGTCTGTATATCCAATAAAATCAAATCCTGTATCTTTAGGGTGCCAAATTCCATGATTTGGAGTCCCTTAAGATATCTAAATATTCGCTTAACAGCTATTAGATGAGATTCTTTAGGATCAGACTGAAACCTAGCACACAAGCATGTTGCAAACATTATATCTGGTCTACTTGCAGTGAGATAAAGTTATGAGCCTATCATACCTCTGTAGCCTGTGATGTCAACCTTCTTACCAGTTTCATCCTTATCAAGCTTAGTGGCAGTTGGCATAGGAGTCTTTGTTGTAGATGATTCTTCCATTTGATACTTCTTCAGAAGATCTTTAATGTACTTGGACTGACAAATGAATATACCATCTTGTTTTTGGTATACTTGCAGTCCAAGAAAGAATGGCAATTCACCCATCATGCTCATTTCATAACGACTCTGCATTAACTTAGCAAATCTCTTGCATAGATCATCATTAGTAGAACCAAATATTATGTCATCAACATATACTTGCACCAATATCAAATCATTTTTATGCTTTTTGACAAAGAGATTTTTGTCTACGACGCCTCTTGTAAAATCATTTTCAAGTAAGAATCCAGAGAGAGTGTCATACCATGTCCTTGGAGCTTGTTTGAGTCCGTAGAGAGCTTTGAATAGAAAGTACACAAAGTCTGCCAGTTTTGAATCCTCAAAACCTGGAGGTTGTTCCACATACACTTCTTCTTCTAACTCCCCGTTCAGAAAAGCACTCTTCACATCCATCTGATATACCTTGTAATTGGAATGTGCAGCAAATGCCAGAAACATTCTGATGGCATCAAGTCTTGCTACTGGTGCATAGGTTTCATCATAATCAATTCCCTCTTCTTGAGAGTAACCTTTAGTAACCAGTCTGGCTTTGTTTCTCGTTACAATGCCATCTTCGTCCAACTTATTTCTGAATACCCATCTTGTTCCAATAACAGATTTTCCCTTAGGCCTGGGTACCAGCTTCCAAACTTTCTGCCTTTCAAACTGATTGAGTTCCTCTTGCATAGCAATCACCCAATATGGATTATCTAGAGCATCTTCAACTTTCTTAGGTTCTGTTTCTGAAAGAAACCCAGAATAGTGACATTCATTTTGTGATGTTCTCCTAGTTCTCACTCCTGTGTCCGGATCGCCAATGATCAAGTGAAAGGGATGATCTCTATTCCATACCCTTTGTCTTGGCAGATGCGATCTTGATGATTCTCCTTGTTCTAGATGTTGTGGAGTGTGACTAGTTGATCCTTCTCTTTCTCCCCCTGAGTTGTTGACGGTTTGATCTGATGATTCTATAGACTGACTAGTGGATCCTGTAGAATTTTGAGGATCTCCACTTTGGTCACCACTTTGTCCAGAATCATTATCATTTTGATTATTATTAATAACTGTAACAACTTCAGGTACTTCTTCATTGTCAGAGAGATCTCCTGATAGATTTTCAAATATCAAGGATTCAGAGTTCTCTCCAGTTTGCAGGCCTGGTCTTTTGGTGTCGTCAAATGTTACATTAAACCTTTCCAACACCTTCTTATCTTCAATCACATATACCCCGAAAGCCTTAGATTCCAGATAATAGCCCAGAAAAATGCCTTCATCTGCTTTGGCATCAAACTTGCCAAGATGTTCTCCATCTTTAAGTACAAAGCACTTTGCACCAAACACATGAAAGTACTTCACTGTTGGTTTCTTGTTGGCCATTAACTCATACGGAGTCTTTTCATGATCTTTGTTGATCAGGGTTCGATTCTGAGTGTAGCAAGCTGTGTTCACTACTTCAGCCCAAAAGTAAGTGGGAAGTTTTGATTCACTCAACATGGTCCTTGCTGCTTCAACCAAGGTCATGTTCTTCCTTTCCACTACTCCATTCTGTTGAGGAGTTCTTGGTGCTGAAAACTGTCTTGATATTCCTTTCTCTGAGCAGAAATCATTAAGAACTGCATTCTTGAATTCAGTTCCATTGTCTGATCTGATTGTCCGCACAGGTAGCTTAGCTTCCACTTCTATCTTCTTGATGTGATCAATGATTAGTTGTGTTGCTTCATCCTTTGATTGTATGAACAACACCCACGTGTGCTTGGAGTAGTCATCCACCATCACCAATGCATATCTTTTTCTTGAAAGTGACATAACATTGACTGGACCAAATAAATCCATATGAATCAGTTGTAATGGTTCAGTAATGTTTGTCATTCCTTTGCTTCCATGTGATGCTTTCTTCGACTTCCCTTTTTCACATGCTTCACATAGTCCCTCCTGATTGAATTCCATCAGGGGCAACCCTCTCACTAACTCTCTCTTTACCAAAGAGTTCATAGTTTTGAAGTTCAAGTGTGAGAGCTTCTTGTGCCATAGCCAACTTTGTTCTGAAGAAGCCTTACTGTAGAAACATGTAACTTCTCCTTCACTGGTAGAACTTAAGTCATCTATAAACAAATTTCCTTTTCTCACTCCCAGTAGAGTAAGCTTCTCATCCTTCCTGTTGGTGATCAAGCACTTGTCCTTTCTGAAATCTACATTGTAGCCTTTATCACAGAACTGACTGATACTTAGAAGATTGTGCTTTAATCCTTCAACAAGAGAGATGTTTTCTATGATGACATTTCCAGCATTCAATTTACCATATCCCGTAGTGAATCCTTTGCTGTCATCTCCAAAGGTTACAATCGGGCCGGTCTTCTTAACCACCTCTGTAAGCAGGGACTCTTCACCTGTCATGTGTCTAGAACAGCCACTATCTAGAATCCACACAACCTTTGAGCTTTTAACCTTACCCTGCAATCATAGATTGATTAAGCGGACTTTGGTACCCAAAATTGTTTGGGTCCTGAAGGTTTAGATAATTTAATAGGAGTAACATTCAATTTAGTCTTACCCTGTTTGATATTCATAGTATCTGTGGATTTAACATTAACAGTGCTTTTGCTACTATCATTCATCAACTTAAAATAAGCATGCATGATGTTGTACTTACATAGCAAACACTCTTTCTTTCCACAGGGTTCATGAAGATCAGGCATGTCAAACATGTTATGCATTTCAGAAGTATTAGCAGTTTCTACTTTAACCTTTTTACATGCATGTGTAAGGTGTCCAGCAGAATTACAGATAGTGCACAACTTCCTAGATGCAATGGGAGAATATGGAACCATTTCCTGATTAACAATCGTCTTCTTCCCATTCCTGTTCTTTTTAGCATTACTAACTAATTCACCTACTTCAGTTTTAGGTAAATCAGGTTTAGGTAATTCAGTTTTTACTGATTTCCTAGGTAACTTAGTCTTTACCTCTTTTTCCTTCAACAAATCATCCTCAAGCAATTCTTGTCTTATGAAAAGGTCATCCTCATGAAAGAGTGGTGGAAAAGGCTTAACAAAAACTGGACAATCAACATTCTTAAGAACATGTGGAGTATTCCTTTTGACAACTGAAGGTGTCACGGGGAATTCCACTATCTTATTACCAGCTTTCTTGTCATAGTCAAATCCTATAGCAGTTTTATTCCCTATGGCCTGAGTATCAATGATCTCCTTAGCAATTAGGGCGGAATTCTTAAAAGCATTCAGCTTCAAATCTAAATCTGAAATCTGCTTCCTGAGGATAGTCTCTATCTCATCATTACACTTGACCTTGTTCTCTAAGTACGCGTTCTTTTGCTTAAGATCTTCTAATGTGACAGCTACAAGCTCTAGTTCTTCATTTTTAGATTCTAAATTTTTAATCTTAAGAACTAGTTTAGCATTTTCCATTTCAGATGCTAGCATGCTTGTGTGTACATTAAACAATTCTACACTAAGATCTTGCACAGTTTTCTTGTACTCAGAATTAGACATATCAATTGTAGTTAAGATAGGTACCTGAGATGATTGTTGTGATTCCTCTGAAGAGTCAGCCATTAGGGCAACATTTACATATTCCTCCTCTTCATCCGAATCAGTATCATCCCAGTGCTTTCCCTCTGCTATGTAAGCTTTCCCTTTCTGCTTTCCAGAGAATGCCTCCAATTGTTGTTTAAGCTTGGCATTCTCTTTCTTCAACTCATCATAAGAATCCTTCTTTCCATAGACATCTTTCATGTCTCTCGCTTGACGAGGCTTCCGGCATTCAGTGGCGAAATGCCCTAACTTATTGCAATTGTAGCATCTTGATTTGCTTCTATCAATCATGTCAGTCTTGTAGCCTCCCTTAAAGCCTGTACTAGGTGCATAATTACTCTTCTGGAATCTATTGGTTGAGCCCTTGAACTTGTACTTAGGGTTTCTCTTGAAACGAATATGACTAAACTTTGCAGCTAAGTACGCCATGGTTTTGTCTTCCATTTGCTCAAGCTCTTCTAGGGTGTAGTAATCACTCTCATCAACACCCAGATTCACAGAATCCATTTCAGCTTCTATTATCACCTCCTTTCCAGCTCTAGGGGTTTGAACCTGAATCTCAGAAGTTATTGGTTCATCCACTACAAGTGTTGCTGATCTCACAAGTGCATTGTGCTTGCTGTCCACTGTCCCTGATCCGTAGATTATCACTCTCTGTTCCTGTTCCATCTCATAGGTCTTCAACTTGCCATAGATCATCTCTAATGACATCTTTGTGAAGTCAATTCTTTCCCTTATGGATGATGACTTGTGTTCTACATGATGGGGCAGCGTCATCATGAACTTCATGTTGGTTTCTCTCAGAGGATAGGTCTTCCCTTACATTGCCAATTCATTTAGGAGCTTGGTATATTTCTCAAAGACCTGAGTTTTACTTTCTCTTGGAAGAGACCTAAAAGCTTCGTACTGAGAAGTCAGGATGTCCAATATGTTTTCCTGCACGTCTTCAGTTCCTTCCATTATCAAGTTAATGGTATCCCACATGTGTTTCCCGCTTGTACAGTTCATCAACTGATAGCTCATTTCTTTGTCTGCGGAGTCTGCCAATATCAACATCAAACCTGTATCCAATCGAATCAGTTCTTTGTCAGAATCTGTATACTCAGTAATATCCTTAGGTTGGGTGCCTTGAGAAATCCTGCTACCATCAGGAGCTGTAGATTCACTAACTGGTTTCATTGGTACAAACGGTCCATTTTCTAATATGCCAATATACAACGGATTAGATGCCTTGATAAATAACAGCATCTTCATCTTCCACAAACCGAAATCATCTCTAGTAAACGGGAGAACTTTAATACCAGCGGTTGTCTTTGGAGCACTCATGGTTTCTGAAAATTTCAAATTGTTTAAAATTCAAGAAATTCCAATTAAATGAAAAATTTTGAAAGTTAAAAAATTTGTTTCGAATTTTCACGCTACGTTTGATTTTGGTCTCATTCACCGGATCTGATTTGTACGTCAATCAAGTAGCTTTGATACCAATTGTTAGGTCCAAAGTATCGTAGAAGGGGGGGTTGAATACGATACTCACAAATAATTTAATTTCGTTCGCGGATAATTCATTCAGTTCTTAACGAAATCAAACACACCAAACCAAATCAAGTTTCGGGGAATATATCTTTTTATAAATATAAACCTCGAGGGGTGCTACAATTTCTAATCCGTAGATTAGCTTCAATGAGTTCTAGGTTATTCACAATCAATACAATGATAGAGTTCAAGTAGAATTAATTTCTCTGGTATTTTCTCTCTGGCTTGATCTCACTCTTCGTAATTGCTTCTGTGTAAATGAACCTGACTGAGGAAGACACTGCCTCTCTCTTAGTAATTGTAGACTTGTTTTAGAAAACCATCGAACCAAAAAGAATTGGATTATTCTTGGCTGTTGGATCTTCATCAACCTGACAAACAAAACAAACTTTTCACCTGATCCCACATTTAAAAACTATCGAATGAATAAATGAATTTACCATTCGATAGTTTTTAAATAAAAACTATCGAAAAGTAAATTACTTTACTTTAGTTTTCAAATGGTTTTCTTAAATCCCATTCGATAGTTTTCTAAATAGAAAAACTATCGAATCATTTTCTTGTCCTTGATCTTTTAGAAAAGCTTCTGAGCTTCAGGGTGTTTCAGTTTTAGACTATATCAATTTCTTCTGAGACGATAAAACAACTTGATCTTTTTAGTGCCGTCACCTAGTACAACTGGTCTGGTTCACAGATGAATAACACTTGATCAATCCTTCTTTTATGTCTTCAATTCAATGCTGCTGATAAGTCCTTTGTCGTTCTGGCTGCTCCGATTAAATCACTGGAATCTCGTGGTACTTAACCCTAAATCATTCACATACTTCTGTCGTCTTGAAAGTCTTGTTTCTTTTGTTTTCACTGAGGCTTGAACATTTTCATGAACTTCTTTCCGTGACCTGTTTACAGACTTCAAGAATACATAACGTATTTTTATTTTTTGAGTTTACCATTTCTTCTTTGATTCTGGATTCATGTGCTTCTGTTAATACTATTGTCTGTCTTGTCCTTTGTTGAGTTGTAGTTATCTCTTTTACATCTTATGTTACATTATGCTTTACAATGAGGTATATGGAATGCTAAAAACCTATGATCTTGAGGTTCAACAAAGAAAGAATAAGAAGAGCAGCAAGGAAAAGTCTATAGCCTTGAATGTTGAGGCTAGATCAAGAGGAAAAGCTGTGGAGATCTCTAGAAGAAAATCAAGAGTGGTGGAGTCAGATCCTGATGACTCATCATCAGATACTGATGGCAATCCTGATGCCAATACTGATGATGATTCTACTGACTCAGACATGGAAGAGATGGTTGCTATGATAGTCAGGGGCTTCAAGAGGATGAAGTTTAGGAAGGCTAGAAGACAAGGCAACTTTTAGAAAAAGACCTTCAATGCTGACAAAGACAAGTACATCAAGAAGGACAGCAAAAGTGGCAAATTTGACAAGCCAAAGATATGATGCTACAAGTGTAATGGAATGGGGCACTTTGCAACTGAGTGCAAGAAGGCTAAAGCACTCATCACATCAAGCAAGGATTGGATGGACTCTTCCTCAGAATCTGACACTGGGGTGGTCAACTATGCCCTAATGGCCAATACTGATGAAACTGATGTTCCTGATGAAAAGGTACCAAATACTGTTTTTGATTTTGATACTGATAATGCTTCTGAGTTAAGACGTTTTCTAAAGTCATTACATATTAGCTTTAGAAGTCAAACTGCTGAAAATACTAGGATCCTATCTGAGATGTCTGAACTTAGGAAAAGGAATGAGCATTTAGAAGCTGAATTTTCTTTTATGCAAGAAGTACAAAAAGAATGTGATAATGCTAAGCACATGCACTTAGAGATGAAATTTAAATGTACTGCTCTTGAGAAAGAACTTGAGTTTGCTAATGAGAAAATCAGAACCTGGACAGACTCTGGAAGGAAATTTCATGAGATTAATACTTCTAAGAATTGGAAAAAATGTCTAGGATATAAGTCAGATGAAGATAAGAAATTGAAAGAGAAAGTTGTTATAAATGAGATAGTTAACCCAATGACCTGTAGACATGTTATAGACAAGACCAACACAAAGATTAAACCTGTCAAATTTGTATTTGGTATAGATCCCAATTCTACTTTTGAAAAGCGATCTACTTCTACTCAACAAGTCTCAAATGCTAAGTCTAAACATGTTAAGAATAATATAGGTTTATTGTCTCAGAAACAACTTAAGGAGAAACTCTGTGAGGTAACAGGTAAATAGAAGTCACCAACTGTCAAAAGAAACAGGAATGGTAAAGTTGGGATTAATAAAGAGAATAATTATAAGTTCATCCCAAATGCACCAAAAAAGTGTTGCTATACCTGTGGTAACTCTAATCATCTTGCTATTGATTGTAGGAAGAGTAAAAAGAAGGTTACTGAGATTCTTAGGTCTGATGTTAGGAATAGATCAGTATTTTACAAACCACAGAAGTCTTGTTTTTATTGTGGCAGTAAATGGCATTCTATTTATACTTGTGAAGAATACCATAATTTGTACCATAACTTTTATGAGCCTTTACCTAAATTTAATAAAAGTACAAATTCTGGTAAATCTAAGAATGTCAATGTGAAGCATGCATATGTTGATACTGATACTGACAAAGCAAATCCTGATGGATTCTATCATGTCAGGACTGTTAAGGTCAAAAAGTCTTATGCTGCTAAAAGTAATATAATGCATGGAAAAGGAATCCAACAAGTGTGGGTTCCTAAATATTCTAACTAGCGTATTTCTATTCTGATTGCAGGGAAAAAGGAAAAATGTGTTAGTCATGGATAGTGGATGTTCTGTGCACATGACTGGAAACAAAGCCCTGTTATCAGAATATGAGGAGAAAGTTGGCCCAACTGTGTCTTATGGAGATGGCAACATTGGACAAACCTTGGGATATGGCAATATAATCATTGGCAATGTCATCATTGAAAAAGTAGCTCTTGTGAAGGGACTAAAACACAACCTGTTGAGTATTAGTCAAATCACAGACAGAGGTTATCATGTCAACTTATATTCCACACATTGTGAATTAGTCAGCAAAGCTTCAGGAAAGGTTGCTCTCACTGGCTACAGGCATGGTAACATTTATGAAGCCAACATTCAGACCAATACTGAAGGCTCTCCTACTTGTCTCATCAGTAAAGCCTTAGTAGATGAAAGTTGGAATTGGCACAAGAAGCTTTCTCATCTCAACTTCAGCAATATCAATGAGTTGGTTAAGAAAGATTTGGTTAGAGGACTACCTAAAGCTTTGTATACTCCTGATGGACTCTGTGATGCATGTCAAAAAGCAAAACAGAAAAGGACATCATTTAAGAGTATATATGAATCCTCTATTGGTGAACCATATCACATGCTACACCTTGACTTATTTGGACCAACAACATTATGTCCATCAGTAAGAAAAGGTACACACTTGTAATTGTTGATGAATACTATAGATTCACCTGGGTGTACTTTCTGCACAGAAAAGATGAGACTCCTGAGATACTGTTGGACCATGTGAGAATGATAGAGACAGGCTCAAAGTACAAAGTCAAGATTCTGAGAAGTGATAATGGTCACCTCTGGAGCACACCACGATACACGATGATCAGTCGTTGTATCGAACTCACACTTTTCTACTAGTAGATGGATGATATCTTAACACGATTATCACCTCAGCCGTATACGGGCTTTGTATCTGCTGGACTGTCCCACAGCCTCCTACGCGAGATAGTTGATGGACTGCCCTGCAGCCTCTTATGCCATATAATTTGATGGACTGTCCCACAGCCTCTTACACGTTTCCTCCTAGTCCCGGATGAAAAATCAATGAAACATGAATCAGAATTTAATCCTGGTTCCCCAAGTACAAAATACTTGTCAAAACTTTGCAACAGTTCAGATTTTCTTACTCCAGAATGTTTGAAAGGAGTAAATCACAATGTGGGTTGACTCTTGTCAACTGACAGGGAATATGTTAGGAAATTTTGAAATCACGACCCGGGAGTTTTTGTAAAATATCTTTAGTTCTGATAATTCAGAACTCAAAAATATACTCACTTTTAATGAAAGAGGCAAGTGAAATCATATGTTCACTTCCTGGAATGGATTCCCAATTTTTGATAAGTCCAAAACCATAATCATCATTTGAGATAAATAATTAAAAGTAGTTGGGAACCCCTACTATAATCACATAAATCTTTTTGAGATCAGAAAATATTTTAAATAACTATTGGAACCTTACGTAATATTTAAATAAGGTTCCATGATTTTTAAATCAGTTTTGGGAATATTTAATAAATATTCAAATAATAAATATTGAATTATAATTTAATAAAATTCTACTTAAGTGAATATTCCAAGATAATATTGACTTATTTAAATAAATATTCAAATAATATATAATAATATTATTTAAATATCTCACATTAAATATCCAATGATATATATATATATTGGACTATTTAATCAGTATTTAAAATATAGCTGTCTTTGGAACCCTCCAGCTTATGACAGTATAATCAAAACAAAATCATAATTTGACTCCCGGTCTAAGTTTTAAAATCATCGTACAAGTGCTCTACCCTTAGAGCCTTTATAAAACCCCAGTTTATATCTAATATTTACATAGCATATAAACTATATATCTCACAAAGATCTTTATCAAAAGCATAATTAGTTTATCATCCTTTTTACAGCATTAAAGCAGTATATATCACAATCACAACATTCAATTAAAACAGCACCTTATATCAGATGTAGGGTTTGAAAACTTGCATACATATACCATATGCAATACTATAATTTCAACAATTTTAAACACCACAACAGTTATGTAAGATGTTGGGGTTTGAAAGCTTGCATACATATACCATATGCAATATTCAGTATATTGAATTTTTAAATACAGCATGGGATGAGAAAACTTGTCTTGAATCCTTGGTTGTTAGGGGTTCGAGAATTTGTCGGAAAATCTATAAACAAATAAATACTTGATCAGTCCCCTAGCGTAATCATTCGCTCATAACAACTCACTCATAATACTTCGTTTATCCATAAGACACTCACTTTAAGTCAACCATAAGTCAAACACGTCATGTAGTCATGTTATTCCTCAACAACGTTCGTGTTTTAATCAACTTGAAATAATCCTTTATCTCAGTCACAACGGGTGGTCAAAGTAGTACCCTAGAGTTGACTTCTCATAGAGTTACTATTTCGCGACTCGCACTCTAACACTTTTAATAAATCAGAAAATTTACATTTAAATATGAAACCACTTCTAAACTTATTTTGAGTATTTTTAATATTTATCATAAAAGTTTTGATCTCAAAACAGAGGTTTAACTTGGTGAAATGTATTTTCAAACTTGGATGAGCTACGGAAAGTTACTATTCATACAACTTTCACTAAAATGCTCATATCTCCTTAACCGTTAACTGAAATGACACACCGTTTTCGCGTGCGCGATCTAGAGAAAGAATGGAAACCATTCATCCTTGTGCAGCTTTGGTTCCGACATTTTTATAAAATCGAAAAATTATCTTTTTAACACGAAACCTTCTCGGTTATCTTACTAACTGTCCATAATATTATTCACCTTAGTATCATGGCCTATTTCCATTTTTAAAGGGCTTGATCATTGTTTCAAATCTCACCTAATGCACGTCTTGGTTTCCCGAAACTACTTTTACTAAAACGGGTGTTTCTCCTAAACCGTAAATCGGATCGATGCGATTCTTTCGCCAAAATAAACTACAAGACAAGAACTACACTATCATGGTCAGTGGTCACACTTGACAGTAGATTAAGAGCCTCGAATACCACTGTCAAGGCAGTTAATAAACATTTCGTCAGTACGACGGCTATAGATCGAACGTTTCCATTTCACAACCAATCCAAACATCAAACCAAGACAATCCATACATCCATATATCATTTACAACTCTAGGACAGTTCATACTCACTCAAGAACTCATCCCTCAATCAACCACAACTCATTCAACCAACCAAAATCATTAAAACATGTATGGATCTCTTATACTACATGTTTAACGAACTATACTACAAACTTAAGCATAAAACTCAATTAATATCAAGAGGGCAGAGGTGTTATACCTTCCTTGCTGCCTTAGAGACACTAACAATGGCTTAACTATCCTTGCTTGTGCTTTAAACAACCTTAACTAGCTTAATCTTCAAGAACACAAGTTAGTATTTTCGAAATCACTATTCATGCCTCAACTTTGATCCAATATTTGACCATTCTACACTTCTTGGATGGCTATGTAATTTTGAACGTACCTTTGGTATATATTGAGGGAGATATGGTCCAAATTTGGAGATTTTAGGACGAGTATATTTTGAGTTATGAATTTGTCTTTCTCCCTTGTGCAAGCTGAGCAGAATTTTGAGATATGGGGAAGATACTTGCTTTGCTTCTTGATTTTCTCTTTTCTTTCGTTTGTCAAATAAAACTAATTACATGCTTCTCATTTTGTGTGGTTCTAATGGTGTTTTGTCATCCCATGCCACATGTCATCCATTGGGTGGTTTTGGGCAAAAATGGTGACAAGGTGGTGATTCATCACCTTGTCATCACCTATGTAATTGCTTGTGTCATCAATCCTCTTATATGTTGCACTTGATGATCTTATATGATACTTGTAAGAACCCTGATTTTTGGTAAAATTTTAAAAATTATTATGAATATTGATTTTGGGAATTATGGAAAACTTTTGAGTTCACATTATATGAATGATGGAATATTTATATTTTTTTAGAACATAGTATTATTGTACAAAGGAATTAAGGGAATGCAAAAGTCGTTAGAATGCGGAGATTTTCACTTCCACTGAACATTTATAAAAACGTGGGACACTGAGGATAATGGGAACCCTAGGTTAAATTAAATCCCACGGCAAGGAAATTATGGAATTTAAAGGGATTATCAAAATCAAGTGTTTGAGAATGACGACAGAAATCTCTAAGCGACGAAACGCATTTATAGAAAAATTATCGAACTTGCATAAAAGATTAAGTGGCAAGCGTTGAATAACAAGTAATTAAGCAAAAGTCATGCAAATCCATGCAAGCTACAAGTACTAGCATCAAACTAAGCCAACCAAGTCATTGCAAATATAGTTAGGAACCAAGTTCCATGTTTTAGGGATAAAGCATGCACACTTGGTACTAAGCTAGCAACTAGGGGCATGGGCTAGTACCTTGATACATTATTTGTATCACACAAGGTCAGCCATATACATTACATACAACTGATCCGAGCATTATTATTCAGCCAACACAAAAGCAAAAAGCTAGAAAAGCTCTCTCTCTCATTTCTCCAGATTTCTGCCCAGCATGACCCAGGGAGAAAGAAAAATTCATAACTTGAGATTTACTCATCCTAAAATCTCCAAATTTGGAACGAAGCTTCCTCACTCCATACCCAAGGTATGTTCAAAATTTAATGTCAATCCAAGTAGTGTAACATGTTCAAATATTGGGTCAAAGTTGAGGCAGAATAGTAACTCCGAAAATACTAACTTGTGTTCTTGATTTCTTTTGTGAGTTTGAGGATGTTAAGCATAGATCAAGGCTCCCTTAAGGCTTACAAGCTCTTGTTAGTATGTTAAGACTTCAAGAAAGGTATGAACACCATCCACCTTTTTGATTTAGTTTGATTTTTAAGCTTGAGTTTAAGTTATGTTTAAGAATGAGTTTGTTCTTGGAAGTTTGGTGCTTGGATGATGAAATCTTGATGATTTATGGTTGTGACTTGATTTTAGATGCATGTTCTTGATGATTTATTGATGTTTATAAACTGACCTAGAGTGTAAGATGAGGTGTTGGTGATTTAAGAATTGTTGAATGGAGTATCTTGATTAAAAGTTAAAGATTTGACAAGTATGAACCTTGTAAGAGCCACTAGCACAAAGGACTGTCTTGTACCCCAATTTTGGACCAGAGATAATTATGTTCTTAAAGGTCACTGACCAAACTTGTCAAGATCTTGTCTTTTAGTTTCCATACATATAAAGTTCATGTTGAGATGATTTATGGTTTAAAAGTTATGGTCATTTTAGTGTAAGTGATTCAAGAACAAAAAGCTGCTACCAAACACTGGGTTGTAAATGGAATTCGGACCCATTAAAAAATTGATAAAATTCTGAAACTTTGGTGACAGAAGGTTGTGACAATAAGGAAAATAACCCAAAAACAATTAAGTAAAAATATGAAGTTTTCGAGTTTACAAAAATGTTTGAACCAGAGTTGCGCGATGACATTATGCACCGCATAGCTACTGTCCTGTTTTGTAATTTCGGGAAAATTGGTCCCCTGTCCAGAAACCAACTTCTGATGGATTAAATTATAGACCTTCCCTGGATCGTGCATGTGAAAACGGTGTGTCAATAGAGTTAACGGTTGACGAGTTAAGACCATTTTAGTGGAACTCGTGCGAATAGTAGGAGTCCGTGGTTGGCTCGACTTATAAAATACGTTTCACCTATTTAAACTCATGTTTCCCAAATCGAGGTATTTTTGATAAATATTAAAAACACTCAAGAAGCTCCTTGAAGTGGTTTCGTAATTAATCATCAATTTTTCGATCTATTAAAAGTGTTAGAGTGTGAGTTGCGGAATAGTGATTCTATGGAAAGTCAACTCTAGAGGTACTATCTTGATCATTCGTTTTGGCCAAGTAAAAATGATAATATCGAGTCGGCTAAAACTCGAAAGTTGTTAAGGATTAACTAGAGAACGTATTGGTGTAAAGAACGAGACTAGATAGGATTATTAAACGATAAAGAAGATCGTAAGTTAAGTGAACCCGAGAGAGTGAAAGTCGGGTGAAGTTGAGTTTACTTAGGATAAGTGAACTGTCAAACCAGTGACTAATTGAGGTTGTGTACTGTCTTGGTAGATGTTCCAGGACTAGAAGAGAGACATCCAGTTAAGAGCTCGGACATCAGGCAAGTTTACTAACTCTTACTCTATTGTTCAGAGTAAGTGTATTTTCAAAAGTTATGCAAATGTATATTTTTGCTCCGAGTATTGTGCAAGTTTTCAAAACTCGAAGCTTAAGTCTTCGGCTATGATTTAAACTATTGTGTTGTGATATGATTGTTTTAAATGTATGATTTCTGATTATCGTAGAAATATTCAAATGTTGATTGATCGACTTATATACTATATATATGATAGTAATATAAATCGGGGAATATGAGACTCAACGGGGTAGAATGTATTTTCGATATTCAAAATAGACCGGGAGTCGGAAATAGTTTTCTCGAACGCTGTCATAAAAACCTGGCGATGACCGGAGACAGCTTATTTTCAAATATCAATTTAAAAATATTCCAATAATTATAAGTTGGATATTTTGAATATATTAAATATGTTTAATGATATTATTAAACATTATTTGGAAATTTTCTTAATTAAATGAATATTATTTTGAATATTCATTTTAAAAACATTTATTTAAAAAAAATTTAAGGTCTTTGTTAATTACTTAAAATATTTTCCGACCTTCAGAAAAATCATTCAAAAATTGTAGGGGTTCCCAAATATTATTTTCGGGTTTACTAAGTCGTTTAAACACGATTAAATACTTCCGAACTTATCAAAAATCGGGAATCCAGTCTTAGGAGTCAAACAAATGTTGTACTCTCTCTATTCCTCAAAAATACTCGTATCTTGGGTTGTCTACCCTATACAATCAAAGTGTTCCAAACTCGATGTTTTCATAAAATTCCGATTACCTCTCAGGTCGTGATTTTAACGAATTCTTGAGATATTCTCAGTCAGTTGACAATGGTCAACCCGCATGTTGTTATTACTTCCTCCATATTTCCGGAAGTAAGTATGCCAATGAGCTTAAACCTATCAATGAGCTGTTAACGCTCGGGGAACGACGATTAAATTTGGTTCCAAATATAAGGATAGGATTCATCAGGGAACTGGGAGGGCTTACACGGCAATGAAACAGGTGCCGGGGTAGTGCCAAAAATTATCAATGTAGACCCGGTGATGAAACAGGCGCCGAGGTGGTGATCCTTGCGTGCTAAGGCAGACCCGGTGATGAAACAGGCACCGAGGTGGTGATCTCATAGCACGGTCGTGCTAAGGCAGACCCGGTGATGAAACAGGCGCCGAGGTGGTGATCTCTTAGTACGATGGCCCATATGAGGCCAGGGTGATAACCGAACAGGAAATCATCCTTCTACTAGTAGAGAAGTTATGTTACGATACAGCGGCTGATCACCGTGTATCGGGGTTCCAGTATATCCCTTTTCTTCCAATTGGAAATTGTACTGCAACATTGTAACGAAAGCCTAGGTGCTGAGTTACCGATAATGTTGGCAGTGGTTGAAAAGTTTATTCTCTGATACAGTATCTTGAACCGTACGAAATGGTTGATGAAAGACAAATGATATTTTAAAACTTGTGAATTGGTGTTGTTCATCTAGGAATATCTCGAACTGCATACTTGTTGATTCTTAAATACCGTGCTAAGTCACGGATAGTGTCTTTCAAAATTATGAACTAAAGTCGTTCATATGGTGATATTTTAAACTTCATATTAAGTATGAATACTCTATATTGGAAAGATCTTTGTACTACTATTATATTGTTGGAAAAACTTTATATTAGTAACTACTAAACTTGCTGAGCATTCTTTCGCTCATTCTTGCTTTTAAAAATTATATTTCAATGCAAGGAGAACTTGGTCATTTTTCCCATATCATGAGGGAAAGGAAGTGGAAGATTCACCCTTGAGATAGTTCGATTCAAGATGGATACTACAGAAGTAGGTTGGTTAGGTTTCAGCTATGTTAGCTATTAATGTAACTTCATGTAGAAGTTGTAATTAATAGTGTGAGATCCTGGTTAGTACAATTGGTTTGTAATAACTAATGTTTTTGTGTAACGTTTCTAAGGCTATAACTTGTGTGTGTAAGAGATTGGGGTGTTTAGTGTTGTTTTGTTGGATCATTGAGGTAATACAGGTATTATATGATTGGATGATGGCGTGACAACCTAGATTCCTGACCCTGAATCTTGGGGTGTTACAATACTTCTCCTTTGGTTAGGGTTTAATCCATAATTCGTCATGCTTTTTCTTCGTTGCTAAATCTTGTTATAAGTTCGAGCGATTCCGAAAACGTTTCGGTGCACTAACGCTAGGGGATATCCTCTTGATCTTCTATGACCTTGGCTTAATATTTGATCATGGATCTTCTCGCTCTCTTAATTCTCATTAGGATCAATTTAATACCTCCTCGATTGTCCGATGAATAGTGGGCAAAAATTAAAGTTGAAATCTTCTGATTCTGATTGCGTTTGCATTCACTTATTCTCCTTATACATCAATAATATAACTTCGAAACATTCATTCCATGTCTTGCATATATAGTGGTCTGAAAATTTTCTTAGCCATCAAAATTCACTATTCATCAACATTTATTGTTCATCAAAAAATTTAAGTAAGTCCAAAATTTGGGGTTATTACATTGAAGCTGGCAGAGCTATGTTGGAAGAAGCTAAGCTGCCTACATATTTCTGGGGAGAAGCAGTCAATACAGCATGCTATACTCAAAATCTCACATTGATAAACAGACTTGGTGTAAATCCCTATCAAATGCTCAAGGAGAAGAAACCTTGTTTGAAGCATCTGCATGTGTTTGGCTGTAAATGTTTTGTTCTCAGAACTCATCCTGAACAGCTAGTGAAATTTGAAACAAAGGCTGATGAGGGAATTTTTATTGGCTACCATGCATCAAGAGCCTTTAGAGTTTATAACTTGAGAACAAGAACTATCATGGAGTCAATTCATATATCTTTTGATGATAAGAAAATAACTGGAATAAATGAAGACTCTCATGATAGGTTGATTTTTGAAAATGAAGCTACCAAGGATCCTGAAGAACAAGAATCGGATACTGACACTTCATCAGATACTGATGGGTCACCAAATCCTGATGACTCACCAAATCCTGATGACTCACCAAATCCTGATGGAGCACCAAATACTGATGGAGCACCAAATACTGATGGTGCTGATACTGATGGTACTAATTCTGATGGTGCCAATGCTGATGATGCAAATAATTGTGACACTACTAGCAGTGCAAATGTTGAGGGGGAGCAATAGCAAACAGCTACTAGTTCTGAATCTACTCAAACATCAAGACAGAATTCTTCAGAAACTGATTCAAGTGACAATCCTGATAATGAATCAGGAGGTGACAGCAACAATTCAGGGGGAGCTTCTAATGAAGCAAATTCTTCTAATCAAGACAACACCAATCCAGGGGGAGCATCTACTTCAAGGAATGATTTACCACCAGCTAGGAAATGGACAAGAAGTCATACTCCTGATTTGATAATCGGGGATCCTGATGCAGGTGTTAAAACAAGAAGTACAACTCAGAATGAATGTCTTTATCATAACTTTCTATCCAATAAGGAGCCTAAGAAAGTTGAAGATGCACTTAAGGATGCTGATTAGGTTACTGCAATGCAACAATAATTGAATGAATTTGAAAGAAATGAAGTCTGGAAACTAGTACCAAGACCAAAGAATAGGTCAATTGTTGGTACAAAATGGATTTTCAAAAACAAGATTGATTCAGATGGTGTAATTATCAGAAATAAAGCAAGGTTGGTAGCAAAGGGGTATTCTCAACAAGAAGGAATTTACTATGATGAAACTTTTTCTCCTGTTGCAAGACTAGAGGCCATCAGGATCTTTCTGACATATGTAGCTCACAAGAAATTCAAGGTTTTCCAGATGGATGTTAAAAGTGCTTTCTTAAATGGTGAACTGGAGGAAGAAGTTTATGTTGAATAGCCTCCTGGTTTCATTGATCCAAAATATCCAAATCATGTTTATAGATTGGATAAAGCACTTTATGGACTAAAACAAACACCAAGAGCCTGGTATGAAACCTTAGCTCAATTCTTATTGGAAAGTGGATTCAAAAGAGGTAATATTGATAAAACTCTGTTTTATTTGAATCATGGTAAGGATTTGATGTTAGTTCAAATATATTTTGATGATATTATCTTTGGGTCAACAAACAATAAGCTGTGTGAAATGTTTTACAAGCTTATGCAGTCTAGATATCAAATGAGCATGATGGGAGAAATGAGTTACTTTCTTGGTCTCCAAGTTAAACAGACTGATGATGGCATCTTTATCAATCAGTCCAAATACACCAGGAATTTATTGAAAAAGTTTAACATGCAAGATAGTACACCTACAAGTACTCCCATAGCCACAGCTACCAAACTTGATCCTGATCAAGGTGCAGAGGTAGATGTAACTCACTACAGAGGAATGATTGGCTCTCTATTATATCTCACTGCAAGTAGACCAGATATCATGTTTACAACCTATCTTTGTGTAAGATTTCAAGCAAATCCCAGAGAACCTCATCTGATTACAGTTAAAAGAATTTTTAGATATCTCAAAGGCACTCCTTCTCTAAGCCTTTGGTATGCAAGGGAATCAGATTTTGGTTTGTGTGGTTACTCAGATGCTGATTTTGCAGGATGCAAAATAGACAGGAAAAGTACTTCAGGAAGTTGTCAATTTTTGGGTGGTAGACTAGTTTCTTGGTTCAGTAAAAAGCAAAAGTCTATCTCTACTTCAACTGCAGAAGCTGAGTACATTGCTGCAGGAAGTTGCTGTGCTCAGATAATGTGGATGAGGAATCAGTTATTAGATCATGGCATGTCATACTCCAAAATCCCTATTTATTGTGATAACCAAAGTGCTATTGCAATGACAGGATATCCAGTTCAGCATTCTCTTACTAAACACATCAGTACTAGATATCACTTCATAAGAGAACAATTGAACTGCATTTTGTTCCCACTGATCAACAACTAGCTGATATATTCACCAAGCCCCTGCCTGAAGTTACTTTCAACAAATTGGTGAATGAACTTGGAATGATGAACTTTGAGAATTACTGAGGAAAGCTACAGAGAGGAAATCCTGATGACTGTCAAATCCTGATGGTCATTCAGTAAGGTATGTAATTTTGATCAAATCCTGATAGGACGCAATCCTGACAGGAAGTCAACTGGTCAATCCTGATGTATAGGTCAGTATTTCATGGCTTAATTTGTGCCTGATTTTTCGTCAGTTCCTGATGAGAAACGTTTGAGTTTTAGTTGGACAACTGTATGCGCGCGTGTGTCACACTGATATATATATATATACACACACATAGATACACATAAAAAGCGGTGCAGTTATGTTTAATTACGCATTTAATTTGGTCCACTAATTATTTGTGCACGAATCATATTTTGTCACCTGTCATTGAGAGTAATATTTTGTTTTAACAAAATACATTTGATTTTCTAAATTAACGTTTACTCTCTCAACATCAGTTTTTGCTATTCATATTCTCTCTGTGCTCACGAACCCTAAATTCTAAATTTCAATTCTCAAAGCTTTCTGTATTGTATCAATGGCGTCTTCATCATTCATGAACAAACAAACAGTAATTAGTGGTGTTACCTTTGCCACTAATAATTTTTTAGTTGTTTTGGACCATCAGGAATTACCAAATGAGTTTCATGTTATTCAAGATTTTTTAGCTTCAAGTCCATTGAAGTTTGCTTTAACAGAACCTGCAAGTGTTTCGTTTAAGTCTATGATGCAGGTATGGAACTCAGCTGTGTTTGGTAAAGGAATATCAGGAGCAATACTGATGAATTTTGAATTCAATGGTGTTACATATAATGTTACTCCTGCTATTGTGGAAGAAGCTCTTCATTTGCCAGTATTGGGTGATGATGTTCCTAATAATGTTACAGACTTGACACTTTTTGAGTTTGTTACAAAGTTAGGCTACAATGGGGAAGTAAAGAGGTATGGAAACCTCTTCAGGACAAAGATAAAGGAGTGGAATTTCTTCTTTGATACTATCAGCCGTTGTTTCCTGAACAAGATATCAAATTTTGATGCTCTACCATCAAGAAATCTCAAAATTGGGTATTTTCTTATCCATTCTACAGTGTTTGATTATGGTACTTCTGTTTTAAAAGCTTTGAGTGATAGAAAAGCAGATAAATTAGGCTCTGTCTGTTTTGTATGATTTTTTCAATTAATTTTTAGTCACTTATGTCCTAATGTTACTTTTGAAGAGGATGTGATTCTACCAATTTGTAGAATTACAGAAAATAATGTGAAGTCCTTAGTCAACAGTGATAAGGCGAATGGTTTCACGGGCAATGCCTATATTCCTGATGAGGTCAGGCTTTTCTTGAAAGAGAAAATGCCTACTTGTTATGGATCAGTTTCTGATGTTATGGGGCAAGGCCAATCACACCTTGTTCCTGACACAAGCATCCCTCCCAAACACTCAAAACACTCAACAACCACATGTACTGTCTCTCAAAAGACTGTAGTTGTAAAATCAAAGAAATCAGCTAGAACTGATGTGTCTGGAAGGCAATCAGGTTCAAAGGATTTCTCCTCTACACCACTCACTCAAAAGAAGTCAAAAGGGGGTGTACATGGGGTCCTGGTGAAGAAGGCTGATAAGTTTGAGGAGGTTGTTAATGTGAAAAGAAAGTTGGTTTTAAGGGATGAGACTGATTCTGAGGATGATATGCCTATATCCTCTAAGTTTAAGATAAACAAGGAAGTTGTTGATATTGTTGTTGAAGCTGTGGCACCATCTACTAAGCCACATAAGAAAAGAAAATTGGCTAAAAGCAGGTATCATATTCCTATGAAGAAACAGGATACTGATGGACAGGACATTTCAATTCCTGATGAGCAGTCAAATCCTGATGCTCAAGCAAATCATGACGTTAGTATTCATGAAGCATCACAAAAGAAGATTGTCTCTATTTCTGATTCTCCAGCCTCTCCAGCTAAGAAGATTCTTGAAATATCATGGGAGAAGGTTGCTGAGACTACTTCCAAGGTTGGACTTACACCTTCATTACAAAAGAAAAAGGAATGCAGAAGAGAAAGTTTTTCAGAGGCAAAAGAAACTGAAGGGATCTAGCCCACAAGAACCTGAACCTCGAAGTGGTTCAGCAGCTATTGATGATCCAACCACACAAGAACCACTTACTCAAAGTGTGAGTGAAGGCAATGCTGAAGAAATGGTCACACAATAACCATTTTCTCAAAGGGAGAATGAAGACATCAACATTCCTGCCACACAAGAACCATCCTTTCAAAGTAAGGATGCAGGCAAATCAGCAACAGTTTCTGAGGAATTTCCTGACAAAGCTCAAGGGGTTTCTGATGTAGATGAATTTGAGAGATTGGTCGAGGGCACTGTCACTGAGGGAAGCACACAAGAACCTTCAGCTCAAAGTGTTGAAGCAGCTTCTGAACCTCAAGCTACACAAGAACCATTAGTAGAAAATACTGATGCAAGCATTTCTAATCCTGACAGTGTTGCTCCTGACGCTAGTGGTGCTCCTGATGCTGAGCCAATCCTGATTCAACCACTAAGCTCAAGGCCAATGAAAGATCCTATCTCAGAATCCAAAGATAAATTGAAAGGAGTTGTTATTTCTGATGCTGATGATTCTGTAGATAGTGATGATGATGATAATGATATTGAGAAGGATCAGCTTGCTACAGCACTAAAATATAGTCTTGGAACTAACTTTGGTTCTTCAAGCACTTTCATGGCTGGCAAGGCTACTACAGGAAAAGATATAAGACAAGACTTTTCTGGTCCTTCTGCAATTGATCCAGCTGAACAGCTAAGAAGACATGAATGGGAAAATGACTGGTACAGGTCTGAAGATTCTGTCAGTTATTCATGTGCTTTGAACCATGTTTCTTATACTGCAAGCTTGATTGAAAATGAAGATGTGAAGAATCACTTGAAGGCTACAACTCTTTTATCCAAGAGCCTCAAGGATGAAATCGATTCTGTGAAAGTTGCTACTGAACTTGTGAGGACTGATATTTCCAATAGCTTGACAAAGGCCCCTACTGCTTTTCAACTCAGAGTAATGGAATCCCAAGTTAAGTCACTAATTTCTGAACAGTCTCACATCAACACCATAATTGATTCATTAGATTCTAAGGTAACTGACATTCAAACCTCTATTTCCTTGATTTTGAATTTATTATCAAATCATGATGCCAAAAAGGGGGAGAAGGTAAGTCAGACAAAATGCACACCTGATCTAGTATTGAGAAAGAATAATGATGATGATCATACTGGAAATGATGGTGATGACATGGTACTACAAGGAGGAACTTCTGATGCTGCTATGGTGAAGTCTACAATTCAAACTTCTCAAAGTCAATCCATCCAGTCAACTCATGTTTCTGATTCTGGAGTTAGAACAGTAAGGACATTGGTGAAATCTTAGATCCTGACGGAAGAGCAAATCCTGACGTCTGATTAAATCTTGACACCTAGTCATGGAACCTTATCTACAATTCCTGAAGGTGATGAAGATGTTCTCATTGAAAATCCTAAAGATGCTACAAATCTATTCCAGAAGTTCAAGACAAGAGATGGTAATGTTCTTACTCTTTATCATACTGATAAAAGAGTTCAACAATTATTTTCAAGAAAGACACTTTTTACTGCTAGTGAAGAATATCCTGATCTCTCACATGAAGAATTTCTAAGTCAACAAAGAGAAATGATGGAGAGTTTTAATAATCCTGCTCCTGCTAGAGGAAGAGGAGGCAGAGGTAGAAGAGGTGCTCAAAGAGGTGTTAGAAGAGGAAGAAGTTCATCAAATCAATCTATGCCTAGACAGACAAGGTCTAGAGGAATAAGAATAGAAGAAATTCCTGAGGCTTCTCAAATTCCAAGAGCTCCTGATACTCTAGCTATCAGGACTATCATTCAAGAAGAAGATCAAGAAATAGACGAGGGACCACAATTGAGAAGAAGACCAAGACAATCAACTCTCATCAGTAATACAACTCAAATTGAAGATTCTAATCCTGACATTGTTCCTGACATTGTTCAAGATCCTGATGAATCTGATATTCTACAAGAGGTTGGTTTGTTAATTTTATCTACTGTGGTTGACTCTCATAATGAAGAAGTGGATGAAGAAGAAGAAGTTAGAAGAAGAGAAGTTACAAGAACAACAAATAGAGATTTCAAGCTCTATGTGTAAAAGCTTAAAAGTTCAAACAAATTGTTGTGGAGAAATGCAAGAAGACAACAACCTCAGCTAGAAAAGAGCTATGTTCTTGAGAAAGAGAACGACAAGAAGTGGAAACATATTGACACATTAAGATGTGATAGACCTATCAATTATCAGTTTGGTGGAATTATAACAAATATCTCCAGTGTTGCAGACTTTTCTGATTCACAAAGATCTAAAGCACTCTGGTTACAAATGTTTTCAAGCTTAAAGCAAATGCCACACAACTCAAGAGGAGGAATAGGACACAGAGATGCTGAGTTTCTGAACATGTCACATGTTGATCCTCACTCACTGACTGAAATTGGAGGTAATTTAACTTCTGAACACCTGAACAATTTATTAGTTGTTGATATAGTTATAGATTGTCATGATGGTACTGAAAAGAAAGAGAAGCTTCTGTACTTCATGAAAGATGAAAGTGTGAAGATTATGTCCATTCAAAAGCTGTTGGTTGAAACCACAAAGGAACTAAATAATGTTCACTATCTCTTAAATGGAAAAATGAAGTGTGCAAGGAATGGAGTGATATGATTCTGTCAACTATAAGGAGAAGGTTTGATGAAGGAAAGAATTACAATGGTAATTATACTCCCATGTACTTAAATCAGAGAGATCAAGATGTGGAAATGCAAAGAGGCACTGCTGTTAAAGAAATGTCTTTTGGCATGAAGCAACTGACTCTTAATCCTGATGGGAAGGAAATTGTTTATCTCCTGGTTGAAGATCATGATCTACCAAGAAGTTCAATTCAAAATCTCAGAGCAGCTATCTACCAGATTAATGAGGAAGATGAAAAACTCAGAAATCTTAAGGAAAGACTGATTCAAATTCTTGAAGAAAAAAAAAAGAAAAATTGTTATCCAACTTCTTGAAGATGAATCTGTTCTATCAAAGAATCTAAACATATAAGTTGTTGCTGTAAATACTTGTATATTTTGTAAATAAGTTTTTGGCATCATTGAATCTAGAAATCTATACTTTATTTTACAAAGTATGAGATTGGGGGAGATTGTTAGATCAAGATTCAATGATCGTCGGGATCTGGACTAAACTGATCAGGATTGCTGACGTCATCAGTATTGCACAAGCGTCAGTATCAAGATTGTTGTCAGGATTTCTATCAGGACTGTGATCAGTATTTATCATCAGGACTGGAAGCTGATCAGGATTATAACTTCGAGTTATTTAAGGAATCCAATTAAAGAAGGAAGTTTATTTTGTCGGTTCCTAGTTAACAGGAATGCAGCTGTCGGTTAGGATATGTTTCAATATTGTTTGTAATTGATTTGGACTTATCTTGTAATCGATAGAGAAGCTGTGTAGTATATAAACACAGTTTAGGTTTTGATTTTAAATCAATCACATACACGGGTATATTGTAACCTAGAAGCTCTCAAGAACATCAGAATTTCTTGAGAGAGTTTGTAACAGTTTTATATCAGATTTAATAAAGCTGTTATTATTCATTATTCATATTTGTGTTTAAAGTCGAGAATCTTATACAATTGTATTCAACCCCCCTTCTACAATTGTTTATTACTGGGCAACAATGATAGTAAAGGAAGCTGAGGTAAATCAAGACAGGATCAATGTTATCATATGTTCAGTCTAGAGGAACATCTGTCTTGTATTTATCTTTACTGGTGGAATCTGGAAATGTCATATTTGATCCAGAACTTTCTATTATTTACTTAGACTTAAGAGTCTTATTTTTTTCTTGTTTATTAGTTGAGTGATCCTCTAGGTATTTGGTTGTTACTCTCTAACAAACAAATAGGGGGAGATTGAAAGGCATATGCACTAGCCTATTTGTAAATATCGAGGATTCGACTCAACTTAAACAAGAATGTAATAAGTAAATATTAGATTAGATGTCACAGGAATCTCAGAGGGTATTATCAGTCAAGTGAATGAAGATTAAAGTCATCTACTGACTTGGAGTAATTCTACACTGGAAGAAGTTCATTTATTTGATCAAGCCTCAGTGAAGTATTCAAGAAAGTGGATCTATTAAAGTGATAGAAATTTCAGAAGTGTGACAAGAAGTATATAGGTTACAGAGTTTGATAAAGGGAAAAGAAAAAGAACCACGGCTTAAAGTCAAAAGATGAAGAACAGTCATTGTAGTTAGTCACTCATAAACCGGACAGTACATCGAGTGTCAACATCATTCAGTGGAGGTTTTTCATTAATTTCAGTGGTTCGAGGATTGATTCTGCTATCAAGAAATAGTATTAATTCTCTTTTAATTAATTATATTAGTTAGTTAATTTATCCAGTAAATTAATTCAACAAAATTAATTTATTCTTTAAATTAAATATAAGATTATACTAGTATGATTTTTAATTAAACTGATATGACTGTGTTAAAATGAATTGTTATGACTGTCATTGGCAGTCATACCGACAATCATACATGTTCAAATGACTGTCATACCGACAGTCATGTTCAAATGACTGTCACACCGATAGTCATACAAGGCCAAAACTGTTTGTCATATCAGTTCTATTCTAAGTCATACCGACAGTCATATGGATCAAAATAGAAAGTGGCGTACAAATAGAAAGGAAAGGCAGTGGATCAGTGAGTGACATTAAGACAGCTGAACAAGTATTATCATCTCATCTTACTGCCATTAACAAACCAATTGTCCGAGCTTTAAAGTGCAAGCTAGTGAATTAATTTCTAGTATTTATTGTAACATCCAAACCACTAGAAGTTGTTTACTTGTACTACTTTGACTATCTAGCGTATCATATTCCCTAGAATTTTTCTCGAACTACTTTTTAGTATTCGATCTTTTTATTACAAAAATAGAAAAGTTCATGTCGAATTTATTCTAGATTTGTTTTAAATAGTTTGAGATTCAAATCTTGTAATTTGTACTATAATTGTAACACCTTTCAAATTTAATATAAGTTATATTTAACTTGAATTTTGTTTCATTTTATTCCGCTTTAATTTATTCTTGAATTATTAAATCACGAACCGAACAAATTCGAGAAAACAGTATAATTTGTATTCAACCCATCTTCTATGAACATATCAAGACCTAACACATACTTCTAAGTTCAATACATTGGTTCTCTCTCCTAGTGAGAGTATCTCTACCCAATAATTGGATTTTTCCACCCTTATTTTAGGTTTATTTGTCTCTCCGTGTCATTGGTGTATTTTCTTATGTCCGAGATCGTGGATCTATGAAAATTTTATAATAATAATTCACTAAAAAAGGTCTACATGGTTTCACAAGCATGGCCAGTTTTTTGAACGCATTCAGACAAATCAGAGATTTATAATCCTCGTGACTACACCAAATCATTAGATTGCCTCTCAAAAAAAAAAGTTCAATACATTGATATAAGGTGACAAGAACTAGTTTCTCAAAGAAATTCAAAAGCACTTATTTGCTTGGAACTGGCCTTGGATCTTTCTCAATATTAGCTGTCTATTACTAGTAAATCCTCCACCTGTTTAGAAAGTATATAGTCAAGTCCATGTACTGGGAAAATTTATATATACAATTTTTCTATGAACTTAAATATATACAAAATTTCAATTACAAGAATGGAGAAAAGTAAATAAAGCCCATGATCATAGGGTTTTGGAACATCTCCTCAGCTCTACTTTGTGATTGATATCATTATTCGAAACGTCCAAAATGCCTGCCTGCTCTTCCACTTTCTCTAGCAGAAGCTTTAATAATGGAACGTTTGAAAGAGTTCTGCATGATCCCACCATGACCAACTTTTTCTGAACAAAAACGGTAGAAGAAAGGTTGCAAGGTTAATCTATCTAAGTTCTATCTTGTAAGTATGAGTTTGGTAGTCACAGCACATCCTTTAACCAAAAAGTGGTTCTACGAAGAATAATATTATAATATGTATCCTAGCACTCTAAATGAAATACAGTGTTCTAAAGAATGTTGGATTAGACAGACGTAATCACTTGATCTCTACATTACAGTAAAGCATTATCTTTCCTGAGATGGTTCCTTCTTTAGGTTTGTGCATGCTCTTGGAAAAATATTCGTGGGGAGTTCTGGTAATTTGTATGTACATGTGAAAAAACATGAATTTGGTCTAATACAGTCCAGGCTAAATACTATCAATAATATAATCCCAGTTTCTTAGTATTGCCAGAAATTTTGTGTGCCAATAGTTATCCTAGCGAGTCATGAAGCCTTATTGAATTGAACAAAAATATCCAACAGACATACAGATAACAAACCTTTGCACGTGTCAGGGCCACATTTATTCTATGCCAATCTCCAAGCAGAGAAGAATTGCAGTTTCTTGGATTTTTGCTGGATCTTACGAAGGACACCAAAATGCAATCCTTATCTCTTCCCTATACAATCAAGAAATAGATTTTAAAAGCAATGCAAAATTTATCAGCTACTAAATTTTAAATTAGTTAATTCCATTAAGTGGGATAAATAATTACAAGTTGAATTTTAAAGTGAGGTACAATATATAACGAATTCAAAGTAAAAATGATTGTTGTGACAAACAGGCATCTACGGACCAAAAGAGTTTATGGTTTCTTTAAACTCGATCATAAATTTGAAATGTTTGTTATTTCAGAACTTGCCTAAAAACCTTCCTAAACCATGGATAACCGATTAGCAAAAGAGAACAAACTCTGATAGTCAACACCGGAAAATTGCAGCCAAGATAATTCTGAAAGAAATAAAAACTGTAGGAGTACGGCGAGATTCAAAAGAGAAACACGAGTCTGTAGTTCCGTGAGAAATGACTTCAGCAGAAAATCTATTTCTCACCAAACTTTTGTGGTATATTTCTAATACTGCTCTTCTCAAAATACAACCTCTTTTTAATGATAATTCATAATACAATCTTTAAGGGCATTAACCAGCTTTTTGGAAGAATAACCTGATATTTGTCAATAGTGTGAATCTCTACAGGAGTGGAGATGCAATGGCGGATGAGATCGGCCTGAGAGTTGTAGGGGGTAATGATTCCAATATCTTCCCCCTGAATGCCTCTGCAAACTAATTTATCAGTTACCTGAATGTATGACAACAGAAACAACCGAATATAATCAGTAAGAAACGGATAATTATAATGGATACAACAATATCAAAGATTGGCGAGGCAAAAGGAGGTAAAAGCAGACCTCCGAGACTATATAAGCTTCAATTGGGTTATTCACCGTTTTGCAGTCTTTAACCTCTAAAGCAGGCAACATATCTAAATTGTGGGTGAAAAGTTAATAAGCATAGATCTGAACAGAATTCACAACTGGAGGGAAAGAAAAATGAAGAATTAACTTCTTTACAGACCTGTGTTAATAAATATTACTTGTCTATCTGGATTCAACACCTGAAGATTAAAAACAAGTACGAAAATGTCATTAAATTATATAAATAAGCTATTGTCATCTGAGTGGCAAAAAAAATAAAAAAAAAATTGCAGTAGATCGACAAATCTGATTTCCTCTAACAACGAGTCTGTATGAATATAGGTTCAGATAGATTGTAACCCCAATGCCATCATTGCTAACTCCACTCGATAGAAAAAGCAAAGAAACTTTTACTATGGACCATTCAACTTCAAATTTATGAACAAAGTGTGATACTTCGTCATGCAATCAGAATCTCAGAAGAACTATTAATAAAGTTTTAGATGTCAGGTCAACATCCCATAGGTTGCATGTAATTGTGATTTTTAAAAAAAATTGCTGCATTGCTGTGCATTTGCCGATTCTCAGCCTCATACTGAATTCCTTGGATTCTTCTATTTGTTTTTTTGAGATATTTTAAGATAAAAGTTCGAATGACATGTCGGTAGTTTTACCAGCATGCAATCAGAATCACAGAAGAACTGTTAATAAGGTTTTAGATGTCAGGTCAACATCTCATAGGTTACACACAATTCTGATTTAAAGAAAAAGTTGCTGCATTGCTGTTCATTTGCCGATTCTCAGCCTCATACTGAATTCCTTTTATTCTTCTATTTCTCTTTTGAGATATTTTACGATACAAGTTAATGACATGTAAGTAGTTTTACCAGCACAACCCACAAATTAATTGGAAAACAGGAAGAAAGCGAAACTATCTATGCATATTAAATAAAGTATAGATATGTTCTCTTTTATTTTCTTCCCTACATTCATTTAATCCTGATGAATATATATATATATATACACTTTATAATACTAAGATTACTTGCTAAAGAAATTTAGAACTGAAAATAAGTTTAAAAAAAAATATCAACGAACTTATTGCATTGCAGTTGCACATTACCTCCTGAAGCCATGAGGACACAAACACTGGGCTTGTGTACTTTAATTTTGCATTCTTTATCTCTAGTGAACCACAACGTAACCTGTTTCCATATATCAAGGCATTGGATAGCTCCATAATTGCTGAACACATACGGTACTGCAAATGGAAATAATTTTTTTATGGGAATCATACTTTACCTTCTAAAAATGTGATGTCTAAGTATCTTACGATTACATAAAGAAATGCTTGTAAACATATTAAAAGTTCTTGAGATATTGATCATCCAAAATTTTGCATATAAATGTTTTATATATGATAAACATTAATATTTCAAGAAAAAAGCCTGGGAAAGAATAAGACCTATGTTTTTATATGCAGAAGTCGTATGATTACTACAGTTAGAGTAAAACAAGCTCTGTACCTGGCTTTGCAGAGCTGAAATAGCCTGGGGATGTGCTACCGAAAGTCTGCAAAATAAGCTTGTTCCCATCCCATTTTCACGAGCCTCGACACTCTAACATTGAAAGGACCACTACTTTTAGTCGAATTTGCAGTATTGGGGGAAAGGGGGGAAGGGGCAAAAGAACACACAAAAAGAATTACCTGAACAAGTGGTGGTAATTGGTAATGGTCACCCACAAGGACAAACTTCGACGCGAACATTAAGGGGCCCAAAGCAACCTGTTAAGAGAGAATTGAATTATACATCAACAGAAAATTCAACCGACCCAAGGATACTATCCTGCATTATACTAAATGATACTTTAACACAGAAACGTAGTACAAATCTTTGTTTGCAAGGACTATGAGTATAGTACATATACAAGCAAATAGGAATGACCCAGGCTAAATTTGAGTTCTTGACTAAACATGTACAACGTTTCTAAAGACTAGAAGTTGAACATGTCAATATGCTAAGGGCAACTCCTAGATTGTGTTAACCCTCAAATATTTCCTACCTTTGGGTGATTCTAAATTAATATACAGCGGCATATAAATAAGGATAGCAACTATATCCACAAAACAAAAGAACCATGAAAATTTTAGATTAGAAAGTAACAAGCTCAAATACTAGTCATTGCTTTGATTACTGTCTATGACATATACAAGACATTAAGAACCTTTAGTTAACTAAGCAGATTCTATAAAGTAAATAAGATTACAAGTATGAATTAGCATATTTTCTCATTATTGTGATAATCCAAACTGGCTAAGCAACATTAGGCATATCAAGTAATATTGACAGACTTACGGTATCAAGTAGTCATAATACTTTCCATCGAGAGTCTTCAGATGCAAGAAAAATTAAACCTAATTACCTAAATAAAATTATCAGACTGCCACATATTTCCTAATTAAACTACAATAAGAGATCTCAGCAAGTATAAGAAGAAAAGAGCCACATGACTCCCCGTCTGCATATTCTAACAATGGCCAGCATTTTGAGTACATACTGGAAGTGTAGTTTGTCCAGCTTCATCCATGATGCATACATCAAATCTTTTATTGGCGAGTAATGGACTATTTATCCCCAAACAAGTAACTGCAACAACTTTGACTGCATCCACCCTGAGCTTAATGTCCTTAATACTGTTCATATCTGTTGCTGCATTTAAAAGTTAAACAAGAAATCAGCAATGAACCAACTAGAAAGGAAAAGAGGTGGTTGGAGTAAAGACCAGACCAGAAATGCAATGCCCACGAACTTCCTCATGCACAGCTTCATATCTGCCAATGCGTATAAAATCAATCTCCTGTGGTAATTTATTACTTAGTAAATTGCAAGAGACATCATATATAGTGATGCAGTAACTCAATCTCCGGACAGTAATAAAATATTCATTATAAAAGGATTTCATGAAACAATTTGTACATCTTACATTGGTAGTAATTTGTTAATACAACATTAACTTTAACTGGGCCAGTCTCATAAAACATAAAGACCAACCAGGTGGCAACTCTGTACTTTATCATTATACTATTTGCAATAATTTATCATTATACTATTTGCAATAATTTATCATTATACTATTAGCTAATAAATAGCATTTAAGCACATATTACTACACTATCAGCTCAACTAGTCCACGTCACATATATATGTACAGTAATTTTTTAGAAACTTTATCTTGAGGTACAAAGAGATACTATTCTTTCAATATCATGCACGAATCTGATCTGAGCAATGGTATTAATTTACACCATATCAGCACAATAATATGCATGAATGATAAAGAGTACCTGGACTTTCAATTTGATGAGCAAATTATCGATTGCGGAGTTTGTGTAGGATGTAAGCAAAATAGTAGCACCTCTCATTAGAAATGCCTTTACAGCATGCACCATAGTAGATGTTTTTCCGGTTCCAGGCATCCCCAGAATGAGAGCATAATCCTTTGCTGCCAGTATCTGAAATCGAATATGGTTCAAGGATACAAACAATGACTAGTCAACCAAGGTCACTATAACTAGTAAGTGAAGAAATTGATGAGAATAACAGTTATTCAGTTGTCTAGGCAATCTGTCCCCTAAAACTGCATCTGATTGGTTTGAAATAATACAAGGAAATATCAAATATATTAGAGGTGAGTGAAAATTAGGAAATGAAAGGAGATGAAAGTAAATAGGTTGATAGTTCGAAAAGTTTTCATAAAATTGTAGAATGTCAGTTCGAGAAAGGTAGGAACACTAATTTTTAGATTTGCACTGAATGTTAGCTCAAACTTTAGGAAACGGAATCTATGGAGGAAGAATGTTATGTATAAATGTGAAACAATTAGTTTAAATTTCATTTATTTCTAAATTCATTCTATGACAAGCCGTATACAACCTAGCATTTGTAGTTTGACTGGAAATTATGGACCCCTAGCAAATATATAACCTTGAGAATGGCTTTACGCTGATCATCGTTCAAAGTTTCTTCTGACCGTATGTATGATACTGCGGGATCTTGAGTAAATAAACATCCATTGTCAAATCTCGGAGCCTGATTAACAAGCACAGGCAAACTTATTCATACAAAATCCAAAATATTGTTTAGCACTGTAATTTTAATTATTACTCAAATTAATTATCTACCTCGAGGTCAACAATCATCTTCCTCAGATGAGAATTCCATTCATATTGTAAAAAGAGTTGCACAATGTTGAACCTTCACAGCCAAGACAATGCATATAATATCTTTTTACTTAAGATGACACAGGAAAATGTTAACTGAAAACAATGAAATTGTCTCAGAGATAATTTTCAGTTTCCGCTTACCTCATCACCGCAAATGACGACATAATTTCATCTTTGTCAATCCGCCAGACCTCCTGACATAGATCTTCTCCAGATGCCAAAAGGCTCCTCCTTGGAAGCCTTAAGCGCTTTGAGAAAGAAACCTAATAATGCAATTCATGCTTGACATAAATTTGATATAATTTTGTAAAAAAATTGTCAACTTTAACATTTATAGGATAAAAAGAGCTGCCTTAAATTCTTACAGAAACATGGGAGCGACTGATCTCCATTATGACCCCACTTGAAACTATTAGATGGGCAGGTTCCGTGCTTAGAATCTAAATATTATACATTAAATGAATATAGTCATTTCTACAGATAGATAAGAGTTGCATAACAGATGAAATGATGTAACAGTTTAAACAGGTAAAAGTTTGTGCGCTAACAAAGATGTGTGAACAAACATGAATGCTTACTACTGGAACAAACATGGATGCTTACTACGAACGAAAAAATAACAGGCAAAAAGACAACTTTCTGCTTTTGTGGAGGGTCATGCAGAGGAAAGGTTTTAGAAGAGCTAGAAAAATAGATGAAGAAGAGACAAATTTAGCCGTTTGGATATTCACAAAGGATATATAAGAGAAAAGCCTTCAGAATGACAACCAAAACATGATTCAACAATTCGTAATAATCTTCAATGAAATAAAAATAAAACAATACAACTATATTTATAATGAACCAAAACTAGTCATACTCAACCTGAAACACTTATCCTACTTCTAGAGTATCCGTAAGAATATAATAGTTCTATAGATACATGCATTTCAATCTTGTATCTAAATAAGTAATTGATATTTAAGACGATATCTCGTAATTTGTTGTTCCTCACTGGAGGGTTTCTATAGTACTATTGAATACATATATATACACACACACAATATTTGTCCATACACAAAATCAAGTTACCCTGTCCCTAACAATTCTACAAACTAGTGAATCATATTTACATTTAGCAAATCTTCATATTATGAATAATATTAATATCCTTATCGAACTTTAGATTTTTTTTTTCTATTTTTTTATATTTTTAAGTACAAGGGAACGGGGAGTGAACTTTATGTAATAAACTAAATTTTATGTTTGGATTTCTATTATAAATCTCATTTGTATTCTTCATGAATCTTGCAGGTCTATGTAGTGGATCTTGTAGGTTATATAATCTGCAGTTTAATAAATTTTGTGGCGGAACTTAACCTACACATATTTGTGTTTGTTGATATGTTCAGATACAAACAAGGTAGTATAAATTAAGGACATTGTACTTGTATCTTATAGTAATCCTATTCTTATCTGTATCGTAAATCAAATTCTTATGTATCATAAACTATATTCAACATTTAGATTCTATAATGAAATCTTATTTGTGTATTTAGTGAATTTTGTACACTTATACAACGAATCTTACAGGTTTGTAGAGTATCTGGATGGTTTCTTGTAGAACTTGACTATGTACATACTGACATACATGTCTTTAGGTTATTTAGTTGTGGACATACTCAAAGAAAAAAGAGATTAATAATTTAGGCCTGAGTTATATGCAACAGAATTTGGGTCTTCATAATGGGCAAGCAATCAACACAAAGATATGCTACCTGAGATGTATAAGCTGCTTTTGTATACCAATTTTAGACGATATGCTTGTGTGAAACTTAAAGTAACATCTTGCAGCTGTGGCCAAATGGTAGCATGTAATATACACATACGACAGTAAGTAGACATAAAATTAATTTATAATAAGTACCACATAGTCTCCGCTCCTAAGCGAACAAGTTGTGTCTTTAACTGATGCAGAAGCAGAATTCCAAGAATCTTCTCCATCTTTTTTACCATCAAGCAAAAGAGATTTTTGACGAGAGAAACAATAAACAAACTTGTTTCCTTTAGAAACCTTCATCTGTGAGGCTTTGTCAGAGGTTTCAAGAAATATAGGAGACAGGCAACTAGTTGAACGTCCACTATCTGAACTACGTGAAGACCAGATGTCTCTTTTCACATCCTGACAAGTAAAATGACCAAAGCTTATGAGTACTTCTTAAGAATATTCCTTTGATTGTACACATAACATGAAAATTTATGCTAACCTGCAATTCTTTAGCTTCTAAATCGACTAGTCTGTCCCATTTCTTGAGAAAAGCGTAGTGCGAACTAGTTAAGTGACCAACAAGAGAATCGAACAAACTTCCGAGCCCACTGCCGTCTACATTTCCCCCTTGTGCCTTCAAATATTACAATTAAATTAGTATATTGTACTTATTCTTATCAATATAATATCAAGTGTCTGAAATAATATGAACACTTGAAATATGCCAGTGTTTATACAATTACTAGAATCTGTATATATCTGAGGATCCTAGGTTGGTATAAAGAAGTCTGATACTTCCGGCATAGACAATTCGATGCAGATTGTAGTTACGTAGCCACCATCAATTGTTGCAAAATATGATAGAAAGACAGATTTCAACTTCAATAGCTTCTTTTAGGAGGAAAGTAGAAATGTATTTATGTATCTTTTTTCTAGTTTAGTAGTCTTAAACTTTTATCTTTTGTATACAAAATTTTCAGCGTACGGAAAAAGTTTCCAATCAATTGCATCCAGCAAAACCTATGCATCTAATATTTTGAAGTCTGGTGCCCTAAGCATTGCTACAATGAAATAACCAACAACCCCTTTCCACTTTTGACTAATTCTCTAGCACTGCGATTATGGAGCTTGTACTCATCCTAATTAGTCATAGGCTTCTCAGATTCGTTTATAGCATAATGAGTACAGCATTCTGGTGTGGTATCCCTAAAATTTCTCAAGAGATTACAACTGTAATTATAAAAATTGTTCAGTACAAGACTAAATCAGACAAGAGTTACTTGCAAGGAAATCATCTCTGTACTTCAGTGTTGGTATTGGCTGACTAATTACAATATTTGATAAATTATAATTCAGTCCTGTGCCAATGGGATATCAAATCTACTGACTGTTAATAGGATACAACTAGGAAAAAAACTATTTTTAATTCATTCCTGATTAGATAAAGGCTATTTTGACTAATACATATGATTAACTATTTGGCAATCCTAAAAATGATGCCTTATATGACTTATCTGCTCAAAATTCCCCTTGATTAGCTAGTCCAATTAGGGTACAAAAAGCCGAAACAACATAGATATCAAGCATTGATTATATAAACAGGGCATTCTACTCAACTGCTGTATATCAAACATTATTTAAAACTTGGATATGTTGTCAAGCTAAGGTATCCACCCCTTGGCATGCACAAGTATGTGCTGTCTTCAACTAAGTCCTATCTTATAAACTTAAAGTGAAGGAAAAAAATATATAAAACCGACAGATAGATCTGAACACTAGGGTACACAGGAATATCCTGCCATTTAGAGTTGTTCTGCATGATCATATCACTCCTGTGTAGTACTTCCGTTTGTACTAATATTCATGTTGCTATAGAACTCAATTACCAGTTGTACTATACTTTATAAAGGAAGCAATTGTTAGATATAATTACTGTAAGGTACAGTGTGTACAAGAAGGATGATATTACACGGAAGAAAAGATAGAATCATATTTCGGAAAGGGTTCATAATTTAAATAGCTATCAGGAAAGAAACATAGACAAGTTGAGAATCCTACAAACTAATAGATACCTTATGGTAGACAGTACAAACATTGAGGTGTCGGCAACTTCTGCACATGTTTGGATTCTGCATGTAAAGTAATAATCATATATTTAGACAAACGATCACATTCAGAATCTATTCATATGGCAATGATCATTTAGGGTAAACCTTTAACATCGGTGGCAGTCGCTGTGTAGTTGAAGCTTTTAATATACTATCTGCGAGTTCATTACGACGCATAATTAAGCCTACCAAGTCAGATCGTCGAACAACAACCCCCTGTAGAGATATAATATGCTCAGTTACATGAAAGAGAGGCCAAATCAAAATAGAAACCATTCTGTTGTACCTGTGTCTGGTCTGTGTGGAGATAGTACAAGAATCCAGAATCAATATTCTCATGATATCTGTAAATAAATTAATTACAAGGATAAGAGCATTAATATTAACAAGTACAGAGTTTTGTTCTTTTAGTATAGCAAATCAACTTGTAAAGAAGTGGACTACTCTGTACAAACCTATCTGACATAAGGAGAGTGTACAACATCACTTGCGCATTATGTTCCATCGCTGCCTGCGTATTGACAGAGTACAAGTAAATGTCACAAATATAACAAGAGAAAGGATGAAAACAATCAGATCAAGAAGTAGAAGAAACTAAGATATGCAAATAAGCAAAGGATGGTACTGGCATCCGTCTTTGACTAAAAACCTTGCCTGGCCAGTAGTTGCTTTTCCAGTTTTAAACTCTAGAGGCATGATCTTCTCGAAAGTTTCACTAGCACTTGATTCAAATTTTACTCGGAGTGAAGCATCGATTATTCCTTTCAGACCATACTTTGGGGCCCATGCCACTTCCTCAATATCAACTACCTACATGTGAATTTATTATAATATTCAGTAAAATATTGCATGTCTAATCAAGCATGCAATGTAACACCTGAATCTGTCATGAACACAGTATTCATAATATATTTTGTTAAACCAAATACTAAACCAGTTTCGAGACACGGAAACATCTATTGTTGAAAAATATACATAATTAGTCCAACAAGGATAGTTATGTATATTTTATAATGAGACCATCTAGAACAACTGACCTCGGATATCTTAACCTTCTTTAATCCGTCATTAGATCCAAAATCAACACTAGGAGTTTTGAAATCCTGCAAGGTATAAACATAGGCACATGTAAATTCAATGACTTCCGACTTAATAGAGGTGCCACACTTGTGATGCATAGAACACACATCGCTTGACAGCAGTCAAGATAATGAAAATGTAATTTGACATTGAATACTTCGATAAAAGGTCATGCTACATAGGATTAGCAGGTATCTTAGCGCACATAAGCATATATAATGCAAACTTTAATTGTACAATGGAATATATGTAATTCAGGTAGAGTTACTTGTTTCTGGGTCTCCACAAACCTACTACTGTACAAACTGGTTACTACAACTTTTACGAGAAGTTCAACTGAACTGAACTCAAACACAAAAAATATATTAGTGACTACTGAATCAGAAAGGGTAAATATATACCACAAGGGTAACAATTGACCTCATAAAGTACAATTATATATGTACATATATTAGCAGCCCAGCATTTCAACTTAATTGATGATTTCAATGGTCAACTTATGCTGATTTTTGAAGCTCGTGTCATTATAAATGAAGGCACACACAGTACTAACTTCAGCGAACTTCGAGACATTTAAAAACAGTGGATACATTTTTATATAAAAAATTAAATTTAACCTTTGAATCTCTGAAGAGGAGGATCCAGTTTAACATTTTTGGAATTGCCTCAATCAATGTCTTGTGAGTATCAGCCTCATTTGCTGCAATGTTCAGGAAAGGAGGAAGTCATTAATTTCAGAAATAACAACAGTGTATTTTGCACACCCTATGCGAGGAAGTATAGGCTGACTGCTGACATGAAAGCCCAGTTTTTAAAGTTCAGTGTGATGAAATATGTGATGCTGCAGTTCAGAAAGTGGCACTACGATAGAAGACCAGTTCTTTTATTTGCACCTTCGCATGCATACAAGCTCTCAAAGTTTTTCTGAAGCACTATCCTTGCATTTTCCTCCAAATATTCTTTTGTCGGATTTTCATGAATAAGTCCAGCCTGGTAAAAAAACATCTAGTTTATCATACATGAGATGCATCTACGTGCTTATATATATAGAAGCTTTGGTCTACTCAAAGAAAAGATATTGCAAATTAGATTCAAGAAGAAAGCTTAAAAACCTGGAATATCTGATGAAGTAAGGTACCAATCAATGCTGCAATTGAATGCTCACTACATTTTAACCTCTCATCCAGAACAGCTCGTCGTGTACAATTGTAACTACCAGCAACCTATGAATATATTTCATGTAATGAAGAATAATTATAAGATTAGAAGGCACAATGGCAAAAAGATACAAATGGCTGCTTGAAGTTTGAAGGATTGATGTAACACTATATTTAAAGTAAACAAAACATGATACTTAGAATTAGCAAAATCAATCAACTTACCCGAGTTCCAGACATTAGAATATCAGCATGAACGATTATAAAATTTTTATCACGATTAACATCACACTTCCCCCGCTCATCAAATTCCCCAATGACTTGAACTGTATCTCCAGGTTCAATGACACTACAAAACCTGGAAGAAGAGTTAAGTAGATATCAGAGTCTTATGCATGCTAATTTGCGTTTTCTTTGACTGTGACACTCTATGTTACTCAGATAATGATAAATCAGATATTTAGAATAATATTCAGTTAAATATTTCAAAATACTAAAGGAAATAACTAAATTACCATTAAAAAACAGAAGCGAGATACAACATTTAGCTATCTACATAAAAATGGGTTAGTATTTATATTTTGGAGATTCAAGTAATTATCAGACCCTCATGCAGGCTGATTAATGTCTTTCATGACTGACACTTTATATGACTTGATACACGTTGAAACAGAGGTGAGATACCAAATTTAACTCTGTTACATAAATATGGGTCTATACGTAATCAAATAGTAAAATAGTGATATATAGAACTACTCAAAAATAAATTGGACCAACTACAATTGAACTACGGTTACGCATATGGGCTACTAATTATGTGAAATGGCCATTTTAGCATTGTAACGCTTATTATCTTAAACAATTAATATTGTATGTTCTTTTTGTTTCATGGAGCCTTAACTACCCAGCTGAACTTTCTATTATTCACTTATTTCTCCTCCAGCTAAAAAGCCATAACTGTGAAATTAAGTGTGGAATTTTGGTGAAGTGTGTACTTTGCATACATTCCTTGTATCATATATCAATGTTTCATCCTTTATACTTTTGTATTCTTGTGTTTTTATTTGCTTCGTTTTAGGCCATGTTACCCTGACCCTCTATATCACTTCGTGTTCGACACTCGGACATGGCTATGGACACTTGACAACATTGAGGACCTAAAATACAGCTGAGTCTACACTTGTACATGCATCCAATGTTGGACACTTCCAGTCAAGCCAAATAACATCGGTTTAGGTTAATTTTGGTCTTTCTTGGTGGCGACGTAGTGTAACCAAGGAGATTGGATATGAATATGATTAACAATTTAGGACAGATGAAAACTTGATGGAGAAGTTGATCCCGGATGATTTTTGCATTCACAGCAGTGAAGAAGATACAATGCAAGACATAGTGTCACAGTTGTTACTCCATTTGTTACAGGGACCGGGGATAATGATCCCGAGTGGTAAAGTTAGCTCCAGAAATTTTACGAAATTAACCGGTTAACAATTTTATAGATGGATTGAAATAGTATTCGTGGATATTTTCCATCCATTTAGGACATAATTTCTTGTAATACGTCCTTTTCATGTCTTCTTTTTCTATTAATATATTAGAGAAACCTCCAGTTCTGTGTTTACATATATTTGAAACTGTACCTAATTTTGTGGAATATGCATTGATTCAACCTTATTTAATTTCTCAAAAGTTCTTGACCAAAAGTTGTATATTTCTTCTTTTCTGCTTAATTATGTTTTAACTGGCTACGTATATAATTCACTACTACATTTTTTATCAGTGACAACCTTTTACTTGATATGGGGTTGTAATACAGTAGAAACTAGAAAGTATAAAATGTTTACACTACCACTTCATGATACGAAATGACCGACATACATAAGTTGCACAAAGAGCTATTAGAAACGCCTGCTATGAGTGCTATGTGCTAAATAAGCTTCTGGGAATCTATAGGAATAAATTCAATTAAAGTAAAGGGTAACTGATCACAGATCTACTATCATTCATTGTACAAATTACAAAGTTTTGTTTTTTCATCATTATTCTTCAAATGAACTCATTCATCAACAGTTATAGAATCCCCCCACCCAAAAAAGGTCTTTTCAGATACTTACCACTCATCGTACAAATGCACAGCCCGCTCTTCTCCACTTTGTTCATTTAGTAACCGGAGTACCTTACAGAAACATCTAATCACTGTAGTGCTATAATATAATCAAAGAAATGTCATTTAAAATGGCTGTACAATGCATACCTTAATAGGATATTGAGTACCTGTTGAACTGAGAGGCCTTTTCTCTGACACCTGTTCAAAGAAAAGATGAAATTTTGGTTTAAAAGAGGTAAATCCCTTTACAGAAAATAAAAGGGTATAGATACAGTGCATCAAACCTCTAGAACAAGAAAACATAGAGTTGAAGGTATTCTTTTGGCGTCAGTTAGTCCCACTACAGTATCGGATATTGTACATATCTTGTGATCAAAACCACGGGGGATAAAAAATTTTCCACTGTCACATGCTGGTTCATCAACAGAAAGAACATCTCCTACTTGATCCAAAAGATCAAGCAATGCCTGGAAATTTAAAGAGACGAGATTTACAGATCACAGTTGTGTGAACATGTTCCAGTTACACAATAATGCTTAAAATTTACATAGAAGTATACTGCATATAAGAACGCAACTACAGGGAACCAAAGTAACATATCAAACGGAATTTTTGACAAAATAAGCAAGAGAAATCAGCTTTTCTAGACCTTTTTGTGCTGCCGTGAATCATGCTGATCAGATTTTCCATTAGAATCGATACCATCTGCCGGCTGCAAATCATTTATCCCATTTAGCACCAAACATTTTTTTATAAAAATATTAAACTTCTTTTATGTTTACCTTGTAAATACTAAAATGTGTTAAATTGAATTCACAAGTTACTCCAACTTTTGACACAAAATAACCTTATTATTGGAATATGACAGAGACGGTGGAGTCTTGAAAGGACTCCGACTCTTTTCAGCACCAGATTTATCCTTTTCCATTCCAGGCTCCAGGTTACCATTTCTCAAGCTTGCTGTATCTGTGAGTGTCAAAGAATTTTCCAAAGCCTTTAATGGCGGTGATGAAAGCCACTTTTCAAGCTTTCCTGTTGAAGTAACAGAATCCTGTATGTTTAAAAAGTCATCTATCAAATAGTGTTATCAACATTTCTAAACCACATGAGCAGCTAGAGAAAAACATGCCTTATTCAGTGAGCATTTCTGAATACTCATAGAGTTGAGTCTTGAAGAATCAGCCAATACCCTCATGACACCCGGTAACTGTTTGGATTTTGCATTGAGTCTTTCATTTACTGGAGAAATTCTCCATGTGACCTCATCACCCCCTTCATCTTGGCTTTGCTTTATCAACTACCATAATCACAATAACAGAATATTGTCAAATTCACTTAAACAACCCCTAATTGTAGTGAATTACCGTGCCTCTTAGCCATAAAGTACGTCTATTAGTGATAAGCTACAAACAGAAGTAGTAGTTGTCTACATCTAACTATGCATGTTCAAGGAATTACACTTCAGATAGCACTTTCTGCTATAAATATAAATTCTGTAATCACAATTTAATCCTTTAAGTTACCACATGGACTAAAATATTTTCACTTTTAAGTAAATTTCAAACAGGGGCTAGTGATCCCATTAAAAGTATGGGGATCAATTACTCCCTTGAGATGAAATACGAAGCACAAAAATCTAGGCATTGTGCATCACATGTTGGTGCATAAGATTAGAAAAACAACTAAAAAGTAGCTACGCATACATAAATAGCTCAACGACATCTGATCTGACATCTCACTAACATAATTTCTCGACAACCTAACAATAATCTATACCATTACCATCAAAAGCCAATATGAAGTATGAAAATTAGTAATCTACAAACAAAAAAAAAAGTTTGATATAATCTTGATTTCATTCCAGAAACAAACATAAGTAAAAGCACGAAATTATCGTAAACGCACAAGAAACACACTTCCACATTCCATCTGACCAAAACTAAAATTAACAATTACAGTAATTACCATCCCGGGCGAGAACTTAAATCGTTTAGCCGATACGGCCTTACAAATCTCCGGAGACGCATCCACATGAGCATTCACAACAACCTTTCCATTAGGCGAATTCTCCGAACTACTCGCTACCTCAATACCAGTGGGCCCCACTCCACTAATTCCCAAATGCTCCAGTTTTCCAAAATTAGTCCCGATATCATCGTTCCGATGCTCCGTATCGGGTTGAATTGGGGGTTTGGGTTTAGGGTTTTGGGAGTTCTGAGTGTGGCGTTCGAAGAAATGTTGGATTCCGAACTTGGACGGCTGTGATTGTTGGTGGGTTTGGTTTGATTTCTTGGTGGGTTTTTTCCGGGGACCCATGTTTTTGTCAACAACAGAGAACCTTTCTGCCTGCCTGCGTTTATTTGCTTATCTCAACTCATTTTCCCGCGTCTAAATGTGTGTGTTTAGTTTTGTTAAGGAGGGAGAGGTTTTGGGCCGTTGGATTCTACGTAAAATCATCACAATAAATACTTACTTACTTTTGTATATAAACAATCGAGGACCAGTCAAGTAACCATTCATTTTGTAGCCGTTGGATCAACTTTTCAACGGTCAGGATTTAAAAAAAAAAATCACCGCTCCACGATTATTTTCCGCGGAGCGCTCTACTGGTCCGCGGTTTTTTTACGCGTAGATCTTCAATCCCCTTTCCCCTCCGCGCTTTTTAACCCTAAATCACTTTATTTGATTGATTAGCCACCATTTGCAATTTAGGTTAGAAAAGAGGGAGAAAAGAAGAGCTTGAAGAACTTGGAGAAGTATTTGTTCATTTATTGAATTGTGTAAGTCTTTGTTTTTGTATTTGTTTGATTATTATGGCGAATAAAATGTTTGTAAAGTTTGAGCCAAGGAAAAAATCCAAAAAAATTGAAAGTAATGATCTTTATGATGATGATCTTGATGTTTGTAATATTAGTACTAAATCCATGGTTGATGATGATGTAGAGCATGTTAATATAGTTGATGATGATGTAGAGCATGTTAATATAGTTGATGATGATGATGATGAAGATGATATTTTGCATGAAAAAAATGTACCTAATGTTGATGAAGATGTTGATAATGTTGTGCCTTATTTGCATCAAAAGTTTGATAGTTTAGAAGCCGCGGAGAATTTATTTAGAGCTTATGCCTTATGTCGGGTGTTCCTCCTAGGCAACAAATGTCCATTTTTAGCAATTTAAAAGGTGGAGCTCAACATGTTGGTTTTGATGGACAACATGTAAGAAATGTGGTACGTGAGTTTAGAAAGAGCAATTTAGATGTTAATGATGCTCAAGCGGGTTTAGACTTGTTGAATAGGTTGAAAGAAGAAAGTGGTGTGAAATTTTACATTAAAACTTTACTCGATGAAGAACAAAGGTTGAAATGTCTAGTATGGGTTGATCACCGTTGTTTGATGGCATACCAAAATTTTGGTGACGTGGTTGCCTTTGATACCACTTACCGAACTAATAGATATGTTATGCCTTTTGTTCCTTTTACCGGGGTAAATCATCACTACCAATCGGTTGTTTTTGGATTTGCACTAATGAGAGATGAGGTTAAAACAAGTTTTGAATGGGTATTAGGTAGTTGGCTTGAGGCGGTTGAAAACAAACATCCCTTGACTATCATTACGGGTCAAGATCAAGCCATGGTCGGGGCTATTTCATCACAACTACCGAACACCACTCATTTGTTGTGTAGTTGGCACATTAATAACAAATTCCCCGAGAAACTTGCAAGTTACTATTCGAAGGACCCAGATTTCAAAGTTGATTTCAATAATTGCATTTATAACTCATTGACCGAAGATGTGTTTGAGGATAGGTGGAAAGCATTGGTTGTGAAGTATGAATTGGAAGATAATACATGGCTACAAGGATTGTACGGTTTGAAGCATAAATGGATCAAGGCTTTCACTAGAAGCACGTTTTCCGTGGGACAAACAACAACCAGTAGTGGGCAAGCCCAATATGTAATGAACATCCTGCAAAGTCACTGTCATCTCACCCTGCCTCATGAAGAATGTATTAGTCTCATGGCGCCACCTCTCTACCAAGACTGTCACAAGCGCAGTATCATTCTGAAGCACCACATCATTGTTTGCAAACAACCCAAACCCCGTCATGTCCAGTATCTCCTTCTGAGCATCATTCAGAAACCACGAACGCATCAATCTATTACCAGAATAACACTCCAACGTACCCCTATCAACTCCATCCCAAACCTCCTGACTAACATGATAAGCATTATCAAAGATGACTGTCTGACTAATAGGACCCGGTAGTATATCCTCTAGCCTGAAAACATTCACAAAAAACAATGATCAATTCAAATTCAAACCAAATATGCTTTGACAAAGATAACATGAAAACATTAACATTGGTAAACACAAAACGACAACCACAATCTCAAACCAGCCATTATCAAATGCATAAACCTCTAAACATAAACCATTATTGTATTTCCCTAACAAAATAAAGGATGATCAAATCAATATGTAAGTACATAAGCTAACACTGCTTTATCATTAATCTTGACGGCTTTCAGTTAATGCACAACTTCCACTCTATTCCTATCACAAGATATATGCTAAGTAAAATGTTAATATTTGCCATTACAATTTCTCATCTCATTGCGTTAAGTATATAAAAATTACAAAATACCGTGTATTCCCATTTCCAAGTAAAAACAAATCCAATCTAAGCATATTAGCTGACCATCTCATTGTCGCCAATGATACAACCATATTAGCTGACTATCTTCATCCCATACCCTATACCCACTTGGCAGAACTGCATTTTTACATAAAGTTTCGAGAGACATGTGGCTCTTACTCTAATACACACCAAGAGAAGATAGTTACAATGCTACGAATCCCGATTCAGACTACACCATTATCATCAATTATTCACTTAATCTTAACCTCTGAAGACTAAAATCTCTAACACATTCACAATACAACTCTTTCATATCCACATTAAAAGCTCAAGTAACATTTATAAAATACTCAAAAAAACAACTTATTCTTTGTAATTTCACCAAACAAACAAAAGGGCATGCTCCAAATTTCAATACACATTCCAACCCAATTCATTCAAACCGAATTTTAATTACAATACCAATTCATTCAAACAACTTATTCTTTGTAATTTCACCAAACAAACCGAATTTTGCCAAACACATTCATTCGAATTCAACAACAATACCAGTAATTCGACAATAATCATCAACATCATTCCAACCCAATTCATTCAAACCGAATTGTAACCCTAAATTCTCAAATAGTACGAATTAATAATCAATTGGAAGGAATTAATCAACAATTGAATATAAATGAACAAATCCAATTAATTTCAACCCCAATTGTAACCCTAAATTCACAAGTACTACGAACCCTAACCCTAAAAACCCAATTCATTCAAACCCGAATACAACATCAATAAAAACTAATTGATAACGAGACATAACTCGCTTGATAATCTTCCATTGTACGTTTAGTTGCTTGAATCGCAAGAGAAACGCTTGAATCGTAACAGAAACGGTTGAATCGCCCCAGAAATCGCAGGTTGAAATCGCTAGAGGTTTTTAGGGTTTTGTTAGGAATTTGGTTATTCGGGTCGAAAACGGGTTAAGCTGATAATAGTATTGCTTCCCGCCGCTCCGCGGTTATTTTACGCGGAGAGAATTTAAGGGCATTAGGCTAATTAAAGTCTCCGCAATAAAAAAGCGCGGAACAGGGAAGCTCCGCGGAAAATATGTGCGGAGCAGGATAAATTTTTTTTAAATCTTGGCCGTTGGAAAGTTGATCCAACGGCTACAAATGGAATTGTTACTTAATTGGTCCCTGACAATCAATTGTCAGGGACCAGGACCCTATAAAGAACGTCTTTACTATTAATTATTCATTTAGGCCGATTAGCTGATTTAGTTAGTTGTTTTGACTATCGGATTTTTTAGTTGTTTTGACTAGCTATTAGCGGATTGGGTTAGCTGTTTTGACTAGCGAATTCAATTAGATGTTTTATATAAAACTGTTTGGTAATTGGCTATTTGATTTGGTTGTTTGTATATCAATTAAACATACTACAACCATCTAATTGAAAAAGCTACTCAAACTAGTTTTTTGAAAATTAGTTTTTTGAGTCCAAAAAACTATTTCAGTCTGCTAACTACCAAACACTAATATTGGAGGTTTCAAATGGTCAAACCTCTAATTTTTTTCCAAATCTGTAACTTCTAAATAGGGCCTTAATAATTGTTTATACATTTATACGTAATATAATAAACAAATTATGAGATTATTTGTATTTTGCTTAACATCGCATTTTTTATTTTCACTTTCATTCATGATTACTAAATTTTGAAAATAAAAGTGACGGCAATCGTTAGAGTTATTACTAATTTTTTTTATTAAAAGTTAAAAATGAAATTGAAAAACTGAAAATAGAAATTAAATAAAAAAAGATTTAAAGGAAACATGTGCAGGAAATATAAGGCTAATAAATTTGATTCTTAATATTAAGTTATTAATCTACTTTATAGCTAACTTTGAAAATAATTCATTTTTCTTGGATAAATAGTGACAACAATTAATAATATATATTTTTTGAAGTAAAATTACTTGCTTTCATTAAATTGAATCCAAAATCAAAACATCAGAAATAAAGTCTGGAGCAGTAGTTACCCACTCTCGGATGCCTGACAAAGAATGAGTGGCTCTGGCTAACTTGTGAGCTACCTCATTCGCAGACCTAGGAACAAACTCAACTAGCACATCTTCAAAGTGCTTAAATAATTCCACACAATCTAACACAATAGTATGAAAATATGCTCGACCTTGTATCCCCTTACAAGCCTCCGTCAGTGTCTTTGCATCTGTCTCAAACATACAGCGCCTGAGACCGAGTTCTTTTGTCCAGGAAAGTGCCTCTTTCAAACCCACAGCTTCAGCTTCCCTCGGTTGAAGATTAGCTTCAATTTTCTGATTTCTAGCCCGGACAAAACTCCCATTTTCGTTTCTGATGACACTTCCTACACCAATACAACCAATCTCGGTGAAAACAGATGCATCAACATTAATTTTAAACCAACCATGTGGTGGTGGAGTCCATATTCGCGAATTTGAGTTCACTACTTGTTTATACTTGTGCTTGTCTTGCTTGCTCCTTCTCCACTCCGTAATCAAGCTCATTGTTGTTTCCTGTACACCAAACTTTGAGACCCTCACCTTATCCCATACCCATCTGTTTCTCCGATTCCACAGACTCCAACATAACATTACTATCCAGACCAACTTATCCCTTGTGCATGTATTAACCAAGTGTTGTATAAATTCAACAATATCTCCTATATAGCCATTTGCACTAACCTCTTGCAGACCCACCTTCGACCATACTGATCTTGCAAATGAGCAATCAAACAACACATGAGTTGCATCCTCATCTCGAACTAAACACCATGTGCACTTCCTATCGATCTGAACTCCTTTTCCTATTAAAGCCACAACAGTTGGTAGACAACCCCGACTAACACGCCACATAAAGTTGGTAACCTTCCCTGGTAACTCAAGTGACCATAACTTCTTCCAGAATTGTGCATGTGTCCAGTGTTGTTCTCCTTCGAGCTTCCTGTAACAACTCTTTACAGTAAACAAACATGTATCGTCTAACCTCCAAAACCATGAATCATGCATGTTATTCATTGGGATTGGAATACTTATGATCGCTTGCACATCTATCTCATTACAGATATCTCGTAACACTTCAACATCCCAGTTATTCATACCATCCTCCATTAGATTTACAACCCGTATATCTCTTAACTCCTGAGGCATAGGCGTTGCCAGGTATCCATTCTCAAGACATGGTAACCACGGTATCTGCCAGACTTTCGTACTTTCACCATTACCAATTCGCCTTCGACTCCCACACCTAATTATTTCTTGAGATGACAGGATACTTCGCTACATATAGCTAGGATTTGTACCAATCATGGTGTGTAAAAAGTCTGTATCTGGGAAATACCTTGCTTTCATGAAGCTCGTGACTAAAGGGTTGTCATTATTTAACAATCGCCAACCCTGTTTTGCAAGCATTGCAGTATTAAACTTTTGCAGCTCCCTAAAGCCTAAAGCCCCCCTTCCTTTGCAGCACATAATCTATCCCAAGCTAGCCATTTAATTCCTCGACCACTACCTCCACTACCCCACCAAAACACATTCATCTGTCTTTGGATACCATTGCACACTTCAATTGGAATTTGAAACAAATTCATCCAGAAAGTAGGTATCGATTGTGCAGCCGTCTTTAACAAAACCATTTTTCCGCCCTTTGAGATTACCTTGTTTCCCCAACCTTGCCATTTCTGGCTGATACACTCTTTCAGAAACTGAAAAGCATTGTTTTTCCGCTTGCCAACGTACATAGGCAATCCTAGATAATTACCTGGTAAGGCAGCCTCCCTTACTTGTAAAATATCACAGACCTGAGTTCTATTTATGTTCCTCGTGTTTGGACTAAACACCACACTAGACTTCCCGAGATTAATTGCCTGCCCTGATAGGATTTCATATCGCATGAGAATATTTTTCATACTTGTTGCTTCAGAGGCTGTTGCTTTAAAGAAAAAGTAGCAGTCATCTGCAAACAAGAGATGTGAAATAGCTGGAGCACCTCGTGCAATCTTACATCCGTGAATTAATCCCGTTTCTTCATGCCTTCTGATAATTGAACTCAAACCCTCCGCACAAAGGATATATAAATAGGGTGATATAGGATCTCCTTGTCTAATTCCACGCTATGGTATGATGTCCCCAAATTCCACTCCATCTTGTGTAAAACTATATGATACCGTTTTGACACAAGTCATAATTCTGTTAATCCATATGCTATTAAAACCAAACTTTTCTAGCATAGTCTCTAGAAACACCCATTCGAGCCTATCATAGGCTTTTGATATATCAATTTTGAACCCCACCACGCCATTCACTCCCTGTGTTCTTCTTCGGATATAATGATTCAACTCGAAAGCAATCAAGGCATTGTCCGTGAGTAATCTCCCCTCCACAAAAGCACTCTACTTATCCGATATCAAATTTGACAAACACCCTTTCAATCGATTTGCCATAACCTTGGACAAAATTCGAAATAAGACATTGCATAAAGATATTGGTCTCAAATCCGTCATCTGTTTCGTTTGTTTGACCTTTGGTATAAGGCACACCAACGTACGATTAATCCCCGAAGGTAGTTCTCCTGTACTTAAAAAGGCTTGACAAAAACGGACTACATCCCCACCCACGATATTCCAATATGCCTGATAAAAGCCAGGATTTAAGCCATCATGCCCTGGTGATTTATCCAGATGCATAGAGAATACTGCATTCTTTACTTCCTCGTGTGTAACTGGCCTGATCAGCTGATTATTCTGTTCATCTGTAATTTGCTGAACCCTCTCCATCTCTGTTAAACTAGTTGTTTTACCTGCTGTTTGAAATAACTCAGAGAAATAATCAAGGATGATTTGCATAATATCTTCACTTTTCTCCTGCCAAATGCCATTCTTATCCTTCAATCTCGTTAGCTGGTTTTGTTTTCTTCTCCCCGTAGCATATCTGTGAAAGAATTTCGTATTTTGATCACCCTCCCTGAGCCAAAACTGTTTAGCCCTTTGTTTCCAATACACTTCCTGCTGTTCCAATAACTTCAGAAACTCCCAACTAGCCTCGTCATATTTCTTTGCTCCATACCTATCTCTTCTTGATCGGAATTTCCTCATCTCCCTCCTGTAATGCTGAATCTTAATGCGCATGTCTTTCATTTGACCACCTCCCCACTCATCGAGCTTCAAGCAGCAATAATTTACCTTTTCTACAATATTCAATCCCTCAGTGTGCTTCCAACTGTCTTGAATTACTTTAAAACACTGCTCTTCCCTAATCCATACGTTCTCAAATCGAAACCTTTTCACTTTCGGGGCATACACCATTCTGTTAAGCTCAAGAACAAGTGGCATATGATCTGAAGTTGAGACCTCCAAGACTTTAACCGTAGCCTGAGGAAATAAACTTCTCCATTCTGGATTGGCAAGCCCTCTGTCAAGTCTCTCATGTACCCAAGACGCGGTACCTCGAAACCTTTCCCACGTAAACTCATTACCAGTGAAACCCAAGTCAATCAAATTACTTGTATCAATCGCTTCTCTGAACCCTTCTAACAGACTTGTCGGATGTATCCTGTCCCCTTGATTTTCATGATCATACATAAGATCCTTAAAATCACCTAGGATACACCATGGCAACTGCGATTTTCCAGCTAACTCGCGAATTAGATTCCACGACTCCTGTCTTCTATATCTCTCAGGATATCCATAAAAGCCCATATACCTCCACCGCCCAACCTGTGCACACACCACTTCAAAGTCAATATAATGACTACAACTACCCATGATTTGTACCCCCCCTTCGTTCCTCCATATTAGAGCCAAACCCCCTCCATGACCTTGAGCCTCCACACCGAAACAACCAGCAAAGTGAATTACTCTACACACCTCTTCCACCTTTTTCTTATTTACTAACGTTTCAGACAAAAAAAATCAAACTTGGCCTCAGTTGACTTGTGATTTACTTAAGAAATCGAACTGCTCGTGGATTGGCCAGCCCACGACAATTCCATACTAGAAAACTCATAATACTCGGTGGGCTTGTTGTCCAAGTCCCGCCCCAAGCAAGTTTTTTGGCTCCTCTGATCCATTTACACCTTCCCGAGTTGTTTGTTGAGGCCCATCCAATTGCATATTTATAGGCCCAGAGGTACTTATTATTTGCTCCTTTTCCATCCTTTTCCTTTTTGTTTCTATTACCATAGTTACATTATCTAAATTACCGTTCAAATTTGAAATCTCTCCCTCCTGATAACATGGTGTAATCACAATCGTATCATTATCCCCACTTTTTTTGCGCACCACATTCGTTGTTTCCGTAAATCTCGCCATCACATTCTCCCTTCTAGTAACCGTCGAATGGTGCCCTGTACTACCACCAGATTCCGTCCACCCGTTGCCGGAATCCACATTTCTCAACCATCTTTCCCCTACATTATTCTTCATGTTTCGATTTGGTGCCCTCAGCCAGACCCCATAAGCTCGTTCAATCTCCTTCTCTGGGTTAGCATAAACAAAGATGCATTCCCTTTCTGTATGTCCCACAATCCCGCACACAAAGCAGAAGTTACCCATTCTTTCATACTTGAAATTAACACAATTCCAATTCCCCCCTTCCCTCTTGATTTTCATACGTCTCTTTAAAGGTTTTTGAATATCCATATTAACTCGAATACGAATAAAAGGTCTCCACATACCATCCAAACTTGCAGGATCAAATTTAATATACTTTCCTAAATACGTACCAATGCTTTTCAGAATGTTTATGATATGAGTCCCTTAGGGACGTCATAAACCTGCACCCAGATGTCCACCTCGTTCAATTTTACAAGGTGTGGATCCTCCGTTTCCGCCATCTTATGATACAAAAGTATGTTCTGTTCGAACGACCAAGGCCCCCCATCAATCACCTTCTTTAAATCCATGATATGATAGAAGACAAACGAATATCTGCAACCTTCTATATCATGTATCTCCATACCCTCCTTAGGTCTCCACAAAGATGCAATTACATTCCTCATTGCCGGAAAATTTATATTTTTCTCCGTTAAGAATCGCCCTACCAACACAAAAGTTTCCCTGTTCTCCTGAATTTCCCCTTCCCCAACCACGATCCCTCCATCCTCTTCTTCCTCAAGCGTTAACCTTGCATACATCTGCTCCAGATTTGAATTGTTCTGCGCCATAGATTGTAAAAACTGACTAAAAAATGCTCTAATAGGAATGACTAAAACTTGTCACCAGAACAAGACTAAAACCAGGCACATAAAGACATGGACGTTGTAACGTGTTACCCTTCTTTTTGGTTTATTGTGTCATTATTTTGCATATCAAAACTGATGCAATGAATTTCTCTGTTTTGAAACTTTGGTGTCCAGATTCATTTTGTAACGGTAGAGTTATTGCAGCAAGCTAAGAGGGAGGCTTGTAATCAGCTCCATGTTTCTTGTTATTTTCTTGAATGCACACGCTCCCTCTGAGCCTATATAAGGTGTTGCATAACAATTAATAATATTTAATTGAATGGGGAAGTAGTGATGACATTTAATACTAAATATTCTGATTTAATTTCATTAACAGTTGTCATCAGGATTTAATATCAATTATAGTTTTTGTCAGGATTTAATCCCTATCAAGACTTAGAGCGATTTAAATGCCATCAGGACTTAACCACACATTGGTCCATCGTGATTTAAATGCCATTAAATTCTGACACTGTTAAATTAAATCAATAAATAATATTAAATAAATAGGTAATAAAATTCCTCGCCCAGGTCGCCTCGCGTACGCGAGACGCCGAGACATTCGCCCAAATCGCCCTTCGACCCGACCCGAGTCAAAGTATATAGTAAAGGTACTACCGACTCACCCTCACAACTTGTGATTACCACATTTAATACACTTCAAGAAATCTACTCTCAGGTGTATTGGGTTCCCGCTATAGATGAATCATGATGGGCTATCAGTCCCATCCCCAACCTCGACTTAAGGACAACTGCATGCTCAAGTCCTTTAGTCAAAGGATCAACTATATTATCCTGAGTTCCAATGAACTCTATACCAATAATCCTTTCAGACATTAGGCCCCTTCTAGACTTAAGTCTAACTTGGATGTGTCTGTTGGAACGTCCGATATATAAGACTGCGTTTTATGATAGAAATTAAAGAGTTCGAAAAGAAGATTAACCTTAATCGCTATGGCGCAAGCGATTCAATTCCACGTCTTCTACTGAATTCCTTGATTCCCTTTGAGCGAAGTGTGGCCTTCGATCTCCCAAAGTTTCCTCTCCTCAAAGCCTCGAAATTCCAAAACCCTAGCTGCGTGCGGCTGCTCTAGGTCTCAATTTCGATTTCTGTTGTGTAACCAGCTTTAAGGAGAACTAGAATATATATAGGCTTAAGTAGGGATCATGGACAATTATGTCGGGCCTTCCAATGACATTCTGAGTCAAGCCCAATGTCATTAAATATTAATTCAATCCACTAAAGAATTAATATTTGCACTACCGTTCCTAATACCGCAATTCTTTCATTATTTAATTCGGCTCCTATATTATTTGCTTATTAAATTCTCCACATTTAAGATATCGCATGTCCATTAATTAAATTAATCAATGAGAATTAATTTAATTAATATCTTATTTATCCTTGATCATCCACTCAACCTTATAATTATTTCAGAAATTAATCTGCCTGCAGGGCTTCACATAATTATTTTTATGAGCTTTCAAGAGGACATCATCAACCCAAATATTATCAGGACATGGATTCCTTCTGTAATTAATATCCCACTCTGCATGCAATGTCATTGCTCAAAACATAATATTATAATTAATAATTAATTACATCTTATATGAATCAAAGCATGTGCATTGCATACAAGTGTCAATCACTACATCCGGATTAAGAACCTAAGCAATAATAATATCATAGAATCTTAGTTGTTCTTAACTGTCAGAGTAGAAGAACAATTCTAATATTTTGATCATGTTCAATATACACAAAGTATACAAGTATTATTCAATAGTCAAGATAAACTATTCCCAAATAATACTTCAGTCATTCCAGTGGTTTGTCTAATACCACTTAAACTGTGAACCTTTATTATATTATATACATACACTGATAATCTAATCTTCTATTATCCCATTTGATACTAGATTATCCATAATATATAATAAACAGACAATGTAATAATATGCAATCAAGATTCTCAATAAAATGGACATTGTTATATACTTCAAACGAATAGTCAGTATAAAACCCAACAATCTCCCACTTATACTCAAGCTATTCTTTGAGTATATCAGTGTTTATTACAATCAATCCACTACTAGTTTAAATAACTACTATGTGACCAGACATCTGACTCTTATCGCCTCCACGTATTCCTCAAAAGCCTTAGCTGATAAGCACTTCGTGAAAGGATCTGCTCGGTTCTCCTTTGATGATATATCGGTCACAACAATATCTCCTCGCTTAACGAATTGTCGTATAAGGTGATACTTACGCTCGATGTGTTTTGCTGCTTTATGTTCTCGTGGTTCCTTTGTATTTGCAACAACACCAGTGTTGTCACAATAAATTGTGATATGCCGTAGCAAATCAGGAACTACATCCAAATCCAGCAGGAAGTTCCTGAACCATACTGCCTCTTTGGCTGCCTTAGAGGCTGCCACGTATTCGGCTTCCATGGTTGAGTCTGCGATGCATTTCTGATTCACACTCCTCCATATTACGGCTCCACCTCCTAAAGTAAAAACACAACCCGAGGTTGACTTCCACTTATCCCTAACTGTCTGTAAATCTGAATCGGTATATCCCACATGCAACAAGTTTGAGGCCTTGTAAATTAACATATACTTCTTAGTCCTTCGCAGGTACTTAAGTATTGTTTTTACTGCACTCCAATGTTCCTGACCTGGATTAGACTGATATCTACTGACCATGCCCACGACAAAGCAAATATCAGGCCTCGTACATAACATCGCATACATTAAGCTTCCACATGCTGAAGCATAAGGAACTGCTTTCATGTTCTCTATCTCTTTAGGTGTCGTAGGACACTGCTCCTTCGATAGAGAAACTCCATGTCTAAAAGGTAAATTACCCTTCTTAGAGTCCTGCATGTTAAAACGAGCAAATACCTCATCAATGTAAGGTTCTTGAGATAAAGCCAACATCCTTTTCTTGCGATCTCTTATTACTTTGATCCCAAGGATGTATGTGGCTTCACCTAAGTCCTTCATTTCAAATTGTTTGAACAACCATGCCTTAATTGATGACAACATCTCTACATTGTTTCCAATGAGTAAAATGTCATCTACATATAGCACTAGAAAAACCACTGCATTTCCCTCACTCTTCCTATGCACACACGCTTCGGTTGGACTCTGATCATATCCATATGACTGGACTGCTTGATCAAAATGAATGTTCCAATACCTGGAAGCTTGTTTCAGTCCATAAATAGACTTCTTAAGCTTACACACTGGATTCTCTTGGCCTTCCTTAATGAATCTCTCTGGTTGCTGCATATAGATGGTTTCCTCAAGACTTCCATTAAGGAAAGCTGTCTTGACATCCATTTGCCAAATCTCATAATCGAGATGAGCTGCTATAGACAAAAGAATCCGGATTGACTTAAGCATAACTACCGACGAAAAGGTTTCCTCATAATCGATCCTTTCTTTCTGAGTATACCCTTTCGCAACAAGTCTTGCCTTCCAGGCTTTCACCTTTTTATCAGATCCTCTTTTTCTCTTGTAGATCCACTTACATCCAATGGGTTTTACACCTTTGGGTGGTTCCACGAGCTCCCAGACTTGATTGGAATATATAGATTCCATCTCAGATTTTATAGCCTTATGTCATAGATCTGCATCCTTATCTTGTAGTGCTTCTTCGTATGTCCTGGGATCCTCATCATGTTCACCAGATACTAAGTCCGAAGATTCTCCCAAAAACATGAATCTCTCAGGTTGTTGAACAACCCTCCCACTACGACGAAGCACTGGTGCGGTACTAGTGATAGGTTGTGAATTTACTTGTGGTTGTTCTACTTGTACTATCGGCACATTAGGATTATTTGTTCCTCCCACTAATTCCTCTAAAACAACAGTACTCATGGGTTTGTGGTTCATTATATAGTCTTCCTCTAAGAATCTAGCATTGGAGCTAACAATGACATCCCGATCCTTAGGACTATAAAACAAATATTCTTTCGTTCCAATGGGATAGCCCACAAATAGCCTCACTTCTGTATGAGAATCTAACTTAGTTGCGTTCTTGTTCAGCACATGTGCTGGACAACCCCAAATCCGAATGTGTCTTAGACTTGGCTTGTCACCAGTCCATAATTCTATCGGAGTCTTAGGAACCGACTTAGAAGGTACTAGGTTCAGAAGGTAAGCCGTTGTTTCTAAAGAATGTCCCCAGAATGACTTGGGTAAATCTGAATAACTCATCATCGATCTAACACTCTCCAACAGAGTCTAGTTCCTTCTCTCTGCTACACCGTTCTGCTGTGGTGTGCTAGGTGCAGACAACTGGGATGTGATCCCATGTTCTGATAAATATTCCCTAAATTCTCCAAGAAGGTATTCACCACCACGATCTGATCGTAGTGACTTGATACTTTTACCAAGTTGTTTCTTCGTTTTAGCTTTGTACTCCTTGAATTTATCAAAGCACTCAGACTTACGGCGCAACAAGTAAATGTACCCATATCTTGAATAATCGTCAATGAAAGTGACGAAATACTCATAACCACCTCTTGCTTGGATATTCATAGGTCCACATAAATCAGTATGAACCAACTCTAACACTTCTTTAGCTCTATTCCCCTTTGCTTTAAAAGGCCTGTTAGTCATTTTACCTTTCAAGCAAGATTCACATACTGGAAATGACTCCACTGCCAATAAGCTTAAAGGCCCGTCTACTACCAGTCTTTGAATCTTCCTCAAGTTAATATGACCTAATCTTAAGTACCAAAGAAGTGTTTGGTTCAAACTAGAAGGTTCCTTTCTTTTATTAGTGATAAAAGATGTGTTATTTAATACCCTATGTTGCAATTGTAGTGCAGGTTGAGATTGTCTAGGATTAATAATGTACAAATTGTCTTGCAATGTACCAGAACATATAACTTGTTTATTCATCATAATAGAAACATTACGATCCAAACAAACATTATAACCATCCAAAGCAAGTTTAGAAACCGAAATCAAATTCCTTCTAGAAGAAGGTACATAAAGACAATTGTTCAAAACCAAAATCTTATTACAACCAAAAGATAAAGTAACGTCTCCCACTGCAACTACTCCTACTTTTTTAGCATCACCCATGAACACATATATCTCGCCATCTCTAAGCATTCTGGATTGATGGAACCCCTGCATAGAATTACAAACATGGTCAGTGGCTCCTGTATATACACACCAAGTGCTCGTAGATATAGCCACTATATATGTTTCCGTAACTAGAGAAAAAGACATACCAGTTTTGTTCTTCTTAGAAAGAGGACAATCATGTTTCTGGTGACCCGACTGCTTGCACCTGAAGCACTTGCACTTAGGCTTCTTCACAGCATTCTGAACTCCCAATGGTTTCACAACTTTCTGTTCCTGAGCCTTTTTCTTCTTCTTCTTGCCTTTCGGTTTAGAAGAAGAACCTTTCCCAGTCACATTCACTTGAACATTCTGCTGAAACAATCCTTCAGCTCTGTCAGAAGTTCCGCAAGACTATACAACCTCTTGTTCATGTTGTAATTCAAGCGAAACTGCTCAAAACCTTTGGGCAAACTCATAAGGATGATATCGATTTGCGTTTCCGCATCAATCTCAGCACCAAGGACCTCTAGTTTATTTATATGAGACATCATTAAAAGAACATGGTCCCTTACAGGTGTTCCTTCATCCATCTGAGTGTTCATTAGAGATTTCATTGTTACTTGCCTAGCAGCCCTATTCTGATCTCCGAAAAGTTCCTTGAGATTAAAAAGCATATCCCCAGCAGTGGCCATGGCCTGATGCTGATGCTGCAAAACACCCGACATTGCTGCTAGAATGTAACATTGCGACATCTCATCTACCTTAATCCACTTCTTATAATACTCCTTATCCTCATCCGGAGCATCGGCAGTAGGCTGATCCAGTTTGGGTTCAATAGTACAAAATTTGTACTCCTCAGCAGTCAACACTATGTCCAAATTGCGTTTCCATTCAATATAGTTAGGTCTGGTAAATTTGTTATCCTTAAGTATGGTGAAAAGTGGATTAAAGCCCATTCTATCCTGAGAATCATACATATATATAACACATAATTAGAATGTCGCACATAAAAACTTATTACCTATAGACTCCTCTAACTATTAATTAAGATTAATGTACTAACACTTAAACACCATAAGTATCTGGTACGCCACGATGGGTGACATATATACCACCTATATTTGTTTAAATGTTACTTCGGTCCTATTACTAAATAGTATGCCACGTTAGGGTGGTCTCTTACTACCTTTCATAGCTAAGTGTATATCATTATTTAAATCTTAAATCGATCCCTTAAATCAGACCTTTCCGTTTGATGTATCAATGGATAAATCCCAGATATTTTTTGGAGAAGTCACTTCAGTCTTGCTTGATACCCAACAACCTAGTCAGAAATATCCATTATCAACCTCAATCAAGGAGTGTCCAATTAGTTTCTCGAATTCTATGAAACTTGGTATGTCATGTTGGGGTGATCTTACCTTTCAATATTCGTGATTAATTTAAGAAGTTTGTTCTAGTAATATCCTTAACACTACCAGACACCATAAATCATACGCCATGATGGGTGATATATATACAATTCATAATTGTCTTAGTGTAAAATTACATACAAACAATAATGGATGACCATGGGACTTAATATCAAATTAAACCCCTCTCCCACTTAGTATTTTACTTGTGAGGATTTTAATCTAGATGCATCGTCCTATGTTATTTATTCGAAGTCCACATGTATCACAAAGAACAATACAAACCACGTATAACATAACAAGATACACATCATAATTAAACATAATAAACATAACCCTATGTCAATGTCGTTCTAGAATACTAAGGTTAGTATCACATGGCATGAAACACATATAAGGCACGTATAATAGCAATAATCAAAACAAGTGGATAATCAATATGTAAAACATATTAATAAACCATCCACTATTATGGCCCAAAGAAAATTGCCCGAAAATCATTCGGTGAAAACTTCGGGTTGCTGTTTGGAGACCTAAATGAGCTCGAATGGCCAAAAAACATAGCTCAGAATGCTATTAGTTTTGAAAAGTAGCTCGTTTCCTTTCCGAAAAGATATTACATGCCCTTATCCGACACTGTTTGCAAATTCTGGACAGTGGCACAGCAGCAGAACCAGCTAGCCAGCAGCAGAAATTCTGGGCAGAAAATCAATTAAAACGCAGCAGAAAATTGTCCTCTTTTCGGCTCCAAACCATGATTCTTTTTAATCGTAAGCAATACATGGATACACAAATCCAATAACGATTACAAATAAAATAGGGCTAATACAATCTAATTGTAAAACATATTCTATTACAACAAATCATAATCGTACTCGAATATACATCAGATTACAAGATTACAAACCAATAACACAAATCAAAAGAACATACATGATCGACCCTCGTGATTTACAATCGCATAAATTAATAATCACGATAAACCACGTGGGATCCAATCACATAATAAATAACCACGATAAACCATGTGGGATCCAATCATATAATTATAAAACATGGCCATAATAGTGGATAACAACCTGCATCACAAAATACATACGAGCAACCACTATATACATGCATATATAATTACGGCATGGACATCATATCATAAAATGCTGAACCCTAGAACCGGCTCTTGATGCCAATTGTTGGAACGTCTGATATATAGGACTGCGTTTTATGATATAAATTAAAGAGTTCAAAAAGAAGATTAACCTTAATCTCTACAGCGCAAGCGATTCAATTCCACGTCTTCTACTGAATTCCTTGATTCCCTTTGAGCGAAGTGTGGCCTTCGATATCCCAAAGTTTCCTCTCCTTAAAGCCTCGAAATTCCAAAACCCTAGCTGCGTGCGACTGCTCTAGGTCTCAATTTCGATTTCTATTGTGTAACCAGCTTTAAGGAGAACGAGAATATATATAGACTTCAGTAGGGATCATGGACAATTAGGCCGGGCCTTCCAATGACATTCTGAGTCATGCCCAATGTCATTAAATATTAATTCAATCCACTAAAGAATTAATATTTGCACTACCATTCCTAACACCACAATTCTTTTATTATTTAATTTGGCTCCTATATTATTTGCTTATTAAATTCTCCACATTTAAGATATCGCATGTCCATTAATTAAATTAATCACTGACAATTAATTTAATTAATATCTTATTTATCCTTGATCATCCACTCAACCTTATAATTATGTCAGAAATTAATCTGCCTGCAGGGCTTCACATAATTATTTTTATGAGCTTTCAAGAGGACATCATCAACCCGAATATTATCAGGACATGGATTCCTTCTATAATTAATATCCCACTCTGCATGCAATGTCATTGCTCAATACAAAATATTGTAATTAATAATTAATTACATCTTATATGAATCAAAGCATGTGCATTGCATACAAGTGTCAATCACTACATCCGGATTAAGAACCTAAGCAATAATAATATCATGGGATCTTAGTTCTTCTTAACTGCCAGAATAGAAGAACAATTCTAATATTTTGATCATGTTCAATATACACAAAGTATACAAGTATTATTCAATAGTCAAGATAAACTATTCCCAAATAATACTTCAGTCATTCCAGTGGTTTGTCTAATACCACTTAGACTGTGAACCTTTATTATATTATATACAAACACTGATAATCTAATCTTCTATTATCCCATTTGATACTAGATTATCCATAATATATAATAAACAGACAATGTAATAATATGCAATCAAGATTCTCAATAAAATGGACAATGTTATATACTTCAAACGAATAGTTCAGTATAAAACCCAACATTCTATTTGTCTTAGCATTATACTTTTCACTACTGATCTTGTCGATAGTTGTACGGCTATCACAATGAACAGGAATTGCTGGAAGCGGTCTACTTACTACATGTAACACTGATATAAGTCCATGTAACCATTCAGCCTCCGTCCCTGTGGCATCTAGTGCACACAACTCAGCCTCAAAAGTAGACCGAGTAATCAAAGTCTGTCTAGTAGACTTCCAGGATATTGCTCAACCTGCTAGGGTAAACAAATATCCGGTCACTCCATTGGTACCAGATTTCTTATCTATCCAACTTGCATCACTATATCCCTCGAGTACACCAGGGAATCTCCGATAATGCAAACCAAGGGAAATAGTTCCCTTAAGATATCTAAGAACTCTATCCAGTGCCTCCTAATGAGTCTTGTTCGGACAACTTGTATATCTAGCTAGCTTAGACACATAATAAGAAATGTCTGGTCTAGTCATGTTTGCAAGATATTGCAAACTCCCAATAATCTGAGAATACCTTAACTGAGACACATGAACTCCTGAACTATTCTTGACAAGGGCAACTTTAGGATCATACAGTGTAGTAGCGATTCTACAATTTGAATAACCATACGTCTCAAGTATTGATTTCTCTATATAATGAGATTGTGACAAGGTTATTCCATCAATTGACTGAGTCAACTGATCCCAAGAATCACACTAGCCTCACCCATATCCTTCATTTCAAAGTGCCTTTTCAAGAAACTTTTTTGTCTCGTTAATAATCTCAATATTGGTTCCTGTTAGGTCCTGATATGTTTGTAGAAGGGGGTTGAATACAAACTATACTGTTTAATCGAATTTGTTTGTTTGAAGATATAACAATTTAAGAACAAATTAATGCGGAATAAACTGAAACAATATTCAAGTTAAATATAACTTATATTAAACTTGAGGAATGTTACAATTTGATTACAGATTACAAATTTCTTGATAAAACAAACCTAGAATAAATTCGACATGAATTTATCTATTTTTGTAATAAAAAGGATCGAATACTAAAAAGTAGTTCGATATAATTTCTAGGGATTATGATCCGCTAGATTGTCAAAGCAGTACAAGTGATACAATTCTTATGGATTAAATGTTAAGAACAATACAAGAATTTAATCACTGGAAGAATTTGAATAGCTCGGACAGTTGAAGAAGTTAAGACAGAATGAAGAATGTAATGTTGTTTTGCTTTTCTGTCTTTTGTCTTGAATGTTCTGTAATGATAAGTACTGTCCAATTGATCACACAATTTGTATTTAACAAACTGAATTCTTTGTATTCCACGCGCCATATTTTTCTTTGATTTGCATAAGGAAGACTCTCGGGAAGACTTGAAATTGGCTTGGGAAGACTATCGGGAAGACAAGCATTTACCTTGGGAAGACTATCGGGAAGAGAAACAATTAGCCTAGGAAGACATTCGGGTTAAGTCTTCCTAGTTAAAAAACTAAGTCTTCCTAGTTCATTTCTATTCTAATTTAAATAATTATCAAAGTAAATTATGTATTAAATTAATTCTTTACAGAATTAAGTTAATAAATAATTAACTTAGTAGTAATAATTATTTATAAAAGAATAAAATATAATTCCTTGTCTTCAAAATTAATTCTTGAACCACTAAAAATTAGATGAAGAAATAACATTTTTAGAACGTTGACACTCAATGTACTGTCTGGTTCATGAGTGACTAACGACAATGTTTGTTCTTCATCTGTTTGACTTTAAGCAGTGATCCACTTTCATTTTCCCTTTTCCTTGAACTCTGTAACCTGTATCTTTGCTGTCACATCTTGAAATCTCTGTCACTTTAATAAATCCACTGAGTTTGAATACTCCACTGAGGCTTGATCAATAAATTGAACTTCTTTCAATGTAGAATTACTTCAAGTCTGTAGATGACTTTAATCTTCATTCTTTGACAAATATTATCTTCTGAGATTCCTGTGACATATGACTTTTATTATTTACTTATTACATCCTATTTTATGTTGAGTAGAATCCTCTATGATTACAAATAGGCCTATACATATGCCTTTCAATCTCCCCCTATTTGTTTGTTAGACAATAACAATCAAATACCTCTAGAGGATAACTCAACTAAAACAAGAAAAGATATGACTTTTAAGAGCCAAGTAAATAACAAAGAAAGTTCTGGATTATATTTAACAATTTTCAGATTCAAACAATAAAGATAAATACAAGATAGATGTTCCTCTAGTCTGAACAAATGATTACATTTTCCTATCTTGATTCACCTATGCTCTAAACATATAACATTTAGAAATTGAGCTATCTTCATCATGCCTCAATCTCTAATTTCACCTTCTTCAGCTTCTTGCAAGGTGTCTAGAAGATCTTTGTCAAGGACATGATCACTTTCAGAAGCAACACCACTTGGCTTGATTGGTTGAGAACTGATCTTCTTCAATCTGTTCTTCATCTGAGAATACCTTAGAACTTTTTCAGTGCAATAGTCTGAGATCATATCAGCAACCTCAGACTTATCTTCAGTGGTAAACCCAGAAGTTCTAAGAAGATTCTCCAACTTCACCAGTTGCATAGCAGTTTGTAGCTTCAAAGAATCAGGATCCAGCCTTACTGTCTCCAAAGTTGTACCTCTATAGATTTTGACTTCATATGGGAAGTGTAAAACTTGAGGGCTGGCCTTCATTGTAGAATCTCTCAGCCTGTCATAGAGAAGTTCATTCAAGCAGGAAGATCTTCTCACCTTACTCATAAGAATCCAAAGCTCTGAGAGAGATCTTCTTTCCAGGAGTTCAAGAGAGACGGTGAATGACCTTTCAAGTACACTAGAAACATAGATATACAATTCCTATCTTACTTGATCAAATACGGATGTAATCCTAAGGATATCTTCCTTCAAAGCCTTCATGAACAATGAATTGTCTGGTACCACCATTGTTAGTGCCTCTCTGAGGGATATCAAACATCTCCCTTGCCTTGTCTCACTTGCTTCCTTGCTTCATCCCAATATCCAATCTCCTCTCCTTAACATGAATACTATGAAGACGTTGTTTGTCTTCATGTTCAGCTTTTTGAATCTTTAGCTTTTGAGATATGATGTCGGAGACCTTGGCATTCTCATCCTCCTTTCTCTTGAGATCTGCTTGCTGTTTCTTCAGCTCTTTCTGAAACAAAGGATCATGTGTATACAGATCAGCTTCATCCTCCCAATCATCAAAGTTGGCCGCCTCCTCAACCTCCTCCTCACCAATGGGTTCTTCAGGTATAGTCTTCTCCAGATCACCAGATGTATCAAATTGAAAATCATCATGTTCACCATGGTAGTAGTAGGCATCATCAAAAGCATACTCCTTCAATGATTGTTTCTGTTTACCCTTTCCTATATCTTTTCCAGAAGCTCCTCCAGCTTCTCTTTCTCCTCCTTTCTTCTCCCCCTTAGTTGAGGAATCCTCTACAGATTTAACAGTAGAAGCTTCAGGATTCACCTCACTAGATCTCCTTATTTCTCCCCCTTCTCTTCTATCTCATCCATCTCCTCCATGATCAGCATCGTCATAATTATCATCATCATCATCATCTCCCTCAAAGAATGTTCTTTGTTCAGCTGTAGGTTGATGTGAATTCTTTATCATGTAGTACAAGTGCTTCATTCCCTCATTCAGATGCTCCATTCCTCCTTCAATCCTCGACATCCTTTCTTCATTAAACGTTTGATTTTCATCAGCTATTTGCAGAATAAAGTCCACCTTGGCAGAAATAGAAGCAATCTCCTTGACACTCTCTGATATTTGAGCATTTGACGTTGTAAGATCAGAGATGTCTGAAGCCACGAGTACTTGAGATTGTTGAATTGAGTTGATCTTTGGTAGGAGAGATGTCTTCAAACCTTCAATGTCATCTTTAATCATACCCAACTGATTTGTTACAGAGGTGGAAGAAGAAGACCGTTCAACCACTTGTGCTTTAAGAATTTCTTTTTCAGCCTGGGTTTCTGGCAATTGTTTCTGTAGAGCAGCTATCTGGGTTAACAACAAAGCAGTGTTTGTGTCAGTGTGTGCACTCACCTCAATTGCTCTCGGTGGGGTTTCACTCAACTCACGTGCTTGTGTATCACTCCGTATTTGACTCTCATCTCTAACAACTAGTTGTCTCTCCAAATTTTCTGATGATGTACCTGCATAAGAAATCACCCTAGCCCCTTCAAGAGAGGTCAGTGGTGGTGTAATGGGAGTTCGCAAATCCCAATCCCTGGTTGAGTCTATCAAAATATTTGACATTGTAAACTGAATTGCTTCAGTGACAGACTCACCTGGTTGCCTTTCACTTTCACCAGGGTAAACTGCGAGTGAAAAATCCCTTAACGAAGCCAGAGATGTTCCCTCTAGAAGGGGAGAAAATGATTCTATTAAGGGTGGCTGATAATCAGTTTTTCCCTCTGATGCCTGTAAAGGCACTTCTACCGTGACTATGGTTGGTACTGTATCAAAATCAAAATTAAAGTGCTCTCCTAGCATAGTGTCATGAGTATCATCTATTGGTATATATTCTCCCATTGTGAGTAATGGGAGTGTACTAGACTCAGTACAAGATGCCATGGCTCTATGGCGAATTTCAATAGATTCATCCTGTTGAGAGGATGTCTCCAGAGATTGTTCAGTGGCCATATCAATGTCCATATCCTGTTGAGAGGATAAGGATGGGCTTACAGATGCCTCCCTATAGGTTTTTCTTTTCTTTAGTGGTGGAGACAGAGCTGTGGGAACACTCAATGTAGTTTCTTCTCTAACACTCCTTTGACTGGTTTGTAAATTAAGCTCAGGTTGTTGGTTAGAAGTGTTTGACTCTCTGTTTGGCTCAATGACCTGTGATAGAGATTGAGGTTCTACAACCTCTTGGTCAGCCCTACCAACCACTTGAGTTTCAATCAAAGTACCAGAAGAAGAAGATCCAGGGTTAGGAATAACTACCTGTAGTGGAACTGGATGTGGCTGAGGAACTTGTTCACCAAAGATTGGAAGATTAATGAATTGACTCATCAATGGTGAAATAAGAACAGGTGTGTTTAGAAATTTGAGTGAACAATCCAGTCTGGTGTAGAATTTGGAATCAGTGGTTTGGGAGGTTTCAAATCTGGCATTCCTAAACAGCTCTACCTGCTCAGCAGTAAGTAGATGATTTATGATAAGAGTGAGAAAACGAGGGTACCAACATTTCACTTTCACATGATTATCAAAATCTCTCCTAGAGTGAGCAAGTCTGTTGATCATAACATTCCAAAGAATCTCACCAAAATTTAATCTACGACCAAATACAATAGCATAAGCAATATATTGATTTAAACTGGTAATGCCATGAAAGTTTGTTTTTGTGCAATTACCAAATACTTTTGCTATTGTATCAAAGAACAGATCCCATTCCCTAACAAGAAAGCTTTTTGACAATTTAACCATTTGTAGGGGCCCCTGATAATGAATATGTTAGGATTTATAGGTGATAGCTATGAGTCAACTTAACTAGATACTTTTTAATGATTAATTTTATTAAGTATGAACATACTGTCACAACCAGAGTATGTTCTTGTAACCACTTTATTTGTTGTTAAATAAGAGTTTAAGTACATCTTGGTAGAAGTTCATTTATTTGTTCAAGCCTCAAGAAGTGCTCAAGAAGGACAACAAGAATAAATGTTACTGTCATAGCACTGATAGTAAGGTTACAAGAAGACAACATGTTGCAAGTCACGACAGTACATTCACTCTGACAGAAACATTGGCGGAAGCCCTCAGACAACAACTTTACCTTAGCCTGACAGCAAGCTTGGAAATCCTGACTGCACCTTATGCGGGGATTTCTTACTGTCACCAAAAGCGCATTCTTGTGACAGCAAGCTTAACCATCAGGATACTGTCATGAATGGATAATATTTGTATTGGGGATCTACCCAGTCAAACATGTGAAAGTTTGGATGTTCAAGAAACAAGCGTGCTGCAGTATCCCAACACTGCACCAAGTCTACAAGACTACGACCGAAGCTTGAGAGATTGTAATAACCCCAAATTTTGGACTTAGTTAAAATTTTTTTGATGAATAGTAAATGTTGATGAATAGTGAATTTGTTGATGACAAATATTTTTAGACCACACTATATGGAAGACATGGAATGAATGTTTCGAAGTTATATTAGTGATGTATAAGGAGAATAAGGGGGTGGTATTGTATTATAACTTTAAATGACTTTTATTGACTTCTAAAAAATCAATGACTTTTGTTGATTTGATAAACTTTTAATGACTTTTATGGAGTTTGTATATTTCATCAATACTTTTACAGACTTTTTTATATTGACTTTTGAGGAGTTTTACTTACATCTAATGATTTTTGATTGATAACTTATATTAATATGAATATAAAATTATAAATACGTAACATATAGAAAAAGGTAATAAATAATAAGTTTATATTAAAAATTATATAACAAGAAGATCGAATTATTGATATTTCATCAATATTTTTTTTATATACAATTGTAATATAAATTATTATTAAATTATTGATTTTTAATTTTTAATCTTGGATATTTGTATGTAGAAGAATTTTAAACTTTCAAAGGTTTATCATCTAACCGAAGGATATGCAATGTGTCCCCGTAAACGTAAACTTTAGACAGTAAGACTTTAATGTCTGAAAATAAACATCCTGAACTTCAAGCTCACGTTAGAGAAAAGACGACATTAAAACTAAGAAAATAGAATTTTTAAGTAAAGTAAAAAAATTTACAACAAAATCTAAATGAAAAGAAAATTATATAATTAATAATTAATACAAATAGAAATCCAACCAAAGGGGATCCCTTTGCTTAGACTCGTCAAATATCCAAATGGTATAAAATCAAGTAAAAAGTACAATTCTAACCTCCAACATCAATAAAATTTAATTAAATTTAAAATTAAAAAAAAGATAAGTAAAAAAGGACTCAATAAGTTTTTTTGCAAATGAATATGTGTAAATATATGAACATTAAGAATCTTAACATTCAAAATAAATACACAATAATTAATCTTAAATCAAAACTAAAAAGATAGTAGAAGATAAAAACTTTCAATTTAAAAAGTAAATCAGTTAAATCAAAGAGATAATATTTGACAAAAAAAATCAAAGGGATAATAACCATTGTTCATAATTTAAGAGAGAAGATATTCTATTTGTGAAAGAGAAATGACAAAATTCTGAAATAAATGAAATTGAAGAAAATAAAATAATAATTTAAAAGTCATGGAAAATCTTACCCCAAACCTCATGACTTTTCACATTAGATCTCTAGTTATATTTTAAGTTAAAAGTCATTAAATGTAATTGTCATTCTAAATTCATGACTGTTTGAATAACAATCTACTTTTAAAGAGTTGTTAAAAGTTTAAATTGAATAACACCTTACTTTTAATGACTTTTTGAAAGTTGTTAAAAATCTTAATTCAATAACACCATACTTTTAGATACTCTTTAAAAGTTAAAATTGAATAACACATGACTTTTAAAATCCTTAAAAGTCATTAAAAGTTGGTATTGAATACCACCCCCTAAGTGAATGTAAACGCGATCAGAATCGGGAGATTCCAACTTTAAATTTTGATCACTATTCATCGAACAATCAAGGATGTATTGATTTGATCGTTTTGAGAAAGTATGTAGAATGAGAAATCCATGATCATATATTTAGTCAAGGTAATGGGAAGATCAAGGAAGTATCTCCTAACATTGGTACAGAGAAACGTTTTTAAAATCACTAGAACCTATCGCGAAACAAAAGCGTAACGAATTATGGATTAAACCCTAAACGAAGGGGAAGTATCATATAAGATCATCAAGTGCAACATATAAGAGGATTGATGATACGAGAAATGACATAAGCATGACACAGGAGGATGACATAGGTGTGACAAAGTGATGACAAGGTGATGAATCACCACCTTGTCACCACTTTCACCACAAACCACAACAAGTTGACATGTGGAAAGGGGGTGACTAAACTAAACCATAACCACACAAATTGGATGCATCCATTTAGCATCATTTTGACAAAATAAAAGAAAAGAAAAACCAAGCAAGTATCATCCCCATTTGTTCATCAAACTTTCAACCAAACCATGCCTCCAATTTCCTTAAAATTTTTGCTACCACTTCCACTTCTCCAAAAATTGCAAGGATGGATTCTAAAGCTTCCATATTTCTAAACTAAGGTAATCTCTAAATCCTAGATTCATCCATGGATTGCATCATATCCAAATCTTTATTATAAGATGAGCATGAATAGTGTTTTGAATAGTAACTTTTAGTGTTCTTGATTTGTTCTTGAAGTTTAAGGCTTGTTAAGGATGTTTAAGGATCAAGCAACGATATATAAGCTCTTGATAGTCTTTACCAAGCACCAAGGAAGGTATAAACATCTCCAACCTTTAGTTATAATTCGATTTTTATGATTAGTTTGATGATAGTTTGAGATATTATGGATTAAAGGTTGAATCCTTGGTTATAATGATTGTTTAGTGATTATCTTGATGGTTGAACTAGTAATTGTTTGAATGGAGTTGTTAGTTAAAGATTATGAGTTGGTTTAGATGATGAATGAGAAGTATTGATGGTTTGGTTGTGTTAATGGGTTGATTTGAGTGTTTTAAACACGGGAATCACGATTAAGCGTCGTTACCATGTCGGATTTCACTTAGGAAGTTTGGACAGAGACCACGGTTACCTTCTAGGCATAACCATAAGGCTTTCTGGCCATGATCATGTAGACTCTGTTTTATAGTTTGTTTTAGCGAAAGAATCATATCGTTTCGATTTACGGTTTAGGAGAAACATCCGTTTTAGTGAAAGCGGTTTCGGATAACTAAGTAGTTCACTGCATGAACTTTGAGATTGTGATCAAACCCTTTAAAAATGGAATTGGGTCGAGATATTAATGCAGATACTAGTATGGACAGTTAGGAAGGGAACCGAGGAGGTTTCGTGTTAAAATGATGATTTTTCGATTTTATAAAAATGCGGGAACAAAAGTTGCGCGAGTGAAATACCCTTAAGGGATAGTTTAAACCATGAGTTTAGTAATGGTAAAGTACTTGGGTTTTGAGAATAGATTTCCACCCAAACTTTTGACTTAAGAGTTTACGGAATGTCATGAGGTTATAAGTGACCAAGAGCAAGACATTTGATGTTCGTTAATAGAACGTTAGTGCTTAAGTTAAATGCACTTTAATTGATTAAGTCAGGGGACTGATCGAGTATTTCCTTGTTTATAGATTTTTCGGCAAGTTCTCGAACGCATAACAACCAAGGACCCGAGGCAAATTTTCTCATTCCATGCTGTAATTTAAATTACAATATATTGATGATGCATATGATAGATGCATGCTTTCAAACCTTACATCGTATATAGATGTGATGGTATTAAAATGGTTGAGATGTAATATATGCATATGATAGATGCATGCTTTCAAACCTTACATTGTATATAGATGTGATGGTATTAAAAATGATGAGATGTAATATATGCATATGATAGATGCATGCTTTCAAACCTTACATCGTATATAGATGTGATGGTATTAAAATGGTTGAGATTTAATATATGCATATGATAGATGCATGCTTTCAAACCTTACATCGTATATAGATGTGATGGTATTAAAAATGATGAGATGTAATATATGCATATGATAGATGCATGCTTTCAAACCTTACATCGTATATAGATGTGATGGTATTAAAAATGATGAGATGTAATATATGCATATGATAGATGCATGCTTTTAAACCCTACATCATATAAGTGATGCTGTTGTGATATATGTTGTGTTTGTGATATATATTCTGCTTTAATGTTGTGAAAGATTTATAAACTGTTTACACTTTTGAAAAAAAAGCTGTATAAGATATAAGGTTTATATGCTATGTAAATACTAGATATAAACCTAGGTTTTAAAGGCTCTAAGGATAGAGCACTAGTACGATGATTTTAAAATATTAGACCGGGAGTTAAATTACTATTTTGAATTGATTATACTGTCAGAAACTGGAGGGTCCAGGGACAGCTATATTTGATATATGTTGATTAAATATTCCAATATATATATTATTGGATATTTAATGTGAGGTATTAAATAATATTATTAAAAATATTATTTGGATATTTATTTGATTAAGTGAATATTATTTTGAATATTCACTTAAGTAGAAGTTTATTGAATAATAATTCAATATTTATTATTTGAATATTTATTAAATATTCCAAAAATGATTTAAAAATCATAGAACCTTATTTAAATATTACGTAAGGTTCCAATAGTTATTTAAAATATTTTCTGATCTCAAAACGATTTATGTGACTATAGTAGGGGTTCCCAACTACTTTTAAATTATTTATCTCAAATGATGATTTTGATTTGAACTTATCAAAAATTGGGAATCCATCTCAGGAAGTGAACATATGATTTCACTTGCCTCTTTCATTAAAAGTGATATATTTTGGGTTTCTGAATTATCAGAACTAAAGATATTTTACTAAACTCCCGGGTCGTGATTGCGAAATGAATTACTCGAGGATCGAGGTCAGTTGACAATAGTCAACCCACATAGTATTATTACTTCCTCAATATTTCCGGAAGTAAGTATGGTAATAAGTTCATACCTATCAACGAGCTAGTCTACGCTCGGGGAACAACGATTAAATTCGGTTCCAGATATAAGGATAGGATTCATCAGGGGACTGGAAATAATCGTGCTCGACAATGAAATAGGTGCCAGGTAGTACGAAATCGTGCTCGATAATGAAATAGGTGCCAGGTAGTACGAAGTCATACTCGGCAATGAAATAGGTGCCATGTAGTATGACCCTATGCTCGGCAATGAAATAGGTGCCAGGTAGCATAATGGGCCCGAATGCGGCCAGGGTGATAACCGAATAGGAAGTCGTCCTTCTACTAGTAGAAAAGTTACGTTACGATAAAACGGCTGATCACCGTGTATCGTGTGTTCCAGTATATCCCCTTCTTCCACTTGGAATTGCGCTGCACATTGTAACGAAAGCCTAGGTGCTGAGTTACCGATAATGTGACAGTAATTGAACAATGATGTTCCGTGTATAGTATTTGAACTATATGATATGTTTTGACGAAAGGAATATTTCACTATATCATTCTATACACGAATGAGGTTTTAAAAGCTTTCAGCTATGATATCAGCTTACATATATGATTATGTTGCTATATATTATTGTCGAGCTATAGTGCTCATTCTTGCTTCTTTTATATATCACAACACAACAGAGTCAAAAAGGTGTTCATTACTGATATTTTACAGTATTTTGAACAGTATGAGATATGCGGGTATATATGTTGAGAAGGTATTTAAGATATATAGTATGTTGAACTGTATAGTATTTTGAATCAATGGATAGGCTTTAAGCCTTGATTCCAATATTAATATCTATTTTAAAAAGATATGTTTTGAGTCTTGGTTCATTATATCGATACCAAGGATTTCTAAATGATTTACGAAAAGTATTTGAGTATGATTATAAGTCATACAGTATTTTGAACGGGATAATATTTTGGGACAAACCCTAGTAGTGTTAAAACTTTGATCCTATATTGATTATCTACCTTAAAGGTTTAAAGATTTAAACTGGGATAGATTTCTTGTTGAGCGCTATTAGCTCATTCTTGCTTTATTAAAACTTTCAGCATGAAGAAAACATTGCCGATTCACCCCGTATCACGAGAGCAAGGGGACGGAGAGACCACCCTTGAGTTAGTTCAACAAGATGGATACTGTCGGAGTTAGCAGAGCAGTTGCAGATTGAATTAGTGAGAATTGTTTTCGAGTAGGTTTTCCTTATGGAACCTTGTATAGAATTGTGAGGTCTATTATTTTAACTTCAGGTAGAGGTTGTAAATAATAGATGAGATCCTGGATAGTGCATTTGGTTTGTAATAACAAATGTTACTCATTGTTGCTCATTTCCAAGGCTATAACTTGTGTGTGTGTGTGCGTAAGTGATTGGGGTCTTTGGAGTTGTATTATTAGAATATTGTAAGTGATATAGGTATGGTATGATTGATGGAGTGTGACAACCCAGATTCCTGACCCCGGATCTGGGGGTGTTACAGAAATGGTATCAGAGCGTTAAGTTATAGACTTGGACATGAGAGTATTAAGAGTTATATCGAAGTAAGAAAATGATGCAAGGACTCATATAGAGATCGTTAAGTGGACTACCGGAAGTAGTGCCATTGAGGATGTTAAGATTAAAGAGTTTAGTGGGGACTTATCGGAGGACCGATAGGGCCGTTGAAGATCATCATAATGATGAGAAGGATGTTTAGAATTGTACACGGATTATCAAAGACATTAAGATAAGATGCGGAGCAGAGTCTCGGTTGCAGTTGGGGTAAGGTTGGAATGGCCAATACCAATGGATAACTTGACTTAGTAAGAACCTAAGTGTTTGTAGTTCATCATAGTTTGCCCACGAGATGGCAGCACATTTGAAGATTAAGACGTTTACAGTCCTTTACGCGATCCGAATTACTAAATTGCGTGGACTAGTTAAGGCATTATCTTTTGTATGAAGTCCAAGCCTTGAGAACAACGATTCCACCAGAGTTGGTGTCTTTTCCGTCGATGCGTATTTTGTTACCTAAGAGGAAGACTTTTGCGTACGTGTAGTACCAGAATGTTATCGTGAGACGAACGCGCTAAATCGTATCGCGAGTATATTTCACACGATGGGCCATGATGGCTCGACTCAGAAATCAAAGACATGAAGAATTGATAGCGTGATTCTAATAAAGACACGTATGGTTGCAACGAGCAATGCGACAATCTCAGGGCCTACGAGGAATGAGACCTATGGCGGCTTGGGGTTGGATTCATTCGATACGACTAGTGTTAAGAAATTACATATACGTTAATCGACCTTCATCTTTTGAGAATGTGTTGATGCGACCGTAGGAGGCCCGAGCTCGGAACGATTATCGGGGAATGGCGATTATGTTTCGAACTCCCGACATGTTTACAAACTTGTACGATTTTGAGGTACCGTTGGTTAGTACCCTAAGCCATAAAGGCACAAAGATAAGATCATCCTCGTACTGGTGATGTTAGAACTTATGATGACCATTGACTTTTTGGTATCTACTTGCTGGTACACTACTCAATCTAAAACTGTTCCTGCCTGTGTTACCTTGAATAGTTCATGTCAGGTAACCCTTCTAGTTTCCTACTTCAACTTGGGATGCAACCAACGACTGTTAAATATTTATTTCCTTTCCTCATACTTGGACTCCTTAGTCGAGTTCATAAATATCTAGTTATGTATTTAAAACATAGATGATATATATTTCAGAGATTACTCGGGAATTCTTTTCTTCTATTAAGGAGAGATTTGCACATCAGATGTTAAAATCGTGGAAAGGATATCAATTTGATATTGGTAGTCCGAATTCAATTCTATCGGAGGATTTGACAAAGTTTATGTACGGGGACACCTTTGGGTGGACCGTTTCACTGATGAGATATGTTTGGTGGAAGGTTATCGATTGTTCCGATACCAAAAACTTTCTATTCAGACCTTATATTCTATTCAAGGGTTATAATTACCTTGTTCGTCCCCAAACTTAAATACTCTTCTTTTCAATTCATTATCCGAGTAGTCAAAATTTTGTTTTCTTTCTTTCTTTGGCTACGAGGTTGAGATTTTGTACTAGTAGATTGAAAATGGCTAATTGCATGTGCCATGATGAGTGACTAGTTAATTGTTCTAACTAGTTGAAATTTTAAGGATATGATGAAAATCTAGCTAATTATCCAAGCTAGATGCTGCGTCCCAAACCAATCGAACTAGCCAGTTTTGTTCGGCTAATTGCTAATGATTCTTGAAGTGGACTAGTTATTGTATCACTAAGTTCAACTTTCGGTCAAATTTATATAAGTGAATTCACGATGCATTTTGTATGCAGTGAAGTATGATGAGAAAATTTTCAAATGATAATTTGATTGAGACCTAACCAGGTCGCCCCCTCAGCGAGAATTTTACAAAGTTTTTTTTAATATATATAAAGTATTCTGTTGTTGAAATATTTCTGGTACCATGCAAGTATTTTCCTTAGTATTTGGAAAAAGAGAGTGTTGAAGCTTAGAGCTAAAACAAATGAGCCCGATAAATTATGAATCGAAGTTTACGGAAATTGCCAAGGTTTGTTTCGCATGATCCGAATTCAGAATAACGGAGTGTTCGAAACGACTGATTGTGTTACCTTGGCTAATGAAACGACTGTGATAGAAATGGAAGCAAAGTGGACGAGAAATAAATGGGCATAAAGAAAGTAGAGTATGAAACACGAATAGATTGAGAAAGAAAGAAAGTAAGAATTCAGATTGTCGGACGAAGAAACGTTTGACCTCCAAGAAGATGAAACTTGTTTAGCCTCGGTGATAGATACGAAACGGAAAGTACCTAGTGTACAGAATATCCCTGTTGTCAACAAATTCGAGGATGTATTTCCAGAAGATCTCCCGGGATTAGCACCCGATAGAGAAATAAAGTTTGCTGTAGAATTAGCTCCAAAAACGGCGCCAGTTTCGAAGGCCCCGTACCGACTAGCTCCAGTCGAGATGAAGAAATTAGTCGCTCAATTGTAGGAATTGTTAGGGGAAGGAATGATAAGACCAAGTGTGTCACCGTGGGATGCACCAGTGTTAATTGGTGAAGAAAAAGGACGACATCATGAGGCTGTGCATAAACTATCGAAAGCTGAATAGGCTAACCATTAAGAATGAATACCCCTGCCAAGGATCGGTGGTTGGATCGATCGGCTGCCTGATGTAGTTAAATTCTCGAAGATTGATTTGAGAACTGGATACCACTAGTTGAATATTAGACCTGAGGACGTACCCAAGACTGTGTTTCGCACCAGGTATGGACACTACGAGTTTTAGTGATGTCGCTGGGCTAACAAATGCCCCTGCAACTTTCATGGACTTGATGAATCGAGTTTTCAAGAAGTATTTGGATAAGTGTGTCATAGTGACATCGACAATATTTAGGTTTACCTCAAAGACCGAGGAAGAACATTGATGTGTAAAACTAATGTAAACTGCAAGCGCACAGTGTTAAGTTGTAGCAATCACAGATCGATCCACAAAGACTATGAATTTTCAAAAACCCTAACAATTAACTCAGGCGAACTAGACAATAAGATTTGAGTTGAGATTTGTTTAACCTAATTAACAATTAAAATCAAATAAGGAAAACCTAGGAATCCGAATCCATTAATCAATCACAATTAATATCAACTCGCCCTAAAATCAATTCTCTTGCCTTCACAAATAAGATATATCAATTAACGAGACAAGCATACACTATGAAACTTGTTAGCTAACAATAACCTATCAAAACTTCATGAGCAAGCATAGGCTATGAAAAATAAATCCGGTAACAATAATATATCAAAATCACTTTGTCAATTGATCAATTAAGCACCAAGAAAAATTATGAAAACCAATTAATAGGAACGAGAAGATATCAACAATAATCAAATTAACTTCATCTTCATCTTAGGGCAAGAGAATTAGCTACACATGATTAACGAAAAAAACAAAACAATTTTAACACAATAAAGCATGCGATTTAAGAAGTAAACTACCTTAAACAATAAAAATGATAATTAACTAATACATAATAGAAGTGCACGTGATGGCTACTATGTAAAAGAAAAATCAAGACTTAGCAAATAACATAAACAAAAGCTACTTCCTGCCACCCAAAACCAGCCGCAAAGAAATTGACGCAGAAGGAAACCAAATTTAATAAATTTAATAAAGCAGCTGCAACAAGTAATTAAGCTGAAGATAACGTGTATAAATTTTGACAATATAAATCTACTCCACTCCTAATTTATCAGATGTAGTCTAAATTGATATCTTAATTCTAGGTGTCTCAAATACAAGAGAGGATATATATATATATATATAGGAAAAATAATGGGTTCGGGCTCTTTGATTGCAAATCGGATTCTAGAAATATTTCCTCAATTCCTTTTTCTTCTCCGATAAGTTTTCCAATTTTTCTCCAATTTCCTTTTGACTTCAAGTATTTCCATCTCCTTGCCTTTTTCACCTTTTTCTGCTTGAAATATGATTTTATTTATTTTCCTACAAAACAAAAGAAAACAATTTATTAAATAATAAAATTACGAAAACAGACATAAAATAGGTATTAAAATTGTATTAAATTATGGACCTATCAAATGCCCCCATACCTATCTTTTGCTCGTCCTCGAGAAAAACTAATATAATATGAACTACTGTTTAATAGATAATACCACTTCCGTAGGTGATCACGGTTGCATTTGGCATATGCAACAAGCCCTTTAAACCCCTAGGTAGCCCTAGTGGACGAGTAAGGTCTCGTGAGGGCCTATAGTGAATGTACCCACAAAATCCATCTAGCTCATGTAAAAGATCGCATGACAATGCAACGCCACACATACAAGTCCTCTCATGCTACATCAACTTAAGAATCAAAAATGACTTTGCAATGTCTTGTTGTGGAAGATGCAATGATTCACATAGTCTACTCAAAGAAATATGCATAAGTGCTCAAAAGTCCATGTCAAGTGTAAGAATAAGTTGGTAACTATGCTAAGCCCACAAGAGTACACCTTTGAGTCAAAACTCGGGATCTCAAATGTAGAAATAAGCAATAACTCACCTTTCACTCACAAAAGAATATTCACTCAAGGACAAGGGTAAGTGTATCACTCTATTCCAACAAAATCATAAACATGCTTGACATTTGGTATCAGTCTAACTTTAACACAACATACATCAATGATGATAATCAAAAGGTCTTTATTTGGGTTGTAATGGGGCTATGGACAAGGTATGTCAAGTAAGGCCAAATAGGGTGAAGTGTCAAAAGCTAGTAGGTACTATAATAGATCATACACATCACCAAACATCCTCCTCGCGACTGAATTTTCTGATTTTCTCTTTTTTCAACAAAAGGCTTGATTAGTCGAATGAAGAAGGATCACAAAAACATAAGTACGCTCTCATAATATTTTTTTTCTTTTTGTTTCTTTTCATTTTTTTTTCATTTTTTTAATCTTTTTTTTCGAGAGCTAAGAGATAGATATAAGCAACACCAATCCTCCTTCAAAAATTTATTGAACAACGACTATCAAGTAAGCAATCAAACCAAATATTTCCTCAAAAGTAATGAACAAAAGTAAACCCATCTCACACACCTTATTACTCCCTTAAGTTCCTACTAGCCATTGACAATTTGGGATCAAGCATAAGTAAGGCTACACAAGAAAAAGGTCTAGGCACGTGTTAGGAATATGTTGTTCTTGATGATAATTATAAAAACACTTAGTAGATTTTGTGTTAAGTCAATTTTGTAGCTGTCAACGGAATGGTATGTTTTGCAGCATCCGTTGACAGGTAGCTCATCAATGGAATGAGTCTCATCAACGAAATGAGTCTCATCAACGGAATGAGTAATGTAGCAATTGCACTGTACAACACTTCACTAGTTTATAGGCAATTGTTGTAGGTATTAGATAGGTTTTCTAAGTCATGTTGACTAAGTACTAGATTGGCAAAATAGGTTGGTTAATTGTAAATATAATGTGCCTTGTAATTTTGCCTAAGTGAAGACATGTCAACGGAATGGAGATTACACTATCAACGGATTGAAGAATGTACCATCAACGGATTGAAGAATAAAGCTATCAACGGAATACATCTCACTACTATCAACGGATAACTATCACTTTTCTGAACAGTTGACAAAGTGATAGTGACAGTTTTCTGACAGATCAAAAGGTGATGTAGAAGTGTACTTTGTATTGGGAGCCATTAAAATGGTCACTGGGAATGAGGAAACATTCCAATTACCAGTTAAGTTCTTGAGTGGGATCATAATAAGCATGAAGACAAAAGACAAGATCTCCAAGGACCATTGGACAAAAGGAATGAAAAGCAAGCTGTTGGCGGTTAACTTTAGTACTTTTTAGTAGGGCTGAGCAAAAAAAAATCAAACCGCCCGAACCGGACCGGACCGAACCGACCAAACCGCCTTTTTCGGTTTTTTGGACGGTTTGGTTTGGTAAAACAATAAACCGTTATTTTCTGGTCCGGTTCGGTTTTCATATCTAGACCGACCGTTTAGGTCGAACCGGACCGCTTCAGTTTTTATTAATATAATATATTATATTTAATCATTTAATTTTATACCTCACATATTTCTTAGTCTTTCTTTAAGATATTTCTAATTTTATGTTGAGTATGAAGACTACTGGAGTGGATCTTTGTCTATATTTTTGCTAAGACTTTCATATTTTAATGATGTGTATCATTAAAAACATGGTTTATTAGATGGAACAATGTTTTTATTTTGTGAACTGCAAGTTTATTTTGTGAACTACAAGAATGTTAGTAGCAGCAAGTTTGCAACTGAGTTTGTAACATTGTCGATATTTTTTTCAGTCCATTTATTTTAAATATTTAGGTGTCTAGGTTTAAAACCGAAACCGACCGAACCGAACCGTTTAATTGCGGTCTGGTCTGGCCTGGTCTGATTTCTAAACGGTCTGGTCTGGTCTGATTTCTAATAAAACCGTCATATATGGTCCGGTCTGATTTGATCGATAAAAACCGACCGAACCGACCGTTGCTCAGCCCTACTTTTTAGTGTAGCCAAAAATAGCATTGTAAACTTGGGATATATAACCAAGTGTAACAGTTCATTTTATGTAGAGAAGTGAGATAGAATAATTTTGTATTAGCTTTCTTTGAAGAGCACTCTCACTCTACATTTGTAACTGAGCAGCTGTGCTACGTTTGTAACACAGATTATTCCCACAATAAAAACATCTCAGTTGGATCCTCAAAACATCCAACTGAAATTTTATATTTGCTTGTGTGTTTTTATTTTCTCTATCAAGTTATTTAAAAGTTGTTTTAAGTTTAAAAATATCTAGAATTGTATTCAACCCCCCCTTCTACAATTCTGTTAGGTCATTTGGGATTAAAAGTTGGTATCAGAGCAAGGTTCTAACATTTTCAACAGGCCTCAAAATTTGAAATAGATATCACAACAACCTCTGATGCAATTGCAAACATGATTGATCAAAAGTATCAAATACAAAGTCAAAAGGTGGAATATATTCACCAACACAAGTTTCGCTTAAAGGAATGTCGAATATTTCATTAGGATAGAAAGGTATTACCAAGGTCTCCACATATGTCTTCTTTGTCGGCTCCTTCGATAGCTCGTTATCCGATTCTAAGCCCTTCTTTTCCACGTCGTAAAGTTATCAATATCGTACGTTGTCGTCGACTCGTAATAGTCCTTGAAGATTCCGCCGTAGACATCTACAATCGTAAGAAGTTCTATCCATCTTAGCACAATCATCTTAATCGAATACCCCTATATTAACTCACTCTTTGGTACTATATCCAATAGTCCAACACGAACTCTAAATGAGCTCTGACGTTCCTTATATAACTATATACACTCCTACGAACTCCCGTTTCTAGTTTTACTATAACCCTGCTTTGATACCAACCTGTAACGCCCCAAATCCGGGGTCAAAGGATTTGGTCGTCACTCTGCATTCTCAAATAAAACATGTTCAACATTAAACCAATACAATATACATCTATGACCCCAACTCTACCAAAAATCTTTAAAGGTTATAGTGCTAGAAACAAGAATCCAAAATTTCATTACACAAAATTTTCTTCTTTACAACCATTCCCTTTACATAAATCCTATAACACTAGTATAACTTCGACAAGAAGTATACCAGGCAAATCTAATCTTATACAACATAGTATTTAATAAAAAATTTCACATTATACAATAACCTTACACTAGTTCCAAATACTCTGTATCAGAACGACTTTACACTACCATCTTCTTCCTTCTCTGCCCAGCTACGCGGATAACTCCCGCCAATATGCCTTCTTACTGAAAGGCTAAAAATATAAAGAAAGCAAGTATGAGCGAAAGAATTGCTCAGCAGGTGCATTATCAAGTATAATAGGAAAAATTTCAAAATAAGCTTTGGATTTTCAAATAAACAAGCCTTTGGTTTAAACATTTGTAATCTCTAAAACTTTTAAATCAAGTTTGGTAATTTGCCACAATTTCTCATTCAGCTTCTAGCAACATAATAGTTTAAAACATGAAGGAATTTATATTGGTCGCCACGGTTACCCGAACCACAATAACTACAATAGTATGTAGGAAATATGAAATAATTATACACTCTTACGTTTTGGAAACCATAGTTTATACAAAATTACCGTCTTTGAAGATAACAGTTCCATTCACAACATCTTCTGAAACCAACAACTCTGGAAGAGTAGAATAATAAAAGAGTAAGAATGAGCCAACGCACTCGGCCATGGAAGAAAGAACGTACTTCACGACTTCAATATGGTACCAACTGGATATGTGGTATGAATAAAACTCATCAAGGTAGATATCTCACAACTGCCAATAGAATCGAGGAAGTGGATTTTGACTATTTGAAATCCATTATACTACGAGTAAGTGGGTTCAACATGCTTGAAACCCCTTCTTATTAATCAACGAACCAACAATAATGGTAACATATATAATTTCTGATAAGAATAGAATATGTTCTGATAATTCCAACAATAATCAAATGCCATAAGGAAGTGGCTACTAGACAGTTCGAGTTCAATATTTGAATTAGAATTGGACTTCTATTTTATTTTTAAAAACACAAGGTTAGGCTGCTGATCAGTCACGCACTAACCCCAGACAATGCACACAGCAAAGTCCTACAACTAGGATCCTGGCCATCTTGGCCATAATTCATTCCGACCAAGAATATGGTCCGGCCATTATTGGTCCATTTAAAAACATTCCAATTATATATCCTATACGCTAGGTGTCGGTACAATCGACAACCTTGTTACGACAATCAGGTGTCGGAAGAATCGACAACCTTAATACAACAATCGCTGGAAAACTCACGTTCCAGGAAACAACTCAACTATGAAGAATCAATAAAGAATATCAATACAATCTAGTATCGACGAGATCGACACAATAATGGGAGGTGTACATGAAAGTAACAATACAATAAACATCGACGAGATCAATGCAACAATTGGGGTGATAATGAAGAATAAACAATAACATGCTCAACAAAGTTAAGTCTGATATGAAACAGGCATTATGATATCAAAAAGGAATTGCAATTGTTCAATATAAAGTAGGGTTCAAGGAACAGGCTCTAGTTGGCCTCAACAGTACAAATTATCACATTCTGGAAGAATAGTTAAGATTCACCAATTTGATAAGTAACAAGAAAGTCAAGTTCAAGTTTAACGAAAATTCAAGGTGAAGTTTATGAATAAAGAAATAAGGGTTTAATGACTTCTGAAAGAAATAGTTTAAGTCCTTCGAAATATATAATTATAATAGATAAGCCTTGTTTTTGAAGGAATTAAACTAAATCATACACATCATATATGAGTTCGAATCAGGGACTGGATCAGATAATCGCATCAACAAGAAATGATAATAATACTCGCATAGGTGCAAGATGGGAAAAAAATTAGAATACTTGTAGAACAAGTACCACAACTTCAGAATTTAAAATAACATTTTTACCCTCATCGGGTTCACAAGTTCCCACTCATCTAGGGTTGGCAACATTCCAACCTAATATTTTTAAATCAAGATTTTTGAAAGAAAGCCTTAGTATAAGGCCCATAACTATCTTTTAAATCGTTTCAATACAATAATTATATTTTTCCAATCAACATGGAAATATAAATCTAAACTCAAAAGGTATAAAAGAATACTCGTCAATTTAGGAGATTAAATAAAATACTTGCAATTCAATGCAAAAGAATCGACATATGGAAATTAAGTGAAAAGTATTCAACTTGCATAATAATACTTCAAGATAATATCACTCAAATAATAAGCAAGGGTATAAACACTTGCCTCCGGTCCTTAGCTATTACGTAAAGCTGAATCACACAACTTCCTCCTTAATCTGTCTTATAGCACGATTCTCCATTTCAATCCTCCTTTGATTTAACGCTCTTGTGATTACCATCAATCTGATCCTTACGATTTTGAATCCACGCATCTGCCTCGATAGTCAAACATGAGACGGTACTTTAGTCTTCAACGTATGATTCTCACATTCCATAAACGATTGTAATTTAATTCTAACGCATTTACTAATCTTACTGATACCTCTGTTGGAAGAAAATACTTGCAAATGTTCCCTACGAGTGTTGACGTTCCCTTGGTGTTAAGTCGCCTCACAAATAACCCAATCAGTCGTAAACAATACCTCATCCTTCCCCGACGTCTTTCATTTAACATACTTCGATAATCTGACTCGTCTCGTCCAATAGCCACTGTTGCATAGATAACCATATTTCAATTGATAGAATAATCATGATTAACTAAATAAATAATCCACATACCACGCTCGTCGAAAATCTCTGTACTATAAAAGTCAACATCTAAGTCAATGGTCTCGTAAATCTCATTTTCTAACAATACTGACAAATTTCTATTCCAACTACCCCTCGTGATAATATTAGACACGACCAAAATATTTAAACAAGTCTCAGCACAATTATTCGTATTTATGACTCACTAACCAGATAATCCACGTAATTCACATAACACATATTGTCATTTAATTGCGATAAATAAGTCACATAAGTCTCGTAACGTCCAAGAAATAATTTTAGAAAAATATTCGACTCTCATTTCAGAGGAATTAAACCTCAAAATATTTTTAGATCAAAAATCGGATCATTTATCCCAATATAAAATTAATTGACTAGTTCCATCACTTAAACAAATTTGTATAAATAAAACCAAGCCAAGAAAATAATTAAATATAATTTAAATTAATTAGATTTAATTAATAATTATTTAATAGAATTAACTGATTATTAAAATTAATCAATTAATTAATTATTAATCAAAAATAATTAAAATAATTAAATTTAATCAATTTTCGAATTTAAATAAATATTTATAAATTTATAAAATTTTCTAGAATAATAAAATGTAATTTTAAATCAAAAATATGATTTTTTTACAATTTTTAAACTATTTTGAAATTATTTTTAAAAATAAACTCCAGAAACAGTTTTCTGAAATTGAATTAGGGTTTTAAAGATTGAAACCGGGTCAACGGTTCGGGTTGCGGGTCGCCAAGAACAAACCGGGTCGCCAAGAACACGCCGAAAAATTTCCAGAATCCGGCGACCCGTGCAGATTCCGGCGAGCCAAAAACACAACCAAATCGAGTGATTTTTGTACAAACATTGATCATAACATTCTCAATCTACTCCGACCAAAACCATACCAAAAATCCTCCCGGAACTCCAAACTCGATCAAACTCCGGTGAGTTCACCCCCAATTTCCGATTACACTCATTTCTACATGAAACTTCACGTTCTTGATGTTAAAACGAAGCTAAGAACATAACCAAGCAAAGCCCTCTATCAAAAATCATGTCTGATCATTCATATGAACGGAACAATAAAATTAAAATTCGGGTAAAAACCCAAAAATCGAATTTGATAAAAACGAACATAAACATGAAAATAAAACATGAATTCCTACTAATTACAACCCTAGGAACATGCTAGAAGCAATCAATTAAACAGAGAATCAACCAATTGAAAATCCCCAAATTCGAACATAAACCCTAATTTTCGAATTGGTTAATCCAGGAATCAAACATTGAAATTGAACACATAATTGGACTCCTTACAACCATACGAAGCTATACTGTTAGGAATATGTGGTTCTTGATGATAAACATAAAACACTTAGTAGAATTTGTGTAAAGTAATTTGTAGCTGTCAACGGAATGGTATGATTTGCAGCAATCCGTTGACAGGAAGCTCATCAACGAAATGAGTGATGTAGCAACTGCATTGTACAATACTTCATAGTTTGATATGCATTTTGTTGTAGGTATTAGATAGGTTTTTTAAGTCATGTTGACTAAGTACTAGATAGGCAAAATAGGTTGGTGAATTGTAAATATATTATGCCTTGTAATTTTGCCTAAGTGAAGACATGTCAACGGAATGAAGATTACTCTATCAACGAAACGAGGAATACACTATCAACGGAATGAAGAATAAAGCTATCAACGAAACACATCTCCATACTATCAACGAATCATTGTTGCTTTTCTGAATAGTTGACAAAGTGATAGTGACAGTTCTCTGACTGCTCAAAAGGTGATGTAGAAGGGTACAGTGCATTGGAAACCATTAAAATGGACATTGGAAATAAGGAAACATCCCAGTTTCCAATTGGGTTCTTGGAATGAATTATTATATGCAAAAGACAAGGATACTCAAGAACCACTGGACAAAGGGATGAAAATCAAACTATTGGCGGTTACTCATTGTACTTTTAGTGTAGCCAAAAATAGAGTTGTAAACTTGGGCTTATATAACCAAGTGTAGCAGTTACTTTAGAAGTAAGAGAAGAAAAACAAACAGATTGTATTAGCTATCTTTGAGAGCATACTTCTCTACATTCTTGTAACTGAGCAGCTGTGTACATCTTTGTATCACAGATTATTTCCGCAATAAAAACACTTCAGTTGGATCATCAAACAATCCAACTGAATTATTTACTTCTTGTGTTTTTATTTAATCAGTTCAGTTTTCATTATTTAATTTCAAGTTCAAGAAAATATCTAGAATTGTATTCAACCCCCCCTTCTACAATTCTGTTAGGTCATTTGGGATTAACAATTGGTATCAGAGCGAGCTTCTAACATACAAGAAGTTTAAAGATCAAGACCAAAACAGTAACCATGGTGAAGAAGGATGCAGGTGTGAAGATACCAGTTCTAGACAAGGACAATTACTTTCACCGGAAAGTAAAGATGCATTTACATCTCATGTCTATGGATGAGAGGTATGTAGACTGCATTGAGAAAGGTCCACACGTTCCCATGAAGTTTGCATCTAGAGTTGGACTACCAGATGATGCTCCTGATGTAGAAATTCCAAAACTTGTCTCAGAATGGACTATTGAAGATGTTGCAGAAATCCATAAAGATAAAAGAACCATGAACATTCTGTTTAATGGTTTGGAGCAAGAGATGTTCGACAATGTCATAAACTGTACAACCTCTAAAGAGGTATGGGATACTGTTAGAACACTCTGTGAAGGAACTGAGCAAGTTAGGGAAAACAAAATGCAACTCCTTATACAACAATATGAGCATTTTCATTTTAAAGCTGGTGAAACCCTAAATGACACGTTTAGTAGGTTTCAAAAGCTTTTGAATGGATTGAAGTTGTATGGGAGGATCTATCAAACCAAGGATTCAAACCTTAAATTTCTTAGAGCTCTTCCAAAAGAATGGAAGCCTATGACTGTTTCTCTCAGAAACACTCAAGAGTACAAAGACTACACTCTTGAAAGGCTTTATGGAACCTTAAAGACATATGAGTTGGAAATGGAGCAAGATGAAGAAATTTAAAAGGTATAGAAGAAAGGTGGATCTACTGCATTGATTGCATCTGTGAACCAACAGGAAGATGACAATGAAGAAGCTGCAAAAGCCACAACTAGTCGAGCGAGTTGTAGGAGTGATGTTAGCAAGGGTAAAGGCAAGATGACAGAAGAAGAAGAACCAGAACCAGTTAACTTGGATGACTTAGATGAGATTGATGAACACATTGCTTTTCTTTCAAGGAAATTCTCTAAGTTCAAGTTCAAGAGAAACTCAGAAGCAAGACCACCAAGGAGAGACTTTCAACCTAGCAAAAATAACTGGATTGAAAAGTCAAAGTCTAAATGTTTCAATTGTGGAATGATTGGTCACTTTGCTGGAGACTGCAGAAAGCCCAAGGTTGAGAAGGGCAACAGGAAATTTGAGCCTGTTGATTATAAAAAGAAATACTTTGAACTTCTCAAGCAAAAAGAAAAGGCTTTCATGTCTCAGGAGTATGATTGGGCTGGTAATGGTGAAGATTCTGATGATGATGTTGAGTATGTTAACTTGGCTCTTATGGCTAACAATCATGAGCAGGAAGCAAGCTCCTCAAGCAACCAGGTAACAATTACTAATCTTTCTGAGCTTTCTAAAGAGGAATGCGATAGTGCAGTAAATGAAATGTCTACTGTACTATATAATTTGTGTGTTACTCTTAAGTCACTTACCAAAGAGAATTGTAGAATAAAAGAGACTAATTTGCTCTTAAGTGATAGGAATGCAATGTTAGAAGCACAACTCATTGAATTTGAGAAAATGAGGTGTGTTAGTAGGGATGCTAAGAAGGAACTTGAGAACGTGTTAGAAAGGGAAGAAATTCTTAAAACACAACTTGAAATAGAACAAAGTGTGATTGCAAAATGGAAAGATTACAGGAATGTTGCTACCAACATCATTAATGTTCAAGGTATGGAATCTTTCTGTGAGCAATCATGTAAAAAGAACAAAGAGAAGCTAGGGTATGCTGGTGAAACCTTAGAATCGGAAACAGAGTCAACAAACAAAAATGATCATTTGTCGAAGGTTGATATGTCAACGGAATGCAGAGTTTTGTTGACAGATGAACCATCAACGGATCAGGTTGTTTCGTTGACAGAGAAAAGAAAAGAAGAACTCACTACACTTAATAACAAGTATGGTCCTGTCACCAAGAACTTTGTTCAAGGTGAGTCTAGTAAATCAAAGAGAGTTGAGAAGCCTATTGAAAGAGCTAATGTTGGTCACTTGTCTAACAAGCAATTGAAAGACAAGGTAGAGAAAATTCAAGTTGAGGCTAAGGGCAATAAAAATAATAACAGGAATGGCAAAGTAGGGATTAACAAGCATAACAATTACACACCTGATAAATATGCTCCTAGAAAGACATGTGTTAATTGTGGAAGTGTTAGTCATTTATCTACTAATTGCAAGTCTGTTAAGAAACCTGCTAATGTGAAAATGCCTAAGTCTGCATTGAATGTTTCTATGCCTGCAATGCCTGTTATGCCTAACATGTTTGCTCCATATGCACAGTATCAGAATCCATATGCTAGTATGCCATTTGTGCCTAACCCTTACATGAATATGTTTAACATGCCACAAATGCCATGGAATAACATGTTTGTTCCTTCAACTATGCATGCTGTGAATGAAACTGTGAGCAACCCTCAAAGATCAACACCTAAGACAAAGGTTGATTTAACTCAATCTGAGTCACAAGTGAAAAATGATTTGAGAGGGAAATCAAAGGCTAACAAGACAGGACCCAAGGAAACTTGGGTACCAAAATCAACTTGATTTGGTTTTATTGTGTGCAGGGAGACAAAAGGAATCTTTGGTACTTGGATAGTGGTTGTTCAAGACACATGACTGGTGATTCTACCCTGCTCACAGAGTTCCAAGAAAGAGCTGGCCCTTGTATTGCTTTTGGAGATGATAGCAAAGGCTACACTAAGGGATATGGCTTGATTTCAAAAGAGAATGTCATCATAGATGAGGTTGCATTGGTGGATGGTCTTAAGCACAATTTGCTTAGTATCAGCCAACTTTGTGACAAAGGATTTTTAGTTACTTTTTCAAAAGAAGCCTGTGTTGTTTCTAAGGTAGGAAACAACAATGTGGTCATGACTGGATTCAGAAGAGGGAATGTGTACATTGCTGACTTTAGTAGCACAAGTCCAGACACCATCACTTGTCTTTTCAGCAAGGCAAGCAAGGATGAAAGTTGGCTATGGCACAAGAAATTATCTCATCTGAATTTCAAAGTTATGAATGATTTGGTGAGGAAAGATCTTGCTAGAGGAATTCCACAGGTGGAATTCTCCAAGGATGGTTTGTGTGATGCCTGTCAAAAAGGGAAACAAAAGAAGGCATCATTCAAAAGCAAGACAGAGTCATCAATTGTCCAACAACTTGAGTTGCTTCATATGGATCTATTTGGCCCTGTAAATGTCATGTCCATTTCAAAGAAGAAATACTGTCTTGTGATTGTTGATGATTTTTCTAGATTTACATGGACTTTCTTTTTGCACTCCAAAGATGAGGCAAGTGAAATCATTATCAATCACATCAAGATGGTAAACAACAATCCTGACATCAAAGTAAGAAGGATTAGGAGTGACAATGGGACAGAATTCAAGAATTCAAGCATGAAGATGTTCTGTGAAGAAAATGGTATTTTACATGAGTTTTCTGCAGCAAGAACACCACAGCAAAATGGTGTAGTTGAAAGGAAAAACAAAACACTTATTGAGGCTGCAAGGACAATGCTAGATGAATCAAAGTTACCTACTTATTTTTGGGCTGAGGCAGTTAACACAGCTTGCTTCACTCAAAATATTTCTTTGATTAATCAGGCCAAGGGAATGGCCCCTTATCAACTACTCAAAATAAAGAAGCCACTATTGGACTTTCTTCATGTCTTTGGATGCAAGTGCTTTGTTCTGAGAAATCAAGCTGAGCATTTGGGGAAATTTGAAGCAAAGGCAGATGAAGCAATATTTGTGGGATATGCAGCAGGGAAAGCTTACAGAGTCTGTAATCTCAGAACCAACATTGTTATGGAATCTGTACATGTTGTTTTTGATGATCTCAAAATACAAGGTCTCTGTGATGAAGGTTTCCATGAAAGTCTTTCTTTTGAGAATGAGGAAGGAGATCAAGTGAATCTTGTCAAGGCTATTGAGAAACAGCCTAAAGTTGTTGTATCTAGCACAGATGAAAGCAGCAGTGAAGATGAAATTGCTCCATTAAGATTGAAAAGAATAGCTGCTAGCAGACCAAATGGTCATTTCGTTGACAGTCATGATGGTGGTTTCGTTGATAGTCAGAATGAGCGTTTCGTTGACAGTCAAAATGGTCATACCGTTGACAGTCACAGAAATGCCTCTAATTTAAATTAATTAGATTTAATTAATAATTATTTAATAGAATTAACTGATTATTAAAATTAATCAATTAATTAAATTAATTAATTATTAATCAAAAATAATTAAAATAATTAAATTTAATCAATTTTCGAATTTAAATAAATATTTATAAATTTATAAAAATTTCTAGAATAATAAAATGTAATTTTAAATCAAAAATATGATTTTTTTTACAATTTTTAAACTATTTTGGAATTATTTTTAAAAATAAACTCCAGAAACAGTTTTCTGAAATTGAATTAGGGTTTTAAAGATTGAAACCGGGTAAGAAAACGGGTCAACGGTTCGGGTTGCGGGTCGCCAAGAACAAACCGGGTCGCCAAGAACATGCCGGAAAATTTCTAGAATCCGGCGACCCGTGCAGATTCCGGCGAGCGAAAAACACAACCAAATCGAGTGATTTTTGTACAAACATTGATCATAACATTCTCAATCTACTCAGACCAAAACCATACCAAAAATCCTCCCGGAACTCCAAACCCGATCAAACTCCGGTGAGTTCACCCCCAATTTCCGATTACACTCATTTCTACATGAAACTTCACGTTCTTGATGTTAAAACGAAGCTAAGAACATAACCAAGCAAAGCCCTCTATCAAAAATCATGTCTGATCATTCATATGAACGGACCAATAAAATTAAAATTCGGGTGAAAACCCAAAAATCGAATTTGATAAAAACGAACATAAACATGAAAATAAAACATGAATTCCTACTAATTACAACCCTAGGAACATGCTAGAAGCAATCAATTAAATAGAGAATCAACCAATTGAAAATCCCCAAATTCGAACATAAACCCTAATTTTCGAATTGGTTAATCCAGGAATCAAACATTGAAATTGAACACATAATTGGACTCCTTACAACCATACGAAGCTATACATATCATCAAATCACAAGGGCAAGCTCATAATCGAAAAGCCCTAATTTTTAACATGAACCCTAATTTTCCAGAATTAAAGAAAATTTTGTATAAGGTTTAAAAATTACCCCACATGAATTATGATGGTATTTTATGAAGCTAGATTCCAAGACCTTCGATTCGACTATAAGAGTGTTGAAATCGGACTCCGGTAACACCTTCAAATTTGTGTTTGATTCTCAAGAACACGAAGAACACTGTTCAAAGATTTTTAGATATTTAACGATAAATAAGCTTGATTATACGCAAAATAATGCACGATACGCCTTTTTATATTAAACGGAAAATAATACCCCAAATGACATTTTTGGATCGATATTGATCCATTGGATCACTTTAAATCTTTAATAAAGTAAAATACACGTTTTACGATGTGATAATCATCCACAATGACTGATAATTATCCAAATCAATACATATCATTTATATAACGAATGCTCAAGAATACTAGGGCTATAACAGATGTATTATTGATACGAACGATATATCAATTTCCCGAATAATTAGGGAATGATCTAAATTTCCTTTTCGATAATTAAAATAAAACGAAATAAAATGACATCCTTTTTAAAATAATTTCTAATCACCACAAATATTCACATAACATCTCAACATCACATCTTTGACCATTTTGATATGAAAATAAAATTTCATTTCACATCAAATATTAACACGTAATTTTCCCGGATCTTACATATGATGTGTTTTGATTGGATTATTGAGTTAATACAGGTAATATACGACTGGATGGTGACGTGACAACCTAGATTCCTGACCCCGGATCTGGGGGTGTTACAGAAATGGTATCAGAGCATAAGTTATAGTACTTAGAGACGAGAGTGTTAAGAGTTATGTCTAAGTAGAGAGTAACGTGAGAGCTCATATAGATTTCGTTGTTGGACTACCGGATGTAGTAACATTGAGCAAGCTAAGAGTGAAATATTTGCTTGAGGCCTTATAGTATGACCGATAAAATCTTTGGAGAGCATCAGAATAATGAGGCAAGAGGCTAGAAACGTACATGATTTGTCAGGACATTGTTATAGAGCACGAAGTAGAGTCTCAAGAGTACTTGAGGAAGAGGCGGGTTTGCCAATACAATGGATTGATTTGACTGGCGCGAATTTTGTTACTCGTAGCTCTTCATAAATAGCCCACAAGGGGGCAGCAAGTGTGAGGACCAAGTTGTTTAAAATTCTTTACGCGATTAAGGTTACTTAGATACCAGGTCTAGCTAAAGACGGTGTTTTGTCTATGAGGTTCAATACGTTGTGAACAACGATTCCACCAGAGATAGTGTCTACCACCCCATTGGGGATATCGTTGCCCTCGAGGAAGCATTTGCGTGTGTGTATTACGAGAACGTTATCGCAAGAAGAGCGTGCTAGATGACATCATGTGTATGCTTTGCACCGTAGGAAGAGATAGCTCAAATAAGAGATCGGGAACATTGTGAATTGATGACATGACTTCGATGCAGATTGCGTACGATTACAACGAGCGATACGGTGATCTCAGAACCCATTGGAAAGGATGTCAGCGTGCATAGAGTTGGATTCTCTCGATACAACTCTTGGTAGGGACTACATATTTGGTAACTAGTAGACCTCCATCTTTTGTTGACATATTTACTCGACCAATTGAGGCACAAATTTGGGATGACTATAGGGGAATAACAGATATGTTTACGAACCCCCAATTTATTAAGTGACTATGATATGATTTTGAGGAATTATTTAGTTAGTATCCTACGTTATGAGAGTGAGGTGATGAGATCATCCTCGTATCGGTGACGCTAGAACTTACGAATGATCATTGACTTGTTAGGGTCATTTCATTTAATTTCTTCTTCTTCTCTTACTACCTTTAAGTTCGAGTATACGCATTCAAGTTACCATCGCTTATCGGAGTACCTTGTTCGTACTCCAGGATGACCAGAAGAGGAAATCATTATTAGTCTAGCCTTCCAAATCTATATTTTAATTTCTATGAATGCAAGTATGGAACCTTTGACCTTGTTTTGATTCATAAAGGTTCCGTTGTGTCATATTTTAAAATAAACTTAATACTCGTATTGCTACGTGTTCTTTCACTTTTATTCGTTATCAACCTTCGTGTTGACTCAAGGATTGGAGAACACGTCCTTTATTCATGTCTCGAGGTACGTCATTCGTTCTCGAGAGGCAACCGAGATGTAGTTGATGCTAACCGCCTTCGGTTTTTACGCCACTTTTATTCAAGGAATGGTTATTTCTAATAATTCTGTTCAAATATTCAATTAATTTATTTTTAATTGTTTGTCGAATATTCTTCTACGATTATTAGATATTCGGTTCCTTCTTTCATACTTGGACTCCTCACTCAAGTTCATAAATATTCAACTATTCATTAAAGCATGGATGACCTATTGTTCAGAGATTCCTCGTGTATTCTTTTCTTCTATTGCAAGGTAAGATTTGTACATCGGACCTTGAAATTATCGAAAGGATATCAATTTGTATTGGTATACTGAATTCAGTTCTATTAAAGAATTTGATAAAGGATATGTACAGAGACCCGTTTTGGGTGGACCGTTTCACTTATGACAAATATTTGATGAGAGGTTATCGATTGTTCCGATACCAAGAACATTTATTTACTCTTTCTTTCAACTCGTTATCTGAGTAGCCCAAAATTTTCTCTAGTGGCTACGTTGTTGAGATTTTATACTAGCAGCTTGAAACTGACTAGTGGAATATATCATTTTGAACGACTAGTAATTGTTCTGGCTAGTTGAAATTTTAACGGCATGATGAAAGCCTAGCTAATTGTCCTAGCTAGTTGTTATATCCTAAATGAATTGAGTTGTCAAATTTTGTTTGGCAAGTTGCTAATGTTTCTTATGATGGACTAGTTATTGTTTCACTAGTTCGAATTCAATTTAATTTATTCAGTAAATTCACAATACATCTTCACTCACCGTATAGTACGATGAGGAAATTCCAAAGAGGGTAATTTGATTAAGACCTATCAAGGTCACCCCCTCACATGCTTTCTTTCGAAGTTCGTTCTATGAATTTTCTGTTGATTAAAATATTTTTTGTACCATGCAAGTATTTTCCTCGACATTAGGGAGGAGAGATAGTATTGAAGTTTTAGAAATAAACAAAAAGCGAACATTTACGACAAGTTATAGACCGAAGGTTACGATAATTATCAAAGTTTGTTCCGTATGTTGAGGATTATAACGGCGGAATATTCGAAAGGACTGATTATGTTACGTCAGATCATGGAGAGACGATGATAGAAATGGAAGCCACATATATGGGAATTCTATGAAACCTTATAAAAATAGAGGAAGCAAATTGTGAAGTTATTTTGGTAAACCGTGAAATGAAGGTTGAGGGCATAAGCTAGATGTAGATTTGATTTCCTTTCAAGTGAGAGAATTCGATGTAAATCTAGGAAATGAATTGATTGATCAAAGAAGAGGAGCAAATTGATTGAAGGAGTAAGAAGGCAAAATTTGGGATACTAGAAAAGGAGAGTTGCCCTTTAAGGATGGAAGCGAACTACATAGTATATTACGGTCAGACAAGTAAAGAGATTGTTGCGGCAAAGATGCGAACCTTATTTTGCACATATGAATCGATACAAATAGAGAGATACCAAGTATAAGGGACATCAAAGTATTAAATAAATTTATGAACGTATTTTTATGATCTCCAGGAATTACCACCTGATCGAGGTATGAGATTTACCAATGACTTAGCAGTAGGGGATTGCGTCGATATTCAAGGCCCGTATCCACCTACACTTGTTGAATGAAAGGAATTAGCTACTCGATTGTAGGGAATGAGACCCATTGTGTCACCTAGGAGTACACCAGTTTTGTTTCTTAAAATAAGGATGGTAGCATGAGACTGAACCTATTTGAGGATAGAGTATCACCAACTTACGATCAACCTCGATGATGCGCCAAAGATGGCATTTCACACCCGATATAGACATTACGAGATTTGATTATGTCATTGGATTAACAATTACGCTGGGAGCCATCATGTACTTAATGAATAGAGTTTAAAGGATTAAAGCAGAAGATAGTAACAACCTCGTTGTTAGAATACCCGATGATAGAAGAGACTTTATGAATTATAGTGATGTATCTAAGCAACTTAAGAAGTATGAGATATGAGATCCTACACCTGACTTGGAGTTATCCGAGAAAAGAGTTCGTAATGAAAAATATAGAGACTTAATTTATGGAGAAAAGTGTGAATTTTTTTTCTCAGACCACAAGAGCCATAGGTATATCCTCAAACGGAGGAAGCTAAATATGAGGCAGAGAATATGGTTGGAACTGATTTAGAATCATGATTGTGAGATTCATTACCACCCAGGAAAGGCCAATATGGTGGCTGACACTATTAGTAGTAATGAGAGATTAAAGACACTTAGTTTTTTGAACAAATAATATAAGATAGAGCTGCAAGTGATTATTTTCAAGAAAAGAACTAGAGGAATAATTGGAATTAGGATTCAGTTAGAATTGACTGAAATGATAAAATTACATTAAAGAAAGAATATTGGAAAGGGAAAATGATTTAAGGACAAAGAAGAATAAAGGAATGTGAGAGATGAGAAAGGAATGTGAGAATATGCTCACAGAGTGCGGATCCCCAACATTTAAGAATTTAAAGATGAGATCTTGAAAGGAGCCCATATTATAGAAATCATATTCACCCGAGAGTACAACAATGAATAGAAATTAAGGAATTATTATCGGGGACCGAGTGTGAAGAGTATATTGGTAGTTATTAGGTAAGTGCTTGACACGCGGAAAATGAAAGCAGAATAACATAGACTTAGTAGACTATCATAGACCGGGGAGATTCATAGGTGGAATATGAGTTATGGTTATGGAATTCATGTAAGGATTACCAAGGAACGATTCAAGCAATAATGATTAGTTGGGGTTATAATCGATAGACTAACCAAGTCGACTTATCAACGAGAGATCTACAATCATAAAGTTATTAAGGCGTGTACGAACGATATAGTGATGCACGTGGAGTTCCCGTAACGATTATGTCATATAGAGACCCAAGATTGAATCCCAGATGCTGGAAGAGTTTTCAAAAATGTGGACGACGAGATCAAGCACGAGCACTAATTACGACCTGTGGGACAGCGAATCGAGGAAGCGAATGTCTAGACAATTAAAGTTATGTTACGCGTCTGGGTGTCGAATTCCCCGGAGCAGCCGGAGCGACTACTTATCGCCAAAAGAACTTTCATATAAAGGTAGTTACCGTGCGAACATACAGATGCCATCATATGGAGCTTATCACGAAGAGAAGGATATCGAGAACCGCACGAGTTCAACGAACAAAGAAGACGACGGTGTTATCTCTGAATTCGAACGTGTCCATAATGTATTTCACGTGTCTTTGATACGAAGATTCAACACGGATGTTGGGAATGCGATAGAATATGAACGTATAGTAATGCGACCATAATTGCCTTACATTGAACGACTGGTAGAGATAATAGACCAGAAAGAGAACGCGTGGAAAGAACATAATTTAGCACTAATAAGAGTGTTGTGAAAGAACTAGAGGGTTGGAGGATCAACCTGGAAACTGGAGATTGTGATCTTGAAAGATACTTAAGCTATTTCTTTAGATTCCGGGACGGAATCCTTTTAAGGAGGGGAGGCTGTAATAACCCTGATTTTTGTAATATTTTAAAACCTTTATGAATAGTGACTTTGCAGATTTATGAAAAAAAATTTAGCCACGTTATATAAGTGATGGAATTTAAGAATCCGAGGATGTAGTGTTGATTGCATGGATTAAATGAGAGAATGTAAAAGTCGTCAGAATGCGAAGAATTGCATTTTAATCAAATAATTAGAAAATCGTGGGATGAAAATATATTTGGAGTCTTGAGATGATATAAATCTCATGACAAGGAATTTTATTGGATTTAAGTTAAACCAAAGTATTTAAGTGTTAAAGACAACTATAGAAATTATTACGCGACGAAACGCTTTTATAGAAAAATTATCCAACTTGCATGAAGGATCAGTGATAAGCATTGGATAACAAGTAATTAAGCAAAATCCATGCAAACCCATGCAAGCTACAAGTACTAGCATCAAACTAAGCCAACCAAGCCATTGGAAATATAGTTAGGAACCAAGTTCCATGTTTTAGGGAAGACCAAGGACATAGTTCCTTGTTTTCTTACTTTAACTAGTACCTTTCTTAGACTTTCAAGCCAAGTAGCACCATACTTGTGTGGAAATATCAGCCATATACATTATATACAACTTATACCAGCATTATTATTCAACCAACACAAAAACAAAAAGCTAGAAAAGCTCTCCCCATCTCATTCTTCAGCATTCTGCCCAGCTTGACCAAGGGAGGAACAAAAAATCATAACTAAATATCTACTCATGATAAAATCACCAAATTTGTACCATAGCTTCCTCAATCCATAAAAAAGGTACTTTAAAACTTTCATGGCAATCCAAGTAGTATAACATAGTCAAATCGTGGATCAAAGTTTAGGCAGAATAGTAACTCCGAAAATACTAACTTTTGTTCTTGATTTCTTTTGTGAATTTGAGGATGATAAGCATAGACCAAGGCTCCCTTAAGGCTTACAAGCCCTTTTTAGTGTTTATAAAGCTTCAATAAAGGTATAACACTCATCCATCCTTTGATTTATATTGAGTTTTGGGTTAAGTTTCAAGATATGTTCAAGAACATGTTGTTTGCGGAGTTTGGAGTATAAATACTTAAATCTTGATGGTTGATTGTTGTGGATTGATGTTGGTGGTATGTTTATGAATTTTAAGAACTAAGATTTAGTAAGGATGAGAGTCTTGGTGGTTTAGTGATTGTTAAATTGATTTAACAAGGTTAAAATTGAAAGTTGAGACATGTATGAACATTATGGTGACCCTTGAGACTAGGACTGTTTTGAAACCCAATTTCGGACCAAAAAGATTTGTTTTTTCAACACCACTGGTCATATATGTCAAGATCTTGTTTTTTAGTTTGTAACCATATAAAGTACATGTTGAGGAGATTTGTGGTTTGAAAGTTATACTTGTTTTAATGAAAGTGGTTCAAAACACAAAACTGCTACAAGACATCAAAATATTTTTGGTAAATATTACAAACCCTCAAGAAGCTCCTTGAAGTGGTTTCGTAATTAATTATCAATTTTTCGATTTATTAAAAGTGTTAGAGTGTGAGTTACGGAATAATGATTCTATGGAAAGTCAACTCTAGAGGTACTACCTTGACATTTCATTTTGGCTAAGTAAAAAGGATAATATCGAGTCGACTAAAACTCGAAAGTCGTTACGGATTATCAAGAGAACATATTGATGTAAAGAACGAGACTAGAAAGGATTATTAAACGATAAAGAAGATCGTAAGTTAAGTGGACCCGAGAGAGTGAAAGTTGGGTAAAGTAGAGTTTACTTAGGATAAGTGAACTGTAAATAAAGTGACTAATTAAGATTATGTATTGTCTTGGTAAAGGTTCCAGGACTAGAAGAGAAACACCCACACCCAGTTAGAGCTCGGGCATCAGGCAAGTTTACTAACCCTTACTCTATTGTTCAGAGTATGTTTATTTTCAAACGTTAAGTTATTCAAATATATATATATATATATATCCGAGTATCATGGCAAGGTTTCAAACCCGGAGCTTAAGTGTTCGGATATTTTGTAACTGTTGTTGTTGTGATATAACTGCTTTAAATAAATGCTTGTTTTGATTATCGTACGAGTTTTCAAATATCGAATGATTCTTTTGGTATGCGATATGTGGATATAGATATATATCAGAGTATATGGTACTCTACGAGGTAGAGTGTATTTTGATATTCAACGTAGACTGGGAGTTGGAGATAATTTTCATAAACGCTGTCATAAAAACCCGGAGATTGCCGGAGACAGTTTATTTCCAAATATTGATTTAAATATTCCAAAAAATATAAATTGGATATTTTCTGAATATTTATTTAATTAAATGAATATTAATTTGAATATTCATTTAAGAAGGATTTATTTAATTGATTATTATTTAATAAATATTATTTAAATATTTATTAAATATTCGAAATTGGTTATTTATTCAAATAAAAATTATTTTAATATCTATTTAATATTATAAAATGATTTAAAAATCATAAAACCTTATTTAAAAATTATTGAAGGCCCTATTAATTATTTAAAATATTCTCTGGCCTTCAGACTAATTATTTAAAAATAGTAAGGGTTCCCAAATATTATTTACGAGTTATTAAAATGTTTAAATGTGAATAAATATTTTCTAACTCATCAAAAATTGAGAATCCAGTTCAAGGAGTCGAGCAAATGGTCTTACTCCCTCTATTCCTCGAAAACACTCAATTATTGGGGCGTCTACCCTATTCAATCAAAGTATTTCAATCGCGATAATTTCAGAAAAATTCTGATTTACTCCCAGGTCGTGATTTTAAAATCTCGTGTGATGTCCTCTGTCAGTTGACAATAGTCAACCCACACATTGTTATTACTTCCTCAACATTTCCGGAAGTAAGGTATGGTAATGAGTTAAACCTATCAACGAGCCAGCATGACGCTCGGGGAACGACGATTAAGTTCGGTTCCAATTGTAATGATAGGATTCATCAAGGGACTGGAGGTGTTATATATAAGCTGAGGCATTACGAGTACCAGGACGCACATGCAAACTTAGCAGAGGTACTACGAATGCCGGGACGCAACTTTAGCTGAGGTACTTCGGGTACCAGGACGCTAATGATAGCCCGTATGCGGCTGTGTGATAACCATAAAAAGGTTTTCGTCCTCTACTAGTAGAAAGAAATGTTTTGCGATACAACGACTGATCATCGTGTATCGTGGTGTGCTCCAGAATGTCCCATTCTTCCAATTGGAATTGTACTGCAACATTGTAACGAAAGCCTAGGTGCTGAGTTACCGATAATGTTGGCAGTGGTTGAAAAGTTATTCTCTGATACAGTATCTTGAACTGTACGAAATGTTTGACGAAAGACGAATGATATTTTAAAACTTCTGAACTAGTGTTGTTCATCTGGCAGTATCTCGAACTGCGTACTTGTTGATTCCTAAATACCGTGCTAAGTCACTGATAATGTCTTTCAAAATTATGAACTAGATTTGTTCATATGGTGGTATTCTAAACTTTATATTAAGTATGAATACTTTGAATTAGAAAAACTTTATACTACTATTATATTGTTGGAAAAACTTTATATTAGTAAGTACTTAACTTGCTGAGCATTCTTTCGCTCATTCTTGCTTTTAAAAATTATATTTCAGTGCAAGGAGAACATGGTCATTTTGCCCGAATTATGAGGGAAGGAAGTGGAAGATTCACCCTTGAGGTTGGATAGGTTTCAGCTATGTTAGCTATTAATGTAACTTCATGTAGAAGTTGTGATTAATAGTGTGAGATCCTGGTTTAATAGTGTGAGATCCTGGTTAGTACATTTAGTTTGTAATGACTAATGTTACTGTGTAACGTTTCTAAGGCTATAACTTGTGTGAGTAAGAGATTGGGTTCTATGATGTGTTTTGATTGGATTATTGAGTTAATACATGTAATATACGATTGGATGGTGATGTGACAACCTAGATTCCTGACCCCGGATATGGGGGTGTTACAATTTGTTGAGGAGTTCTAGGGGCTGAATACTGTCTTGTTATTCCTTTATCTGCACAAAAGTCATTTAGGACTGCATTCTTGAATTCAGTTCCATTATCTAACCTTATAGCTCTAACAGGGAATCTAGAATCCAGCTCAATCAACTTTATATGATCAATCACCATCTGTGGGGTCTCATCCTTGGAATGTAGGAATAAAACCCATGTGTATTTAGAATAGTCATCAACAATCACAAGTGCATATTGTTTCTTTGACATGGACATCACACTAACTGGACCAAACAAATCCATGTGAAGTAGCTGATATGGTTCAGTTATTGATGATGTGTCAGTGCCCTTGTGAGAAGCTTTCTTTGACTTTCCTTTCTGACATGCCTCACACAGTCCTTCCTGTGTAAATTCCATCTGAGGCAAACCTCTCACCAATTCCCTCTTGACTAAAGAGTTCATGGTTTTGAAGTTAAGGTGAGACATCTTCTTGTACCATAACCAACTTTCATCTGATGAAGCTTTAGCATAAAAACAAGTAACTTTATCTTTGGATCCAGAGTGCAGATCAGCTATGAAAAAATCACCTTTCCTTACTCCTTGAAGAGCAGGCTTTCCATTCTTCTTGTGAAGGATCTGACATTTATCTTTCTCAAAGGAAACAACATATCCTCTGTCACGGAAATGACTGATGCTGAGAAGATTGAACTCCAGACCTTCCACAATAGATACATCTTGAATGATAACATTTCCAAACTTCAAACAACCATATCCTCTGGTAATACCCTTGCTGTTATCTCCAAAGGTAACTCTTGGGCCAGCTTTCTCAATCACATTTGATAGCAGGGCTCTATCTCCGGTCATATGCCTTGAACAGCCACTGTCCAGAACCCACATAACACGATTTACCTATGCCACACCCTGCAGTATCAAATTTATTAGTCTTTCCTCGGAACCCAAACTTGATTGGGTTCGGTATATTTAAAGAACTGGCCTTTTTCAGGCAAACCAACATTTTTAACTTTAACTACTTCAACCTTTTTCACAAAAGAGCGTTTCCATTTATAGCCAGCCTTAACACATTTTTGAGTAGGCTTAGGGATAAATGGATCCACTCTCGTCTTTGGAGGACTAGTAGTCTTAGATCTAACATGCTTCTTATTATTAACATGTTGACGTGGATCAGTCTTATTATCAGATACATTCTTACTATTAAAATAAGCATACATAACATTGAAAGCACAAGACATGCAATTAACCACACCACATGCTTTATGAGAAAGATTAACAGCAGGCATGTTGGTTCTACAGTTGTTTTGATCCACTTTATGGATGTCTGACTTAGTCTCTGTTGCTGAAACAACTTTGACTTGTTTCTCAGAAATACACTTGTTGGACTAATCAAGTTCAAAAGCAAGATCCTCAATACGCATCTCCTGTTGAATAATGATAGAATATTCATTCAGAGGATCTGCCAAGGATTCTCTAAACAAGGGTGTTTCAATACCCTTAAGCACATATGGTACACCCCTTTCTTCAGCACTGACTCTATTAGGGGTGTTTATGTTTAACTCTCCATTATAGTCATACCCTATTCCTACAGTATGACCAATAACTTGTTTATTGATGATTTCTTTAGCAGTCTTACAAGAGTTATAATAAGCATTAGCCTTGACTTTAAGTTCACTGATCTGATCCTTAAGAATGGTTTCCAGTTGAATATAACATTTAACCCTATTCTCAAGAAATGCTATTTTCTTAGTAAGTTTATCCTGATTAACATGCACAAGTTTTAATTCTTTTACCTCCTTTTCAAGAGCTGTGTTCAAAAGAATTATTCTATCATTTTCTCTACGTGCACAATAAACAGTAGTACTAAGATGATATATCATTTCAGTATCAGTAAACTTTACCTCTGACATGAATGATGATGAAGTGCTTGCCTCATTAGCCATTAAAGCTAGGTTTCCAACTTCACCATCTTCTTCATCACTATCCGTATCATCCCAACTCTTTCCCTCGGCAACATAAGCTTTCCCAATCTTATTCTTCTTGCTAGAATCAAATGAGTTCCTTCTCACTTGCTTTGGCTTTTTACATTCTGTAGCAAAGTGACCCAACTCATTACAATTGTAGCACCTGATTGTGCTTCTTTCCACTGTTCCAGTTTTATAGCCACCCCTTGTGCTATTTGAAGAGGAAGAACCACCTCTCTGAAACCTTGGCTTGAACTTAAGATTGGGATTCCTTCTGAATCTGAATTTGCCAAACTTCCTCACTATCATTGCCAAATCACCATCCTCTAGCTGATCAAGTTCTTCCAAAGAATAGAAGTCACCGCCAGATTGATCATTGGATGTTAAGCCATACTCAACTATAATAACATCTGTGTCAGAACTGGAAGGTTGAACAACCTTCACTTCCAGTTGTTGTGTGACTTCTGTTGCCAATGTAGTAGAAGTACTAACTATCTTTCCAGTTCCATATATCTCCTTTTGCTGAATCTGCTCCAGCTCATAGGTCTTCAGAACACCATAAAGTCTTTCAAAAGAAATCTCTCCAAGATCTCTTGCTTCTCTGATTGCAGATATTCTATGCTCCAAATGAGATGGAAGTGTCAGGATGAACTTCTTGTTAATCTCCTTGATAGTATAGTGCTTTCCATTGAGATTCAGATCATTTATCAATTTGTTGTATTTCTCAAAAACCTCAGAGATACCTTCACCAGGGTTTGATATGAAATGCTCATAGAGGTGAGAATTTCCAACTTATTCTCTCTGACTTCCTCTGTCCCCTCATTGATTATCTCTATTATGTCCCAAATGTGCTTGGCAGTAACACAGTTCAGAACATGATTATGCATGATATGATCAAGATAATCAACCAGTATCAACTGTAAACAGGCATTCAGGGTAGCATCCTCTTTCTCATCAATTGTGTAGTCCTTGGGATCCTTAGGGTACATCCTAGCAGCTCTAGTAACAACATCATTCTCTATCTGCTCTTCCTCCACAATCATAGGAAGTTTAGGACCATTTTTCAGCACTCCAAGATATTTAACAGTTGCCACTTGAAGAAACATGAACATCTTCTTCTTCCACATAGGATAATGCTCATTACTGAACATGGGAATCTTTACTGTACCAACTTTCTGAGTTGTAGACATTTTTGAGATTTTTGATGAATAATAAAAATTTCAGAGTTTAAGAAAAAATCACAAAAAATGGATCTTTGATTAGTATATCAATCAAAAGGCTCTGATGCCAATTGTTAGGTCCCGATATGTTTGTAGAAGGGGGGTTGAATACAAACTATACTGTTCTATCAAATTTGCCCGTTTAAAAGATTAAACAATGGATGAACAAATTATGCGGAATAAAATGAAACAGAATTCATGTTAAATATAACTTATATTAAACTTGAAAGATGTTACAATTTTTGGTACTGATTACAGAATAAAATCTCAAACTAATTAAAACAAATCTAGAATAAATTCGACATGAATTTATCTATTTTTGTAATAAAAAGATATAACGATAAATGATAGTTCAAGATTCGTTCTAGGGATAAAGATCCGCTAGATAGTCAATACAATCCAAGCAAATGATTTCTAGTGGTTTAGAAGTCAACACTAAGGTCTAGAAATAATTCCTTGTCCTTGAAATTTGATTTGGCAGAGTGTATTGTTCTTGACAGAAGTTTTGTTGAAGTTGTAATATTCTGTATATGTTCTTCTGTGTTGATCATGTACTGTATAACTAATCCACTTGATTAGTTTAAAATCTGCACGTGTAATCTACTTTATTAAAGTAGAAAGACTATCAAATTAAAGCAGAAAGATTATTCTTTTTATCAGAAAAACTATTTTAGTACATAGAAAGACTATTTTTAATTCCACAAAGACTATCCTAAGTCCAGAAAGACTTTCGGTAGAACTAAGTGAATATTAAAAATACTTTCTAAAATACTAAGTAATTTCAAACAGACTTTCGGTAAGACTACCAGAATAGTCTTTCTAAAATTACTTTTAGTATTTCTGATTTTAGAATATTAGAATTAATTCTAAATTAATTATCTACTTAATTAATTTACCAAGAATTAATTTATTAGTTAAATTAATTAAATAAAATAGATAATTAAAGGAGAATAAAAACTAATTTCTTAAATAAAGAAATAGTCCAAAGAACCACTTTAATTAATGATAAACTACCACTGACTGTTATTGACGCTCGATGTACTGTCTGGTTCATTAGCGACTAACTTCACTGGTTGTTCTTCATTTTTGACTTTGAAAACTCTGATTCTCTTCTCTTTAACTCCCTTCAATGAACCACTGTAACCTGTATCTTTGCTGTCACACTCTTGAAATCTCTGTCACTTTAATAAATCCACTTTCTTGAAAACTTGACCGAGGCTTGATCAAATTAATGAACTTCTTTCAATGTAGAATAACTTCAAGTCTGTAGATGACTTTTATCTTCATTCTTTTGACTGCTATAATCTTCTGAGATTCCTGTGACAATCTGAATTATTACTTACTTATTACAAACTTGTTTAATGTTGAGTTAATTCCTCGATGTAAACAAATAGGCATAAACATATGCCTTTTAAAGGGAAACTGCCTGAATACTGCAATTCACCAGCCTTGTGGACTGAAGGAACATAAATTGATCAAGAAGAGGCAAATACCCTAATGGTGGATTACAGAGAAAGTACACTGCACAATCAGGATGAGCAACTCAACAGAGTGATTGAGGAGGCAACGAGGATGCCAAGCTTAACTCCAACTCAAGTGTCAACATCCCTTAATGGACATAATTGTGAGTGTATGTGTGAATATTAATGAGGAAAGAAGATGGGCAATTGATGTGTACTTGAACACAGGGATTTCAATGTTCATCACTATGCAGTTGTTACAGAAACTATAAGCAAGGGTGTTGAGTGTGATGAAAGCTAAGATTAAAGCAAACCACTCAACCTTCAATGAGATATTACAAGTGCAACTTCAGAATCTAATGACAGAGAGACTTCCAGAGGTGTACTTTGATCCATTCTGTGTCTGTTATGGAGCAATCTCAAGAGAAGGTGTCAAGAGATGTGCATATTTAGATCTGCAAGGCACTTCAAGAATGGAGACAAAGACAGTAATGAAAGTGCTTAATGTAATTCTCAAATCCAAAATCACCAAGGAAAGAGTCCTAGTTGTCAAAGAAATTCACAAGCTACTGGAAAGAAGAGATGTTAAGCTAAGCTCCAGAGTGAAGAAGTTAATTTCTAAAGCTAATGCCAACAGAGCTGATCTAGGTGAAAGCTGTGCTTTTGATGACTCTCTTGATGATGATGAATTGGATGGAAGTGGAGGTTCAGGAGTTGCTAAGAATGTTGGTGAATCAACTACTGGGAACACTGGAAATCAAGCCCAGGAAACAAGCAAGGAAGAAGCCCCTGAGCAAGGAAAGAAAGATGTTGGTGCTACAGAAGAAAGGGAAAGTGAGATACTTGAAGCTTTGGAGGCAAGCATCTTAAGGTGTGCTATTGACAGTATCAATGCTGAGAAAGATGCTGTCACCAAAGATGAAGATACTGTCATGGAAGACCCTGTGAAATAAGATACTGTCAAGGAAGACACTGTCATGGAAGAAGCTGTCAAAGATGAAACCAAGAAAGCAGCCAAGCCTAAAAGGACAAAATCCTTAGCCAAAGCTTGGTTCTCTAGATAGGAACCTGAAACTGAGGAGACTACTAAAGCAAAGAAAGGAAAAACTAAGTACTCAGGAAAGGAGAAAGCCACAGGACTTGGCAGGAATCTGAAGAAGCCAATCCAAACAAAATCCTACAGCTCCTTTGACCTACAGCAAAAAGAGGCTCAAGGAATCAAGAATGTTGAGGTAAAGTTGGATGACCACAATGAAGCAGTAAAGTATGTTCTCTGGTTTGATGCATCAAGGTCATTGAAAGTTCAAAAGGATTTTACCATGGAGGTGGTTTCACATGATGTAACATAAACTCTTTCATACAGAAGGAGGATAGTCACAAGGAGAATTGACTATTTCATCTTAGAGAGAATGGTAAATCTGATGCAAGGTTACGAAAATGTACCTGATGAAGTCATGAAACATGTTCTGATATACAAAGCTGAAAGAGATGAAGAATTTTATCAGAAACATGGGGATTGGTCCATGCATGATGATGCTGACATTGCTAACCTACTGGAGTACTCTGATGAAGAAATAGCTGACTATGAGGATGATTTTCCTGAAGAAGAAGTGCAAGCAATGCCAAGTCAAGAGAGATCCACCAAAGCTGAACATAATCAATCTATTGAACAAATGGAAGATGAACTGTTGGATGCATGCAAGGTCATGAACATGAGAAGAAGTAAAGGACCAAACTTTCAACCTTATGTGCTGGAGAACCCTTTCAGGATCAAACATGGAAAGGAAGAAATGTGACGCCCTCCCAATCGGGGGTCATGATCGGGGAGTCACTACAACCTCTATACATATAAACCCGTAAACAATAAAAATAATCATGCAGACGTGACCCCAACTCTAACCTGGATCTTTAACAATTAATGGTGTGAAACAAGCATCCACTATCTAATTCATTAATACATAAACATAAGTCTCAAAAGTTATTACAACCATGTCTTAAAAGTTCTACGTTCCCTCCTTACAAAAACACCTTCTACCAGTGGTCATCACATACCTGAGCTGGCATCCCAAAAATAACCCTATAGGAAGACTTCCTAGCTGTCTGAAAAGTGCGTACCATCTTCTCGTTTAACTGTGGGTTAGGACAGGGAAAAGAATGAGCTAAATGCTCAGCAAGTAATAATATGGCCAAATAATTAACCACAATGAAACAATTTTCAATATCAATCTGTATGTCATGGGTATTGTAGAATCCATATCAAGGGATTATCATAACAATGAACTGGTTATACAATTTCAAAAGAGTAAACTGATTTCATTATCAAGATATATGTTTTTAAGAAAAGCAATAAGTAATTTTGGAGATTTTTCACAACGCACCGGACAATACGGGTGATCAGCCACGTAAAGTCCCCATACCGGACACACAGTCCCTCTGGTCCTTGTATTGGGTCCCATTAGGCACACATTGGCCTTTAGACTAGTCCATCCATAGTCATTGTATTATAATTAAAAGTGCTGGACCGGCATCACTCGGCCTCTTACGCCTCCAATCTTAGGAATCCGTGGAAACCATAAATCGAAATTTTAATGAATTTAAACTTTGAAATTTCCTTTCTTTTAAAAATCTTCCTTATGAAAGAAATCCTTTTTAAATCAAAGGATAAGTATTTGTATAGAGTCAAAGTGAAAGTTCATGTATCTTCAATTTCAAGTAAGTGTGTGATTCACAGGTACGAGTTCAAATCTATGTAAAAGAATCTCAGGTCAAAAGTCATCAAAATGTAAGTATAATCAAAAGATAAGGGTAAAGTTTGAAGAAAAGCCCAAGCAAGATATGGCTCACAAGACATGGTGTTGTGTCTATACTGTTTGTATAAGAAAGTGTCTTTTGGGAATCAGGTAAGTTCAATCGAATCATTCTGGGTTTCTATTAGTGGAATATAAGAAATATGTGTCATCAGGTATGTTCTGGAAATGTATTATAATAAGGGTTCAGATATATTCACTTTCAGGTATAAAAGGAATGCATAAGTAGAGGATCAAATTCAGGTTATAAAATCATAGGTTATCAGGTTTCAATACATGGATATAAACAGGGTATAATGATTTAAGGAAAGAAAACTGAACAAAGTATGGTATACATAACAACATGGTATATAAAGAGAAATCAGGTTTATCAATGAACATGATGTATTTTCAGAATTAAAGGTATATAAACAAGATAGCAATTTATATATGTCAAAATGAAATAATGGAATTGAGAAGCGAAATCAAGTCAGAATTACTTGCCTTAAGTAGCTAAAAAGAGTAATAAGATTCACTGGTTCTCCACCTTAATCTTGCCTTTATTTCTAGGCTCTACTTCTTCGGATTCTTAAGTAGCTTTTAGAACAAACCGTACTCACTGAATTTCTGCCTTCGCCTCGCCTTTATCTCTATGTTCCATGTCTCGTGACTCTACAAAAGAGTATATCCTATCTCAGAATGATCCTCTCAAAATTCTAATCCTTATTCTAAACTACCCAACGTTCCCTAAACGCGTAAACACATCATATTTATATCACTTATAACTCTTAACCATATAATAAGCACAAAACTCACATAAGCGCACATTGTCATTAAAGTTCACATAACATACTCTTTTAATACATATATATATATAATCTAACTTTAAAATCATACCACACTTGGTTATCCCTTTAAATCAACTTGACCAATGCTAACCATATCCTTAACACCTTTACAAATAATGCATTCAATCTCAAACGCTGAAAATTCTGCTGCGCATACTTTACTAAAACATTTTTCATAAATCCAAAAATAATCAAATAAATACCAAATTTGACAGGATACTTCCTCATTACTAATACAACTTAGTATAAAATTTTCATCTCCACACTACTAGAAAAAGTAGATACAACATCGGTGTTTTAACATCGGTTCCAAATGCCACTGATGTTAAATGGTATTTCAACATCGGTATTTTCTAAAGCGATGTTAAAGCGCGTTGTAGACATCGGTTCTAATAATAGCCGGTGTGGATTCTTATTTTCAAAAAATTAAAAGTTTCCCGTATACCACACTTTCCCCCTTAATAAAATAAGTTCCCTCTTATTTCCCAAAATATTCCCCCGCCCCCCCTTAGCCAAATTTCTATTCCCCCCCAATTTTCCCCCTTTTCCACACGGTCAACACTCACTACCCTCTCTCACTTTTCACTCATCCTCACTCTCTCTCCTCCCAGCCGTCTCTCTCTCCATCACTCACCGTCTCTGTAACCACAAATTGATACCCTAATCCACAAATTGAAACCCTAATCCATAAATTGAAACCCTAATTGAAGAACCGAACCAAGGTAAAAAGGAATCGACCTCATTGGGTTAATTTCTTTTTCCATTTTTGATTTTTAATTGGGTTAATCGGGTTAATTTCTTTTTCTACAGATCATCTGGAGCTTAGAGTTGGCTTTGACTTTCGATGTAAGCATCTTTGATTTTGCATGTATACTTACAGCTCTGTTAAGCGATGTTTTTTGTTTTTTGATTTTGATTTCGTTGTTTTTTGTTAAATGTATACTTTTATGTTTTGTATGCTTGTTTACTTTAACCGGATCTTTTCTTTGATTTTGCATGTATGCTTGTTTTGTTTTGTATGATTTATTTATAGTTGTATGTTTGTGTTTAACTGGTAATGCAAATTATTGATAAAATGTGAGTTTTTTGTGTCATAAAATGTTAGTTTGGGTGTTATAAAATGTGAGTTCTGTTCTTAAATTGAATAACCTTTTAATTTAATTTTAAAAGTCTGTTCATATGTGACTGCAAGTCTGTTCTGTTCTTATTTTAACTTTAATTTTAATTCGTTTTTGCAGATCAAATCTCACAACTATCTTTACTAAAACAATCCATATAGTGCCTGCAGATTTTACTTCAAGAAGGAGGTTAGAAGTTCGATTTAAGAAATTCTCGTTCCTTTGTGTTTAGTTTTGATATGATTTCTTTATTGTGATATGCATGATCTATATATATTACTTTTAAATTTGTAAATTTGACTGTAACATTTTTATGAGAATATGCTAGTTCTTGAAGATGTATATGTGTTACTTATTAAGTGTATGCTTAGTATGTAACGATGAATTTGCTGATAGTTCATCTTTCTTGATTTTATTATGTAATGATATGATGAATTTGAGGCTTCTTTAGCCTTCTGGATTATTATTTGAAATATGGTTAAATTTAGCAACTTGGTAAGTTATAAATAATACATGGGAGTCATTCTAGGTTTGTTATTTACTTGTCGATTATTATGTGAAGTATTAATAACTAATGATTTAGTCATAAATCTTAGTATGAAGTATGTATTTTAGTTCTATATTATTAGGATAAATTAAAGTATATATAATCTTTTATAATTTATAACCACCAAAAATTCTGCACCATATTCGATTTTAATTGTGTTTAATGGACTTATGTAATCATAGATAAATAGATAATTTATGTCTGCTACTTATTTAATATATAATGTTTGAAATGAAAATCAGGTAGACAACTCTTGGTCATACAAATATATGGATAAGTCGTGGATAACCAAAGATAAGGATTCTTTAGAATTTGAAATTGGGGTTGAAAAATTCTTGATATATGCTGAAGAAAATGCTGAAGATCCTAAGAGAATTCCTTGCCCATGTGGACGATGTGTAAATTTTAAAAAATTCTCTGTAAAAATAATAAGGGGACACATTTATGAAAATGGTTTTAGTTTGGGGTATGTAGATTGGATTTGGCATGAAGATATTTCGTATAGGAGTACTAGGTCATCTGTAGGTAGTACACACCCGGCTTCGGAGCAAGCACCGGAGCACTTTGCTGCATCAGAAACTGTTGATGTTTGTGAAGCAGCATTTCACTCCGGTGATTACGATAAGGATTCGTACGAGTTCAAGAGGTTTGTGGTTGATGCGGAACAACCAATGTATAAGGGCAGTGAGTTCACTAAGTTGGAGTGGATGTTAAGATTACACAATTGGAAATCTAGGTTTGGTGTTAGCGATAGTGCCTTTACTGATCTGCTCTCTTCAGTCGGCTCTCTCCTTCCAAAAGATAATGTGTTGCCTGCTAACGCTTATGAAGCAAAGAAAACTCTATCCGATTTAGGCCTCGAGTACATAAAGATCCATTCATGTCCGAACGACTGTATACTGTACAGGGGTATCAATTCTGATGCTTCTGAGTGTCCCAAGTGCCTACTATCTCGCTGGAAAGTGGGGAAGGATGGCAAAGTCAGAGTTAATATTCCAGCAAAAGTCATGTGGTACTTTCCAATCATTCCGCGATTTAAACGAATGTTTAAATCACCATCCACGGCTGAACTCATGACTTGGCACGCAAACCAGCGAGTACATGATGACAAGATGCGGCATCCGGCCGATTCTCCTTCTTGGAAGAATATCGATTATAGGTGGCCTGCTTTCGGTAGTGAACCAAGAAATATTCGTTTAGCTTTATCAGCAGATGGTATAAACCCACATAATAATGGGTTAACCAATCGGTATTCTTGTTGGCCAGTAGTATTGGCAACTTACAATCTTCCTCCATGGTTATGCATGAAGCGGAAGTTCATGATGGTAACCATATTAGTTCCTGGTCCGCATGAGCCGGGTAATAATATTGACATCTATTTACAGCCGCTAATTGATGATTTGAAGAAGCTGTGGGAAGAAGGTGAACCAAATGTATATGACGCATTCACTAAAACTTTTTTCACTCTAAAAGCTATTTTATTGTGGACGATAAATGATTTCCCTGCCTACGGAAACTTGTCAGGCTGCGTCAATAAGGGTTATAAGAGTTGTCCAATATGTGGTGACGATACCATAGCTAAATATTTAAGTCATAGTCGGAAAATGTCCTTCCAAGGTCATCGTCGGTATTTGGGTAGGCATCACCCCTATAGGAGGCAAAAGGCAGCTTTTAATGGAGAACAAGAGTTTGGGACATCGTCGGTATTTTTTGGAAGAAGGCTCGTATGCCAAAGGACGAGAACGAGGAGATTGATGAAGATAAGGCCAAGATATTCTCCAAAATTGTAAGCTATTATTATTTTTTAAATTGTAAGATATTTAGAATCACCAAATAAAATATATATTTTTATATTATTGATAGGATGAATTACTGGATAAGAAGGAGAAGGGTGAATTCCATCCATCTGGAAGTGATGATGTGCTGACTAGGGCGCTGGAAACTTCTGAGCATTCAGGTAGGGTTCGAGGAGTTGGAGGTTATGTCACCCCAACAATGTACTTTAATATTCCGAAGGGGAAAAAGTGCAGAATTACAAAGGCAGAATTGTTGGCCCGTGACCGACTAATGGTCGAGGAGTTGGAAAGAACAAGGAGGGAGATGGCTGAACTTAAGTCAATGTTTACTGCGTCCAATCTTCACTCTCCAATGTTTTCTGACAAATCAATTTGTCAACCCCTTGAAGAAGGAGCCAAGAGTAAACCACCAATTGCAAAAGAACTAATAGTCAATGATGACTGTGTTGCTCTTGACCACCCTCCTCCATCTGGAAAAAAGGTATATTCAAATTCAAAATTGCTTCTTTCTTTCATATACAAACTCGATGAAAAATTAGGTTTGACTAGAACCTCCTTTTAAATGTAGGGTCCACAATCATGTGAGCTGGCAGTGGAAAGCATAGAAAACAAGGTTGCTTTTGGTGCCAAGGCCAAAAAGAGGGTTGCAGAAACCTAAGGGATTCAACAAAGTGACCCTAAATGAGAAGGTGCCAAGTGAGTTCAAGTTTTTGTACAAACATGTGACTACAACAATGAAAGAAAGTGGAGAGTCAGTACCGATTCCTTGTGATTCCAACGTATTTGGAAACGAGAAGATCATCTATATATTGCATGAGAATTTAAAAGCCTTGTTAGAGTTTGACATGATTGGACAAGCTACAATAGCTTCTTATATAGCGTAAGTAATTTTTTTCATTCAAGTCATTCTCTATATTCCACAACGTTACTGTGAGCAATTAAATTTTCTCCCATACAGGCACTTGCAAACAATGATTCAGGAGGGTCGAAAGAATGATGATGCGATCTTATTTAGCTTTTTTGATCCTGGAGCCACATTTACCTTGAACAATGATTTTCAACAATATGTTGTTAGTCGAATGAGAGAGGGTAATCAAAATCGCATATTCTTCATGCCACATAATCATAAGTAAGTGTTTGTAATTAAGACTATTTTACTAATTAATTAATATATTTAGGTAAATTTTGAAAATTCTGACTTGTGTATATTTAATTTATAATTATTAAACATAGCCGCCACTGGATTTTGGTTGTAATATGGGATGGTGATATTTACATTCTGAATCCTTTGTCTCAACCAAAACATTTTGACGCATTGGAAAAAGCTTTATCAGAGTAATATATTCTTATTCCATCTTGGTCATAATTTGATTTATATATTAATAATTTTCTAGTAGAATTTAACAATTTGTGGTTCTCTTATATATGCAGGGCACTGAAATCTTACAATGCTCAAACTGGAAGAGGAAACAAACCTTGTAAAATTCAAAATCTTGGAGTAAGTATTTTATTTTAATTTTGTATTTCGTATTTTGTAAGTTTCATTTTTTCTGGAGCTGACGTGTACTAAAATTGGAATAGGGATCTCCAAAACAACCTGGTGGAGTTGAATGTGGTTATGTTGTCATGCGGTACATGAAAGATATCATTTTTGATAATGAACTTTCTTTTACTACTAAGGTATGCGGCCCTGTTATTTGATCGTTGAAATAGTATGACCGATGAATTTTGAGCTAATTTTTATTTTGTGTATTACTTTTTAGTGGGCAACCAAGAGTCGGCAGACTTACAAAATGCACGAGCTGGATGAGGTGCGCTTAGATACTATCAAGTTTATTCAAGACAAAATGTAAAGCGCTTGGTTTGGTTCCTATGGAAGTACTTTTGTTTTACAATATTCTGGTGGTTAGATGTTTTTAGACAGTTCTTTTGGTTTACCCTATCAAGTTCTGGTTGTTAGACAGTTGGTCGTAGTTGTTGGATGTTTTTTATTTGGTTGGAATATCTGGTACTTTTGGCAATGTAGTTTATGGCTACTAGAATGTTTTTGGTTGCAACATGTTAGGTTTTGAATTGTTTGTGAATCCATTTTGAATTTGATAATTAGCTTTGCGATGCAAGTTTTTTTGCATTGGTAATTAGCTTTGCGATGCAATTTTTGTTGAATTGGTATTGAATTGGTAATCAGGGGCAATGTAAATTAACATCACAGCTATAATTTTGTACTGTTAAAACCGATGTGGAAACCAAACTTAACCAATTTCTAAAGTAACAAAGACATCAGTGTACACTCAAAAATCGATGTTAAATGAACTGTGTACGTAAAAATCAAACCAGAAAACCGAAATTAAATGGGACATATAACATTGCAACACCTTCAAAAACTGATGTTAAAAGGACCATTCAACATCGACAACAATTAAAGAAACCGATGTTAAATGGACACTCAAAAATTATACAGCAAAAAAACCGATGTCTTTAATATCTATTACATCAGTGTCTATACGAAATAGATGTCTTAAAGGCTTTTGACATCAGAGTAACATATCAAACCGATGTTAATTCCCTTATTCGACATCGTTTTTAATACATCATTCGATGTCAATATTTATTTTTAACTTGTGTGTCGTTTGTTCAAGAGGATCTAACCTTGATAACAAATCAATATTGAAGTGTTAATAATATACGTTTGTGATGAATTTGTGCCAATGACATCAGAATTTGTTATGTAAACGATGTGGTTTTATCTAATAGACATCAGTCAAAAACCGATGTCTAAACACTCGGACATTTAACAACACCCGCGTAGACATCGGTTGGTTGTTTAGAAAGACATCGGTTTTTAGCCGATGTCTATTGCTATATTTCTAGTAGTGCCAGAACAGTTTACTTAGACTAAAAACGAACAGGTTAAAAAGTGTACTAAAGCACAGAAAATTCCTGCTGCGCAAATTTTAGTAAAACATGCATAACTCTTTACTCGCTAACTCTATCGATACAAGGTTTGCACCTGAGAAACCTAGACTCCAACTAGAACAATTTCCTCCTAGCCTTACTGTCTAAAACGGGTAGCAAACAATTGCAATTAACCAAAACAGAACAGACAGTTTCTGGGCATCTCAACATTCTACATCATCACATTAGCATCAACTAATCAACCATTCTCAACTCCTTAGGCTGCCACAACACTCACAAATCAGAACTTTAAGAAGAAGTACTCAATTTATACTTTAAAATCAATTAGCATCAACAATCACTAACACAAACACTACACTTCTAATCCGACAAAAACCCCAAATCAAAACCTTCAACTTAAAATCAAATATCAAACATATATAATCCTAAATTCTCCAAACTTAACACAATAATTAACATGCAATCACTATAACTTGAAATTATCAATTAATCATCAACATAAACAATTTCAAACCGATTTTATAAAAGGGGAAAATTGAAAATACACACATGCATTACAATTCCTTTACATGCAACCCATAACTCACTAAATATAGCTATTAACACAATAATCGGACTCAAAGATATCATCATCGTCCCCATCGGATCGCCGGAGCTCATTGCCGACAACGGCATGGTTTGGAGGTGCCCAGAATTTGGGTTTCCATCACAAACCTCACCAATAACCATCTAAACAATCTACTTATCACAAAATCATCACGAAACAAAGGTTTCGGGATTGAATTAGGATCAATTCGCACAAAACCCCTTTGCATGCAAACTGATACACACATATACACTCACACACAAGCACGATCATATATATATATATATATATATATATATATATACAACAATCGATTGTGGAGAGAAAAGAGAGAGATGAAGATTTTACAGAAAAGAAGAATGACCGAGAGAGAGAGAGAACAGCAAGGAGAGAACAGAGGTGTCAACCAAATAAGAAAAGGAGGAGAATGCTGGGCTTGAGGGTTTTATAAGCCCCAAGGGCAAAACAATAACTTCACAATTCTAAAAATCTGATTTTTAATAAGAGAAAAACTAATAACTTGCATTCTAAAATCTGAAATAAAATGAAAATAATAACTAAAAATCAAAATTTTATTTTTAAAACAAATAATACAATTTTACAAAAGCACACATATTTTCAAAATATTTTTATGATCAAAATTGAATTAAATATGAATTTTCAAAGTTTAGATCACATAAATGACATTTAACTCATAAAATCATTTTAAAATCCTTAAAGCCAAAAATAAATTCCTCCACTAATTTTAGAAAATAATAGAATATAAAATAAAGGTTGTGAAAAAGATTTCACAATAAAAAGAATCTCTGATGATTTTATAAAATTCCCGGAAGGTCAAAAAGAACTAATTTTTAATAAGAAATTCATCTAAAAATGCAATTAAAAGCACACACAGATATTTTAATCCATACCATTCACCAAGTAAACATCTAATCATCACATTTTCAAATATCCACCTTTCACACAATATTCACATATCATAGATCTCAAATATTATCAAATATTAAGATTGTACAAGCATTTTTCTGAGTCGTTATAACCTTCCCCCTTAAAAAGATTCTGTCCCCAGAATCTAACCTTATGAAAATAGATGCGGATACTTTTCAAGCATCTCGCTCTCAAGTTCCCAAGTCGATTCTTCAACTTTGGGGTTCCTTCACAAAACCTTAACTAGCTTAACAGTCTTATTCCTTAATTTCGTATCCATACGGTCCTGAATTTCTACAGGTTGTTCTACATATGACAAATCAGGTTGAATCTCAATAGGCTCATATTCGATCACGTGATTTGTATCAGGATTAAATCTCTTAAGCATCGATACATGAAAAACGTTATGAATGTGCTCCATGTGGGGTGGTAACGCTAACTCATATGCAACTTTTCCAATATGTCTCAGTATCTCAAACGGTCCTACATATCTCAGGCTAAGTTTCCCTTTCTTGCCGAATCTCGTAACTCCTTTCCATGGTGACACTTTTAGTAACACTTGATCTTCTTCTTCAAAACTTAGATCCTTCCTATCTTGGTCAGCGTACTTCCGTTGTCTGTCTTGTGCCGTAACTAGTCTTTTCCGAATGATTTCAATCTTTTCCTTCGTTTGTTGTACTAGCTTGGGTCCCAAAACTTTTCGTTCTCCCACTTCTTCCCAATACACAGGCGACCTACATTTCCTTCCATACAAAGCTTCATACGGAGACATCCCAATACTCGCGTGATAGCTGTTGTTGTACGAAAACTCTACCAACGGTAAATGCTCATCCCAACTTCCTTTAAAATCTAGTGCACAAGCTCTAAGCATGTCTTCAATGGTTTGAATTGTTCGTTCACTTTGGCCATCTGTTTGTGGATGATATGTTGTACTCATCTTAAGCTTGGTACCCAGACATTCTTGAAATTGTCTCCAAAATCGGGAGTTAAACCTTGGATCACGGTCCGACACAATGGTTACTGGAACTTCGTGGCGTGTCACAACTTCCTTCAGATATAACTGTACTAACCTATCCAGTGAAAATCTTTCGTTGATTGGGAGAAAATGTGCAGACTTGGTCAGACGGTCTATAATTACCCATATAGCATCATGATTAGCTTTCATCCTCGGTAGTCCAACAATAAAATCCATGGCAAGATGTTCCCACTTCCATTCAGGAATATCCAATGGCTGCAATAGTCCGCTCGGTTTTTGATGTTCGGCTTTGACTCGTTGACAATTATAACACTTACTTATCCATTCAGCAATTTCTCTCTTCATATCAGGCCACCAGAAATGTTCCTTCAAATCTTGATACATTTTCGTGCTACCAGGGTGAATTGAGTACTGTGAACTATGGGATTCCCGCAATATTTCGTTCTTCAATTCCGTCACATTTGGAATCCATATCCTTGTAGAAAATCTCAAAATTCCTTTGTCTTCCTTTTGGGTGTAGATCTCTTCACCAGTCAACGTGTTCATCTCTTGATTCATAACCTCCTCATGACATCTTCGTATCTTTTCCAACAGTTCCGGTTGAAACGTCATAGCGTGGAGAACTTCGTTAGCAACTTCTGAATCATAAACTTCTAGTTTCAACTTCTCAAATTCTTGAAGCAATTCTTTAGGTATCATGAACAAATTCAATCTCTCTTTTCGACTTAACGCATCTGTCAAAACATTCGCTTTTACCGGGTGATAGTTAATACTACAATCATAGTCCTTAATTAGCTCCAACCATCTCTGTTGCCTCATGTTCAATTCCTTCTTAGTGAATATATACTTTAAGCTCTTATGATCCGTGTAGATTTCACATTTCTCTCCGTATAGATAATGTCTCCAAATCTTCAACGCAAATACGATAGCTGATAATTCCAAATCATGAGTTGGGTACTTTTGTTCGTGCGGTTTGAGTTGTCATGAAGAATACACGTTCACTTTTCCATGTTGCATTAAAACACATCCTAATCCTTTGTGTGAAGCATCACTGTAGATAACGAAATCTCCTTGATCATCTGGTAAGACTAACACTGGCGCTGTCACTAATCTTCCTTTCAGCTCTTGGAAACTTTCCTCACATTTCTCAGTCCAGACAAACTTTTCATTCTTCCGCGTCAGTGCAGTCAACGGTGTAGCTATCTTTGAAAAATCTTGAACAAATCTCCGGTAATATCCAGCTAATCCGAGAAAACTTCTCACTTCAGTAGGTGTCCTTGGTCTTTCCCAATTAACCACAGCTTCAACCTTGGCAGGGTCCACTCTCAGTCCTTCTCGACTAATAACGTGTCCAAGAAATTGTACTTCTTCCAACCAGAATTCACACTCTGAAAACTTCGCATATAACTTTTCCTTCCTCAAGATTTCCAATGCAATCCTTAGATGTTCCGCATGATCTTCCGAAGACTTTGAATATATCAAGATGTCATCAATAAATACAATCACAAACTTATCCAAATACGATCGAAAAACTCGATTCATCAAATCCATAAACACATCTGAGGCGTTAGTTAATCCAAATGGCATCACTAAAAATTCGTAATGTCCCTATCTCGTGCGAAATGTAGTCTTCGAAACGTCTTCAGGCTTGATTTTCAATTGATGGTATCCAGATCTTAAATCAATCTTTGAGAAATAGGCTGCTCCTTTGAGTTGATCAAATAAATCATCGATTCATGGTAACGGGTACTTATTCTTTATAGTCAACTGGTTGAGTTCTCGATAATCTATACACAATCTCATACTCCCGTCTTTCTTCTTGACAAATAATACGGGTGCTCCCCACGGCGATATACTAGGACTTATAACTCCTTTATCTAAAAGATCTTGTAGCTGCATAGCTAATTCCTTCATCTCTGTCGGTGCCATTCTGTAAGGTGCCTTTGATACTGGTTCCGTTCCAGGTGCCAAATCAATTATAAATTCTACTTCTCGATCTGGAGGTAATCCGGGTAGTTCGTCAGGAAAAACTTCAGGGAACTCATTTACCACATCCACTACATGAGCCAAATAAGCTTCACAACCTTGTCGAAGTAGTCGTGTCGTTTGCATAAACGTTAAGAACTTCCTTGTTTGTCTTTGACCTTGAAACACCACTTCTTGATCTTCATCCATACGTAATCTTACTTGCTTTTTCCTACATTCAATCTGCGCATCGCAATCTACTAACCAATCCATTCCTAGGATAACATCGAATTCTCCCATTTTGAACGGTATCAAATCCGCATGAAAAAGATATCCACTGATCTCTATTTTACAGTTAGGATACAATTGGTCTACGTGAACTCTATCATGGTTAGCCACTTCTATTACTAACGTCCTTTCTAATGGTTGTATCTCACATTGCAATTTATCAAGGAATCTTTCAGATATAAAAGATCTAGTTGCTCCAGAATCAATTAACACTTTGGCATTTCCGTAATCTATGTGAAACGTATTTGTAACTACATCGCTCATGGTCATATTAAGGGTTCTTGTCCTTGGTTTCTTAGTAAATGGTGGTCCATTCATCCTTAACATATTGCTTACTGGACTTAACGATTGCAATCTCTTAAGAAACGTCACACCTCTTCACATTTGTTACACGTAACTCTTGCCTTCGGTTTATGGCTCTCATTGGCGTAGTGTCCTCTCCGAGTACACTTGTAACGTACCATATTGATCTTATTACAAAATCCCAGTTGCTTCTTTCCACAAGTTCTAAATTCTGGTATCGGAGGTCTCAAAGGTCTTTGTTGATCCAAATCTTGTGGACGGTTCCCTTGCCCATCACTTCCAGTTTCTGGTCTTCCAAATCCAACATTCCTATTTGACTGAAACTCAGGCCTTATATTGAAATGGTTCTAAAAGTTCCCTATTTGTTGGTTTCCTTCCGGTGTCTCTGGCTTCCCTTTTTCTAGCTTCTTCTGTTTGTGATCAATCATTTTATTTCTTACTTCAACGTGATTAGTATTCGTATATCCTTGTTACCTTCTCCTTATCCATACCAAACTCTCGGTAATAATAAACCTTGACATCGTGTCGTAAGTCTAATGAGCAATCTGACTCGACATCCAATCCTTCCTTTTAAAACAATTTCCCATTTTTGATCAAAATAGTTTCCCATCTATATAAGTACAGCTTGACACTCAGATTATCGTCATTCACCTTTGCAACTTCAAATCGCTGATACCTCTAAGAGTTTCCGACAAAATGAATCAATAGATAGGAAGGTGTCAATAGATATGGATATATGACAAGTATGTTTAGTAAGAATTTCTGGTAAAAAGAATCAAACTAAGAGATCAAAATGATCATCGAACTTTATCAGGTTGCATTTGTCAATTTAAACAACAAGGTACATAAGGTGGCCAACCTTTAGTACTTCTATGACAAACACACAACCAGTGGCGTCCCATCGGACTTCTATCACACAGATAGAAAGTCCCTGAATCCCCTATATATATAGGGTTGTTCATCTCAGTTACAACAAGGAGGATCAAAAATTCAAGAGGAACATATGAAAGGTTTAAGAGTTTCAAAAGTTTATATTATATATATATATATATATATATATATATATATATATATATATATATATAAGATTGGATCAAGTAGCCTCTGAACAATAGAGCTATTTCGTAAAGAATAAAATAATAGAAATGAAAAATTGAATCTTTTAAAAAGGTAAATGGAATAAAATCAATGGCTAGTTGTGAACCGACTTATCCTTACATCGAACATATGGAGGTAATCATGCCTTGCCTCATGTAGATGGTCCTTAGGTGAGTTAATTTCTAGTCTAACTTTATAGGTATGTCCCGCTAGTAAATCAACTGTATGTAATCTTGAATAAAGAAAGAATATACACTTAGGCCACTTCTCTGGGCAAATGTCTCTATCGCAAGGGAAAAAATCGTTATTATATCGTAAAGAATCTAAGTGTTTCTAGACGTTATCTTGGGGATTCTACTCTCGTTCTACTCTAACTACACTTGATACGACACTTGGCATGGTGTTTCCTATAGCATTCACGATGTAGTAGAAGTCGCAGATGAAATTCTGGAAAATACATAAGGATCTACAGGTGATGTCTTCCAAACTGGTAGTCTGACTCTCCGATTGATTCCTCCAGCTTCGAATTAGTTTCCTCGTCCGTAACCCGATCTTCAGATGGTTCCAGCGTATACTCGCTCGATATGTCGGAATATTATATAACATAGAAGTGCGTAACTTAAGTTAATATTTCTGCAGAAAATTCGGCATGACCTATTCGTAAAATGGACTATGCCCTGTAAAACAATTATCTCAAATACTAACTCAATCATCCACATATATTCCATAATTCATTTCAATATTCCATCCATCTCCAACCCCTTCATTTGACATGTAAGAAATAAATCTGCCTTAACTTGCAGCTATACTATCAGAAAAGAAATTTACCCAAAGGGTAATGTAAATCTCCACTTGGCCGGGTGTATACACTGATACTGATGGATATGGCTTAGGAAAAAGAATCTCAGATGAAGGGTAATGTTAGGCTCAAGACATGTCTGAATACCACTATTAACAAGCCTACACTTTGTGACTATGTCACATTACATGACCTAGTGAGTTCTATCACTGGGATATAGTATAGGTCTCTAAATGTACTTGTCTTGTTCTCATGAACATTAGCTTGATCATGTATGCTCAAAGTTATAATGAGCTTAGTAAAGTTTCTCGTATCTAGATTGTATATAGGCCATTGAATAATTGTCCTGGTAGAAGTTCAGAAGTGTTCATGCAGCAGGATAGAGATAAATAAGGCTATGAAGAAATAAGTTGCAGAAATTTGTCTAAGGCATTATATAGCAAAGTCAGAAGAAAGCTATGTCGTGAAGTCACCAATATCCATGTCGTGAAGTACTATATCACATAGTCCATTTTGTACTATGTCGAGAAGTCCTCAAGACACATGTCGTGAAGTGTTGAAGTCAGCAAAGTCAAAGAAGCCTAGATCGTGAAGTCTTCAAATGACCTATGTCGCATAGTCTTCAAATGACCTATGTCGCAAAGTCGTCAAAGGCTATATCGCGAAGTCCTCACAAGTGAGATCGCGAAGTCAGGAATGAAGTGGAGTTCACGATATCAACACTTAGCCGTTTACAACAAGACAAATCAAGGTACAGAATCAAGAATCAAAAGAGACAAATACTGAAGCATTTGTTCTGGCAAGGTGGTCCAAAGAACAGATGGCAAATCTACAGCTAAACTTGGAGAGAAAGATAAGAGATAAGCAGCTACAGAAATGGGAAAGACTCCGAAAAGCAGGTGGTCCTTCCTGACACAGTTAACGTCTTATGGCAGGACAAGTTGGACTTTCAGCAAGGGGTAACTGTGTAAAAATAGGTGTGTGCACTAGTTTGTATAGGGCTTATATATATCATGAACATCCTATTGTTAGCTGCAAGAGAGATACACATAGTTATTTGCTAAGCTCTTTTCTCTGTAAGCAAGCAAGTTCAAACTGTTCTTGTTTAGAAGCCAGAAATTCTATTGTGAATTTCTTGGAAAGCTGTAGTATTTAATTTGCTTATACAAAGTAGATTAAAGTGATTGTGTGTGTTATTTACTTTTTGCATATTACATATCATAATCATATACAGTCAGTTACTTAGTTTTCAAGCATCGAAAAATACATCAAACTATCCATTCACCCCCCCTCTGTCTAGTTTCTAGTAGTATTCATTTCTAACAAGTGGTATCAGAGCGTAGGCTGTTAACGTACAAACAGGAAAAGATCAAGAATGAGTTCACAGAAACTAAGCAGTATCAAGATTCCTCCCTTTAACAAGGAGCACTACAGTTTATGGAAGAAGAAGATGTTGCTTTTCATCAAAGCTTCTAACCCCATATATTTAGATATTCTAAAGCATGGTCCCTTCATTCCAATGATCGAGATTGGTGAAACAACCATTGGCACTGAGATTGTACCAGCAAAACATGTGCCCAAAGATCCCTCAAAATACACTGATCCTGAAAAGGAAAAAGTTGCACTGGATGGACATCTTCAACTTATCATTTGTGAATCTATGGACTTCAACATGTATGGCACTGTTGCTCATTGTACTAGTGCCAAGAAGATGTGGGATCTTATAGAAGTGCTCTGTGAAGGAACTACTGAAGTAAGAAAGAACAAGAAGCAGATTCTTGTTTCACAATATGAAGCCTTCATGGCTCAGCCAAAAGAGGGAATCACAGAAGTGTTTGAGAGATTCAACAAGCTGATAAACGAGCTCAAACTCTATGACAAACACTATGAAACAGAAGAGCTCAATATGAAGTTTTTACTAACTCTTCCAGATCACTTGGAACCAAGAATCTCTTCCCTTAAAGAAAGAGATCTAACAAAGATTGGTTTTGATGTGTTATATGGTGTTTTGAAGACATATGAGTTGGAGCTGTTTCAAAAGAGATCTATTCAAGCAAAGCAAGGATTAGTGGCTAATACCTCCTGTGCACTTATTGCTGACTGTTAGATCAGAATTCAATGATCGTCAGAAGCTAGACTCAACTGATCAGGATTGCTGACGTCATCAGTATTGCATGGTCATCAGTATTTGATCAAGCGTCAGTATCTTATTGATCATCAGGATTCCTACTCAGACTATGATCAGGATTGATCATCAGGACTTGAAGCTGATCAGGATTCCTACTTCGAGTTATATTTGGAGTCTAGATAAACATGGAAGTTTGTTCCTGGTTTGTAGAATGCAGCTATCGATTAAAGATATGTTTCTATCTTTGTTATGATTAGGACTTATCTTGTTATTGATAGAGAAGCTGTGTGCACTATATAAACACAGTTTTGGTTTCGATTTATGTATTCATTCGAGAGAGAACATAATCGGAGAGAAGCTCTTAAGAACAGAATTTCTTGAGAGAGTTTTTGTAAGCTAGCAGCTCTTAAGAACATCAGAATTTCTTAAGAGAGTTTGTAACAGTTTTATATCAAAGTTAATAAAGCTGTTATTGTTATTGTTATTGATCTTTCATATTTGTGTTATATAAAGTCGAGAATCTTATACAATTGTATTCAACCCCCTTCTACAATTGTTATTTACTGGGCAACAATTGGTATCAGAGCAAACTGATTTAATTCTGAATCAGATACGATCTAAAGATGTCGACAACCAAGTATGAAAGCATGAAGATTCCCATCTTGAAGATATCAGAATATCCTACATGGAAGGCAAAGATGCTGATGTACCTGGAGGCTATGGATCCCGACTACTTGGACAGGATTCGTGATGGACCATATATACCAACAAAGTTCGTAGAACGAACAGATACAGTACCAGAACATTATGTGGTCAAAGCTAAAGCTGAATGGACTCCAGAAGAAAAAGCTCATGTACTCAGGGAACCAAAGATAAAGAATATCTTGCATAATAGCCTTGATGCTGTTATGTCAAACAGAGTGATTGCATGCAAGTCTTCAAAAGAAATCTGGGATACTTTGGAAACTCAGTGCCAGGGATCTGCATCTGTTAAGAAAAACAGAAGGGCTCTATTGATTCAAGAATATGAGCAATTCGATGCAAGACCTGAAGAGAGTCTGACTGATCTATATGATAGATTTCTGACACTATTGAACAGCTTATCCTTAGTTGACAAAGTATATGAAACTGAAGATTCAAACACCAAATTTCTTAGAGCTTTACCTGAAGAATGGGATACTCAGACCTCAATCATTAGACACCAGTATGATCTGAACATTGTGTCTCTTGATGAGATCTATGGGATGCTAAGAACTCATGATCTTGAAGTTCAACAGAGAAAGAACAAGAAAAGCAGCAAGGCAAAGTCAATTGCTTTGAATGTAGAAGCAAAATCAAAAGGGAAAGCTATGGAGGTCTCTAGAAGGAAAGCAAGAGAAGCTGAGTCAGATCCTGACGACTCTTCATCAGATACTGATGGCAATCCTGATGCCAATACTGGTGATGAATCTTCTGATTCAGACATGGAAGAGATGGTTGCTATGATTGTCAGAAACTTCAGAAGGATGAAGTTCAGGAAGAATAGAAGACAAGGCAACTTTCAGAAAAAGACCTTCAAAGCAGACAAAGACAAGTATATCAAGAAGGACAGCAAGGGTAGCAAATTTGACAAGTCAAAGGTTAGATGCTACAAGTGTAATGGTATGGGTCACTTTGCTTCTGAATGCAACAAGACAAAGGCACTCATCACATCAAGCAAGGATTGGATGGACTCTTCCTCAGAATCTGATACTGAGGTAGTCAACTATGCGTTAATGGCCAATGCTGATGTAACTGCTGCTCCTGATGATAAGGTACTAAAAACTATATTTGATTTTGATACTGATAATGCTTCTGAGTTAAGACGTTTTCTAAAGTCATTACATATTAGCTTTAGAAGTCAAACTGCTGAGAATACTAGAATCTTATCTGAGATGTCTGACCTTAGAAAGAGGAATGAGATATTAGAAGCTGAATTTTCTCGTATGCAAGAAGTACAAAAAGAATGTGATAATGCTAAACACATGCACTTAGAGATGACATCTAAATGTACTTCCCTTGAAAAAGAACTTGAATTTGCTAATGAGAAAATCAGAACCTGGACAGACTCTGGTAGGAAATTTCATGAGATTAATACCTCTAAGAATTGGAAAGAGTGTCTAGGATATAAGTCAGATGAAGATAAGAAATTAGCAGAGAAAATTGTCATTGATGAGACAGTCAGTCCAAAGACCTATAGACATGTTATAGACTCAACCAAATCTAAGATTACTCCTGTTAATTTTGTTTTTGGTAAGGATTCCAATTCTACTTTTGAAAAGGGATCTTCTTCTACTCAAGGAATTAAAATTATAAAGTCTAAACCTGTCATGAACAAAGTCACTAAGAATGTAGGTCTATTGTCTCAGAAACAGCTTAAAGATAAAATCTGTGAGGTTACAGATAAGAAAAAGGAAGCTACTGTTAAGAGAAACAGGAATGGTAAAGTTGGGATCAATAAAGAGAATGGTTATAAATATATCCCAAATGCACCTAGAAAGTGTTGTTTTAACTGTGGTAACTCTAATCATCTTGCTATTGATTGTAAAAAGAGTAAGAAGAAAATTGCTGAAATTCCTAAGTCTGATGTTAGGAATAGATCAGTATTTTACAAACCACAGAATTCCTGTTTTCATTGTGGTAGTCTATGGCATTCTATTTATACATGTAAAGAGTATCATGATTTGTACTATAATTTTTATGATCCATTGCCTAAGTTTGAAAGTAGTACAAAGTCTGATAGAACTGAAAATGTCATAATGAAGCATGCTTTTGTTAATACTGATACTGACAAAGCAAATCCTGATGGAGTAAATCCTGTCAGGACTGCTAAAGTCAAAAAGTCTTCTGCTGTTAAATTTAATAAAATGCATGAACAAGGAATCCAACAAGTGTGGGTTCCTAAACATTCTGACTAGTGTTTTACTATTCTGATGCAGGGTAAAAGGAAAAATGTGTTAGTCATGGATAGTGGATGTTCTGTGCACATGACTGGAAACAAAGCCCTGTTATTAGAATATGAGGAAAAAGCTGGCCCAACTGTGTCTTATGGAGATGGCAACATTGGACAAACCTTGGGATATGGCAATATAATCATTGGAAATGTCATCATTGAAAAAGTAGCTCTAGTGAAAGGACTAAAACACAACTTGTTGAGTATTAGTCAAATCACTGACAGAGGTTATCATGTCAATTTCTATTCCACACATTGTGAAGTAGTCAGTAAAGCAACAGGGAAGATAGCACTAACTGGCTACAGGCATGGTAACATATATGAAGCCAACATTCTCTCAGATACTGATGGCTCCCCTACATGTTTCATCAGTAAAGCTTCAGTAGATGAAAGTTGGAATTGGCACAAGAAGCTTTCTCATCTCAACTTCAGCAACATCAATGAGTTGGTTAAGAAAGAGTTAGTAAGAGGATTACCTAATGTCTTATATACACCTGATGGACTCTGTGATGCATGCCAAAAAGCAAAACAAAGAAGGACATCATTCCAGAGTAAATCAGAATCCTCTATTGAAGAACCATATCACATGCTACATCTTGATCTGTTTGGTCCAGTCAACATCATGTCCATCAGTAAGAAAAGGTACACTCTTGTAATTGTTGATGAATATTCTAGATTCACCTGGGTGTATTTTCTGCATAGAAAAGATGAAACTCCTGAAGTTCTGTTGGATCATGTGAGGATGATTGAGACAACCACAAAGTACAAAGTCAAGATTCTGAGAAGTGATAATGGTACTGAATTTAAGAATTCAAAGATGGAAGAGTTCTGCAAATACAAAGGAATCATTCAACAATTCTCTGCTCCTGGCACACCTCAGCAAAATGGAGTAGTAGAAAGGAAGAATAGAACTCTTATTGAAGCTGGCAGAACTATGTTGGAAGAAGCTAAATTACCTACATATTTCTGGGCAGAAGCAGTCAACACAGCATGCTATACACAAAATCTCACATTGATAAACAGGCATGGTGTCACTCCTTATCAGTCACTCAAAGAGAAGAAACCAAGTCTGAAGCATTTGCATGTGTTTGGCTGTAAATGTTTTGTTCTCAGAACTCATCCTGAACAGCTAGGGAAATTTGAAACAAAGGCTGATGAAGGAATATTCATAGGTTATCCTACATCAAGAGCCTTCAGAGTTTTTAATTTGAGAACAAGAACTGTCATGGAGTCAATACATGTATCTTTTGATGATAAGAAGATAACTGGAATCATTAAAGACTCGCATGATAGATTGTTATTTGAAAATGAAGCTTCCAAGGAACCTGAAGAAAGTGAATCAGAAGCTGTCCATTCATCCAGTACTGACGGGTCACCAAATCCTGATGACTCACCAGGTACTGATGGTGCTAATACTGATGATGCAAACAACAGTAATACAACTAGTAGTGCTAATGTTGAGGGGGAGCAACGGCATTCAACTACATGTTCAGAGTCAACTCAATCATCAGGACAGAATTCTTCAGATACTGATTCAAGTGAAGATCCTGATAACACATCAGGAGGGCATAGCAATAATTCAGGGAGAGCTTCAAATCAATCAAATTCTTTCAATCAAGATAACACCAATCCAGGGGGAGCATCTACTTCAAGAAACAATTTGACACCAGCAAGGAAATGGACAAAAGATCATACTCCTGATTTGATAATTGGAGATCCTGAAGCAGGTGTTCAAACAAGAAGTGCAACTCAGAATGAATGTTTATATAATAACTTTCTATCCAAGGAGGAGCCTAAGAAAGTTGAAGATGCACTTAAAGATGCTGATTGGGTTACAGCAATGCAAGAAGAACTGAATGAATTTGAAAGGAATGAAGTCTGGAAACTGGTACCAAGACCAAAGAATAGATCAATTGTTGGTACAAAGTGGATTTTCAAGAACAAGACTGATTCTGATGGAGTCATTATCAGAAACAAAGCTAGACTAGTTGCAAAGGGGTATTCCCAACAAGAAGGAATTGACTATGATGAAACTTTTGCTCCTGTTACAAGACTAGAAGCCATCAGGATATTTCTTGCTTATGTAGCACATAAGAAATTCAAGGTTTTCCAGATGGATGTTAAAAGTGCTTTCTTAAATGGTGAACTGGAGGAAGAAGTTTATGTTGAACAACCTCCTGGTTTCATTGATCCTAAATATCCAGATCATGTCTACAGACTGGATAAGGCACTTTATGGACTAAAGCAAGCTCCAAGAGCATGGTATTAAACCTTAGCTCAATTCTTACTGGAAAGTGGATTCAAAAGAGGTGCAATTGATAAAACTCTATTTTATTTGAATCATGGTAAGGAGTTACTGTTAGTTCAGATTTATGTTGATGATATCATTTTTGGGTCAACAAACAATAAGCTGTGTGAAAAGTTTTCCAAGCTTATGCAGTCAAGATATCAAATGAGCATGATGGGAGAAATGAGTTACTTTCTGGGTCTTCAAGTTAAACAGACTGATGAAGGGATTTTTATTAATCAGTCTAAATACACAAGGAATTTACTGACAAGGTTTAACATGCAAGACAGTACTCCTGCTTCAACTCCCATAGCTACAGCTACCAAACTTGATCCTGATCAAGGTGAAGAGGTAGATGTAACTCACTACAGAGGAATGATTGGCTCTTTATTGTATCTCACTGCCAGTAGACCAGATATCATGTTTGCAACCTGTCTATGTGCAAGATTTCAAGCAAAACCTAGAGAACCACATCTGATTGCAGTCAAAAGAATTTTCAGATATCTCAAAGGCACTCCTTCACTTGGCCTTTGGTATGCAAGGGAATCAGATTTTGGGTTGTGTGGTTATTCAGATGCTGATTTTGCAGGATGCAAAATAGACAGGAAAAGTACTTCAGGAAGTTGTCAGTTTTTGGGTGGAAGACTAGTTTCATGGTTCAGTAAAAAGCAGAAATCTATTTCCACTTCAACTGCAGAAGCTGAGTACATTGCTGCAGGAAGTTGTTGTGCTCAGATAATGTGGATGAGAAATCAGTTGTTAGATTATGGCCTGTCATACTCAAAAATCTCTATTTATTGTGATAACCAAAGTGCTATTGCAATGACAGGAAATCCAGTTCAGCATTCTCTTACTAAACACATAAGTATCAGATATCACTTTATAAGAGAACAGGTTCTGGAAGGAACAATTGAACTTCACTTTGTTCCTACTGATCAACAACTAGCTGATATATTCACCAAGCCACTACCTGAAGCTACTTTCAATAAGTTGGTGAATGAACTTGGAATGATGAATTTTGAGAATTTCTGAGAAAAAGCTACAGAGAGGAAATCCTGATAACTGTCAAATCCTGATGGTTATTCAGAAAGGTATGTATCTTTGATCAAATCCTGATAGGACTCAATCCTGACAGGAAGTCAACTGGTCAAATCCTGATGCTCAGATGATTGAAGCTGGTATGAAAACCAGAGGTTCTATGCTAATTTGTCATCAACACTCCTGGTAAACTCTGGACAATTAGATTATTACTTAGTCTTTGATTAAGTTTTCAGTCTTAATTATCAATTTCAATTTCATTATTAACAGAGTTTATTATTTATCATCTCTATATCACTTTGAGTGTTACTAACAAATTTTGCAGGCAAGTACAGGAAGCAAACAATTGAGAAAATAGACAAATTTCATTAATACTTGAAGATACATTACACATGAAATATGGAAATTACATATTTGTTTTCCTAGTCTATTTTCTACTCAGGAACTCGTGCTTTACAGATAAGCATGAACACGTGCCCTGCAAATTAGCATGAATGCTCCTGAGCAGCTTCACAGTCCTTCAGAACTGGAAGGTCTCTTGTTCCATCCTTAAGAGACAAGAAGAGGAGCTGATTTACTTGAAGGCGGATCGTCACCGTGACCACCGGGACGCCTTCGTGCCTCCAAATTGCATGACATACAAGCATCACGGATTCTCTTCTTACGTTTCTCAAGCTCTCGGACGAGCTCTTCATCATCTTCATCCTCATCCTCTTCATCATCCCAATCGTCTTCATCCTCTTCATTGACAACGATGAGATTTTCAAGAGGATTCCAATCAGGATTTGCCTGATGGAAGTTATGAAGAAGCACATCAGCCATTGCATTCACAAAAGCATGATGCTCCTGTGGATCAGGAATAGGCTGAGGTCCCTCTTGCTCTGCAATCTCTGCTAGAGCCTCTTCCATTTGTTGCCAAATTCTATCAAGTTCTTCATCAGTTCTCTTTTATAGAGAATGTGTATTAAGGGTGCAGGTCATTTCTACAATCTCGATGAGACGGTTCGGTTTTCCATAAATATTTTTGCCTCGTTTGCTGGTAAGCGTGTTTTAATTCTATGACCATTAATTTGGTTATTTTTCTTAAACCAAAACGCTATTCAGGATTGTTAAAATAAATTTTGTTTTCTTAAATAAAATTTTATTTTAATCTTATTGAATATTTTTTTTAATCCTGATATGGCAAAATATTTTGTGCGGAAATGCTTTTATTCCTGATGAGGTTAGGTTTTTCTTACATCAGAAAATGCCTACTCGTTATGGACTACTTTCTAATGCTATGGTACAAGGACCAACCCACCTTGTTCCTGACACAAGCATGCAACCTAAACAGTCTAAACAGTTAACAACCACCTCTACTGTCTCTCAAAAGACTTTAGTTGTAAAATCAAAGAAATCAGCTAGAACTGATGTGTCTGGAAGGCAATCAGGTTCAAAGGATTTTTCCTCTACACCACTCACTAAAAAGAAGATACAAGGGGGTGTACAAGGGGTCCTGGTGAAGAAAGCTGATAAGGTTGTTAAGAATGTTCCTGTGAAAAGGAAGTTAAGGTTGATTGATGAAAGTGATTCCGAGGATGACTTACCTATATCCTCTGTGATGAATGTGAACAAGGAAGTTGCTGATACTGCTACTAAAGCTGTGGTACTTTTATCAAAACCACAAAAGACAAGGAAATTATCAAAGAGCAGGTATCATATTCCTTTGACAGTGCAAATGAAGGATACTGATATTCAGACATCAAATCCTGATGTTAGTATTCCTGATGCAGCAACAAAAGTTGTCTCTATATCAGACTCTCCAGCCTCTCCATCTCAGATTCGAGGACATTCTTGGGAGAAGGTTTCTACAACTGCTTCCTTGGTTGGTCTTACACCTACATCAAAGAAAAAGAGGAATGCAGAAGAGTTAGTCTATCAGAGACAGAAGAAGCTGAAAGGATCAAGCCCACAAGAACCTGAATTTCAGAGTAATTCAGCAGCTACTGTTGATCCTGCCACACAAGAACCACTCAATCAAAGTTTGGGTGAAGGCTTAGCTAGTGGAATGGTCACACAAGAACCATTTTCTCAAAGGGAGAATGAAGACATCAACATTCCAGCTACACAAGAACCATCTTCTCAAAGTGAAGATGCAGGCAAAGCTACAGCTTCTGTTGAAAGATTGGTCGCGAACATTGTCAATGAGGGAAGCACACAAGAACCTTTAGCTCAAAGTGTTGAAGCAGCTTCTGAACCTCAAGCTCCACAAGAACCATTGGTAGCAAATACTGATGCAAGCATATCAAATCCTGACGATGTTCATCCTGACGCTAGTGGTGCTCCTGATAATGAACCTATTTTGATACAGCCACTTCGTTCAAGACCAATGGATCATCCTATCTCAGAATCACAGGATAAAATGAAAGAAAAGAGAGGGAACAGCTTGCTACAGCACTCAAGATTAGTCTTGGAACTAATTTTGGTTCATCAAGTACATATATGGCTAGCAATGCTTTCACTGGGAAAGATCAGAGACAAGATTTTTCTACTCCTTCCTTTGATCCTGCAGAGGCATTTAGACAGAATGAATGGAACAATTCATGGCACCAATCTGATGAATCTATCAGTTTTTCTTCTGCTATTGAACATGCCTATAATGCAGTGAAGTCTATAGAGAATCAAGACTTGAAGAATCATCTGAAGGCTACAACTCTGTTATCCAAAAGCCTGAAAAGTGAGATTGATTCTATCAAGGGTTCAACTGAAAAAGTGAGGACTGATATCTTTAATAATTTTACAAAGGTGCCTACTACTTTACAACTAAGGGTAGTGGAATCCCAAGTGAAATCTGTTGTTTCAGAACAAACCTCCATCAATCAAAGAATTGATTCTCTGGATACTAAGGTAACTGAAATTCAAGCCTCCCTTTCCTTAATTTTGCAATTATTGTCAAATCCTGATGTCAAAAAGGGGGAGAAGGTTATTCAGACAAAATGTACACCTGATCTAGTATTAAGAAATAATGATGATGATACTGGAGATGATGGTGGTGACAAAGCGATACAAGGAGAAACATCAGAAACCTCTGATGCTGTTGTTATGAAGACAATCCAAACTTCTCAAAGTCAAACAATGCAGTCAACTCATGTTTCTGATTCTGGAGTTAAGACAGTAAGAACATTGGTGCAATCTCAGATCCTGACGGAAGATCAAATCCTGACACCTGGTCATGGACAAATTCTTGCTACAATTCCTGAAGGTGATGAAGATGTGATTATTGATAATCCTGAAGATGCATCAAATTTATTCCAGAAGTTTTCTACAAAAGACGGCAGAATTGTTACTCTATATCACACTAATAAAAGAGTTCAACAATTATATGCAAGAAAAGCACTCTCTACAACAAGTGAAGAATATCCAGATCTCTCACATGAAGAATTCTTGAGACTACAAAGAGAGACAATGGAAAGCTATACTGCTCCTGCTAGAGGTAGAGGAAGCAGAGGTAGGAGAGGTGCTAGAAGAAGTAAAAGAGGTTCTTCAACTCAAATAGTACCTAGACAGACAAGGTCTAGAGGGTTAAGAATTGAAGAAATTCCTGAACCTATTCAAACTCTAGTAGTTCCTGACAGATCTACTTTTGGTGATGATGGAATTGTTGAAGAAGAACCTGAATTGAGAAGAAAATCAAGTAAATCAACTCTCAGCAATACAAATCAAATTGAAGATTCTAATCCTGACAATATTCAAGATCCTGATGAATCTGAAATTCTGTAAGAGGTTGATTTGATAATCTTATCTACTTTTGTTGATTGTCACAACAAAGAAGTAGATGAAGAAGAAGAAGCCAGAAGAAGAGATATTACAAAGAGAACAAATGAAGATTTTAATTTCTATCTACAAAGGCTTAAAGTTTCAAATGAAAGAAAATGGAGAAATTCAAGCAGACAAGAATCTTTACTTGAAAGAAGCTACGCTCATGAAAAGGAGAAATACAAGAAGTGGAAACATATTAGCACATTAAGTTGTGATACACCTATCAATTTTCAGTCTGGTGGAATTATTACAAGCGCTTCAAGTGTTGTTGATTTGTCTGATATGGCTAGATCAAAAACACTCTGGTTAAAGATGTTTTCAAATCTGAAGCAATTGTCAAGTAATTCAAGAGGAGGTATTGGACACAGAGATGGTGAATATCTGAATATGTCATATGTTGATCCTTACTCCTTGACAGAAATTGGAGGTACTTTAACTTCTGAAAACCTGAACAATTTATTAGCTGTTGATATAGTTATAGATTGTCATGATGGTTTTGAAAAGAAAGAAAAGCTTCTGTACTTCATGAAAGATGGTAGTGTGAAGATTCTATCTATTCAAGATCTGCTGATGAAAACTACACAGGAACTGAAATATGTTCACTATCTGTTAAGATGGAAGAACCAAGTGTACAAAGAATGGAGTGACATGATTTTGTCAACTATAAGAAGAAGACTGGATGGAAACAGTAATTTCAATGGTAATTTTACTCCCATGTACTTAAATCAAAGAGGTCAGGATGTGGAAATGCAAAGGGGTACTGCTGTTAAAGAAGTAAATTTTGGCATGACTCATCTTTCTCTCAATCCTGATGGGAAGGAAATTGCTTATCTTTTGCTTGAAGAGCACAGTCTACAGAGAAACTCCATACAGAATCTCAGAGCAGCTATCTACCAGATTAATGAGGAAGATGAAGAACTCAGAAATCTTAAGGAAAGACTGATTCAAATTCTTGAAGAAAAAGAAGAAAGTTTATTATCCAACTTCTTGAAGATGAATCTGTTCTATCACAAAGCTTAAACAGATAAGTTGTTTCTGAAGATACTTGTACATTTTGATACATGTTTTTGACATCATTGAATATTTGGAATCTATACTTTATTTCACAAAGTATGAGATTGGGGGAGATTGTTAGATCAGAATTCAATGATCGTCAGAAGCTAGACTCAACTGATCAGGATTGCTGACGTCATCAGTATTGCATGGTCATCAGTATTTGATCAAGCGTCAGTATCTTATTGATCATCAGGATTCCTACTCAGACTATGATCAGGATTGATCATCAGGACTTGAAGCTGATCAGGATTCCTACTTCGAGTTATATTTGGAGTCTAGATAAACATGGAAGTTTGTTCCTGGTTTGTAGAATGCAGCTATCGATTAAAGATATGTTTCTATCTTTGTTATGATTAGGACTTATCTTGTTATTGATAGAGAAGCTGTGTGCACTATATAAACACAGTTTTGGTTTCGATTTATGTATTCATTCGAGAGAGAACATAATCGGAGAGAAGCTCTTAAGAACAGAATTTCTTGAGAGAGTTTTTGTAAGCTAGCAGCTCTTAAGAACATCAGAATTTCTTAAGAGAGTTTGTAACAGTTTTATATCAAAGTTAATAAAGCTGTTATTGTTATTGTTATTGATCTTTCATATTTGTGTTATATAAAGTCGAGAATCTTATACAATTGTATTCAACCCCCTTCTACAATTGTTATTTACTGGGCAACACTGACAACCTAAGTCAAAGAATGGACTCTCTTAAAATCAGTCAGGTGAAGATTGAGGAACTGGAAGTTGAAGACACTGGTGATGAGGTCCAGGTCGTCTATGATTTGCCTGAGGAAGATGAGTTTTACAGCATGGAGGAACTGGACAAAATGGAAAACAAATCTTTTGCTTATATGGCTAGGAGGTATCCTAACATAAGGTTTAAAAGAAAGCATCCATTCAGGTCCAAGTTCAATACTGGAAACACTGGTGGATCTAGTGGCTCAAACACCTTCAATAAAGGAAAAGGGATTGCTGGTGCTGCTAAGGGTGGATACAAGACATGAAGTGTGGATAGGACCAAAATAAGATGCTATAACTGCAATGAACTTGGGCATTTTGCCACTGAGTGCAAAAAGCCTAAACAAGTCAAGAAGGACAAAGCATACTTAGAGCTTGAAGCTAAGTATGAGGCTCTACTCAAGAAACAACAGGGCAAAGCTTTTATTGCTGAGGGAAAATGCTGGGATGACTCTGATGAAGAAGAAGAACAAGAGTACTCAAACTATGCCTTGATGGCATTTTCTGATGATGGTGATTCAAGTCAGGTACCCATTCTTACTTCTCTTGATATGACTCCCCTTCAATATAAGCAAACTGTTGAAGATATGAGCACTGAGATGTTTAATATTCATACTAGCATGTTAGTAGCTAATGAAGAAATTGATAGACTAACTGCTAAGAATGTTGAGCTTACAGAAAAGAATGAGAAACTTGAGTTAATGGCTGTGAACCTGGATGATTTGAAAAAGGAGGTTGAGTATCTTAAAAACAAAGTGATTTGTGCTGAGCAGATAGAGAAAGCCCTTAGGGAACAAATTGCTGAAACTGAACTGAAACTAAGAAGCTTCAAAAACTCCTCTGAACTTATTCAAACCTATCACAAGGAACACACTGAAGACTGCAAGGTTGGAGTTGGTTTTGACTATGATAATGACAAGGGAAGGAAGAAGGTCAAGGGCAAAGGAAATGAAACTTTTACAAACAAAAATGCCCCAACCATACTGTCAAGTGTTGAACAGCCCATCTTTAGAAAGAGTGTTGTTGAGTTTGATGAGGAACTACTGATCATCAAGCAACAACTACTTGAAGAAGATGAGGCTGCTAAGAACACTTCTTCCTTTCTTGAACTTGTCAATCAGAAAGAGACCAAAGACAATCTTGTCAAGAGTCCTAAAGCAAAGAAAGAAGTTGTTAAGAAAAGGAAACAAAACAGAAATGGTAAAGTGGGTGTTAACAAGGGAAACAACTATGCTTATGTGCCAAATGCTCCCAGGAAACAATGTCAAAAATGCCTATCTGTTAATCATTTGACTCATAAGTGTAGTAAGCCTGATATTGTTGAAGCTGACAACCTGAGTAACCATTCTGCTAGCATAAATTCTAGTCATGATTCTTTCTGTGGTAAACCAAACTGCATGACATGTTATGTGACTGTGATTGCTAACTGTTTATCTCTTAAACATAAACTTGACTCTGCACAATCTGGTGAATCACACACACATATGCATTCTCATAGGACAGGGTCCCCAATCAGGGTTGAGAGGGTGAAAACTTCATGTGAGCCTAAGAGTGTAAACTCCAAAGCCACAGAAAAAGTGAAGTTTCCTACTATGAGAAATGCAATTTATGACAGAAGAATTATTAATCAAAATGTTTCTAAATCAACTGGACCCTACCAAGTGTGGGTACCAAAAACAACTTAGTCATTTTGTGAATGCAGGGCAACAGGAATAAAAGAGTCATATGGATCTTGGACAGTGGATGCTCAAGTCACATGACTGGTGATATAGCCCTGCTATCACATTTTGAGGAAAAGGCTGGCCCATCAGTAACCTTTGGAAATGACAACATTGGTTATACAATGGGATATGGCAGTGTTAAATCTGGAAATGTCATTATTGAAGATGTAGCATTTGTTGAAGGACTGAAGCATAATCTCTTGAGTATTGGACAATTCACCAACAGAGGTTTCAAAGTGGAATTTGATGAAGACCTTTGTTCAATCTCAAAAAGGGAAAGTGGTGAAGTTGTTCTAACTGGTGTGAAGAAAGGAAGCTTGTTTGTAGCCAATCTCAAGGCTGCAGATAAGGGAGAAGTCTGCTGTTTCTACACTAAAGCCACAAATGAGGAATTCTGGCTATGGCACAAGAAGCTGTCTCACTTGAATGTTCAGGCAATGAACTCTCTAACCAAGAGAGAACTTATCAGGGATTTGCCTGCCTTGGAGTTTGTGCAAGATGGAGCATGTGAAGCTTGTCAGAAAGGAAAAATTAAAAGATCCAGTCACAAGAACAAGTTGCTCAATACAAACTCAAAACCTCTGCAGCTAATTCACATGGACTTATTTGGCCCTGTGAATGTAATGTCCCTCTCCAAAAAGAAATATGCTCTAGTGATGGTAGATGACTATTCAAGATATACTTGGGTGGAATTCCTATTCTCCAAGGATGAAGCACCCCAAGTCATAATAGAGCATATCAAGAGAGTTGATAAAGAAGCACAAAGCACTGGCTCCTCTGTAGTTGCTTTGAGAAGTGATAATGGGACTGAGTTCAGAAATTCAACATTGTATGAGTTTTGCAAAGATAAAGGAATTTCTCAACAATTCTCAGCTCCTAGAACACCTCAACAAAATGGAGTAGTTGAGAGAAAGAATAGAACTCTCATTGAAGCTGCAAGGACAATGCTGCTGGATGCAAAGCTACCCACTAGCTTTTGGGCTGATGTTGTTAACACAGCATGCTACGTGCAAAATAGAACATTAATCAATAAGAAGTCTGGCAAAACTCCTTACTCATTAATGACTGGAAAAAGAGCATCCTTCAAGCACCTGCATGTGTTTGGAAGCAAGTGCTTTGTGATGAAAGATACCTCTGAGCATGTTGGAAAATTTGATGCTAAGGCATTTGAAGGTATCTTCATTGGATACTCTCTGGAAAGGACAGCATACAGAGTGTTTGTACCTGAGCAACACAAAGTCATGGAAAGCATGGATGTTACCTTTGATGACAAGAAAACTCCTGGACTGAAAACAAGTGATCAAGACAGTGTGCCATTGAGATTTGAGAATCAAGGTTATCTTGAGGATTCTGAAAGTGAAGATGAACCCCCTGTTCAAACTGTTCTAGAGAATGAAATCCTTGAAGTTGACAATCTTCTTCAAACACCTGTGCAAGGGTTCACAAACACAGGGGGAGAAGAAGAGAATGCACCTATCAACCAAAATGAGCTTGGAACAGATCAACGAAATGAACAGGGGCACACAAGGAAATGGGACAGAGCCCACACTAGGGATCAAATCATTGGAGATCCTAGTGAGGGAGTTAGAACAAGAAGGGCAACATTAAATACATGTCTGTATAGCTGCTTTCTGTCACAAGAGGAACCTAAATTAATTGAAGAAGCTTTGAAGAATTCTGATTGGATTGTTGCCATGCAAGAAGAATTGAATCAATTTGAGAAAAACAAAGTATGGGAACTAGTACCTCCTCCAAAAGGAAAGAATGTTATTGACACCAAATGGGTGTTCAGAAACAAAATGGATGAAGAAGGAGTGGTAATTAGAAACAAAGCAAGGCTGGTTGCCAAAGGATATTGTCAGCAAGAAGGCATTGACTATGATGAGACATTTGCACCTGTAGCTAGACTGGAAGCCATCAGAATCTTCCTGGCTTTTGCAGCTCACTCAGATTTTAAGGTGTATCAAATGGATGTGAAAAGTGCATTTCTCAATGGTGATCTTGCTGAAGAAGTCTATGTGTCTCAACCACCTGGCTTTGAAAATGAAGACTTCCCAAACTTTGTGTACAGACTGCTTAAGGCACTCTATGGACTCAAACAGGCACCAAGAGCCTGGTATGAGACTCTATCTCAATTCCTTCTTGAGCATCAATTCACCAGGGGTACAATTGACAAAACCCTATTCTTCAAGAAGCGTGGAAATGATATCATTCTTGTTCAAATCTATGTGGATGATATCATCTTTGGCTCTTCAAATGAAAAACTCTGTGAAAGGTTCTCTAAGTTGATGCAAAGTAAATATGAGATGAGTATGATGGGAGAGTTAACCTACTTTCTAGGCCTGCAAGTACATCAAAGGGAGGATGGCATCTTTATAAACCAATCTAAGTATGTCAAGGATCTTTTAAAGAAATATGGTTTAGAAGAGTCATCCCCAGCCAAAACTCCTATGTCTACTGCAATCAAGCTGGATGAAGACAAGAAAGGCAAGAGAGTTGATATCAAGGTCTATAGAGGAATGGTTGGATCCCTACTCTATCTCACAGCTAGCAGGCCAGACATCATGTTTGCCACATGCCTCTGTGCAAGGTTCCAGTCTGATCCCAAGGAATCTCACATGATGGCTATCAAAAGAATCTTCAAGTATCTAAAGGGGACTCCTAATCTTGGGCTATGGTATCCAAAGGGCACTGGGTTCAACCTGGTTGGTTACACAGATTCTAATTATGCTGGATGCAGAATTGACAGGAAGAGCACCTCTGGAAGCTGTCAATTCCTAGGTCAAAGGTTAGTGTCCTGGTTTAGTAAGAAACAACAGTCCACAGCAACATCCACAGCTGAGGCTGAATATATTGCTGCTGGAAGTTGCTGTGCTCAATTGCTTTGGATTAGAAATCAACTCATGGATTATGGGCTAGTGTTAGAACACATTCCTCTAATGTGTGACAATACTAGTGCAATATCCATAGTTGCCAATCCTGTTAATCATTCTACTACAAAGCACATTGAGATCATGTACCATTTCATTAGGGAACATGCTGTAAATGGTACCATAGAAGTCTCTTATGTTCCCACTGAGAAACAATTAGCTGACATATTTACTAAACCTCTGAATGAAGCAGTCTTCAACAGACTTGTGAGTGAAATTGGAATGCTCAATCCTTCATTTAGTTGCTCTAAGTAAGTATGCCAGTAAATAGTTGCAGTAGTAAATTTTCACTGTATTTAAATGCTCTATTTGTTTGGAGTGAAAATTAGCTGAGATATGATTTATAAATATTTCAGTATTTTACTGCATATTTTTCAAAATCACATTTGTTGGTACAGTTGTGAGCTTTTAAGACATCTCTATATAGATGATTTTCAGAGTTCACGACACAGTTCAAATCAAATAGACTTATATCGCAACCTGTTGAGATTGTGAGACTTCGCGACATAGTTCATTTCATGAGTTTGCGACATAGTTCATTTTATGACTTCGCGACTTAGAATAACTATATCGACAAGTCTCCACATTTGACAGAATTTTGATTTAAATTTATTTTATTTCAAAATTTGATAAAAGTCTGACAATTTGCTTAAAATTCCTAAAAGAGAGCTTTAGCCAGGGTATTTCTACTATATCGCAAAGTCTCCCCAATCCTTTCATCTTGAGGACTTTGCGACATAGTTCATTTCTGAGACTATGCGATATACTGTGCAAGACTTTGCGGTACAGGCCATTTTTGACTTCGCGACATACAAATAGACTGTACACATTCATAACTCCATATCGCAGTGTCTCTATCATATAAATACCTTTTCTAACCGTTCACAACTTTTCATCTTGTCTATTGCTCTCAAACTCTCAAACCTAAGCACAAATTCTCTACTCTCTTTTTTACTCTCACTCTCGAAATGGCACCCAAATCTCAAACAGTATCATCCTCAATCCCTTTAACCATTCCCAAAGAAACCAATCTTCTCACCATTCCCTCTGAGGCTGAGGCTAACCCAAGGTACAAGTGTTTTGTACGGTTCTTGAACACTTCCTACCTACGCCAAGCCCTAACCCTGAACCCTTCCTTGTATGTCGATGTGTTGGAAGGATTCTGGAGAACGGCGTTGGTATCAACAATGGCTAGGGAAGATGGAACCTCATTCCAGGAGGTTAGTTGTTCAATTGGAGGCAAACACTTTCAATTTGGTGAAAGGGAAATCAATGAAGCTTTGGGGTTCAAGGTGGAGGGTCATGACCAAGAAGCTACAGATGCTCAAATCATAGAATTCATGACCTTCATTCAGTATGCTGATGAGATAGATACTGGAAAGCTGAATAAGAAGTTTGTGAGAAGGGAGTGGTCATTTCTGTTTGACGCACTCCAGAAGGTGTTTCTCTGCAGGAAGACAGGATGGGACCATATCAGTCACATTGCTGTGAAGCTAGCCTACTCCTTGGCCAACAACCAGGAGATCAATGTGGGAGCCATAATTCTCAAAGAATTGACTCAGAGGCTAGGCAGGACCATTCGTGGTAGAGGTAATGACATCTTTTACCCTCGTTTCCTTCAAGTTATTTTAAATTTTCTTGATGCAAATGTCCATCTATTGGAGGGTATAGATAACACTAAAATGGCTTATTCCAAGTCCATGTCCAAAGTACTATTTGGCTCATTGGACACAAGGAATCAAGTGGATGTGATTTTAAGTGTGACCAAGCATATGCAGGACACATTTGAGTCTTATCCACTTGATCAGCCCATATACCATGCACTTTCCTGGACAGGGGAGGCTGAGACTGGAGGAGCTACACAGTCTAACCCCAGCCTTCCCATCCCATCCAGTAACCCCACTGCAAACAGTCCCATAGAAGTTAGGCAGCCAAGTGCATCAATCTCTCAAAAGATTGGTGTTACTAAAAAGAAGTCAAAGAAGAGAGCCCTAGAAGTGATAAATGAATCTGTAGAGATAGCTAGTGAGAATCCTGAGTCACCTCTCACCAGACAAAAGAAGAAATCCAAATCCAAACCTACCACTGGATCCTCCCAACAGGATTCAGATGTGGAAAAAGGGGTACACCTGTTACTGTCCATGGCCTCTCAACAGGTCATTGGCATTGAAAAGAGCAGCCTCCCCACTGCATCTTGTACAGTGTCTGCACAGGGTCAAGACCTCACTCTTGACCCTAGGAGTGATAAGGCTGATAATACACAGAGTGGAGAGCACATCACTGTTGAAACTCCTCCTATTTCTCAGGGGGAGTTGCCACAATCTAATCTAAACCCCACTTCTCTCTCAGATTCTTCCATAAAAATTTCTTCTGAACAAGAGAGTCATTCCAATGACAATCTTGCCTTTGATCAATCACAATTCTCTCCTGTGATTGAGCCAATCTCAAGTGACATGGTGCATGACACTATGCTCACCACCCAGGAACCACATCTAGTTGGTCAGGGAATACATGCTGGGGCATATCCTAATGACACCAACACAAACATGGAGGATTCACCAGTTTTCACTGGAGACTCTGTGCCAAATTCTCCCATCCTTAGGGATGTGGAACTGTCTTCACAGACAAATAGGGCTAATGTTGTAACACATCCCATTTCAATGGAGACAACATTAGACCCTACAGCCATTCCAAGGCTGGAGGAGACTCAAAACCTTACATCTCATGAAGTGCCAAGCACTAGCTCTCACTTGGCTCAGGCCACAATAACTGAATGGCTGAAACCTGTGCAACATGACAGGGCTTCAGGATCATCCTCTGTGCTACCACAATTGACGGAAGAAGAATTACAAGATCTTCATGTGGCACAGATTGATGAGCTCTCTAGGATTGCTCAACATCTCCTCACTGCAAATCTCCCAAATTCTGACTATGAGGCTATTCTTCTCACTCATAAGGAGGATGTTGAAGCACAACAGGATAAAATTGTGGATGAAGCCCAGCAAGCTGGAAATGTGGATGCTTGGCTGGATGGCAAAAGGACAGTCAAGCTTAAGGAGGCTCTAGCTTTTATCAGGGAGGACTATCTTACAGCCTTGGGGTCAAATGCCAAAGGTCTCTCTCCTGCTGAAATCTATGATGCAGTTAATGATGTCTACAAGAGCCAACTTAAAGCTATGCATTTTCTTGGGAAGGGTCTTCAGTCAGAAATCTCCACCATTCAGGAAGAAACAGCTCATTCTAATGCTCAACTCAAGAATTGTTTTCTTTCCAGCTTTCCCAAGGTAGATGGCATTCTTAAGGAAGTCCAGAAAACTGCCTCAAATGTCACCACAATGGACTGCACCCTAGCTATGGTTTCAGATAATATGAAGAAGCTCTCTACCAAGCTAGACAATCAGGTGCAGGCCAACATCAACTCAAACTCCATGCTTACAGTACTCTGGAAGAATCAGTATGGGAACAAGCTGGTTGATGAGGTTCCTATTTCTGATATCTCCAAGTTTGAATTCTCCAAACTCAAGGATCAATCCCTTAACTCCTTCCAATCTCAACAACTTTTCTCCAAAGTGGACAGCTTGGAAAGAGAGGTAGCTGATCTGAAAGCAGAAAACAAAGGACTATCTCTCTCCTTGCAGCACCTTAATGCTAAGATGGATGATCAAACCAACTCCACCTCAAATATTTTGTTGGTACAACAACAAATGATGACCTCAATGATGAGACATATGAATCTGCCTATCCCTGGGGAAGCTCAAGACATCTTGTCTGATTCCAAGCCTAAGGGGGAGAAAGAAAAGGAGGTCATTCTGCAAAAGAAAGGGGGAGTACCTGCCAAGCAACAGAAGCTTAAGGGCAAAATTTCTGAAGAAACAATAAAGCCAATAATCCTCCCCCTGTAGATGTCATCAGTGCAGAAGGGCAAAAGAGCACGATTTGCAGTAAGGAAAATCAAGGATGTCCATCTAAGAGAGATAATCATGGTGTGCAAGGACAACTGCTTGTGGCACCTAGCTTTTCAAACTCTAGAGAAACTGAGATTCACTGAGCTGTCAACAATAATGGACTTAATAGAACAAGGTGGGGCTAACAACAAGAGACTGTTTGATGACTTGAAGATAGATCAAGATCAAAGACTGCCTGAGGTTATCTCAAAGCCAAAGACAATAATCTTCCAAAGTCTATCTCAAGACAGCAGCATTGACCAGTTGGTGATCCCTTCAGATTTGACAAGAAAGAATAATACAAAGATCAACCAGGTGCTGCAAATGCTAAGGGCCAAGAGGGGAGTCAGGACAGCTGAGGAACTAGAGATGATTCACACTCTACAATCTTTTCTGATCCATGGAGTCATTCCTGAATCTGTCAAAGAAAAGAGCAAAAAGAAGGATGGGGATGATGATGATGATGAGGAGAAAACCTATAAAAGGAGATCTCAGTCAAGGAGAGATAAGGATGGATCTAGTGAAAGCAGCAGGAGCAAATATTCAAAGAAATCAAAAGATGCTGGTGATGACAAGAGGGACTCCAAAGGGACAAAGGAAACAACCAGGAAAACAAGAAGTGGAATTCAGCAAGTCAAGGACATTGCTAGCAGTACTTTAACCACAACACAAGACTCTAAGTCTAGGGTGGGTACTGTTAGCAATGATCCTCCAAAATCATTATTTATGACTTCTGAACCTGAATTGCCACAGAAGGAAGATGAAGCCACAAAAGTAATTTCAAGAAAACACTACCACAAAGTTACAACTAGTGGAGTGTTACAGTGGATGAAGGGGAAAGGAATGAAGCTACTTCCATGTGATGTGGCACTGAAGACTAAATCTCCCTGTTCCAGAAAGGTATCTCTTGTGAAGCATTTGAAGATCAAGAGTGTACCCAGAAGGATAAGGATAACAAAGAAGACTGGAAAACTCACTAATGTTATTGGCATCAATGTGCTTCCACTAGATGAGGACTATGATGAAGATGCCCTAGCATTTTTGAGGGCTCAAAGGATCTTTGAAGTCAAAGTGAAGTTGGATTATCTAGAGATCAAGTACACTGATGGAAGAGAAAGAATAATGAAACAAGGGGGATGGCAACATTTTGACACCTATGAGCAAGAAAGAATAAATGCCTTGTTAAATTTTGAAGAAAAGGAAGAAAGGGTGTGGAAAATAGAGATTGCCAGATTCATGAAGATGCACTCTGACTATAAAGAAAATCTAAAGAAGCTGAATGAAGAAAGGAGGCATGAGAAAGAAAAGGAGATGGCTGAGATGGAAGAAAGAGCAGAGGAGCTAAGGAAGAAAGGGCTGTGCAGGGTAAAGCAAAATCCTTATACTGTTGAGTACAAAAATCATTATGGAGGGATAAGCAAGATAAGGATGGAGTTCATACATTCATATGTGGAAAGTGCCCTCAGAACAGCAGCTGAAGATCTAAAAGATTCTCCTCTCCTTGAAGAACTGATTGTAAGGGATGAAATCTTACTGGCCATCTCTGAAATAAAGAAGAATGAAGAAATAAGGAAGAAGAAAGTCTATGATGATTTCTTAGAGAAACAATTGGAAACTGAAGCTTTGTAGCTCAAGGAGAATTTCTGTAAGACCAAATTTCCAAGTTGTTATCAAATTCTGTTCTTAACTTTATCTTCTTTATACTTGTTCTTTTTATGTAAGTTAGGCTTGTTATCAGACATGAAATTGTGCCTAAGGGTCTTACTCACAATTTGGGGGAGATTGTTAGGCTCAAGACATGTCTGAATACCACTATTAACAAGCCTACACTTTGTGACTATGTCACATTACATGACCTAGTGAGTTCTATCACTGGGATATAGTATAGGTCTCTAAATGTACTTGTCTTGTTCTCATGAACATTAGCTTGATCATGTATGCTCAAAGTTATAATGAGCTTAGTAAAGTTTCTCGCATCTAGATTGTATATAGGCCATTGATTAATTGTCCTGGTAGAAGTTCAGAAGTGTTCATGCAGCAGGATAGAGATAAATAAGGCTATGAAGAAATAAGTTGCAAAAATTTGTCTAAATAAGTCACCAATATCCATGTCGTGAAGTACTATATCGCATAGTCCATTTTGTACTATGTCGAGAAGTCCTCAAGACACATGTCGTGAAGTGTTGAAGTCAGCAAAGTCAAAGAAGCCTAGATCGTGAAGTCTTCAAATGACCTATGTCGCATAGTCTTCAAATGACCTATGTCGCAAAGTCGTCAAAGGCTATATCGCGAAGTCCTCACAAGTGAGATCGCGAAGTCAGGAATGAAGTGGAGTTCACGATATCAACACTTAGCCGTTTACAACAAGACAAATCAAGGTACAGAATCAAGAATCAAAAGAGACAAATACTGAAGCATTTGTTCTGGCAAGGTGGTCCAAAGAACAGATGGCAAATCTACAGCTAAACTTGGAGAGAAAGATAAGAGACAAGCAGCTACAGAAACGGGAAAGACTCCGAAAAGCAGGTGGTCCTTCCTGACACAGTTAACGTCTTATGGCAGGACAAGTTGGACTTTCAGCAAGGGGTAACTGTGTAAAAATAGGTGTGTGCACTAGTTTGTATAGGGCTTATATATATATCATGCACATCCTATTGTTAGCTGCAAGAGAGATACACATAGTTATTTGCTAAGCTCTTTTCTCTGTAAGCAAGCAAGTTCAAACTGTTCTTGTTTAGAAGCCAGAAATTCTATTGTGAATTTCTTGGAAAGCTGTAGTATTTAATTTGCTTATACAAAGTAGATTAAAGTGATTGTGTGTGTTATTTACTTTTTGCATATTACATATCATAATCATATACAGTCAGTTACTTAGTTTTCAAGCATCGAAAAATACATCAAACTATCCATTCACCCCCCCCCTCTGTCTAGTTTCTAGTAGTATTCATTTCTAACAGGTAATCTCTCGAAACAACCATTATCTGTAACAACACAATAATAAACCAAAAAGATACTTAAACGGTAAAGGGTTATCTTAATTCTACTAATACTCATCCTAAAAGTAACCTGCATCTACAAATCCTATCTTACCTAATAAGCTTAAGTCCTACTTCTCAACTTATATTCCCACACTACACCATATTTGGCCTATTGCAAGCCTAAAAAAGTGTATCGTTAGGCCCTATATGTGTTACATTAGATCTTTATGTAACATTTTTGCAAAATTTCGGTGTTGCATTTACTGGCGTTGCCTACGGACCCATGTAGTAACACTTTTGTGTTTTTTTTGTAACACTTGCTAAGTATTACAATATAGCTATATTGCAACACTTTGTTCGTTTTAGTTACACTTTATGTAGTGTTGCAATATATTAATGCAACACTTTTATGCAACGTTTATGTACTGAATATGTTACATAATCGATTTATTGCAACATAACAATGTAACACTTTGTTGGATATTGCAATGCTTTTTATTTTTTAGCAACATTTTAGATGCAACATTATTATACATATTGTAATGTTTTAGGTTTTTTTAGCAACATTTAGATGCAACATTATTACACCTATTGTAATGTTTTAGTTTTTATTAGCAACATTTAGATGCTACATTATTACACCTATTGTAATGTTTTAGTTTTTATTAGCAACACATATTTTCAACACTTTTATAAATCCAGTATGCATGGACCTGTTTGGAAAATAACTAAACCAAATGCACAAAGGCATACCGAATCAACCAATCACAGTTTCATACCAACCAACAAATCCATCCAGTCGACAAATCCAACAAAACAGACATATTATCCCAAACACCAAATCATGCTACGTGCATTACTTAAGTTTATAGCACAATACGACAACTTAGAAACCTAGTTAAAGACAATTATCAATGTCTACCAAAAGTACGCAAACATAGAATATAAAAGTTCTAATCGTCACTTTCTTCATCCACTTGCTCGTCATCTTCTGCATTATCCTCACCATCATCGACCTCCTTCTCGATGTCCTCATCAGTATAGTCACCATCACCAACAACACACAATTCTTGGACGTCAAGGTCTTGAAAATCTGGGTTGATTTCTCCCAGCTTTTGTATTACCTTTGTCATAATGCGACAGACCATTCTCTGTACCATCTCTTGCATTTCAGCGGTAATTTCCTCCCTTAAAGTCTTTTTCAAGTCAGCAATATATGTAGTTGCAACACCACTGGAACTAAGTTTTTTGTCCTTCTGCACTTTCCAGATCATCCGAGAAGCCAATTGGGTCCATGGTTTGGTTTTTTAACTTGCTCCCCAGTGCCATCTTCGGCAATGACCGCGTCTACAAATAAATGTTCAAAAAAAATGCAAACCATCATTAAAACTGACAGACTAACTTTAAAGAGAAAAATTGCAGATTATTAGAAAGCTTAAAAAGAGTATATCAATTTAAGAGACTACCTTGTACTCGCGTCCTGGTTTCCGCTTACGGGTTTTGGCATAAATATCATCTGACGGAGCTAGTTTCTCAGGCTCAATTTTTTTTCCACTTTCTGTCAAAAAATCAAATAGTCACAACTCACAAATTTGAAATTACATAATGCATGAAAATATAGAAGTGACAGGTAACAAATTAGAAAATGAAGGCATTTTTAAAAATTGGACATACTATCGCCTCGCCAATCTGGGCAAAACTTTTACGACTAGCAGTGTGCGTCTCTACAATTAGCGCGCAATTTTCTGCATTTCTCTGAGCTCGCTCCTGAGCAAGAAATCAATAAATTACAAAAAAATAAAAAACCTTGGCAATAAATTTTATAAAAATATGTGAAATGAGTATACGCTAAGGGATAAACATGTCATTATATATACCTTAACTTCTTCATCTTCCCAGTATTTCATAAGGACCTTAAATTCCTTGACTGAAATAGTATTAGGGCAGTGCTTTAGCCTGTCCTCATCATTGTCGTATTTGAGATAATTATCCTTCTTGATCCGGCTCTTGTGTAGCCTCCACAGAGCACCAATTGTACGCAATGTGTATGTTCTTCCTTCCTCTGGGATTTCATATGCATTACGTATCGTCTCTTCAAACTCATTTCCTAAACCCATACCTATGTCATCAATCTCCATCTCATCAACATCATTTTCTATCCTAAGGGTCGAGACTTCATATATCCATTGCACCATTTCTGGACAAGGACCGTTGCATACAAGATGTTCATTCACTGCCTTTACTTCACACCAGAAACGATTGCTACAAGTTCTACAAGGGCACGCTAACTCATTTCCTATAGCATATTTGTGGAATGCATTGCAAACAAAATCTTTCACCCCCTTTCGATATATATCGGTATACTTAGGTAATTTTACCCATTTTTCATCTTCAACATCCATTTACTACATTAACATACAACCATTTACGACATAAATATACATCCTTTTGACAACATATAATGACAAATATAATGTAAATCAAACAAATAGAGCATATACACATAATAAGATGAATGCTATTTTTTGGTCCATAATCCATACACACATAATGCCAAGGAAAAGAAACACCCTCACCCAGACCAGAAGTCTGCAGTGACCAAATTGTAGAGCAACTTGGTTTAGAGTTGTACAAAAATTTAAGGTACTAAAACGAACTAACGATAGAACAACATAGATTCATTACAAGTATTTATCCTCTCTCTCTCTCTCTCTCTCTCTCTCTCTCTCTCTCTCTCTCTCTCTCTCTCTCTCTCTCTCTCTCTCTCTCTCTCTCTCTCTCTCTCTCTCCCTACAGCAGTTTACTAAGGACACACACACACACACTCTCCCCCCTCTCTCTCTCCATCTCTCCCCCTACAACAGTTAACCAAGGATACTCTCTCTCTCTCTCTCTCTCTCTCTCTCTCTCTCTCTCTCTCTACAGCAGTATACAAATCACTCTCACACACTCTCTCCCCCCCCTCTCTCTCTCACTCTCTCCAGCAGTTTACCAGTCTCTCTCTCCCTCTCCCTCTCTCTCTCTAGCTCTTTTGAACAGATTAACAATGCAACATAAAACAAACACATAAATTACACAAAAAAACTATACATATCATAAGCACACAAACCGAAATTAACTCGAATTTTTTTTGAAAAAACAAGATCGAAATTTGCTCGAAATTAACATGCATGTATAAAATTGAACTCAATTAGCATGCATACTGTTAGGTCCTGATAAGTTTGTAGAAGGGGGGTTGAATACAAACAATACCGTTTAATCGAATTTGTCATTTTAAAGATTTAACTATTTAGAACAAATTAGTGCGGAATAAAACTGAAAAAATATTCAAGTTAAATAAAACTCTATTAAACTTGAAGGGTGTTACAATTCTGATCACTGATTACAATGAACTTGATAAAACAAACCTAGAATAAATTCGACATGAATTTATCTATTTTTGTAATAAAAAGGATCAAATACTAAAAAGTAGTTCGATATAAAATCTAGGGATTATGATCCGCTAGAAAGCTAAAGCAGTACAAGTGAAATGATCCTTATGAATTTAATGATAAGAACTTGTCAAGAATTAAATCACTGAAGAAAATGAATTTCTTTTGCCGTTGAGAAGTTATGAAGACAGAAGATTGTAATGTTGTAAATGCTCTGTGTCTTTTTCTTCTGTTGAAAACGAATGATGTAATGTCTTCTGATTGCCTTGTATTTAAATCATTGCTTTTCTTTAAATCATCCCACGTGCAAGCCACCACTTGACAGAATATAAATTTGTACTAGGAAGACTTGCAGGAAAACTATGATTTACTCTTGGAAGACTTTCGGGAAGACTGAGATTTGCTCTAGGAAGACAATCGGGAAGACTCACAAGTGAGTCTTCCTAGTTCAAAAAACTAAGTCTTCCTAGTTCAAACTTAAGTCTTCCTAGGTCATATTTATTCTAATTTAAATAATTTACTTAATAGTATTAATTATTTATAAGAGAATAAATAGAATTAGTTGACTTCTCAAACAATTCCAGAATCACTTAAAACTTAGATAAATAACAAACACAATAGTACGTTGACACTCAATGCACGGTCTGGTTCATGAGTGACAAACGACAATGTCTGTTCTTTATCTGTTTGACTTTAAGCAGTGATTCACTTCCTTCTCATTCAAGAACTCCGTAATCAGTATCTTTTGCTGTCACCACTTGAAATCTCCGTCACTTTAATAAATCCACTGAGCTTGAATACTTCATTGAGGCTTGATCAACAAATTGAGCTTCTTTCAATGTAGAATCACTTCAAGTCTGTAGATGACTTTAATCTTCATTCTTTGACAGATATAATATTCTAAGATTCCTGTGACATTTGATTTTTATTATTTACTTATTACATCTTAATTAAAGTTGAGTAGAATCCTCGGTGTTTACAAATAGGCCTAGACATATGCCTTTCAATCTCCCCCTATTTATTTGTTAGACAATAACAACCAAATACCTCTAGAGGATAACTCAACTAAAACAAGAAAAGATAAGACTTTTAAGAGCCAAGCAAATAATAAAAAGTTCTGGATTAAATATAAAAATTTCCAGATTCAAACAATAAAGATAAATACAAGATAGATGTTTCTCTAGACTGAACATATGAATACATTTTCCTATCTTGATTTACCTAGCTCTAAACATATAACATTTACAAATTGAGCTAACTACATCATGCCTTTAGTCTCTAATTTCACCTTCTTCAGCTTCTTGCAAGGTGACTAGAAGATCTTTGTCAAGGACACGATCACTTTCAGAAACCACACCACTTGGCATTACTGGTTGAGTGGTGATCTTCTTCAATTTGTTCTTCATCTGAGCATACCTTGGAACTTTCTCCGTGCAGTAGTCTGAAATCATATCAGCAACTTCAGACTTGTCTTCAGTGGTAAACCCAGAAGTTCTTAGAAGATTCTCCAACTTCACCAGTTGCATTGCAGTCTATAGCTTCAAAGAATCAGGATCCAGCCTCACAGTCTCTAAAGTTGTACCTCTGTAGATTTTAACTTCATAAGGAAAGTGCACAACTTGAGGGCTGGCCTTTATAGCAGAATCTCTCAGCCGGTCATACAGAAGCTCGTTCAAGAAAGAAGATCTCTTAACCTTAATCATAAGAATCCACAATTCAGAGAGAGATCTTCTTTGGAGTAGTTCAAGAGAGACGGTGAATGACCCTTCAAGAGCACTTGAGACATAAATGTACAGTTCTTGCCTCACTTGATCAAATGCAGACGTAATCCTTAGGATATCTTCCTTCAATGCCTTCATGTATAATGAGTTGTCTGGATTAACCGTTCTGATCTTCTCAAGCAATTTCAGAAAAGTAGCATCATTGTTTGTGCTTCTCTGAGGGATATCAAACATCTCTCTTGCCTTATCCCATTTGCTTCCTTGCTTCATCCTTACATCCAATCTCCTTTATTTGACATGAATACTATGAAGACGTTGTTTGTCTTCATGTTCAGCCTTTTGAATCTTCAGCTTTTGAGATATGATGTCGGAGACCTTAGCATTCTCATCTTCCTTTCTCCTTAGTTCTGCTTGTTGCTTCTTCAACTCCTTTTGAAATAAAGGGTCAGGAGTGTATAAGTCAGCTTCATCTTCCCAATCATCAAAGTTGGCTGCCTCTTCAACCTCCTCCTCACCAAAAGCTTCTTCAGGAATGGTCTTCCCAAGATCACCAGATGTGTCAAATTGGAAGTCATCCTGTTCACCGTGGTAGTACTAGGCATCATCAAAGACAGTCTCCTCCAATGATTGTTTACCTTTCCCCTTATCTTTTCCAGAAGCTCCTCCAGCTTCTCTGTTTCATCCTCTCTTCTCCTTCTCCCCCTTAGTTGAGGAATCCTCTATAGTTTGAGCTTTGGAAGCCCTAGGATTCACCTCAGATGTTCTCCTTATCTCTCCTTCTTCTCTTTTATCTCCTCCTTCATCAGCATCATCATCCTCAGCATCATCATCATCTCCCTCAAAGAATGTTCTTTGCTCTTCAGTAGGTTAATGTGATTTCATGATCATATAGTACAAGTGCTTCATACCTTCATTAAGATGCTTCATCCCTCCTTCTATCCTCGATATCCTTTCTTCATTAAACCTTTGATTTTCATCAGCTGTTTGCAGAATAAAGTCCACCTTGGTAGAAATAGAAGCAATCTCCTTGACACTCTCCGATATCTGAGCATTTGACGTTGTAAGATCAGAGATGTCTGAAGCCACCAGTACTTGAGATTGTTGGATTGAATTCAGCCTCGGGAGTAGATTATTCTTCAATCCTTGCAAGTCATCTTTCACAGTACCCAGCTGATTTGATACAGAGGTGGTAGATTGTGCAACCACTTGTGCTTTTAGAAGAGTGTTCTCAGCCTGGGTGTCTTGTAACTTCCTTTGTAGATCAGCTAGCTGTTTCAACAAAGCAGTGTTTGTGTCAGTGTGTGCACTCACTTCAATTGCTCTCAGTGGTGTTTCACTCAACTCACGTGCTTGTGTATCACTCGGTGTTTGACTCATATCTCTCACCACTAACTGTCTTTCTAGATTTTCAGAAGATGTACCTGCATGAAAAATCACCCTAGCCCCTTCAAGAGAGGTCAGTGGTGGTGCAATGGGAGTTCGCAATTCCCGATCCCTGATTGAGTCTGTCAAAATATTTGACATTGTATACTGAATTGCTTCAGGCACAGACTCATCAGGTTGCCTTTCACTTTCTCCAGTAAAAACTGCGAGTGAAAAATCCCTTAGGGGAGCCAGAGATGTTCCCTCTGGGAGGGGAGAAAATGATTCTATTATTGGTGGCGAAGAATCAGATTTTCCCTCTGATGCCTGTGAAGGCACTTCTACCGTAACAATGGTAGGCACTGTTTCAAAGTCAAAATTAAAGTGCTCTCCTTGCATAGTGTCCTGAGTTTCTTCTAGATGGATATCTTCTCCCATTGTGAGTAATGGGAGAGTGCTTGACTCAGTACAAGATGCCATGGCCCTATGGCGAATTTCAATAGATCCACCATGTTGAGAGGATGTCTCCAGAGACTGTTCAGTGGCCATATCTATGTCCATATCCTGTTGAGAGGATACAGATGGGCTTACAGATGCCTCCCTATAGGTTTTTCTTTTCTTTAATGGTGGAGACAGAGCTGTAGGAGCACTCTTTGTAGCTACATCACTAACACTTCTAGAACTGGTTTGTACATTAGGCCTAGGTTGTGTATCAGGAGTGTTTGACTCTCTGTTTGGATCTATGACCTGGGTCAGAGACTGTGGTTCTACAATCTCTAAGTCAGCCCTAACAACCACTTGGGTTTGAATTGAAGTACCAGAAGAAGAACCAAGGTTAGGAATAACTACCTGTAGTGGAACTAGATGTGGCTCAGGAACTTGTTCACCAAAGATAGGAAGATTAATGAATTGACTCATCAATGGTGAAAAAAGAACAAGGATGTTGAGGAATTTGGATAAGACATCAAGTCTGGTGTAGAATTTGGTGTCTGTGGTTGGAGAGGTTTCAAATCTAGCTTCCCTAAACAGTTCTACCTGCTCAGCAGTGAGAAGATGATTAATGATAAGAGTGAGAAAGCGAGGGTACCAACACTTCACTTTCACATGATTATCAGAATCTCTCCTAGAGTGAGCAAGCATGTTAAGCATTATGTTCCACATAATTTCAGCAAAATTTAACCTACGACCAAATACTATAACATAAGCAATATACTGATTAAGACTGGTAATGCACTGAAAATTTGTTTTTGTGCAGTTACCAAATACTCTTGCTATAGTATCAAAGAACAGATCCCATTCCCTTACAACAAAGCTTTTAGATAATTTGACCATTTGGAAGGGACCCTGATAATGAATATTCATAAAGAACTGTGATAACTCATCATCAGTGGGTAAGGGATCAAACTTGTCCTTTGGAAAATGTAAAACATCACAAAATAACTCAAAAGTAACTGTATATTGCTGGTTTAAAATATTGAAAGAAAAAGATTTTGAATCTTCAGCAATAACAGCACTTGAACACAAAAACCTTAAAGGATCAATTTTAAGAAGTGCATTGGCACAAATAGCATGACTGACACAAGTCTCGCTATTTAAAAATTGAATCCAAGGTCTGAAACGTTCCACCTTGCATTTAGACGGATCAAAGTACCCAACATAATTATTTAAAACAAGTTCAAAATTAGGATCCATTTTTATAAAACAAGAAATTTTAATCAATTTAAAATAAAATTAAAATTTTAGGGATTTTTAGAATTAATTAAAATTAATTAAAATCCACAAAATTAAAATTCTATTAAAATTAACCAATTTTAAATTTTAATCCTAAAATTTCGAACTAAAACTTTGAAAAACAACAAAAAATTGGGCAATTGAATCTCAAGAACACACACACACAGTACCAAGAACACTCCAATCTCTTTTACAGAACCACAAGCAATTCACACAACTTCTTAAACACTTAAACACTTAACACACAAAAGTCGAAAGGAAAGAAAAAAATTTGCAGAGTTTCGACTAAGTATATTAGTTTTTGAAAGTAATGAAATGAATTGCTAAGTAAGAACTTGAGCAAGATTGATTAAGATCAATGGTTCTGCAGTAAGATTGAATCCGAAGGGGGTTTTCAGAAAAAGTAAATGAAAAGAACTGCTAAGGCAAAAAAAATGATAAGGAATGCGTGTATGTACTGTGTATATATATATATATATATATATTAATAAAACAATAAAACTGAAAAGAAAAGAATACTTACCGTTTTTTTAAATTGTACTAGGAAGACAATCGGGAAGACTTAGGATAGTCTTCCCGGTAGTCTTTGTTAGGAATGAATATCACCTAGAAACTAGACAGAGGGGGGGTGAATGGATAGTTTGATGGATTTTTGTTTTCTTGAAACTAAATGTAAGCTGTATATGATTATGCTATGTAATATGCAGAAAGTAAACAACACGCACAATCAATTTAATCTACTTTGTATAAGCAAATTAAATACTACAGCTTTCCAAGAAATTCACAATCGAATTTCTGGCTTCTAAACAAGAACAGTTTGTACTTGCTTGCTTACAGAGAAAAGAGCTTTGCAAATAACTATGTGTATCTCTCTTACCAACTTACAATAGGATGTGCATGATATATATAAGCCCTATACAAACTAGTGTACACACCTATTTTTACACAGTTACCCCTTGCTGAAAGTTCAACTTGTCCTGCCATAAGAAGTTAACTGTGTCAGGAAGGACCACCTGCTTTTCGGAGTCTTTCCCGTTTCTGTAGCTGCTTGTCTCTTATCTTTCTCTCCAAGTTTAGCTGTAGATTTTCCATCTGTTCTTTGGACCACCTTGCCAGAACAAATGCTTCAGTATTTGTCTCTTTTGATTCTTGGTTTTGTACCTTGATTTGTCTTGTTGTAAACGACTAAGTGTTGATATCGTGAACTCCACTTCATTCCTGACTTCGCGATCTCCCTCGATATAGCCTTTGAAGACTTTGCGACATAGGTCATTTGATGACTATGCGACATAAGTCATTTGACGACTATGCGACATAGGTCATTTGATGACTATGCGACATAAGTCATTTGACGACTATGCGACATAGGTCATTTGATGACTATGCGACATAAGTCATTTGACGACTATGCGACATAGGTCATTTGAGGACTTCACGATCTAGGCTTCTTTGACTTTGCTGACTTCAACACTTCACGACATGTGTCTTGAGGACTTCTCGACATAGACCAAAATGGACTATGCGATGTAGCACTTCACGACATAGATATTGGTGACTTCACGACATAGCTTTCTTCTGACTTTGCTATATAATGCCTTACACAAATTTCTGCAACTTATTCCTTCATGGCCTTATTCTTCTTTGTCCTGCTGCATGAACATTTCTGAACTTCTACCAGGACAATTATTCAGTGGCCTATATACAATCTAGATTCAAGAAACTTTACTAAGCTCATTATAACTTTGAGCATACATGATCAAGCTAATGTTCATGAGAACAAGACGAGTACATTTAGAGACCTATACTATATCCCAGTGATAGAAATCACTAGGTCATGTAGTGTGACATAGTCACATAGTGTTGGCTTGTTAATAGTGGTATTCAGACATGTCTTGAGCCTAACAATCTCCCCCAAATTGTGAGTAAGATCCTTAGGCACAATTTCATGTCTGATAACAAGCCTAACTTACATAAAAGGAAATTAAGTAACAGAGAAGACAATTTATGAACATTGAGATCAGGAATTTGATTACATAGAAAAATTTGAAAGCTTACAGACTATCTTTGTTGCTCAGCAGCTTCCGCTTCCAATTGCTTCTCTTGAAAATCATCATAAATCTTCTTTTTCCTTATCTCTTCTCTTCTTTTCATGTCTATGATGGCTTCTTGAAGTTCTTCTCTTGCAATCAGTTCTTCAATGAGAGGGGAGTCTTTTAGATCATCAATTGCAGCTTTAAGAGCACTTTCCACATATGAATCCAGAAACTTCATCCTTATCTTGCTCATGCCTCCATAAGAGTTTTTGTACTCCACAATGTAAGGATGTTGTTTGACCCTGCACAGCCCTTTCTGCCTTAGCTCTTTAGCCCTCTCCTCCATCTCAGCCATTTCTTTCTCTCTCTGTATGTTTTTCTCTTCATTCTCTTTCCTCATATTTTCTTCATAATCAGCATGCATTTTCAAGTACCTGGCAATATCTATCTTCCATGTCCTTTCTTCTTTTTCTTCAAAGTTCAGTAAGGCATTTATCCTTTCAAGCTCATACTTATAGAAATATTGCCAACCTCCTTGCTTCATTATCCTTTATCTTCCATCAGTGTACTTGATCTCTAGATGATCTAGCTTCACCTTGACTTCAAAGATTCTTTGAGCTCTCAAGAATGCTAGGGCATCTTCATCATAGTCTTCATCGAGAGGAAGCACTTTGATCCCTACAACATTAGTGATTATCCCATTCTTCTTTGTTATCCTTGTCCTCTTAGTTGCCCTCTTGATCTTCATGTGCTTCACTTGAGGTAGCTTTGTGGAGCAGGGAGAATTAGTCTTCAGTGCCACATCACTTGGGAGTAGCTTCATTCCTTTTCCCTTCATCCACTGTAACACTCCACCAGCTGTGACTTTGTGGAAGTGTCTTTTTGATGTTCCTTTTGTGGCTCCTTCTTTCTTCTGTGGCAATTCAGGTTTAGAAGTCTTAGATAGTGATTTTGGAGGATCATTACTAACAGTACCCACCCTAGACTTAGAGTCTTGTGTTGTGGTTAAAGTACTGGTAGCAATGTCCTTGACTTGCTGAATTCCACTTCTTGTTCTCTTGGTTGTTTCCTTTGTCCCCTTAGAATCCCTCTTGTCATCATCAGCACCTTTTGTCTTCCTTGAGGATTTGCTCCTGCTACTTTCACTTGGTTCAATCTTATCCCTCCTTGATTGAGATCTCCTTCTGTAGGTTTTCTCTTCATCATCATCCTCACCATCCTTCTTCTTGCTCTTTTCTTTGACAGATTCAGGAATGACTCCATGAATCAGAAAAGATTGTAGAGTGTGAATCATCTCCAATTCCTCAGCTGTCCTAACTCCTCTCTTGGCTCTCAGCATTTGCAACACCTGGTTGATCTTTGCATTGTTCTTCATTGTTAGGTCTGAGGGAATGACAAGTTGGTCAATGTTTCTGTCTTGAGATAGACTTTGGTAGATAATTGTCCTTGGCTTGGAGATAACTTCAGGCAATCTTTGATTTTGATCTATTTTCAAGTCATTGTATAGACTTTCATTGTTCACTCCATGCTTTTCAATCAACTCCAGAATGATTGACAGCTCAGTAAATCTCAGTCTCTCTAGAGTTTGAAATGATAGATGCCACAAGCAATTGTCCTTGCACACCATGATAACCTCTCTTAGATGAACATCCCTGATTTTCTTTACTGCAACTGTGAAGTACTTTATGCTTTCCTTGAGCTTCTCTCTGTAGCTTCTTGCATCTTCATGAGCATTTATGTAGATGGCTTTCAGAAACTCCAGGAAGGCATCATCATGATAGATGTTTGAATTGGCAACTTCCTGTAGCTTGGCCTCTGTGATAACTGTAGCTTTGACAGGTTGAGCAATAGGAGTAGGTTGGGCAGGTTGAGTAGCTGAAGTGTCTTTGGGCATCGTGGATGGATAGTAGGTGGTTGTGACTGTGCTCTTCTGGCCTTGTGCATTTATGACCTCTACAGGGGGTAGGATTATTGGTTTGATTGTTTCTTCAGAAATTTTGCCCTTAAGCTTCTGTTGCTTGGCAGGTACTCCCCCTTTCTTTTGCAGAATGACCTCCTTTTGTTTCTCCCCCTTAGGCTTGGAATCAGACAAGATGTCTTGAGCTTCCCCAGGGATAGGCAGGTTCATTTGTCTCATCATAGAGGTCAACATTTGTTGTTGCACCAGCAGGATATTGGAGGTATTGTTGCCTTGGTCATCCAGCTTGTCATTGAGCTGGTTTAGAGATTGAGCAAGTATCCTGTTTTCATCTTTCAGAGATGCCACTTCTCTTTCTAGACCATCCACCTTGGAGAATAGCTGTTGAGACTTGAAAGAATTTAGAGATTGATCCTTGATCTTGGCAAAGTCAAATTTGGAGATGTTTGACATAGGAACTTCATCCACCAATTTGTCACCATATTGATTCTTCCAAATCACATTCAGCATTGCATTAGAGTTGATGTTGGCCTTGACTTGATTTTCCAAAGTTTTAGCCAGTTTCTTGATGTTGTCTGTGACCATGGCTAGAGAGATATCCATCCTGTTGACATTAGAATTTGTTTTCTGGATTTCTTTGAGGATGCCATCCACCTTGCGAAAATCAGAGAGATATGAGTTTCTTAGCTGAGTGAGGGATCTTTCTGTCTCCTCCTGGATAGAATAAATCTCTGATTGAAGCCCTTTCCCAAGATAGTGCAGAGCCTTTAGCTGATTCTTGTAGACATCATTGACAGCATCATATACTGCAGCAGGAGAGAGATCTTTTGCATTTGAGCCTAGAGAGGTGAGGTAATCTTCTCTCAGAAAAGCCAGGGCATCCTTGAGTTTGATAGACCTCTTAGCATCCAACCAGGCATCCACATTTCCCTCTGGTTCAGCTGCATCCACTATTTTCTCCTGCTGAGCTGCAACATCCTCCTTGTGGCAAAGAAGAATAGCCTCATAATCAGCATTTGGCAAGGTTGAGGTGAGGAGATGTTGAGCTATTTTTGAGAACTCATCAATCTGTGCCACATGTAGATCTTGAATGGCTTCTTCTGTCATTTTAGAAGGCACAGTTGATGATCCTGAAGGCCTGTCATGTTGCACAGGCTTCAGCCATTCTGACAAAGTGGCCTGAGCCAAGTGAGAGCTAGTGCTAGGCACTTCAAGGGATGAAAGTTTTTGAGTCTCCTCCAGCCTTGGAATGGCTGTAGAGTCTGATGTTGTCTCCATTGAAATGGGATGTGTTACAACATCAGCCCTATTTGTCTGTGAAGACAGTTCCACATCCCTAAGGATGGGAGAATTTGGCATAGAGTCTCCAGTGAAAACTGGTGAATCCTCCATGTTTGTGTTGGTGTCATTAGGATATGCCCCAGCATGCATTCCCTGACCAACTAGATGTGGTTCCTGGGTGGTGAACACAGTGTCATGCACCATGTCACTTGAGGTTTGGATTGTGATTGATCAATTCCAGAAAAGTCATGTGAATGACTGATCTGTTGAGAAGAAATGTTAGATGTAGATTCTGGAAGAGAAGTGTGGTGTAGATTGAATTTTGGCAACTCCCCCTGAGAAATAGGAGGAGTTTCAAGTGTGATGTGCTCTCCACTCATTGTGTCAGCATCCTTATTTCTCCTAGGATCAAGAGTGAGTTCTTGATCCTGTGCAGACTCAGTACAGATTGTAGTGGGGAGACTACTCTTTTCAATGCCAATAACCTGTTGGGAGGCCATTGACAGTAATAGGTGTACCCCTTTTTCCACATCTGAATCCTGTTGGGAGGATCCAGTGGTAGGCTTGGATTTGGATTTCTTACTGTGTCTGGTGAGAGGTGACTCAGGAGTCTCACTTTCTATCTCTATACTTTCTTGAATCACTTTAAGGGGTCTCTTCTTAGTCTTCTTTTTAGTAACATCAGTCTTTTGGGAGACTGATACACTTGGCTCCCTAATTTCTACAGTTGTGTTTGCAGTGGGGTTGCTGGATGGGATAGGAAGGCTAGGGTTAGACTGTGCAGCTCCTTTAGTCTTAGCCTCCCCTGTCCAGGAAAGTTCATGGTATATGGGCTTATCAAGTGGATAAGACTCAAATGTGTCCTGCATATGCTTGGTCACACTTAGAATCACATCCACTTGATTCCTTGTGTCCAATGAGCCAAATAGTACTTTGGACATGGACTTGGAATAAGCCATTTTAGTTTTATCTATACCCTCCAATTCATGGATATTTGCATCAAGAAAATTTAAAATAACTTGAAGGAAACGAGGGTAAAAGATGTCGTTACCTCTACCACGAACGGTCCTGCCTAGCCTCTGAGCCAATTCCTTGAGAATTATGGCTCCCACATTGATCTCCTGGTTGTTGGCCAGGGAGTAGGCTAGCTTCACAGCAATGTGACTGATATGGTCCCATCCTGTCTTCCTGCATAGAAACACCTTCTGGAGTGCGTCAAACAGAAATGACCAATCCCTTCTCACAAACTTCTTATTTAGCTTTCCAGTATCTATCTCATCAGCATACAGAATGAAGGTCATGAAGTCTACGATTTGAGCATCTGTAGCTTCTTGGTCATGACCCTCCACCTTGAACCCCAAAGCTTCATTGATTTCCTTTTCACCAAACTGGAAGTGTTTGCCTCCAATTGAACAACTAACCTCCTGGAATGAGGTTCCATCTTCCCTAGCCATTGTTGATACCAACGCCGTCCTCCAGAATCCTTCCAACACATCGACATACAATGTAGGGTTCAGGGTTAGGGCTTGGCGTAGGTAGGAAGTGTTCAAGAACCGTACAAAACACTTGTACCTTGGGTTAGCCTCAGCCTCAGAGGGAATGGTGAGAAGATTTGTTTCTTTGGGAATGATTAAAGGGTTTGAAGAGGAAGCTGTTTGAGATTTGGGTGCCATTGAAATTGAGATTGAGATTGAAGAAGAGAGAGAAGAGTTTAGGTTTTAGAAATTGAGAGCAAATGACAAGATGAAAAGTTGTGAACGGTCGACAAAAAGTATTTATATGATAGAGACACTGCGATATGGAGTTATGAATATGTACAGACTAAATGTATGTCGCGAAGTCTTAAAATGGCCTGTACCGCAAAGTCCTTGCAAAGTATATCGCAGAGTCCTGAATTAAACTATGTCGCAAAGTCTTGAGGATATCAGAATTTGGATGACTTTGCGATATAGTGAAAATACCCTGTCTAAAGATCTCTTTTTGAAATATTAAAGATTTTGTCAGACTTAAATCAAAAAATTGAAATAAAGTAAATTTAAATCAAAATTCTGTCAAATATGGAGACTTGTCGATATAGTTATTCTAAGTCGCAAAGTCATTAAAATGAACTATGTCGCAAACTCATGAAATGAACTATATCGCAAAGTCTCACAATTTTAACAGTTTGCGATATAAGTCTGTTTGATTTGTATTATGTCGTGAACTCTCAAAATCATCTATATCGAGATGTCTCAAAAGCTCACAACTCCTCAACCAAATATGATTTGAAAAATATGTAGTAAAATACTGAAATATTTATAGATCATATCTCAGCTAATTTTCACTCCAAATAAATAGAGCATTTATATACAGTGAAAATTTACTGCTGCAACAATTAACTAGCATACTTACTTAGGACAACTAAATGAAGGATTGAGCATTCCAATTTCACTCACAAGTCTGTTGAAGACAGCTTCATTCATAGGCTTAGTAAATATGTCAGCTAATTGTTTCTCAGTTGGAACATAAGAGACTTCTATGGTACCATTTGCAGCATGTTCCCTAATGAAATGGTACCTGATCTCAATGTGCTTTGTAGTAGAATGATTAACAGGATTGGCAACTATGGATATTGCACTAGTATTATCACACAATAGAGGAATGTGTTCTAACACTAGTCCATAATCCATGAGTTGATTTCTAATCCAAAGCAATTGAGCACAGCAACTTCCAGCAACAATATATTCAGCCTCAGCTGTGGATGTTGCTGTGGACTGTTGTTTCTTACTAAACCAGGACACTAACCTTTGACCTAAGAACTGACAGCTTCCAGATGTGCTCTTCCTGTCAATTCTGCATCCAGCATAATCAGAATCTGTGTAGCCAACCAGATTGAACCCAGTGCCCTTTGGATACCATAGCCCAAGATTAGGAGTCCCTTTCAGATACCTGAAGATTCTTTTGATAACCATCATGTGAGATTCCTTAGGATCAGCCTGGAACCTTGCACAAAGACATGTGGCAAACATGATGTCTGGCCTGCTAGCTGTGAGATAGAGTAGTGATCCAACCATTCATCTATAGACCTTGATATCAACTCTCTTGCCTTTCTTGTCTTCATCCAGCTTGATTGCAGTAGACATAGGAGTTTTTGCTGGGGATGACTCTTCTAAACCATATTTCTTCAAAAGATCCTTGACATACTTGGATTGGTTTATAAAGATGCCATCCTCCCTTTGATGTACTTGCAGGCCTAGGAAGAAGGTTAATTCTCCCATCATACTCATCTCATATTTGCTTTGCATCAACTTAGAGAACCTTTCACAGAGTTTTTCATTTGAAGAGACAAAGATGATATCATCCACATAGATTTGAACAAGGATAATATCATTTCCATGCTTCTTAAAGAATAGGGTCTTGTCAATTGTACCCCTGGTAAATTAATGCTCAAGAAGAAATTGAGATAAGGTCTCATACCAGGCTCTAGGTGCCTGTTTGAGTCCATAGAGTGCCTTGAGCAATCTATACACAAAGTCTGGGAAGTTTTCATTTTCAAAGCCAGGTGGTTGAGAAACATAAACTTCTTCAGCAAGATCACCATTGAGAAATGCACTTTTCACATCCATTTGATACACCTTGAAATCTGAGTGAGCTGCAAAAGCCAGGAAAATTGTGATGGCTTCCAGTCTAGCTACAGGTGCAAATGTCTCATCATAGTCAATGCCCTCTTGTTGACAATATCCTTTGGCAACCAACCTTGCTTTGTTTCTAATCACCACTCCTTCTTCATCCATTTTGTTCCTGAACACCCATTTGGTGTCAATGACATTCTTTCCTTCAGGAGGTGGTACTAGCTCCCATACTTTGTTTTTCTCAAATTGATTTAATTCTTCTTGCATTGCAACAATCCAGTCAGAATTCTTCAAAGCTTCTTCAATTACCTTAGGTTCCTCTTGTGACAGAAAGCAACTATACAGACATGTATTCAATGTTGCCCTTCTTGTCCTTACACCCTCACTTGGATCTCCAATTATCTGATCCCTAGTGTGGGCCCTGTCCCATTTCCTTGTGTGACCCTGTTCATTTTCTTGACTAGTATCAGGATCATTCTGATTGAAGGTTGCATTATCTTCTTCTCCCCCTGTGTTTGTGAATCCTTGCACAGGTGTTTGAGGAGGATTATCAACTTCAAGATCTTCATTTACTGGGACAGTTTGAGCAGGGGGTTCATCCTCATTATCAGAATCCTCTAAATATCCTTGGTTCTCAAATCTTAATGGCACACTGTCTTGTTCACTTGTTTCAAGTCCAGGAGTCTTCTTGTCATCAAAAGTAACATCCATGCTTTCCATAACTTTGTGTTGCTCAGGTACAAACACTCTGTATGTTGTCCTTTCCAGAGAGTATCCAATGAAGATACCTTCAAATGCCTTAGCATCAAATTTTCCAATATGTTCTGAGGTATCTTTCATCACAAAATACTTGCTGCCAAACACATGCAGATGCTTGAAGGATGCTCTTTTTCCAGTCATTAATGAGTAAGGAGTTTTGCCAGACTTCTTATTTATCAATGTTCTATTCTGCACATAGCATGCTGTGTTAACAGCATCAGCCCAAAAGCTAGTAGGTAGCTTTGCATCCAACAGCATTGTCCTTGCAGCTTCAATGAGAGTTCTATTCTTTCTCTCAACTACTCCATTTTGTTGAGGAGTCCTAGGAGCTGAAAATTGTTGGGAAATTCCTTTATCTTTACAAAACTCATACAATGTGGAATTTCTAAACTCAGTTCCATTATCACTTCTCAATGCAACTACAGAGGAACCAGTGCTTTGAGCTTCTTTATCAACTCTCTTAATATGCTCTATAATTACTTGAGGTGCTTCATCCTTGGAGAACAGAAATTCCACCCAAGTGTATCTTGAATAATCATCAACCATAACTAGAGCATATTTCTTCCTGGAAAGAGACATTACATTCACAGGGCCAAATAGATCCATGTGAATTAGCTGCAGAGGTTTTGAGTTTGTATTAAGCAACTTGTTCTTGTGACTAGATCTCTTGATTTTTCCTTTTTGGCATGCTTCACATGCTCCATTTTGCACAAACTCCAAAGCAGGCATGTCTCTGATGAGTTCTCTCTTTATCAGAGAGTTCATTGCCTGAACATTCAAGTGAGACAGTTTCTTGTGCCACAGCCAGAATTCTTCATTTGTGGCTTGAGTGTATAAACAACAAATTTCTCCCTTGTTTGCAGCCTTAAGATTAGCTACAAACAGGCTTCCTTTCTTTACACCAGTTAAAACAACTTCACCACTTCCTCTTTTTGATATTAGACATTGATCTCCATCAAATTCCACTTTGAAGCCTCTGTTGGTGAATTGTCCAATACTCAAGAGGTTGTGCTTTAGTCCTTCAACAAATGCTACATCTTCAATAATTGACATTTCCAGATTTAACACAGCCATATCCCATGGTATAACCAATGTTGTCATTTCCAAAGGTTACTGATGGGCCAGCCTTTTCCTCAAATTGTGATAGCAGGGCTATATCACCAGTCATGTGACTTGAGCATCCACTGTCCAAGATCCATATGACTCTTTTATTCCTGTTGCCCTGCATTCACAAAGTAACTAAGTTGTTTTTGGTACCCACACATAGTAGGGTCCAGTTGATTTAGAAACATTTTTGTTAACAATTCTTCTGTCATAAGTTGCATTCATCACAGTAGGATACTTCATATTGTTTGTGGATTTGGAGTTCACACTCTTAGGCTCACATGAAGTGCTCACCCTCTCAACCCTGATTGGGGATCCTGTCCTGTGAGGATGCATGTGTGTGTGTGATTCATTAGATTGTGCAGAATCAAGTTTATGCTTAAGAGATAAACAGTTAGCAATCACAGTCACATAGCATGTCATGCAATTAGGCTTACCACAGAAGGAATCATGACTAGAGTTTATACTAGCAGAATGGTTACTCAGGTCATCAACTTCAACAACCTCAGGCTTACTACACTTATGAGTCAAATGATTAACTCATAGGCATTTCTGACATTGTTTCCTGGGAGCATTTGGCACATAAGCATAGTTGTTACCCTTGTTGACACCTATCTTACCATTTCTGTTTTGTTTCCTCTTCTTAACAACTTCTTTCTTTGCTTTAGGACTCTTGACAAGATTGTCTTTGGTTTCTTTCTGACTGACAGATTTAGGAGAGGAAGAAGTGTTTTTAGCAGCCTCATCTTCTTCAAGTAGTTGTTGCTTGATGATCAGTAGTTCCTCATCAAACTCAACAACACTCTTTTTGAAGATGGGTTGTTCAACACATGACAGCATGGTTGGGGCATTTTTGTTTGTAAAAGATTCTTTTCTTTTGCCCTTGACCTTCTTCCTTCCCTTGTCATTATCATAGTCAAAACCAACTCCAACCTTGCAGTCTTCAGTGTGTTCCTTGTGATAGGTTTGAATAAGTTCAGAGGAGTTCTTAAAGCTTCTTAGTTTCAGTTCAGTTTCAGTAATTTGTTCCCTAAGGGCTTTCTCTATCTGTTCAGCACAAATCACTTTGTTTTTAAGATACTCAACCTCCTTTTTCAAACCATCCAGGTTCACAACCATTAACTCAAGTTCCTCATTCTTTTCTGTAAGCTCAAGATTCTTAGCAGTTAGTCTATCAATTTCTTCATTAGCTACTAACATGCTAGTATGAATATTAAACATCTCAGTACTCATATCTTCAACAGTTTGCTTATATTGAAGGGGAGTCATATCAAGAGAAGTAAGAATAGGTACCTGACTTGAATCACCATCATCAGAAAATGCCATCAAGGCATAGTTTGAGTACTCTTGTTCTTCTTCTTCATCAGAGTCATCCCAGCATTTTCCCTCAGCAATAAAAGCTTTACCCTGTTGTTTCTTGAGTAGAGCCTCATACTTAGCTTCAAGCTCTAAGTATGCTTTGTCCTTCTTGACTTGTTTAGGCTTTTTGCACTCAGTGGCAAAATGCCCAAGTTCATTGCAGTTATAGCACTTTATTTTGGTCTTATCCACACTTCATGTCTTGTATCCACCTTTAGCAGCACCAGCAATCCCTTTTCCTTTGTTGAAGGTGTTTCAGCCACTAGATCCACCAGTGTTTCCAGTATTGAACTTGGACCTGAATGGCTTCTTTCTTTTAAACCTTATGTTAGGGTACCTCCTAGCCATATAAGCAAAAGATTTGTTTTCCATTTTGTCCAGTTCTTCCATGCTATAAAACTCATCATCCTCAGGCAAATCATAGACAACTTGGGTCTCATCACCAGTGTCTTCAACTTCCAGTTCCTCAATCTTGACCTGACTAACTTTAAGAGAGTCCATTCTTTGACTCAGGTTGTCAACAATAAGGGCACAAGAAGTATTTGCCATTAACCCTTGTTTAGCTTGAATGGATCTCTTTTGAAACAACTCCAGCTCATAGGTTTTCAAAACACCATACATCACATCAAAACCAATCTTAGTTAGATCTCTTTCTTTGAGGGAAGAGATCCTTGGTTCTAAATGGTCTGGAAGAGTTAGTTAGAACTTCATGTTAAGCTCTTCTGTCCATAGTGTTTGTCGTAGAGTTTGAGCTCATTTACCAGCTTGTTGAACCTCTCAAACACTTCTGTGATTCCCTCTTTTGGCAGAGCCATGAAGGCTTCATATTGAGAGACAAGAATCTGCTTCTTGTTCTTCCTTACTTCAGTAGTTCCTTCACAGAGTACTTCTATAAGATCCCACATCTTCTTGGCACTAGTACAGTGAGTAACAGTGCCATACATGTTGAAATCCATAGATTCACAGATTATAAGTTGAAGATGTCCATCCAGTGCTATTTTCTCCTTTTCAGAGTCAGTGTACTTTGTGGGGTCTTTTGGAACATGTTTTGCTGGTATTATCTCAGTGCCTACAGTTGTCTCACCAATCTCAATCATTGGAACAAAGGGACCATGTTTTAGAATGTCTAAAAACATGGGATTAGAAGCTTTGATGAACAGCAACATCTTCTTCTTCCATAAGCTGTAGTGCTCCTTGTTGAAGGGAGGAATCTTGATACTGCTTAGTTTTTGTGAACTCATTCTTGATCTTTTTCTGTTTGTATGTTAACAGCCCGCTCTGATACCACTTGTTAGGAATGAATATCACCTAGAAACTAGACAGAGGGGGGGTGAATGGATAGTTTGATGGATTTTTGTTTTCTTGAAACTAAATGTAAGCTGTATATGATTATGCTATGTAATATGCAGAAAGTAAACAACACGCACAATCACTTTAATCTACTTTGTATAAGCAAATTAAATACTACAGCTTTCCAAGAAATTCACAATCGAATTTCTGGCTTCTAAACAAGAACAGTTTGTACTTGCTTGCTTACAGAGAAAAGAGCTTTGCAAATAACTATGTGTATCTCTCTTACCTACTTACAATAGGATGTGCATGATATATATAAGCCCTATACAAACTAGTGCACACACCTATTTTTACACAATTACCCCTTGTTGAAAGTTCAACTTGTCCTGCCATAAGAAGTTAACTGTGTCAGGAAGGACCACCTGCTTTTCGGAGTCTTTCCCGTTTCTGTAGCTGCTTGTCTCTTATCTTTCTCTCCAAGTTTAGCTGTAGATTTTCCATCTGTTCTTTGGACCACCTTGCCAGAACAAATGCTTCAGTATTTGTCTCTTTTGATTCTTGGTTCTGTACCTTGATTTGTCTTGTTGTAAACGGCTAAGTGTTGATATCGTGAACTCCACTTCATTCCTGACTTCGCGATCTCCCTTGTGAGGACTACGCGATATAGCCTTTGAAGACTTTGCGACATAGGTCATTTGATGACTATGCGACATAAGTCATTTGACGACTATGCGACATAGGTCATTTGATGACTATGCGACATAAGTCATTTGACGACTATGCGACATAGGTCATTTGATGACTATGCGACATAAGTCATTTGACGACTATGCGACATAGGTCATTTGAGGACTTCACGATCTAGGCTTCTTTGACTTTGCTGACTTCAACACTTCACGACATGTGTCTTGAGGACTTCTCGACATAGACCAAAATGGACTATGCGATGTAGCACTTCACGACATAGATATTGGTGACTTTACGACATAGATTTCTTCTGACTTTGCTATATAATGCCTTACACAAATTTCTGCAACTTATTCCTTCATGGCCTTATTCTTCTTTGTCCTGCTGCATGAACATTTCTGAACTTCTACCAGGACAATTATTCAGTGGCCTATATACAATCTAGATGCAAGAAACTTTACTAAGCTCATTATAACTTTGAGCATACATGATCAAGCTAATGTTCATGAGAACAAGACGAGTACATTTAGAGACCTATACTATATCCCAGTGATAGAAATCACTAGGTCATGTAGTGTGACATAGTCACATAGTGTAGGCTTGTTAATAGTGGTATTCAGACATGGCTTGAGCCTAACAGTCTTCCTAATACAATTTAGAAAGATTTCCGGAAATAAAATAAAACAAAAACAGAAAATAACAGAAAATAATATAAATATTTCTAAGTCTTCCCGATAGTCTTCCTAGTTCAAAAACTGGGAAGACTTAGGAAAAGACTTAAAAATAAAAGAAAAAAACAAACAACAAAAACAAAAACAAAAAAAAAACAAAAAGAAAAAGAAATATTCCTTGTCTTCCCGGTAGTCTTCCTAGTATAAAACTGGGAAGACTTAGGAAAACTTAGAATAAAAAAGAAAAACTGAATTAAAATAATAATAATAATAAAAATCTTAGTTTACCCGGTAGTCTTCCTAGTATTAAACTGGGAAGACTTAGAATAAATTTCGAATATAAATAGAATAATTATAGGAAAATGCATACAACTTATAAAAATGCATGAAAATATATAAAAATCTAGAAAAATTCACAGAAAATTCCATAAATTCTAGAAAAATATGCAGAATTATATATAAGTGCATAAAAATAATATAAACTTGCAGAAATATTTAAACAACAATATTTACAATCTGAAAAACACCTAAATAATTCTAAATAAATATATTTTCAATAAAATACATTTCTCCACTTAAAAAATATGAGAAAAATATTTTTAAAGAAAATAAAATATTCAGAACTATTTAAATTTACAAGCATGTAATATTAAATGAGACTTGGCAATAAATATCATTAAAATGACAAGAGAAAATGAATTTTTTGAAAGAACAAACATGACATAGATATTGTTAATCACTAAGACTGTTTAACATACCCAATTTACCAACTAACTTGATAAATGTGGATTCGTCAACAGATTTAGTGAATATATCTGCAGTCTGTTCTTCTGTGGGTACAAAGTGTAACTCCACAGTTCCATTCATGACATGCTCTCTGATAAAGTGATACCTGATATCAATGTGCTTTGTTCTCGAGTGCTGCACAGGGTTGTTGGAGATTGCTATGGCACTTGTATTATCACACAAAATGGGAATTTTGTCTAATGCAAAGCCATAGTCCTTCAGTTGATTCCTTATCCATAGGATTTGAGCACAACAGCTTCCAGCAGCAATATATTCAGCTTCTGTTGTTGAATTGGAAACTGTTTGCTGTTTCTTGCTATACCAGGAAATCAATCTACCTCCTAGGAATTGACAACTCCCAGATGTACTCTTTCTATCCACAACACTACTTGCATAATCAGAATATGTATATCCAACAAGATTAAAACCAGAATCTTTAGGGTACCAGATACCTAAATTAGGTGTACCCTTAAGATATCTCAAGATTCTTTTAACAGCAACGAGATGTAAATCTCTAGGGTCTGCTTGGAACCTTGCACACAAGCATGTAGCATACATAATATCTGGTCTACTAGCAGTAAGATAGAGTAAGGAGCCAATCATACCTCTGTAGCTTGTAATATCTACCTTGATAGAGTTATCACAAGCTCCCAGTTTGACTGCTGTTGAAGATGGAGTCCTTGCTAATGCTGAATCTTCCATGTGATACTTCTTGAGGAGTTCTTTGAGATACTTGGATTGACAAATAAATATACCATTTGACCTTTGACTTACTTGCAATCCAAGAAAGAACTTCAGCTCACCCATCATACTCATTTCAAACTTACTCTCCATTAGCTTAGAAAATCTCTTACAGAGATCATCATTAGTAGACCCAAATATGATGTCATCCACATAGACTTGGACTAATATCATATCACTTTTGTGTTTCTTTGAAAAAAGAGTTTTGTCTATGATACCTCTAACAAAACCATTTTCTAAACGAAAACCAGAGAGAGTGTCATACCATTTTCTTGGGGCTTGTTTGAGACCATAGATAGCCTTGAAGAGAAAGTACACAAAGTCCAGCAGCTCCTGATTTTCAAAGCCAGGGGGCTGTTCCACATAAACTTCTTCATCAAGCTCACCATTCAGGAATGCACTCTTAACATCCATTTGATAGACTTTAAAATTGGAATAAGCAGCAAATGCTAAGAACATCCTGATGGCCTCAAGTCTAGCCACTGGTGCATAGGTTTCATCATAATCAATGCCTTCAGCTTGAGAATACCCTTGTGCAACCAGTCTTGCCTTGTTCCTTGTAACAATGCCATCCTCATCTAGCTTGTTCCTGTATACCCATCTTGTACCAACTGTAAAGCATAATGTAACATAAGATGTAAAAGAGATAACTACAACTCAACAAAGGACAAGACAGACAATAGTATTAACAGAAGCACAGGAATCCAGACAGACAATATGTATTCTTGAAGTCGATAAACAGGTCACGGAAAGAAGTTCATGAAAATGTTCAAGCCTCAGTGACAGCAAAAGAAACAAGACATTCAAGACGACAGAAGTATGTGAATGATTTAGGGTTAAGTACCACGAGATTCCAGTGATTTAAACGAAGCAACCAGAACGACAAGGACTTATCAGAAGCATTGAATTGAAGACATAAAAGAAGAATTGATCAAGTGATTATTCATCTGTGAACCAGACCAGTTGCACTAGGTGACAGCACTTAAAGGATCAAGGTGTTTTATCGTCTCAAAAGAAATTGATACAGTCTAAAATTTAAACACCCTGAAGCTTAATAGATTTACTAAAATGATCAAGGACAAGAAATGGTTCGATGGTTTTTCTTTTAAGAAAACCATCGAAAGTGATTTAAGAAATCCATCTAATTTCAAGTGTAAAGTATTTTACATTACGATAGTTTTGTTTTAAAAACTATCGAATGGTAATTTACTTTTACACATTCGATGGTTTTCAAATTGGAGCAGGTGGAAAGTTTTATTTTGTCTGACAGGTTGATGAGAATTGGACGGCCAAGATTGTTTTAACAATTAAGGTTCAATAGTTTTCAAATGAAGTCTACAATTTATACGAGAGAAGATAGTGTCTTCTTCAGTTAAGGCATTCTACACAGAGACATTACTGAGAGAGAGAATTGAGCCGGAGAAATTATCAGAGAAATTAATAGTGCTCAGAACTTGATCATTGTATTGAATTTGTGTAACCTTAAACTCATTGAAGCTAATCTACGGATTAGAAATTGTAGCACCCCTCGAGGTTTATATTTATAAAAAGATATATTCCCCGAAACTTGGTTTGGTTTGGTGTGTTTGATTTCGTTATAGAACTGAATGATTAATCCGCGAACGAAATTAAATTATTTGTGAGTATCGTATTCAACCCCCCCCCCCCTTCTACATTACTTTGGACCTAACAATTGGTATCAGAGCTACTTGATTGACGTACAAATCAGATCCGGTGAATGAGACCAAAATCAAACGTAGCGTGAAAATTCGAAGCAAATTTTTTAACTTTCAAATTTTTTCATTTAATTGGAATTTCTTGAATTTTAAACAATTTGAAATTTTCAGAAACCATGAGTGCTCCAAAGACAACCGCTGGTATTAAAGTTCCCCCGTGTACTAGAGATGATTTCGGTTTGTGGAAGATGAAGATGCTGTTATTTATCAAGGCATCTAATCCGTTGTATATTGGCATATTAGAGAACGGGACGTTTGTACCAATGAAACCAGTTAGTGAATCTACAGCTCCTGATGGTATCAGGATTCCTCAAGGCACCCAACCTAAGGATATTACTGAGTATACAGATTCTGACAAAGAACTGATTCGATTGGACACCGGTTTAATGTTGATATTGGCGGACTCCGCGGACAAAGAAATGAGCTATCAGTTGATGAACTGTACAAGCGGGAAACATATGTGGGATACCATTAACTTGATAATGAAAGGAACTGAAGACGTGCAGGAAAACAGATTGGACATCCTAACTTCTCAATACGAAGCGTTTAGGTCTATGCCAGGAGAAAGTATAACTCAGGTCTTTGAGAAATATACTAAACTCCTCAATGAATTGGCAATGAAAGGAAAAACCTATCCACTGAGAGAATCAAACAGGAAGTTCATGATGACGCTGCCCCATCATGTAGAACACAAGTCATCATCCATAAGGGAAAGAATTGACTTCACAAAGATGTCAGTAGAGATGATCTATGGCAAGTTGAAGACCTATGAGATGGAACAGGAACAGAGAGTGATAATCTACGGATCAGGGACAGTGGACAGCAAGCACAATGCACTTGTGAGATCAGCAACACTTGTAGTGGATGAACCAATAACTTCTGAGATTCAGGTTCAAACCCCTAGAGCTGGAAAGGAGGTGATAATAGAAGCAGAAATGGATTCTGTGTATCTGGGTGTTGATGAAAGTGATTACTACACCCTAGAAGAGCTTGAGCAAATGGAAGACAAAACCATGGCGTACTTAGCTGCAAAGTTTAGTCATATTCGTTTCAAGAGAAACCCTAAGTACAAGTTCAAGGGCTCAACCAACAGATTCCAGAAGAGCAATTATACACCTAGTACAGGCTTTAAGGGAGGCTACAAGACTGGCATGATTGATAGAAGCAAATCAAGATGCTACAACTGCAATGAGTTAGGGCATTTCGCCACTGAATGCCGGAAGCCTCGTCAAGCAAGAGACATGAAAGATGTCTATGGAAAGAAGGATTCTTATGAGGATTTGAAGAAGGAGAATGCCAAGCTTAAACAGCAAATGGAGGCATTTTCTGGAAAGCAGAAAGGGAAGGCTTATATAGCAGAGGAAAAGCACTGGAATGACACTGATTCGGATGAAGAGGAAGAGTATGTAAATGTTGCCCTAATGGCTGACTCTTCAGAGGAATCACCATAATCATCTCAAGTACCTATCTTAACTACAATTGATATGTCTAACTCTGAGTACAAGAAAACTGTGCAAGATCTTAGTGTAGAATTGTTTAATGTACACACAAGCATGCTAGCATCAGAAATGGAAAATGCTAAACTAGTTCTTAAGATTAAAAATTTAGAATCTAAAAATGAAGAACTAGAGCTTGTAGCTGTCACATTAGAAGATCTTAAGCAAAAGAATGCGTACTTAGAGAACAAGGTCAAGTGTAATGATGAGAGAGAGACTATCCTCGGGAAGCAGATTTCAGATCTAGATTTGAAGCTGAATGCTTTTAAGAATTCCGCCCTGATTGCTAAGGAGATCATTGATACTCAGACCCAGGGTAATAAAACTGCTATAGGACTTGACTATTCCAAAAAGGCTGGGAAAAGGACTCTAGAATTTCCTGTGACATCTTCTGTTGTCAAGAAGGATATTCCACATATTCTTAAGAATGTGGTCAGTCCAGTCTTTGTCAAGCCCTTCTCAGAACCTTTTAATGAGGATGACCTTTTCATAAGACAAGAATTGCTTGAGGAGGATTTATTGAAGGAAAAAGAGGTAAAGACTAAGTCGCCTAGGAAATCAGTAAAAACTGTTATACCTAAAACTGAAGTAGGTGACTTAGTTAGTAATGTTAAAAAGAACAGGAATGGGAAGAAGAAGATTGTTAATCAAGAAATGGTTCCATATTCTCCCATTGCATCTAGGAAGTTGTGCGCTATTTGTAATTCTGCCGGACACCTTACACATGCATGTAAAAAGGTTAAAGTAGAAACTGCTAATACTTCTGAAATGCATAACATGTCTGACATGCCTGATCTTCATGAACCCTGTGGAAAGAAAGAGTGTTTGCTATGTAAGTACAACATCATGCATGCTTATTTTAAGTTGATGTCTGATAGTAGCAATAGCACTGTTAATGTTAAATCCACAGATACTATGAATATCAAACAGGGTAAGACTAAATTGAATGTTACTCCTGTTAAATCATCTAAACCTTCAGGACCCAAACAATTTTGGGTACCAAAGTCCGCTTAATCAATCTGTGATTGCAGGGTAAGGTTAAAAGCTCAAAGGTTGTGTGGATTCTGGATAGTGGCTGTTCTAGACACATGACAGGTGAAGAGTCCCTACTTACAGAGGTGGTTAAGAAGACCAGCCCGATTGTAACCTTTGGAGATGACAGCAAAGGATTCACTACGGGATATGGTAAATTGAAAGCTGGAAATGTCATCATTGAGAACATCTCTCTTGTTGAAGGATTAAAGTACAATCTTCTAAGTATCAGTCAGTTCTGTGATAAAGGCTACTATGTAGATTTCAGAAAGGACAAGTGTTTGATCACCAACAGGAAGGATGAGAAGCTTACTCTACTGGGAGTGAGAAAAGGAAATTTGTTTTATAGCTGACTTAAGTTCTACCAGTGAAGGAGAAGTTACATGTTTCTATGCAAAGGCATCTTCAGAACAAAGTTGGCTATGGCACAAGAAGCTCTCACACTTGAACTTCAAAACTATGAACTCTTTGGTAAAGAGAGAGTTAGTGAGAGGGTTGCCCCTGATGGAATTCAATCAGGAGGGACTATGTGAAGCATGTGAAAAGGGGAAGTCGAAGAAAGCATCACATGGAAGCAAAGGAATGACAAGCATTACTGAACCATTACCGCTGATTCATATGGATTTATTTGGTCCAGTCAATGTTATGTCACTTTCAAGAAAAAGATATGCATTGGTGATGGTGGATGACTACTCCAAGTACACGTGGGTGTTGTTCATACAATCAAAGGATGAAGCAACACAACTAATCATTGATCACATCAAGAAGAGAGAAGTGGAAGCTAAGCTACCTGTGCGGACAATCAGATCAGACAATGGAACTGAATTCAAGAATGCAGTTCTTAATGATTTCTGCTCAGAGAAAGGAATATCAAGACAGTTTTCAGTACCAAGAACTCCTCAACAGAATGGAGTAGTGGAAAGGAAGAACAAGACCTTGGTTGAAGCAGCAAGGACCATGTTGAATGAATCAAAACTTCCCACTTACTTTTGGGCTGAAGCAGTGAACACAGCTTGCTACACTCAGAATCGAACCCTGATCAACAAAGATCATGAAAAGACTCTGTATGAGTTAATGGCCAACAAGAAACCAACACTGAAGTACTTTCATGTGTTTGGTGCAAAGTGCTTTGTACTTAAAGATGGAGAACATCTTGGCAAGTTTGATGCCAAAGCAGATGAAGGCATTTTTCTGGGCTATTCTCTGGAATCTAAGGCTTTCAGGGTATATGTGATTGAAGACAAGAAGGTGTTGGAAAGCTTTAATGTAACATTTGACGACACCAAAAGACCAGGCCTACAAACTGGAGAGAACTCTGAATCCTTGGTATTTGAAAATCTATCAGGAGATCTCTCTGACAATGAAGAAGTACCTGAAGTTGTTACAGTTATTAATGATAATCATAATGATAATGATTCTGGACAAAGTGGTGACAAAAGTGGAGATCCTCAAAATTCTACAGGATCCACTAGTCAGTCTATAGAATCATCAGATCAAACCGTCAACAACTCAGGGGGAGCAGGAGAAGGATCAACTAGTCACACTTCACAACATCTAGAACAAGGAGAATCATCAAGATCGCATCTGCCAAGACAAAGGGTATGGAATAGAGATCATCCCTTTCACTTGATCATTTGTGATCCGGACACAGGAGTGAGAACTAGGAGAACATCACAAAATGAATGTCACTATTCTGGGTTTCTTTCAGAAACAGAACCTAAGAAAATTGAAGATGCTCTAGATGATCCAGATTGGGTGATTGCTATGCAAGAGAAACTCAATCAGTTTGAAAGGCAGAAAGTTTGGAAGCTGGTACCCAGGCCTAAGGGAAAATCTGTTATTGGAACAAGATGGGTATTCAGAAATAAGTTGGACGAAGATGGCATTGTAACGAGAAACAAAGCCAGACTGGTTGCTAAAGGTTACTCTCAAGAAGAGGGAATTGATTATGATGAAACCTATGCACCAGTAGCAAGACTTGAGGCCATCAGAATGTTTCTGGCATTTGCTGCACATTCCAATTACAAGGTATATCAAATGGATGTGAAGAGTGCTTTTCTGAACGGGGAGTTAGAAGAAGAAGTGTATGTGGAACAACCTCGAGGTTTTGAGGATTCAAAACTGGCAGACTTTGTGTACTTTCTATTCAAAGCTCTCTACGGACTCAAACAAGCTCCAAGGACATGGTATGACACTCTCTCTGAATTCTTACTTGAAAATGATTTTACAAGATGTATCATAGACAAAACTCTCTTTGTCAAAAAGCATAAAAATGATTTGATATTGGTGCAAGTATATGTTGATGACATAATATTTGGTTCTACTAATGATGATCTATGCAAGAGATTTGCTAAGTTAATGCAGAGTCGTTATGAAATGAGCATGATGGGTGAATTGTCATTCTTTCTTGGACTGCAAGTATACCAAAAACAAGATGGTATATTCATTTGTCAGTCCAAGTACATTAAAGATCTTCTGAAGAAGTATCAAATGGAAGACTCATCTACAGCAAAGACTCCTATGCCAACCGTCACTAAGCTTGATAAGGATGAAACTGGTAAGAAGGTTGACATCACAGGCTACAGAGGTATGATAGGCTCATTACTTAATCTCACTGCAAGTAGACCAAATATAATGTTTGCAACATGCTTGTGTGCTAGGTTTCAGTCTGATCCTAAAGAATCTCATCTAATAGCTGTTAAGCGAATATTTAGATATCTTAAGGGGACTCCAAATCTTGGAATTTGGTACCCTAAAGATACAGGATTTGATCTTATTGGATACATAGACTCTGATTTTGCAGGTTGTAAGATTGATCGGAAGAGTACTCCAGGAAGCTGTCAGTTTCTTGGAAGAAGGTTAGTTTCCTGGTACAGCAAGAAGCAGCATTCCGTGTCCACATCAACAGATGAGGCTGAATACATTGCTGCTGGTAGCTGCTGTGCTCAGATCTTGTGGATGAGAAACCAACTCCGTGACTATGGGCTTTTGTTGACAAAGATTCCAATATTTTACGACAACACAAGTGCCATAGCAATCTCAAACAACCCAGTGCAACACTCGAGGACGAAGCACATCGACATCAGGTATCATTTTATCTGAGAGCATGTCATGAATGGAACTGTGGAGTTACATTTTTACCCACAGAGGATCAAATTGTAGACATCTTTACTAAACCGCTTGATGAATCCACTTTCAATAAGCTGGTTGGTGAACTTGGGATGTTAAATCTTTCTAATTGATTTTGATTAGAAGTCAGTAACTACAGATAGTCCTAGTGAATACATGAGTTTAAGAATTTCCATATCCTTAGGACTCGTGAATTTATTTTCTGGAGCAATTCTCGTAGTTAGGATTATTGTACTAATTTTATGTCATAATTATGGATGATATATCTTCTGGCATTTAGTTGGTAATTAATTCTAAAAATTATTTAGGTGCTAATATTTGTTCTAAATATTAAAGCATCTATTTAATTTGAATTAATTTGCTTTGTTTTTAACATTGTAGATTAATGTAGCATAATTTATTGGATTTTAATTGATTAATATCATTTAATGATATTTAGTTGATGTTATTCTAAGAAAATTGTGAATTTTCTGTTAACAATTGATTTTGGTGAATTTTAAAAGATTTATTCAAAATAAAACTTGACAGGAAATAAAAAGTCTGAATTCTAAAACAAGAAAAGGTTTTAAAATTTGGACAGAAGCAAAAAATATCGAATTTAGGAAATTCGATAGTTTTTCAAGTACATAGATAAATCTATCGAATTTAATTTTCGATAGTTTTTGAAAAGGAAAAGAAAATCTATTGAAAACATATCTCGATAGTTTTTGAGAATAAAATGAATTCTATCGAAAGAAATAAATGCTTTAATATTTTATATTCTCGATAGTTTTTCAGAAAGACAGATGTTCGATAGTTTTTTGTTTTAAAAGAAAGAAAAAGCTTTCGATGGTTTTTGAAAACGTCGGTTTGAATTCTTATTTTTAAATACTTCGATAGTTTTGAAAAACTATCGAAGTAAAATTGACCATTTTACCCCTAAAATAAAACCATCGACAATTCATTTTAAAACTATCGAACGTAAATGGACAGAATTGCCCCTGAAAAGTCAGTAAGTACTTAAGTAGCACTTAGACGTTTCTCTATTCTCATTTTACAGATCTAAGAAAAGCTTACATATACTTACATATATTTTCGAAGAAGAACCTCTAAAAAACTCGATAGTTTTCAGTTTTGACCGAGATTCAAACATAGTAAATTCATTTTTAACAGTGGTATCATTGTCAACAGTGAAATCTCTGTGAATTGTGAAACCTGTGTATTCATTTGTGGTTATGGTTAAAGAAAAACTATCGAAAACAAATTTATTTCGAACCTTAACTGAGTAAAAGTGTTCTTGAAGAGTACTTTTTGATTGAAATAAGTTTCTTTTGAAGCCAGTTTCAATTAAAATTACTTTTCTTGATTTAGAAAATTAGGGTTCTTAATTTGGGAGTTTTTAGTAGTTTGAATTTGATTAAGTGATAAAAAGGGTAATTTTGTTAAGGTTTAGTTAATTAGTAATAATTAATTAAATTTAAGTGGAAATTTAGTTTTGGTTTATTTAAATTTTCTGGAAATTTAATATGGCTGGAGAATTTATTATTACCAAGACTAATCATGTCTCGTTTCAGAACTTGCAATCCATAACGAACTTACAGTTTCGTGTGTGGGCAGAGTTTCTGAACACACGTTCATTAGTGGCATATTCTTTGAGTACTCCCTTGGTCCTTTGTATTGATCAATTGACTGCGTACACATCTGCCACGGATACAAGTGAGAATAATGTGAGATCCTTCAGTTTTGTTGTGCCAGGGGCAGAACAATAAGGGTGACAGAACATGATTTCAATAGGATCCTACATTTTCCTACAGAAAACCTTGTTCCGGATCCCACGACTGAGGAGATACATGTTTTCTTCACTCTCATTAGAAGTCAACAACCTAACTTCTTTGTGGGAGAGTTCCTTAAGCATTACTTGCCAAAGGCATGGAACTTTTTCTTTCATACCCTAATCCATGTTTTTACTGCCAAGCTAACAAATCTGCATGGTATTCCCTTATTCCTTCAAAAGATAGGGTTTGCCATTGCGAACAATAGGCATATTAACATTGGAAGGCTACTGATTGATCAAGTAATTCTATGCATGGGACCACTGGATGAAAGAACAGGCATAACTGATGATGTGCTTTGCTTCTATCCTAGGTTCCTACAGCTAATTCTCAATGATATCTTAACAGATGATGAGCGCGAGACATTCGCCGAAGAGGAGACCATGGAGTGTATGAAGATGAAGAGCAATGCAATAACCGCTCTCGTTAGGAAGAACAACTATCTTCCAGGGGTACCCACTGTTCTCAAAGACTATCTAAGAACGGTGCCCCTACCACTTCTACCCCCAGGGGAACAGGTAATTGAAGGTAATATTCCTCCACCTCAACCTGAAATGGCACCTGAACCAATGGATGTTGATCCAGAGCCCTCAGTGGCCATTCCTGACCAGGAGGTTGCAAACCCACAACCTCTAACCACGGTCGAAGAGCCTTTGGAAGAGCCAAATGAAACAATAAACGAACCTCCTTCCCCTCCTATACCCAATATTCAGACATCCGTGAGTGTAGAGGGAGATAGTGCCTTAGCAGCACCACATAAGGAGATACACCCTTCAACAGCAGCTCTGCCTACCTCTAAAAGGAGAAGAACAGAAACCGAGGCAACTGTTGATACTTTATTTCAAACTTCCAAAGCGCCCTTTATTGATTTTTCTGATGCTTATTGGGCTACGCTAACGAAAGCTATATCTGAACCAATAGCTCAATCAAGTAAGGAAGAATTGACGGAAGCAACTGGTGTTCCGACCATTTTACGGTCAGGTTCACTGGTTGAAGGTTCTAAGAACCAAGGGTCTTCACAGACGTCGAGAGAAGGCTTTGACCTAAATGCACAATCTAAAGGGTCATTGTCTACCTCCCCAGATGCAACATATCTGGATCCTGCGGGTAAAGGGTCTGACGTAGGTGCAGATCGGCAACTCGGTGACAATGAATCAATTACTATTGAGGAGTCAACTAAGGTAAAGTCTTCACAGACTATTGGGGAAGATTCGGGATCTCTGCTGTTAATAGGGCCTGTTTCTAACCCCCTAGAGATTCAAACTCTAGATCCTTCAAAGAATATATCATCTACGGATGATCAGCAACTTGGTTTATCCAAGGACGGGGACTTGCGAAGCCCCATTGCACCACCGGTGACCTCCTTAAGGACGGCTACAGTGTTTTCTTCTGCAGGTACAACTAGCACAAAGGGACTGAGTGAAACACAAACACTTACACCTGGCCTGAGTGGGAAAGGTAAAATGAGTGAAACACTAACAGAAACGTTGAGTGTACACCCTAACCCTTCCAAATATTAATGATTTGCTATTACCGACAGAAAGAGAGTTACAAGTTCAATCTACCCTCAAGGAGATGACAGTTCGTGACAAAGAAGGAAATCCACTATTTAAGGTTCCACTGCGACCTTCCTTTGACCAAGGGATCTCCTCTAGTCAAGCCAATGCTTCTTTAAAGTCTATTCAAGAGAAGGTTGACTTGGCTGCAGCTGATTCCAGAAGAACATTCAGGGTCATTGGCAGTGCATCTGGCACTATAACAGGTACGAAGCAGGCAGTGGACTCCTTAAAGAAGGAAGCATTGGAGGAACTGATCGAGTTGAGGACGGACGTCAAGGAACTTAAAGATGGATTCATGAATGAAGTAGATGCTTTGTCACACGGACAAGAAGCTTTGAAAGAAGACGTTCTGGTTATCTGGGATGGTCAAGCGCGGGTAAAAGATGCAATGAATACACTTTCGAGAGTGGAGTCTAAGCTGAACAAGAGGCTGGATCATATGGAAAAGACTACCAACTCAAGATTGGGTAATATTGACCTGACGCTAGCTTCTATGAATGAGATGAATAAGCAGATTATGGATTTCTTGGAAAATCAAGGTGACGGAGTACAGTCAATCTGGACTATGGTGAAGAACCAACAAACTGGACAACCCGGACCTTCACAACAACAACCTGATCCTTCTACTGCCTTTTATGTTGAGGATGCTTTTGTCGAGGATTCCTCAACTAAGGGGGAGAAAGTTGGAGATGGGGAGAAAAGTAAGGATGGATGGGGAGTTTGGGAAACAGTTGAAGCTATTCCGATAAGACAGTACTGGATAGAAGAACTTGTACAAGAAGAAGAGAAGAGTGAAGAGGTATTTGAGGTCATGCAAGAGCAACCATTTCAGAAGGAGCATGAGCCATATTATCCAGAGCCCGTTGAACATCCAATCTGGGAGGATATTATGGAAGAAGAAGCAAATCCTCTGTCACAAGAAGAAGAAGCTGCCTTGGAAGCAATGAGAGCTCAAAGAGCTGCAATAGATGCCATGCATGCTGAGAAAGAGAGACACCAAGCAGTTCTAAGGATTGAGAAGCTAAAAAGATCCAAGGTGCAAGCTGAAGTAAGGAAGAAAAAGATGATGGATTTGGCAAGCAAGCATGGAATTGAATGGGAGATGGCTTATAAAACCTTTTGTGGAGTTGAAGACAGATTAGAAGTCAACGACAATGCAGAGGTGGAAGTCATAATTCAGAACATAAGAAGTGCAAATCCTGATGATCATGTTTACTCCACTGCACTGAGGAATACTGTGATCTTTCTGAAAGCTGGGGTTAAAGCAAATGGAGCCTGGAACATCCTGATCAATTTTCTTGAGAAAGGTACATTTGTGATTTCCACTAAGTTTTTAAAACAGAGAACATACGCAGAACTGCAGGTGATACTCATCAAGATCGAAAGAACTACAAGACTAAATGAACTGCTCTGTGAGCATGTTAAGGAGATCTTGATGAAAGTCGGTCCAGAGATTACTGAAGATCCTCCAATGGTTAGATTCATGACGAATGACTTGTTTAGAATCTGCTATTTGGCTGAGGATAAACTGAGAGACTACCCAATCAATTATCTAATCTCAGTTGAGAAGTATCTTAGATCCACTGGATTCACATCAACGGAGAAGGACAAAGCAGCAGACACTCTTAGAAGATTTCTAATGGAGAATGTTCCTTACTATAGGAAAAGAGTGGAAAAAGGATTGGAAGTGCATACCAGATTACCAAACATGCCAAAGCTAAACAAGGAAGATGTTAACATTGCATGGTTATTGTAATAACCCGAATTTTTGGTAGAATTAAAACTTTTCTTATTATGATTAAGTGCATCAGTGAATAGTGAATTTGGTGAATGAATAGTGATTTTGAGGAGTAACAAAGTTTTTCATGCCACCTATGTACGAGACGTAGTATGGATATTCCGAAGTCATATTAGTGATCTACGGAGTAAATAAGTGAATGCAAAGACGATCGGAATTCAGAAATTCCAAATTTTATTTTGGTGTAATATTCGACCGGGCAGCGAATTATATATTATTATATTCAAGAAATGAGATATTAAAATTGAGGATTTGAGGATTTAATATTTTGGAATTTTATTATTTTATTAAAGTCGATTTAAGGATTCGATTGTTGGAATGAATAGTGAATAGTTACTATTCACTGCGAGAATCGCGTAAAGTTTTATTCGCTCTTTTTGGAAAATATTTCGAATCGTTTCAAGAGGAACAAGGCAACATCTACCGGATTAAATATAGACATGGAAGTAACATGTAACAAGATTAATTCGAGGAATGCAACATTTGGATCATCCATGTGAAAGGAAACGAACCAGTAAAGCGAACCAGTAAAACTACTTTATCTGGGCCAGTGCATGTGTGACATGTGTCGGAAGGAGAAGCAACCAAGGGTGATGACTCACCACTTTTGACATAAAAATCAGCATCCTTATCTAATTATCAAAACAAAAAGAAAAAGGAGAGGAAGAACTCTTCCCCCCATTTTCGGCTCAGCTTGTGCAAGGAGGAAAGAAAAATCCATAACTCCATTTCTATCCATCCTTAAATCACCGAATTTTAACCATAGTTTCTCCACTCCATGGGTAACATTCGTTCAAAATTTCATGGACAACAAAGGAGTGTAGCCTAGTCAAATCCCTTCCCCAAGTTGGAGAACCCAAACTGTGCAGTTTGTGTCCAGCGGAAAGATGGGACTCAAAACCCTAGCTAGGAAGATTTAAATGTGGCGATCTATAGCTCAAAAGAAAGCTTATGAAGAGTACAAGGTCTGGTAAAAATCTTAGAACCAAACTCTTGTTTTTCGATTTTATATGGATTTTACAAAGTGATGATGAATAGTAACTTTTCATGATTCTTGATTTTGTTTCTTAAGGATTAAGCTTGATAAGGTTTGTTCAAAGCTCAAGGAAGGATTATAAACCATTGTTAGTGTATATGAAGCACCAAGGAAGGTATAAAAACCCCTGCCCCTTTTTGTTTATATGAGTTTGAAGTGGTTTTGATGTTTATGTAAAGTTAAGATCATGATTAAGTAATTATATGAATTGTTGGTTGAGTTTGGAGGATGGGTTATGAATTTGTTTTGATTATTCATGGAGGATTTGACTGAGTGGAGGGTGTATAAGGTGGATGGTGAGTTTGGGATTAATTGGTATTGATTTGGTTGTGTTTTGGAAAAGGAAAACGTTACGATTATAGCCGTCGTAATGCCCATTTGATTTAGGGCTGTTTTGAGCAAGAATTACGAACTGGTCTGGTAATATTTTTGAACCGAACTGACCATGAACATGTAGGTCTTGTTTTAAGGTTTGTTTTGGTATAAAGATCATGTCTATACGATTTACGGTTTAGGAGAAAAGTGAGTTTTAGTAAACGCCGTTCGGAAGAATGACTCATCTATGTCCAGCAACTTTGAGGCTATATTTGGACCACTTCAGAACCGTATTAAAATGTGACAATTTGAGGAATAATACTAGAGACAGTTAGGAAGGCTCACGAAAAAGATTCGGATTAAAAAGATTATTTTTCGATTTTATAAAAATGTTTTAGTCGAGGTCGCGCAAGTGAAAACCACTGAAAACAAGACTTAGAAACCAAGGTTCCAAATGGTTAAGTATAACTTGGATTTGAGGATGGATTTCGAACCAAACTTATGATTTAAGTATTTGACGAATAACATGGATTTAGTGTGACGCTAGAGCGAGCAAGTAATGCCTTGGTTGTATTTCGCTTACGTGTTTAAGCATTGAGTTATAAGTGGTTTATCGAGGGGATTAACCGTGTGTTTTCGTTTGACTTTGTCTAGATTGTCCGGCATCGTCGCGAACCCCTATCACTTCTCGAGCATCAGGCAAGTTTCTAAAAACCATATTTTGAAGTATGTATATACTAGATGCAAGTTATGTATGCATACTCAATCGTTCAGAGTATATTTATTTTGAAATATATGAAATGTGTTGAATAAGTTTCAATCCATATTTGCAAGTTTCCCAATATTGTGCTTCCTTATCAAAACCAGTATATCCTTGGTCTTGTTAATGATATTAAACCCTGCTCGTGCGATAACCAAAATCCTATGACCTTATAATACTGTTGATGGGTGGTGATGCTTTTAAGATCCTACGCCTTGAATTATATGGTGTATATATTTATAAACTTTTCGTATGGTGGAAGGGGACTTTATATCATAAGGTAGGTATTTGTGTACTGGAATAAGAAAGGCTCAGAGGGTAGAGCATGTATTGAGTTTATAACTTAGCCAGCGTATCGGGGTTATTTTGTAAGGTATATTTTCGAAAACCCGGACAGAGCTTTTTAGAAAGATTTTCGCAATAATTAACCTAAAGGCAACATCACCAATAAACCAGTGTTTATTTAATTAGTAAATACTTCTGGAAGCATTTACGGATTAAATAAGCCTTATTCGTCTAATTAAATTTGTTTACTTAGATGAATATCATTTTCAAAATGTTTTCTTAAAATCGCTTTGTTCCGGAATGATAACAAAGATATCAGGTAACTGTTATTCGAGGGTTAATTATTTATTTAATGAATATTATTTATATTCATTTGAGGATTATTGACTTAAAGAATATTATTTATATTCATTTGAGGATTATTGACTTAAAGAATATTATTTATATTCATTTGAGGATTATTGACTTAAAGAATATTATTTATATTCATTTGAGGATTATTGACTTTAAGAATATTATTGTGAATATTTATCTGGGGATTATTTAATGAATATTAATTTTTGAATATTCATTTGAGGTTTATTTATTTAATGAATATTATCTTTGAATATTCATTTAATCTATATTTACTTAATGAATAGTATTTTCGAATATTCATTTAATCAGTATTTACGTAAGGAGTATTATTTCGAATATTCATCTAATGTTTACTTATTTAATCAATATCATTGATTATTTTTAAAATCCAAAGAGGTTCCCAAAACAATGTTTTCCATTTAAATCCGTCTCTTAAGAGGATTTAAATGTTCGCTCAACCATCAAAAATATGGGAAACCTGATTTAAGAGACTACTACTCTTTTTGAACTCTCAACTCAAAACTGTCAAGGGACTGATATTTTCTTGGAGCAATTTAATTGCTGCCAGTCTAGTGTTGTGTTACCACCTCAATGATCGAGGGGTAAATTCATGGAACAAGTCGATATCCATTAACAAGCATAGCTTGGGAAATATTGGAGAATCTCCCTTTCCAACCTAGATATAACTACTTAGTGGAGTCGTATCAACAAGTGTTACACTTGGGGAAAGGAGGACGATCTTTACGTTTCAGAGTCATGGATTCCATCTGAACTAGGAGTGGTGTAAGTGGTCAAGTTGCGTGGGCCCATCCAACTTTTATATATTGCCCCAAATGGGCCGGGAGGTCATAGTAAGGCGGTAGACAATGTCAGGCCGTCGTGATACTTCCATCTACATGTAGAAAACTATTTGAGCGGTGCGACCTGCTACTGATCATAGTAAGGTTAGGCACAGCGGACGCGGTAGCAACTCCAGTATTAGTTCATCATCCAATTTGGATATTTCCTGCAACATGTATTGGGGTGAAGAACCAACCATGTTGGCAGGGGGTTGAAAAGTGTTTGGAAATGAAGTGACAATAAATTTGTGCAACTCCATCTTTTACTTTTGAGTTATGACTCTGATAAAACCTGATTAAAGATATATATGCATAAGTGGAGTTTGGGTTACGGAAATATTATATTAATTTTCCTCGTAACTTCATCGTTTATATTATACTAGTTTCTTATCCGCTTAAAGCATATCATATGACTCTGTGGATACCCTACATAACATGAGTTATGGTAAGGGAGTTGCTTATATTGAATTTTCCTTATAACTTCATCTTTTAAGTTATATGTTGATATTCTGCTTATATAGCAGATAATTTTTGGAAAGGTTATATTTGGTTTATTTTGAAACCTCATCTTGTATACAAGAACTTTGTTCATAATATAGCAAAAGAGTTGCAGAAATATTATGAAATGATATTTGAATTACAATAAAGGTACTATTTTTGGAATATCTTCCGATAAGGAAATAATTTCAGTATCGAGATATTTTGACAAATTATTGTCTTATACCCGCTTTATTCTGGGTTGAGTTAAAGGCAGAATTAGGCCATACTTTCATTACCTTGCTGAGCTATCGCTCACTCTTGCTATTGTTTTATATATATTATATAGCAGCGAAGCAGGATGCCAATGGGACGGCACATACCCCGCAAGGCGTTTCCACAAACAGTTTCTAGCAGTGATCCCGAGAATAGTACGAACCAATCGAATCAGGCTACAGCTTTTGGTATTCAACTTATGTATAGATATGAATGGTATGAGAGGATTGTGAGCATCAGAAGGCTAAGTTGGTGATGTAACCTTACTTAGAAATTGTATCAGTGACAGATTCAAAGACATTTGGGTATTGTAATAAAGATTATTTATTCCGCAGTTGTTGTATTGTGTCGTTTCTGAGACTCTAACCTGTGTGTGTGTGTGAGACATATATTGTGGGGTCATGAGCAGGTGAATTATGCACGGTGTGAGTAATACAGATAAGGCAAGGAGTAAATGGATCGTGACTACCCTAAATCCCTGACCCCGGATTTGGGGCTGTTACAGAAATGGTATCAGAGCGTTAGGTTACAGTCCTCAGAAACGATAGGAGATCGAGTCTTACAATACCCTTAAGAATGATAAGAACATCTAGAGCCCAAATTGAGTTCGTAGTCGGGTTAGAGGACATGACCCTGACTGTTTAAGATGAAGCCCGAGATGGGACTTCTTCTGGGAAACCGTACTTAGGACTTCATGGTTAGTCACCTCGATTCGTATGAGTTATAGAGTGATGGGATTCTGAGATACCAGACCCCGAGGCCTTCGAGTAGGCAATTGATGATGCGTTCCTTGAAATGGACGGAGACCCGATAAAGGAAGATCCATAGGAGGATCTAGAGGAAGACCCCATAGTGGGTCAAGGAAAGAATCTTGTAGAGAACGTGTTGATTGATAAAGATGTAGTATGTTACTTGAGGTCGTATAATAAAGACCGAACGAACCTTCAGAGGATAAATAAGTGACGAGACGAGAGTCTAAGGATCGTTCATGATTTATCAAGAGATATGACAAAGAAGATGGAGTGGAATCTCCAAAGCAGAAGAGGTAGAGGCAGTATAGCCAGTATCAGTGGATTGATTCGACTCGAACGAAACCTGTTACTCGTAGTCAGTTATAGTTGCCCATAAGGAGGCAGCATACGTAAGAACCAAGATGTTCAGATTTTCACGAACGATTAAGGGTACTTAGTTGCCTAGAATAGTGAAAGGTATTTCTTTGGCTATGAGGTTTCAATCCCCCACGACCAGCGATTCCATTGGAAATAGTGTCTATTACATCATTGAGGGATTTTATTATCTCAAGGAGAATTTTGGGTATATGTACCATACAAATGTTATTATAAGACAAGCACGCTAAGGCAGAATCGAGAACAAGATTTACCACCCTCAGGAAACCAGGAAGGAATTATGAGGATAGAACCTAAAGGTCGGAAATCATATTCGAGCATTACTAGTAGGTAAATAGATTGATCGAGTTTCCCTGATTTTGGAAAGAAATTCAGCAAATTTTGGCAAACCTTGTCTTTCTGATTACCAGAGGATGTCACCAAAGAGAGTGGAAACTAGAGCGAACCCTGTGGATTGGGTAAGATAGCCGTTATATGGGTTGGTGGACAGACCCTGATTGCTATAATTGATTATGGAGATAAAATGATGAAGTTGAGATTGGACGGTAAAGGCGAAATATATTTAAGGACCAAGACAGACTGAGAAGTTCCGGGATTGACTTAAATGAAAAGGCTATTGTGCCAAAAGTGTTAAGCTTATGTAGCACACGGGATTGATATGGGAAAAAGGAATATTGGATATAATGATGATTGAAATAGAGACCGGGTTTAAGCTTGTAGTTTCTAACGAGCTTCCGTAGTACTGCCCAGTCGACATGTGGAATTGTCATTGCTATGGGCAACAACGGTATCGAAGTCTTCTTATAGAACAGAACGCTTACTTGAGATGTTTGCGCCTAGTCGAATAGAATTCCCTGCGATTGCAAAGGTCGATGGTTGGATCCTTAGCGACTATTATAAGTCGGCAATGACGTAAGTATCAAACACCTTAGGGCGCGTGGAAAAGAAAAGCTTTGGAATTGAACGATTATCCATTAGAGGAGCCGACATAAAAGGCATCCGTAGAGACCTTGGTAGTACCCTCCCCCTTTGCAGATTATGTGGGATATTTCCCCAATCTATGATCTATCTTGACCTCTTTCCAAGAAAGAATTCTGATAAAGGGTATATTCCCTCTTCGAAGTTATTTTATAACACTTGTGTTAAATCATAATTAATTTCAATTGTGTTAGAGGCTGTCACGATGCCTACTTTCAGGTTTTCGAAGCCCTGTCAAATGATGTTATTTAAGCTTTCACTTTTCTTCAAATAATGAATCACCCCATGGTGATACCTCACCACTTGTTTGTTAAGTACCAGTATCTTTTTGGTTATTCTTTTCTTTGTATTTTCTTTGGAAACCGCACCTTTGGAATCTGTTCAATTTTAATTCAAGGTGTTCCTTTGAGAAATATTGTCGAGAGGCGATAATCATTAAATTGATCTCGAATTGCTTTCATACTTTTCAACTTCCACTGAGACGAACAACCCTATACTTTTAGGGGCTACAAGGACTATCTGTCTATGTGATAGAAGTCTGATGGGACGCCATCACTTGTAAGTTGTGAAATACAAGAAGGCTAATTACCTTTAGTAATGTCTCAATCGAGGCACGCAACGTTGAGTTCTTACGATCATGTTGATCTCTCGGTAAATTCTTTACCTCCAATAAGGTTACCTTAAAACTCATAACCTTATGATCACCAGTGTGTGACGTTTTCCTTGATATGGGAGCTGTCTTTTCAAGGCCCCATGAATTTTGGTTATCCTCATCGAATTCTAAGGGGAGGCGAACCAGGTCAAATAAGTCAAAAATTCGCTGATAGGAATTAGATTCGCAACGAAATCGCCTATGACAGGAGCGAATCCCTAAGACGAATGGAATGTTAGTGACGTATCAACGAAATTGGGTTATTCTCCCAAGGATGTTATGATAATGGAAAGCGTGTCAATCGACATGTGTGAAAGGAATAGCGATGTGTCGTGTACTCCAGTAACAACGGTGTTAGATAGATGCCCTATAATGGAATTAAGATTTTGGAGGAGTTGTTTACGAATGGACACTACCTCTGGGTTAGCAAGATAAGTACTGGCGATAGAGTCAGAGGGAGCTGGTATTGTGACTTGGGAGAAGTTGACATTATAATAAGGACGGGTGGGTTGACACCCAATGGAGCCCAGACTGATTGTAAGAGAGAGAGAGTAATAAATAAAGGATGGAAACAGATTCAGAGATTCTTGAATATAGTTTAGACTAAGAAGCTATTACGCCAGAGATCCGAGGCTTAATTAGCTCTTATGGTGGACGCCAAGAAAAGAGATACCAAGTAAAAAGGGAACTACAATGGTTTTGGGAGATTGTACAAGGTTTTAATGAGCTACCAGATATCGATTTGGATGACATGAGAATGAATACCGAGTATTCCGAGTATAGTGGGAATGAAAGAGTTAGAGACTCAGTTATAAGAATTGTTGTATAAGGGTATGATAAGGCCCAGTGTATCACCGTGGGAAACCCCGGTGTTGTTCGTAAGAGAGAAAGATGTTAGCACAAGATTATGCATCGAACCTCGAGAGTTGAATGAGTTCGACCTGGAGGATAGGTACCCTTGTAAATGATTGTTTGATCAGCGGAAAAACGCTGTGTATTTCCAAATTTATTCAAGAACTGGATACCACCAGTTGGAAGTTAAATCCGAGGATGTACCCAAGACTGCGATTCGTACTTGGAATAGACACTTCGAGTTTTCAGCGAGGTTATTTTGGGTTGACTAATGCACCCACAAATTTTATGGAATGTAACGAATTGGCTTTGAATTCTCCGCGATAGTAGATAACGTGAGATGGAGAAATGGCTAAAATTTACCTAAAATTGACTGTGAGATACACTACCATCCGGGGAAGGCCAATGTGGTGGCCGATACCCTTGATTAAAATGAGACAGAGATGGATTCCAAATAATCGGGAATTAAAGGATGAGATTTTACACAAAACCAAGTTAGTCCAACAAACTAGAAAGACAAAAGATTTCACCAACAAGCGGCTAGTGACAACCAAGACAGACAGAGAAAGTATGCGGACTAAGCCCGCGAGTATAGAAATAGTACTGCTATTGATAAGCTAAATGGCAAGTTGATGAATGACAATCAAGTTTATGCTGGTGTATTTCTGTACAAACAAGATAGAGAATATGAGGTTAGCGATTCGTGATGCTAAAGGTATCTCCATGGAAAGAATTAATGAGATTTGAAAAGAAAGGGAAGTCGAGCCCGAGATTCATTGGTCCATCTGAGATTTTAAAATGCGTCAGGAAGGTGGCCTATGAGCCAGCCTTACCCCCACAAACTTGTAGAATGGTCATAACGGGGTTCAGGTGTCAATGCTACGTTAGTATACTATAGATGCCCGGCATATGTTAGAGTACGAGCAGGTAGATATACAACCTGGTCTGACTTACAAAGAACAACCTGTGGAAATCACGGATAGAAAAGAGCAAGTGCTAAGTGACGAGGTTGCCAAGCTAGTGAGAGGTTTGTGGAAAATCAAGAAGTGGAAGAATCCACTTGGGAGTTAGAAAGTGCAATGGGAGGGAATTACCCCCAGTTATTCCTAAGCTGATTCCGGGACGGAATCCTTTTAAGGAGGGGAGACTGTAATAACCCGAATTTTTGGTAGAATTAAAACTTTTCTTATTATGATTAAGTGCATCAGTGAATAGTGAATTTGGTGAATGAATAGTGATTTTGAGGAGTAACAAAGTTTTTCATGCCACCTATGTACGAGACGTAGTATGGATATTCCGAAGTCATATTAGTGATCTACGGAGTAAATAAGTGAATGCAAAGACGATCGGAATTCAGAAATTCCAAATTTTATTTTGGTGTAATATTCGACCGGGCAGCGAATTATATATTATTATATTCAAGAAATGAGATATTAAAATTGAGGATTTGAGGATTTAATATTTTGGAATTTTATTATTTTATTAAAGTCGATTTAAGGATTCGATTGTTGGAATGAATAGTGAATAGTTACTATTCACTGCGAGAATCGCGTAAAGTTTTATTCGCTCTTTTTGGAAAATATTTCGAATCGTTTCAAGAGGAACAAGGCAACATCTACCGGATTAAATATAGACATGGAAGTAACATGTAACAAGATTAATTCGAGGAATGCAACATTTGGATCATCCATGTGAAAGGAAACGAACCAGTAAAGCGAACTAGTAAAACTACTTTATCTGGGCCAGTGCATGTGTGACATGTGTCGGAAGGAGAAGCAACCAAGGGTGATGACTCACCACTTTTGACATAAAAATCAGCATCCTTATCTAATTATCAAAACAAAAAGAAAAAGGAGAGGAAGAACTCTTCCCCCCATTTTCGGCTCAGCTTGTGCAAGGAGGAAAGAAAAATCCATAACTCCATTTCTATCCATCCTTAAATCACCAAATTTTAACCAAACTCTTGTTTTTCGATTTTATATGGATTTTACAAAGTGATGATGAATAGTAAATTTTCATGATTCTTGATTTTGTTTCTTAAGGATTAAGCTTGATAAGGTTTGTTCAAAGCTCAAGGAAGGATTATAAACCATTGTTAGTGTATATGAAGCACCAAGGAAGGTATAAAAACCCCTGCCCCTTTTTGTTTATATGAGTTTGAAGTGGTTTTGATGTTTATGTAAAGTTAAGATCATGATTAAGTAATTATATGAATTGTTGGTTGAGTTTGGAGGATGGGTTATGAATTTGTTTTGATTATTCATGGAGGATTTGACTGAGTGGAGGGTGTATAAGGTGGATGGTGAGTTTGGGATTAATTGGTATTGATTTGGTTGTGTTTTGGAAAAGGAAAACGTTACGATTATAGCCGTCGTAATGCCCATTTGATTTAGGGCTGTTTTGAGAAAGAATTACGAACTGGTCTGGTAATATTTTTGAACAGAACTGACCATGAACATGTAGGTCTTGTTTTAAGGTTTGTTTTGGTATAAAGATCATGTCTATACGATTTACGGTTTAGGAGAAAAGTGAGTTTTAGTAAACGCCGTTCGGAAGAATGACTCATCTCTGTCCAGCAACTTTGAGGCTATATTTGGACCACTTCAGAACCGTATTAAAATGTGAAATTTTGAGTAATAATACTAGAGACAGTTAGGAAGGCTCACGAAAACGATTCGGATTAAAAAGATTATGTTTCGATTTTATAAAAATGTTTTAGTTGAGGTCGCGCAAGTGAAAACCACTGAAAACAAGACTTAGAAACCAAGGTTCCAAATGGTTAAGTATAACTTGGATTTGAGGATGGATTTCGAACCAAACTTATGATTTAAGTATTTGACGAATAACATGGACTTAGTGTGACGCTAGAGCGAGCAAGTAATGCCTTGGTTGTATTTCGCTTACGTGTTTAAGCATTGAGTTATAAGTGGTTTATCGAGGGGATTAACCGTGTGTTTTCGTTTGACTTTGTCTAGATTGTCCGGCATCGTCGCGAACCCCTATCACTTCTCGAGCATCAGGCAAGTTTCTAAAAACCATATTTTGAAGTATGTATATACTAGATGCAAGTTATGTATGCATACTCAATCGTTCAGAGTATATTTATTTTGAAATATATGAAATGTGTTGAATAAGTTTCAATCCATATTTGCAAGTTTCCCAATATTGTGCTTCCTTATCAAAACCAGTATATCCTTGGTCTTGTTAATGATATTAAATCCTGCTCGTGCGATAACCAAAATCCTATGACCTTATAATACTGTTGATGGGTGGTGATGCTTTTAAGATCCTACGCCTTGAATTATATGGTGTATATATTTATAAACTTTTCGTATGGTGGAAGGGGACTTTATATCATAAGGTAGGTATTTGTGTACTGGAATAAGAAAGGCTTAGAGGGTAGAGCATGTATTGAGTTTATAACTTAGCCAGCGTATCGGGGTTATTTTGTAAGGTATATTTTCGAAAACCCGGACAGAGCTTTTTAGAAAGATTTTCGCAATAATTAACCTAAAGGCAACATCACCAATAAACCAGTGTTTATTTAATTAGTAAATACTTCTGGAAGCATTTACGGATTAAATAAGCCTTATTCGTCTAATTAAATTTGTTTACTTAGATGAATATCATTTTCAAAATGTTTTCTTAAAATCGCTTTGTTCCGGAATGATAACAAAGATATCAGGTAACTGTTATTCGAGGGTTAATTATTTATTTAATGAATATTATTTATATTCATTTGAGGATTATTGACTTAAAGAATATTATTTATATTCATTTGAGGATTATTGACTTAAAGAATATTATTTATATTCATTTGAGGATTATTGACTTAAAGAATATTATTTATATTCATTTGAGGATTATTGACTTTAAGAATATTATTGTGAATATTTATCTGGGGATTATTTAATGAATATTAATTTTTGAATATTCATTTGAGGTTTATTTATTTAATGAATATTATCTTTGAATATTCATTTAATCTATATTTACTTAATGAATAGTATTTTCGAATATTCATTTAATCAGTATTTACGTAAGGAGTATTATTTCGAATATTCATCTAATGTTTACTTATTTAATCAATATCATTGATTATTTTTAAAATCCAAAGAGGTTCCCAAAACAATGTTTTCCATTTAAATCTGTCTCTTAAGAGGATTTAAATGTTCGCTCAACCATCAAAAATATGGGAAACCTGATTTAAGAGACTACTACTCTTTTTGAACTCTCAACTCAAAACTGTCAAGGGACTGATATTTTCTTGGAGCAATTTAATTGCTGCCAGTCTAGTGTTGTGTTACCACCTCAATGATCGAGGGGTAAATTCATGGAACAAGTCGATATCCATTAACAAGCATAGCTTGGGAAATATTGGAGAATCTCCCTTTCCAACCTAGATATAACTACTTAGTGGAGTCGTATCAACAAGTGTTACACTTGGGGAAAGGAGGACGATCTTTACGTTTCAGAGTCATGGATTCCATCTGAACTAGGAGTGGTGTAAGTGGTCAAGTTGCGTGGGCCCATCCAACTTTTATATATTGCCCCAAATGGGCCGGGAGGTCATAGTAAGGCGGTAGACAATGTCAGGCCGTCGTGATACTTCCATCTACATGTAGAAAACTATTTGAGCGGTGCGACCTGCTACTGATCATAGTAAGGTTAGGCACAGCGGACGCGGTAGCAACTCCAGTATTAGTTCATCATCCAATTTGGATATTTCCTGCAACATGTATTGGGGTGAAGAACCAACCATGTTGGCAGGGGGTTGAAAAGTGTTTGGAAATGAAGTGACAATAAATTTGTGCAACTCCATCTTTTACTTTTGAGTTATGACTCTGATAAAACCTGATTAAAGATATATATGCATAAGTGGAGTTTGGGTTACGGAAATATTATATTAATTTTCCTCGTAACTTCATCGTTTATATTATACTAGTTTCTTATCCGCTTAAAGCATATCATATGACTCTGTGGATACCCTACATAACATGAGTTATGGTAAGGGAGTTGCTTATATTGAATTTTCCTTATAACTTCATCTTTTAAGTTATATGTTGATATTCTGCTTATATAGCAGATAATTTTTGGAAAGGTTATATTTGGTTTATTTTGAAACCTCATCTTGTATACAAGAACTTTGTTCATAATATAGCAAAAGAGTTGCAGAAATATTATGAAATGATATTTGAATTACAATAAAGGTACTATTTTTGGAATATCTTCCGATAAGGAAATAATTTCAGTATCGAGATATTTTGACAAATTATTGTCTTATACCCGCTTTATTCTGGGTTGAGTTAAAGGCAGAATTAGGCCATACTTTCATTACCTTGCTGAGCTATCGCTCACTCTTGCTATTGTTATATATATATTATATAGCAGCGAAGCAGGATGCCAATGGGACGGCACATACCCCGCAAGGCGTTTCCACAAACAGTTTCTAGCAGTGATCCCGAGAATAGTACGAACCAATCGAATCAGGCCACAGCTTTTGGTATTCAACTTATGTATAGATATGAATGGTATGAGAGGATTGTGAGCATCAGAAGGCTAAGTTGGTGATGTAACCTTACTTAGAAATTGTATCAGTGACAGATTCAAAGACATTTGGGTATTGTAATAAAGATTATTTATTCCGCAGTTGTTGTATTGTGTCGTTTCTGAGACTCTAACCTGTGTGTGTGTGTGTGAGACATATATTGTGGGGTCATGAGCAGGTGAATTATGCACGGTGTGAGTAATACAGATAAGGCAAGGAGTAAATGGATCGTGACTACCCTAAATCCCTGACCCCAGATTTGGGGCTGTTACAGTTATGGGCTGGAGTGGGTCAAGAGGTTGAATATATTGGAAGACACATCCAAGGAGCAATCCTTAAACCTGGAGAACCACTGCACTATCTATCAGTGATTGATTATCAAGCTGCTAACTCCGATCCAATGATTGAGGAAGGTGAGATCGGAATGGACTGAAGATTGAAGCAAAGAACAAAAGAACTATCAGCTCAGACTAGAGGAGCAACTTCATTGTATAAAGTTTTATTGTGTTTTGATTTATGAAATCTGGAAATGTATATATATCTGATCCAGAATGCATTTAATATTATTACGCTGTCTTACTTTAAGTAGTTTCATGTTTCCTTAGTTAGTTGAGTTATCCTCGAAGTATTTGCTTGTCGAACTCTATCCAATCAAATAGGGGGAGATTGTAAAGCATAATGTAACATAAGATGTAAAAGAGATAACTACAACTCAACAAAGGACAAGACAGACAATAGTATTAACAGAAGCCCAGGAATCCAGAATCAAAGGAAGAAAAGGTAAACTCAAAAAATCAAAATACGTTATGTATTCTTGAAGTCCGTAAACAGGTCACGGAAAGAAGTTCATGAAAATGTTCAAGCCTCAGTGACAACAAAAGAAACAAGACATTCAAGACGACAGAAGTATGTGAATGATTTAGGGTTAAGTACCACGGGATTCCAGTGATTTAAACGAAGCAACCAGAACGACAAAGGACTTATCAGAAGCATTGAATTGAAGACATAAAAGAAGAATTGATCAAGTGATTATTCATCTGTGAACCAGACCAGTTGCACTAGGTGACATCACTTAAAGGATCAAGGTGTTTTATCGTCTCAGAAGAAATTGATACAGTCTAAAACTGAAACACCCTGAAGCTTAATAGATTTACTAAAATGATCAAGGACAAGAAATGGTTCGATGGTTTTTCTTTTAAGAAAACCATCGAAAGCGATTTAAGAAATCCATCTAATTTCAAGTGTAAAGTATTTTACATTTCGATAGTTTTGTTTTAAAAACTATCGAATGGTAATTTACTTTTACACATTCGATGGTTTTCAAATTGGAGCATGTGGAAAGTTTTATTTTGTCTGACAGGTTGATGAGAATTGGACGGCCAAGATTGTTTTAACAATTAAGGTTCGATAGTTTTCAAATGAAGTCTACAATTTATACGAGAGAAGATAGTGTCTTCTTCAGTTAAGGCATTTTACACAGAGACATTACTGAGAGAGAGAATTGAGCCGGAGAAATTATCAGAGAAATTAACAGTGCTCAGAACTTGATCATTGTATTGAATTTGTGTAACCTTAAACTCATTGAAGCTAATCTACGGATTAGAAATTGTAGCACCCCTCGAGGTTTATATTTATAAAAAGATATATTCCCTGAAACTTGGTTTGGTTTGATGTGTTTGATTTCGTTATAGAACTGAATGATTAATCCGTGAACGAAATTAAATTATTTGTGAGTATCGTATTCAACCCCCCCCCCCCCTCTACGATACTTTGGACCTAACACCAACTACTTTCTTGTTCTTTGGCCTGGGTACCAGCTTCCAGACTTGCTGTTGTTCAAACTGATTGAGTTCATCTTGCATAGCAATCACCCAATCTGGATCAGTCAGTGCTTCCTCGGTTTTCTTTGGCTCCATTTCAGATAGAAATGCTGAATAATGACATTCATTCTGAGTTTCACTTCTAGTTTTAACTCCAACATCTGGATCACCAATGATCAGCTCAAAAGGATGAGCTCTATTCCATACAGTCTGTCTTGGAAGATTTGATCTTGATGATTCGCCTTGAAATTCACTTTGATGTTGTGAGTGACTAGATGATCCTTCATTTTCTCCCCCTGAGTTGTTGCTTGATTGCCTTGATGATTCTTCTCCAGTGTTGGTGGTATCTCCATTGTTACCAGTGTTTCCACCACCACCACCATGATCATTATCATCATTGTTATTATCATTACCAGCAATAACTCCAGGTGGGGCTTCATCATCTGATTCTGAGCATGGCAAGTTATCAAACTTCAGTTTCTCAGATGAATCTCCTTTTTGGATGCTAGGGAGATTAGTGTCATCAAAAGTAACATTGCCACTTTCCTTTATTGTGTGACTGCCAACCAAGTAGACCCTGTAAGATCTTCTGGAATAACCAACAAAAATAGCTTCTTGTGCCTTGGCCTCAAACTTGCCACGTTTCACATTGTCATCTATAAGCACAAAGCATTTTGCTCCAAATACATGAAAGTACTTGACAGTTGGTTCTTGTTGTTCATGATCTCATAAGGAGTCTTCATTAAGTCCTTGTTGATTAAAGTTCGATTATGAGTATAACAAGCTGTATTCGCTGCTTCAGCCCAAAAGTACGTTGGAAGTTTAGACTCACTTAACATAGTCCTTGCAGCTTCAATCAATGTACGATTCTTTCTTTCCACTACTCCATTTTGTTGAGGAGTTCTAGGGGCAGAATACTGTCTTGTTATTCCTTTATCAGCACAAAAGTCATTTAGGACTGCATTCTTGAATTCAGTTCCATTATCTGACCTTATGGCTCTAACAGGGAATCTAGAATCCAGCTCAATCAACTTTATATGGTCAATCACCAGGTGTGGGGTCTCATCCTTGGAATGTAGGAATAAAACCCATGCATATTTAGAAAAGTCATCAACAATCACAAGTGCATATTGTTTCTTTGACATGGACATCACATTAACTGGACCAAACAAATCCATGTGCAGTAGCTGAAGTGGTTCAGTTATTGATGATGTGTCAGTGCCCTTGTGAGAAGCTTTCTTTGACTTTCCTTTCTGACTGCCTCAAACAGTCCTTCCTGTGTAAATTCCATCTGAGGCAAACCTCAAACAAATTCCCTCTTGACTAAAGAGTTCATGGTTTTAAAGTTAAGGTGAGACATCTTCTTGTGCCATAGCCAACTTTCATCTGATGAAGCTTTAGCATAAAAAAAATTAACTTCATCTTGGGATCCCGAGTGCAGATCAGCTATGAACAAGTCACATTTCCTTACTCCTTGAAGAGCAGGCTTTCCATTCTTCTTGTGAAGGATCTGACACTTCTCTCTTTCAAAGGAAACAGCATATCCTCTGTCACAGAAATGACTGATACTGAGAAGATTGAACCTTAGACCTTCCACAAATGATACATCTTCAATGATAACATTTCCATACTTCAAACAGCCATATCCTTTCGTAATACCCTTGCTGTTATCTCCAAAGGTGACTACTGGGCCAGCTTTCTCAACCAAATCTGATAGCAGGGCTCTATCTCCGGTCATATGCCTTGAATAGCCACTGTCAAGAATCCACATAACACGGTTTACCTGTTTAACTCCCTGCAATATCAAATTGATTAGTCCTTCCTCGGAACCCAAACTTGATTGGGTCTGGCATACTTAAAGAACTGGCCTTTGTCAGGAAAAACAACCTGTTTAGCTACAACTACTTCAACCTCTTTCACAAAAGAGCGTTTCCATTTATAGCCAGCCTTAACACATTTTTGAGTAGGCTTAGGGATAAATGAATCCACTCTAGTCTTAGGAGGACTAGTAGTCTTAGCTTTAACATGCTTCTTATTATTAACATGTTGACGTGGAGCAGTCTTATCACTAGATATATGCTTACTATTAAAATAAGCATACATTACATTGAAAGCACAAGACATGAAATTAATCACACCACATGCTTTATGAGAAGAATTAACAGCAGGCATGTTAGTACTATAGTTGTTTTGATCCAACTTATGGATATCTGATTTAGTCTTTTTAGTTGCAACAACTTTGACTGGTTTATCAGACATACACTTGTTGGACTGTTCAACTTCAAAAGCAAGATCTTCTTCACGTATCTCCTCTGCAATGATGATAGAGTATTCATTCAGAGTATCTGCTTGGGACTCTCTAAAGAAAGGTTTATCAATACCCTTAAGTACATCAGGAATACCCCTTTCTTCAGGACTGACTCTATTAGGGGTATTTATGCTTAATTTACCAATAGACTCATTATAGTTATACCCTATTCCTACGGTCTGAACAATACTTTGTTTATTGATAATTTCTTTAGCAGTCTTACAAGAGTTGAAGTAAGCATTAGCTTTAGTCTTCAGCTCACTAATCTGATTCTTGAGAATGGTTTCCAGTTGAATATAACATTTAACCCTATTCTCAAGAAATGCTATTTTCTTAGTAAGTTCATTCTGATTAACATGCACAAGTTTTAATTCTTTTATCTCCTTTTCAAGAGCTGTGTTTAAAAGAATTATTCTATCATTTTCAGTGCGTGCACAAGAAATAGTACCACTAAGATGACGAATCATTTCAGTGTCAGTGAACTTTACCTCTGACATGTATGCAGATGAAGTGCTTGCCTCTTTAGCCACTAAAGCAAGGTTCCCAATCTCACCTGCTTCTTCATCACTGTCAGTGTCATCCCAACTCTTACCTTCAGCAACATAGGCTTTCCTAATCTTGTTCTTCTTGCTAGAATCAAATGTGTTTCTTGTCACTTGCTTTGGCTTTCTGCATTCAGTAGCAAAGTGACCCAACTCATTGCAATTGTAGCATCTGACTGTGCTCCTATCCACAGTTCCAGATTTGTAGCCACCCCTTGTGCTACTTGAAGAGGAAGATCCACCTCTCTGAAATCTGGGCCTGAACTTAAGATTGGGATTCTTTTTGAATCTGAACTTCCCAAACTTCCTGACTATCAAAGCCAAATTACCATCCTCCAGCTGATCAAGTTCCTCTAAAGAATAGAAGTCACCACTAGATTGATCAATGGATGTTAATCCATATTCAGCATCAATAACATTCATGTGAGAACTGGAAGGTTGAACAGCCTTCACTTCCAGTTTCTGTGGGACTTCAGCAGCCAATGCAGTAGAAGTACTAACTATCTTCCCAGTTCCATATAACTCATCCTGTTGAATCTGCTCCAGCTCACAGGTCTTCAGAACACCATACAGTCTTTCCAAAGCAATCTCTCCCAGATCTCTTGCTTCTATAATGGCAGATATTCTGTGCTCCAAATGACGTGGAAGTGTAAGTAGGAACTTCTTGTTAATTTCCTTGATAGTGTAGCGCTTCCCATTGAGATTCAGATCCTTGATTAATTTGTTGTATCTCTCAAAAACCTCAGAGATACCTTCACCAGGGTTTGATCTGAAATGCTCATATTGAGAGGTGAGAATTTCCAGCTTATTCTCTCTAACTTCCTCTGTCCCCTCATTGATTATCTCTATGGTTTCCCAAATGTGTTTGGCAGTATCACAATTTAGGATCAAGACAATCAACAAGGATCAACTGTAGACAGGCATCCAAGGTAACATCCTCTTTTTCATCAGGAGTGTAGTCCTTGGGATCCTTAGGGTACATCCTAGCAGCCCTAGTAACAACCTGATTCTCTATTAGTTCTCCCTCAATAATCATAGGAACTTTGGGACCATTCTTCAGCACATCAATGTATTTAACATTAGCAACTTTAAGAAATAGGAGCATTTTCTTCTTCCACATAGGATAATGTTCCTTGCTGAACATGGGGATTTTGACTGTACCCACTTTCTGTGTAGTAGACATCTTTTGAGATTTTTAGGAATAATAAAAATTTCAGAGTTTAAGAAAAAAATATCAAAACAATTGGATCTTTGATTTGTATATCAATCAAAAGGCTCTGATGCCAATTGTTAGGTCCTGATAAGTTTGTAGAAGGTGGGTTGAATACAAACTATACCGTTTAATCGAATTTGTCCTTTTAAAGATTTAACTGTTTAGAACAAATTAGTGCGGAATAAAAATGAAACAGTATTCAAGTTAAATAAAACTCTATTAAACTTGAAGGGTGTTACAATTCTGATCACTGATTACAATGAACTTGATAAAACAAACCTAGAATAAATTCGACATGAATTTATCTATTTTTGTAATAAAAAGGATCGAATACTAAAAAGTATTTTGATATAAAATCTAGGGATTATGATCCGCTAGAAAGCTAAAGCAGTACAAGTGAAATGATCCTTATTAATTTAATGATAAGAACTTGTCAAGAATTAAATCACTGAAGAAAATGAATTGATTTTGTCATTGAGAAGTTATGAAGAAAGAAGATTGTAATGTTGTAAATGCTCTGTGTCTTTTTCTTCTGTTGAAAATGAATGATGTAATGTCTTCTGATTGCCTTGTATTTAAATCATTGTTTTTCTTTAAATCATCCCACGTGCAAGCCACCACTTGACATAATAGAAATTTGTACTAGGAAGACTTGCAGGAAAACTATGATTTACTCTTGGAAGACTTTTGGGAAGACTGAGATTTGCTCTAGGAAGACAATCGGGAAGACTCACTTGTGAGTCTTCCTAGTTCAAAAAACTAAGTCTTCCTAGTTCAAACTTAAGTCTTCCTAGTTCATATTTATTCTAATTTAAATAATTAACTAAATAAATTATGTATTAAATTAATTCTTTACAGAATTAATTTAATAAATAATTTACTTAATAGTATTAATTATTTATAAGAGAATAAATAGAATTAGTTGACTTCTCAAACAATTCCAGAATCACTTAAAACTTAGATAAATAACAAACACAATAGTACGTTGACACTCAATGCACGGTCTGGTTCATGAGTGACAAACGACAATGTCTGTTCTTTATCTGTTTGACTTTAAGCAGTGATTCACTTCCTTCTCATTCAAGAACTCTGTAATCAGTATCTTTTGCTGTCACCACTTGAAATCTCCGTCACTTTAATAAATCCACTGAGCTTGAATACTTCATTGAGGCTTGATCAATAAATTGAGCTTCTTTCAATGTAGAATCACTTCAAGTCTGTAGATGACTTTAATCTTCATTCTTTGACAGATATAATATTCTGAGATTCCTGTGACATTTGATTTTTATTATTTACTTATTACATCTTAATTAAAGTTGAGTAGAATCCTCGGTGTTTACAAATAGGCCTAGACATATGCCTTTCACATACACATATATTTGAAGGTTGAACTAGAAGTACAAACCTCGAATTGCAGTTTTTGAAGTTTTCGAATTTGGGGGTTTTTGGTTTGGGGGTTTTCGGGTTTGGAGTTTAGAGATTTGGGTGAGGGAGATGGATTTTTTTTTAGCAGGAGACGGGTTTTGGGTGAGGGAGATTGGTTTTGTTCTTCGGCGGCCGGCGAGAACGGGACGGAGAGAGAGAGAGAGAGAGCGAGAGAGGCGAGAGGCTGAGGCGAGAGAGGTTTTGTTCTGAGAGTATGTTTTTTGTTTTTGTTTAATTAGAATTAGAATGAAAATATCCCGCCCCCGCACATTTTATTTTTGCCGCCCAGCAAATTTCGGTCAATTTGACCAAAAGCGTAACAAAAAAATATTATATATTGTAACAATAAACAAAAGTATTGCAATAGTTCGAAATTGTCCTCAACTTTGCAACACTTTTATATTTTATACAACACTTTGTTAAAGTATTACAATAAATCAGCTGGTTCTTGTTTTTAGCAACACTTTATGCAACATTTTTATGTTTTGGGCTTGCAATAGGCCAAATATGGTGTAGTGCCTTATTATTGTTACACCTAATCCTGGCTTGTTTCAGTGACCAAAAACTGACCGCTCTGATACCAACCTGTGACGCCCTCCCAATCTGGGGTCATGACCGGGGAGTCACTACAACCTCTATACATATAAACCCATAAACAATAAAAATAATCATGTAGACGTGACCCCAACTCTACCCTGGATCTTTAACAATTAATGGTGTGAAACAAGCATCCACTATCTAATTCATTAATACATAAACATAAGTCTCAAAAGTTATTACAACCATGTCTTAAAAGTTCTACGTTCCCTCCTTACAAAAACAACTTCTACAAGTGGTCATCATCTACCTGAGCTGGCATCCCAAAAATAACCCTATAGGAAGACTTCCTAGCTGTCTGAAAAGTGTGTACCATCTTCTCGTTTAACTGTGGGTTAGAACAGGAAAAAGAATTAGCCAAATGCTCAGCAAGTAATAATATGGCCAAATAATTAACCACAATGAAACAGTTTTCAATATCAATCTGTATGTCATGGGTATAGCAGAATCCATATCAAGGGATTATCAGAACAATGAACTGGTTATACAATTTCAAAAGAGTAAACTGATTTCATTATCAAGATATCTGTTTTCAATAAAAGCAATAAGTAATTTTGGAGATTTTTCACAACGCACCGGACAATACGGGTGATCAGCCATGTAAAGTCCCCATACCGGACACACAGTCCCTCTGGTCCTTGTATTGGGTCCCATTAGGCACATGGCCTTTAGACTAGTCCATCCCTAGTCATTGTATTATAATTAAAAGTGTTGGACAGGCGTCACTCGGCCTCTTACGCCTCCAATCTTAGGAATCCGTGGAAACCATAAATCGGAATTTAAATGAATTTAAACTTTGAAATTTCCTTTCTTTTAAAAACCTTCCTTATGAAAGAAATCCTTTTTAAATCAAAGGATAAGTATTTGTATAGAGTCAAAGTGAAAGTTCATGTATCTTCAATTTCAAGTAAGTGTGTAATTCACAAGTACGAGTTCAAATCTATGTAAAAGAATCTCAGGTCAAAAGTCATCAAAATGTAAGTATAATCAAAGGATAAGGGTAAAGTTTGAAGAAAAGTCCAAGCAAGATATGGTTCACAAGACATGGTGTTGTGTCTATACTGTTTGTATAAGAAAGAGTCTTTTGGGAATCAGGTAAGTTCAATCGAATCATTCTGGGTTTCTATTAGTGGAATATAAGAAATATGTGTCATCGGGTATGTTCTGGAAATGTATTAGAATAAGGGTTCAGATATATTCATTTTCAGGTATAAAAGGAATGCATAAGTAGAGGATCAAATTCAGGTTATAGAATCATAGGTTATCAGGTTTCAATACACGGATATAAACAGGGTATATATAATGGTTTAAGGAAAGAAAACTGAACAAAGTATGGTATACAGAACAACATGGTATATGAACAGAAATCAGGTTTATCAATGAACATGATTTATTTTCAGAATTAAAGGTATATAAACAAGATAGCAATTTATATCTGTCAAAATGAAAGAATGGAATTGAGAAGCGAAAGCAAGTCAGAATTACTTGCCTTAAGTAGCTAAAAAGAGTATTAAGATTCACTGGTTCTCCACCTTAATCTTGCCTTTATTTCTAGGCTCTACTTCTTCGGATTCTTAAGTAGCTTTTAGAATAAACCGTACTCACTGAATGTTTGCCTTCGCCTTGCCTTTATCTCTATGTTCCACGTCTCGTGACTCTACAAAAGTGTATATACTATATCTCAGAATGATCCTCTCAAAATTATAATATTTATTCTAAACTACCCAACGTTCCCTAAACTCGTAAACACATAATATTTATATCCAGAACAGTTTACTTAGACTAAAAACGAACAGGTTAAAGTGTGTACTGAAGCACAGAAAATTCCTGCTGCGCAACTTTTAATAAAATATGCATAACTCTTTACTCGCTAATTCTATCGATACAAGGTTTGCACCTGAGAAAACTAGACTCCAACTAGAACAATTTCCTCCTAGCCTTACTGTTTAAAACGGGTAGCAAACAATTGCAATTAACCAAAACAGAACAGACAGTTTCTGGGCATCTCAACATTCTACATCATCACATTAGCATCAACTAATCAACCATTCTCAACTCCTTAGGCTGCCACAACACTCACAAATCAGAACTTTAAGAAGAAGTACTCAATTTATACTTTAAAATCAATTAGCATCAACAATCACTAACACAAACACTACAGTTCTAATCCGACAAAAACCCCAAATCAAAACCTTCAACTTAAAATCAAATATCAAACATATATAATCCTAAATTCTCCAAACTTAACACAATAATTAACATGCAATCACTATAACTTGAAATTATCAATTAATCATCAACATAAACAATTTCAAACCGATTTTATAAAAGGGGAAAATTGAAAATACACACATGCATTACAATTCCTTTACATGCAACCCATAACTCACTAAATATAGCTATTAACACAATAATCAGACTCAAAGATATCATCATCGTCCCCGTCGGCTCGCCGGAGCTCATTGCCGACAGCGGCATGGTTTGGAGGTGCCCGGAATTTGGGTTTCCATCACAAACCTCACCAATAACCATCTAAACAATCTACTTATCACAGAATCATCACGAAACAAAGGTTTCGGGATTGAATTAGGATCAATTCGCACAAAACCCCTTTGCATGCAAACTGATACACACGTATACACTCACACACAAGCACGGTCATATATATATATATATATATATGTATATATATATACAACAATCGATTATGGAGAGAAAAGAGAGAGATGAAGATTTTACAGAAAAGAAGAATGACCGAGAGAGAGAGAACAGCAAGGAGAGGACAGAGGTGTCGACCAAATAAGAAAAGGAGGAGAATGCTGGGCTTGAGGGTTTTATAAGCCCCAAGGGCAAAACAATAACTTCACAATTCTAAAAATCTGATTTTTAATAAAAGAAAAACTAATAACTTGCATTCTAAAATCTGAAATAAAATGAAAATAATAACTAAAAATCAAAATTTTATTTTTAAAACAAAGAATACAATTTTACAAGTGCACACATATTTTCAAAATATTTTTATGATCAAAATTGAATTAAATATGAATTTTCAAAGTTTAGATCACATAAATGACATTTAACTCATAAAATCGTTTTAAAGTCCTTAAAGCCAAAAATAAATTCCTCCACTAATTTTAGAAAATAATAGAATATAAAAAGAAAGGTTGTGAAAAATATTTCACAATAAAAAGAATCTCCGATGATTTTATAAAATTCTCGGAAGGTTAAAAAGAACTAATTTTTAATAAGAAATTCATATAAAAATGCAATTAAAAGCACACACAAATATTTTAATCCATACCATTCACCAAGTAAACATCTAATCATCACATTTTCAAATATCCACCTATCACACAATATTCACATATCGTAGATCTCAAATATTATCAAATATTAATATTGTACAAGCGTTTTTCTGAGTCGTTATAAGAAATCTACTTGGATAGTTTCCACAAGCTCAGAACCAGTGTGCTGAAAGAATTGAACTTCTCAGTGGTTGGATCAACTAATCATCTAGAGATGTTGTGTTCCTTTGAACTTGAGGATATTATTAAAAAGAGAAAGGGAGAAGACTCAAAGCTGGACAGGGCAAGAAGAACAACTCTAAATGAATTCCCTAGCAGGAGATTCAAGCTGGATAAAGACATCTTAAAATTTAGAGTCTATATCTTTGGACAAGAAAATTGGATGGATCTCCAGGATGCTCAATAGAGTAACTCCAGAATAGTTCAACAATACTTTGATGAAATTGAGGATGATGCTTTATCTCTCATGGAAGTATCTCTGGTGGAAAGTCTCAGAAGTCATGTAGTAGAAGCTCTCAAAGGAGAGGAAGAAAGAAGGAAAAAAAGAAAGACTGAAGCTCAAAACTAGGTAAATGTTTCTATTTGCTCATTCATTATGGAGCACCTATGTTTCTATTCATTCTGATCTTTGTTAGTTAAGTTGTCAACATGTATAGTTTGAAAATTTGTAGTTATTATCCATAAAAACAAATTGGGGGAGATTGTTAGGATTTATGGGTGGTAGCTTAGAAGACAACTTAACTTTATGTTTTGTAATACTTAATTCTATTAAGTAGAACATATTGTCACAGCCAGAGTATGTTCTTGTAGCCATTCTATTTGCTGTAATAAACTTGTTTATAAATCTTGGAAGAAGTTCATTCGTTTGTTCAAGCCTCAAGAAGCATATCAGGATAATGGCAAGAATAAATGTTACTGTCATCTCACTGACAGTAAGGTTACAAGAAGACAACATGTTGCAAGTCATGACAGCATATTCACTCTGACAGCAACATTGGCTGCCTTGAGACAACAACTCTCTATTCTCCTGACAACAAGTCTGGAACTCCTAACAACATCTATTGCAGGGATTTCTTACTGTCACCAAAAGCGCATTCTTGTGACAGCAAAATTGGAAATGCAGGATACTGTCTCAAAGGGATAAACTTTGAATTGGGGATCTACCCAGTCAAACATGTGATAGTTTGGATGTTCAAGAAACAGGCGTTCTGCAGTATCCCAACACTACATCAGGTCTGGAAAGACTACGACATAAGCTTGAGAGATCACATGACAAAGCTCACCAATTCAAGAATATGACAAATCAACATCTACTGGAATTGTGTTAGCTAAATATAGAATGTATCTAGATTGCTTTTTCCTATAATGATAAACTTGTTTGTATAGCAATTTAGGTAAGACACACGGGTAGGCAAATTGTAAGGAGCTGCCACATGAAAATGACAGCAGCTTCACAAACCCGTGTTGATAGAGACATGATTAGTTTACTTAGACTACCTCTCTCATTCTATATTGTGAATAACTTGAGGAATCGAAGCTTGAGAAAAAAATACTTTCTCTCAAGGTTGTAGCAACACTTTCGCAAGATAAATAAAATATTTATTTTGTGAGAAAACTACTTGTGATTGCATTTCTTCTACTGATAGGATTTAATCTTAGTTTTAGTTGTTGAAGCATAGATTGAATTTTATCAGTATTGCATTCAACCCCCCTTATGCAATACTCAAGGACCAACAATTAGGTTAACTAAAATGATTCTTTTTAAAACTAATGCAAATAATTATTAGACTATAAATACACACTTTATTATTTTGGCTCTATACTAAATTCTAAAACTCGGAAATTAGACTATTTTATTGCCTACATAATATTCACAAAATAATTATAATTTCATGACGGCTTAGTAATTATTTAATTGAAAACTTAAGAGAAAATAAAATTACAATTTTTTACATCAAAAATTCTATTTAATTTTTAAAATCTCGTCATATTTCGTTTAAATTATTAAAATACAATTTTCAATATTTGAATATAATTTTAATAACAATCATATACACTTTTTAATATTAAATTCGATAATCTATTTATTTTAATATCTAATGATACTTATTAATTTGATCATCAGATACCAAAATTTTAGATATAATTTTTTACGCTTGTTATATTTAAGAATTTAATAATATAGATAAATTTTTATATAATTTTTTTTGTAAACATATTATTCTTAAGTAGTATATCATCTTTTGTCATTATTTTGAAACGAAAGTTTTATTTTAATGCAAATTCATTAGTGGTTAAAGTTTAGTTAATTGTCTTGCTTCAGGAGATGTCGAGCTATCGTTTAGTAGCTATTTGGTTCAAATTTTTTTTTTTGTATTATTATTTACAGCAATGTGACAGTCGTAAACTCTACTACTATGTTAGCTTTAAGGAAGTTACCGCTACGAAACAACCCTTAAAACTAGGAACATAAAACACACAGAAAACTAAGAACGCAAACAACAAATTCCAGATTAATGCATCGACTCTACGTTAGGGTGCAAGTCACAAAGACACGGACATGCCAGGATCACAATTATGTAGACATGCCTTTTCATTATTTGGCATACTTTTTTACTAAAATTTTATTAATATTTTTTATTTTTATTTAAGTAATATTCATAAATAATAAATATAAATTCAATATAGTTAATTAGAAATTTGAACTTTGGCTAAAATATTTGGTTTATAATCATTTTATAATCATATAAGTATCAGAATTTGTAACTAAGGTATTTTTAACTGTTTCGCATAGTGATCCATGTGAACGCATGTTATTCATATTTGGTTTAGTTAAATCAAAATCACGTAATCGTTTAGAAGTGTATAATTTAAATATGATTACACAAATAAAATGTGATTTGGCGAGTCAAGTTCAGATTAAAAGTAAGTCTTGAAAACCTGATTCCCATATGACAGATGGATTATCAATGGGTGACTTTGATATAGAAGAATGTGATGATGGTGGGAACTATCAATGAAGAAATTGTTAATGTCCATGCTGAAGATCTGAGTTCAACTAGAATGCTAGAAGACTTATTTGATTTTGATATTTTTGAGCTTTATAATTTACAAGTTAAGTCTGAACATGTTGAAGATGAAAACTGGAGTGTAAGCACTTTTCAATGCCAATATTTGATAAGCTACTGATGTAAATTATTGTTATATTGATATTTTAATATTATTATCAACTAATTATGTTTTAAATTTAATTTATATTTAAGTATGAATGACATGCCATTTGAGCATGTCTTTTGGCAAAAATCATACGTATAGATATGTCTCTGAAAAGTCTTGTGACAAGTACCCTACTCTACCTGGAGCTCACTCTCCTTTCAATGGGTTCAAATCCTCTAATGTTGCTATCGAATTTCTGGATCTACAGAAAACTTAAATTTGTGTTAGTAATATTTCTTGAGATATTTTAAATAGTTGATAATGACTGTAACGCCCCAAATCCGGGGTCAAAGGATTTGGTCGTCACTCTGCATCCTCAAATAAAACAACCTGTTCAATATTAAACCAATACAATAATAACATCTGCGACCCCAACTCTACCAAGAAACTTTAAAGGTTATAGTGCTAGAAACAAGAATCCAAAATTCCATTACACAAATTTTTCTTCTTTACAACCATTCTCTTTACATAAATCTTATAACACTAGTATAACTTCGACAAGAAGCATACTAGGCAAATCTAAACTGATACAACATAGTACTTAATAAAAGTCACTTTATACAATAACATTACACTAGTTCTAACTACTCTGCATCATAACGTCTTTACACTAACATTTTCTTCCTTCTCTGCCCAGCTACGCGGATAACTCCCGCCAATATGCCTTCTTACTGAAAGGCTAAAAATATAAAGAAAGCAAGTATGAGCGAAAGAATTGCTCAACAGGTGCATTATCAAGTATAATAGGAAAAGTTTCCAAAATAAGCTTTTGGTTTAACATTTGTAATCTCTTAAAACTTTTTAAATCAAGTTTGGTGATTCGCCATAATTTCTCATTCAGCTTTTAGCAACTGAATAGTTTTAAAACACAAAGGAATTTATATTTGTCGCCGCGGTTACCCGAACCAAAATATCTACAATAGGATGTAGAAAATATGAAATAAATATGAACTCATACGTCTTCAAGACCATAGTTTATACCAAAATACTATTTTTAAAGATAACAGCTCCATTCACAACATCTTCTGAAACCAACAATAAAGAAGAGTAGAATAATAAAGGAGTAAGAATGAGCCAACGCGCTCGGCCATGGAAGAAAGAACGTACTTCACGACTTCAATATATTCCCAACATCTTCTGAAACCGACAATAAAGGTAACAAATATAATTTCTGATAAGAATAGAATATGTTCTGATAATTCTGACAATAATCAAATGCCATAAGGAAATGGCTGCTAGACAATTCGAGTTCAATATTTGAATTAGAATTGGACTTCTATTTTATTTTTAAAAACACAAGGTTAGGCTGCTGATCTGTAACACCCCCAGACCCGGGGTCAGGAATCTGGGTTGTCACGCTCCATCAATTATACAACACATGCATTACTTACAACATTCAAATAATATAACTCCAAAAGACCCCAATCACTTACGCACACACACACAAGTTATAGCCTTGGAAATGAGCAACAATAAGTAACATTTGTTATTACAAATCAAATGTACTATCCAGGATCTCATCTATCATTTACAACCTCTACCTGAAGTTAAAATAATAGACCTCACAATTATATACATGGTTTAATAATACAAACCTATTCGAAAACAATTCTTACTAACTCGGTCTACAGCTGTTCTGCTAAATCCGACAGTATCCATCTTGCTGAACTAACTCAAGGGTGGTGTCTCCATTCCCTTGCTCTCGTAACACGAGGTGAATCGGCCATGTTTTCTTCATGCTGAAAGTATAAATAAAGCAAGAATGAGCTAATAGAGCTCAGCAAGAAATCTATCCCAGTTTAAATCTTTAAACCTTTTTGGAAGATAATCCATATGGGATCACAGTTTTTAACACCACTAGGGTCTAACCCCAAAATAGTATACCGTTCAAAATACCGTATGACTTATAATCATACTCAATAACTTTTCGTAATCATTTGGAAATCCTTGGTATCAGTATGATAGCCAAGACTCAAAACATATCTTTTTAAAATAGATATCAAATAATGGAATCAGGCTTACAGCCTATCCATTGATTCAAAATACTATACAGTTCAATATACTGTATATCTTAAATACTTTCTCAACATATATACATGCATATCTATTTAGATATCTCATACTGTTCAAAATACTGTAGAATATCAGTAATGAACACCTTTTTATAAAAGAAGCAAGAATGAGCACTATAGCTCGACAATCAGATATAGCAGCTTAATCATATATGTAAGCTTATATCATAAAGGAAAACCTTTAAAACTCTGTTCGTATACAGAACGATATGTTTAAATATTCTTTTCGTCAAAACATGCCATACAGTACAACCACTGTATGAGGAACATCATTACTCATCACTGTCACATTATCAGTAACTCAGCGCCTAGGCTTTTGTTACAATGTGCAGCACAACTCCAATTGGAGGGAAGGGAATATACTGGAACACCCGATACACGGTGATCAGCCGTTGTATCGTAACTTTTCTTTTCTACTAGTAGAAGGACGACTTCCTGTTCGGTTATCACCCTGACCGTATATGGGCCATTGTGCTAAGAGATCACTACCTCGGTGCCTATTTCGTCACCGGGCAAGCCTTAGCACTCAAGAGATCACTACCACGGCGCCTATTTCGTCACCGGGCAAGCCTTGATAATTTTGGCACTACCCTGGCACCTATTTCATTGCCGTGTAGGCCTTTCCAATTCCCATGATGAAAAATATTAATGAAACGGAAATCGGAATTTAATTCCATTTTTCCCAAGTACAAATACTTGTCAAAACTTTGTAACCGTTCAGAACACCTTACTCCAGAGTAATTGAAAGGAGTAAGTCAAAGTGTGGGTTGACATTAGTCAACGAAACTACCGATGATTACTACGTATTTTGAAATCATGACCAGGGAGTTTATTGAAATTTCAGAGTTCAGCGAGTTTGAAATACTCTACTTGAATGGGGAAGCCATCCCCTAGTTATAGATATTCTAGAGGAACAGTGGAAGAAAAACTCTGTCCTCGAATTCTTGAACTAGATTCCCAAATTTTCGATGAGTTAGAAAACCCTATCCGCATTTAATTACCTTTAACTATCTTAAGATAATAGTTGGGAATCTCTATTTTAATACCTTTTCTGAAAATCAGAAATTTATATACTTGTGTAAATAATAGAACCTTTAATCATATAATAAGGTTCTATGATTTTAAATCATATTTGGAATATTTAATAAATACCCAAATAATAAATATTAAATTATTATTCAATATAAAACTACCTAAGTGAATATTTAAAATAATATTCACTTAGTTAAATAATCCTCAAATAATAAGTATGGAATTATTATTCAATATAAAACACTTAAGTGAATATTCAAAATAATATTCACTTAATTAAATAATATTCAAATAATAAATATTGAATTATTATTCAATATAAAACACTTAAGTGAATATTCAAAATAATATTCACTTAATTAAATAATATTCAAATAATAAATATTGAATTATTATTCAATATAAAACACTTAAGTGAATATTCAAAATAATATTCACTTAATTAAATAATATTCAAATAATATTTATTATAATATTATTTAAATATCTCACCTTAAATATCCAATTATATAGATATTGGAATATTTAATAAATCCTTGAAATATAACCGTCCCTGGAATCTTCCAGCTTTTGACAGTAGTTTAAAACAAAATAATAATTTGACTCCCGGTCTAAGTTTTAAAACCATCGTACAAGTACTCTATACTTAGAGTCTTTAATCTTTAACCTTGGTTTATATCCAGTACTTATCTAGCATATAAACTTTATATCTTATACCGCTTTTTATTAAAAAGCGAAAACAGTTTTACGTTATCTCACAGCATAAAGCAGCATATATAGTAATACCACAACATATATCATAACAGCATCATTATATGGTATAGGGTTTGAAAACTTGCATAATATTGTATGTATATAATACATTTGAAAGCATGCATCTATCATATGCATATTAACATCTTCATAGTTTAACATCCAAACACATCCATATACGATGTACGGTTTGAAAACATGCATAATATCGTATGCATATATTACATTTAAAAACATTCATCTATCATATGCATCATCAGAATATGGTACTTTAAAATACATCATGGAATGAGAAAACTTGCCTCGGATCCTTGGTTGTTAGGGGTTCAAGAACTTGCCGCAAATCTATAAACAAAGAAATACTCGATCAGTCCCCTGGCTTAATCATTTAAAGTACATTTAACTTAAGCACTAACGTTCTATTAACGAACATCAATTGTCTCGCTCTTGGTCATCCATAACCTCATAACATTCCGTAAACTCTTAAGTCAAAGCTTGGGTGAAAATCTATTCACAAAACCCAAGTACTTTTCCTTTACTAACTCCTTGTTTTTAACCATCCCCTTAAGGGTATTTCACTCGCGCAACCTTTGTTCTCGCATTTTTGTAAAATCACAACCTTATCGTTTCGACACGAAACCTTCTAGGTTCCTTTCTAGACTATACATACTAGTATCCATTTTAATATCTCAATCCAATTCCAATTTTAAAGGGCTTGATCCCTATCTCAAAGTTCACACAATGAACTATCTAGTTACGCAAAACCGCTTTCACTAAAACGGACGTTTCTCCTAAACCGTAAATCGAAACGACACGATTCTTTCGCTAAAACAATCTAGGAAACAGAGCCTACATGTTCATGGTCAGAAACCTCAAGTTTATGCCCTGTATTGCAACCATGGTTTCTGTCTAAACTACCTAAGTAAAATCCGACATGGTAACGGCGCTTACGCGTACTTACCGTGTTTTTAAACACTCAACCAAACTACAATTCAACCATCAACCAACCACCAATCAAACTCAAGCTTATACTACCATTTTTCTGTCTAAACAAGGTCATACTCTAATTCATAAGTTCATCCACAAATCATCCATTAAACATGCTTAAAATCATGCATACATGCTTTATCTTAACATAATTCTCATTCAATCACTTCTAACTACTAGATCAAAGCATAATCTTAAAAAGAGAGAAGTTTTATACCTTCCTTGGAGCTTAACAAAGACTATATATGGATGATATATCCTTCCTTGCTCCTTAACTAAGCTAATCAAACCTAAAAACACCAAAACAAATCAAGATCTTATGAGTTTACTATTCACATCACTATTCATCATCAACTTTGAATCCATTTTTGACCAAGCTATGATCCATGGATGAGGCTAAGATTAGAGATCTACCTTGGATATAGGATGAGGGTGATGTAGAGCCCAAGATCAAGATTTATGGTTGAGTGGAAGTAGGAGCAAAAGTTTTAAGGACTTGGAAAGAAGAAAATAGCCGAATGGTGTTTATCTTGGATGCATCTCTTTTTGGCTTTTGTTTTCTTTGATTTTCTTTTCCTTTTGTTTGTCTAATTAATCCTTAACACTTTGTAATTGTTTTGTGTGGCTAATAACTAGTTTTGTCATCAATGACAAGGCTCTTTTGAACTTGTGGTGGTGGTGAAAGTGGTGACAAGGTGGTGATTCATCACCTTGTCATCACTTTGTCATGCTTATGTCATTCCCTTGCATCATGCTTATGTCATCCTTTGCATCCTCAATCCTTTTATATATTGCACTTGATGATCTCATATAATACTCCTCCTTTGGTTAGGGTTTAATCCATAATTTATTACGCTTTTGTTTCGCGATAGTTTCAAGTGGTTTTAAAAACGTTTCTCTGTACCAAAGCTAGGGTACTTCCTTTATCCTTCCATTACCTTTGTCTAATGTATAATCTTAGGTTTCTCACCTTGGTTTAAGATATGATCATGTATTTCTCATTCCACATACTTTCTTAAAACGATCAAATCAATACGTCCTTGATTGTCCAGTGAATAGTGATTTAAAACTCGGATGGGAATCTTCTGATTCTGATCGCGTTTACATTCTTTTATTCTTCCTATACATCAATAATATAACCTCGAAACATTCATTCCATGTCTACCATATAGGGTGGTCTGAAAAATTTTCCATCAGCAAATTTACTATTCATCACATTTACTATTCATCAAAATTTTTTAACTAAGTCCAAAATTTGGGGTTATTACATGATCAGTCACGCACTAACCCCGGACAATGCACACAGCAAAGTCCTACATCTAGGATCCTTGGCCATCTTGGCCTTAACTTCTTCCGACCATAAATCTGGTCTCTTTAAAAACATTCCAATTCTATATCCTATACGCCAGGTGTCGGTACAATCGACAACCTTGATACAACAATCGCTGGAAAACTCACGTTCCAGGAAACAACTCAACTATGAAGAATCAATAAAAAAATAACAATACAATCTAGTATCGACGAGATCGACACAACAGTGGGAGGTGCACATGAAAAGTGACAATACAATAAACATCGACGAGATCGATGCAACAATGGGGGTTATAATGGAGAATAAACAATAACATGCTCAACAAAGTTAAGTCTGATATGAAACAAGCATTATGAGTTCAAATCAGGGACTGGATCATATAATCGCATCAACAAGAAATGATAATGTTACTTGCATAGGGGCAAGATGGAAAAAAAGGAATACTTGTAGAACAAGTACCACAACTTCAGAATTTAAAATAACATTTTTACCCTCATCGGGTTCACAAGTTCCCACTCATCTAGGGTTGGCAGCATTCCAACCTAATATTTTTAAATCAAGATTTTCGAAAGAAGGTATTTACATACGTCCCACAACTATCTTTTAAATCGTTTCAACATAATAAATATACTTTTCCCAATTAATATGGAAATATAAATCTGACCTCAAAAGGTATGAAAGAATACTCGTCAATTTACGAGATTAAATAAAACACTTGCAATTCAATGCAAAAGAATCATCATTTAAAATTTAGTGAAGAGTATGCCAATTGCATAATAATAATTCAAATAGAATATCACTCAAATAATAAGCAAGGGTATAAACACTTGCCTCTGGTCCTTAGCTATTTCTTAAGGCTGAGATAATACGATTCCCTCCTTATTCTGCCTTATAGCACGATTCTCTATTTTCGTCCTTTTTTGATTTAACGCTCTTGCGAATACCATAAATCTGATCCTACCGTTTTGAATCCACGCGTCGATATCTTTGTTGGAAGAAATACTTGAAAATGTCCCCTACGAGTGTTGACGTTCCCTTGGTGTTAAATCGCCTCACCAAACCCAATCAGTCGTAAACAATACCTTATACTTCTCTGACATCTTTCATTTAACATACTTCGATAATCTGACTCGTTTCGTCCAATAGCCTCTGTTGCATAGATAACCATATTTTATTTGATAGAATAATCATGATCAATTAAATAAATACCCCACGTATCACGCTCGTCGAAAATCTCTATACCATAAAAGTCAACATCTAAGTCAACGGTCTCGTAAATCTCATTTTCTAACAATATTGACAAATTTCTATTCTAACTACCCCTCGTGATAATATTATACACGATTAAAATATTTAAACAAGTCACAAAACAATTATTCGCATGTATAACTCAACAACCAGATAATTCACATATTTCACGTAACACACACATTGTCACTTAATTGTGATAAATAAATCACATAAGTCTTGTAACGTCCAAGAAATGATTTTAGAAAAATATTCGACTCTTGTTTCAAAGGAATTAATCCTCGAAATATTTTTAGATCAGTTTCCGGCGACCACAACATCTCCAAGTGCCGCTTTCTTACAGGTACAAACATGGCAATGTCTTAAACACGTCAAAACCTCACTAAATCAACTCAATACTTCACAGAACCGTTCAAAATAAACGGAACAAGAAAATTCAGGCGGCGGCGGCCGTTTTTCGGGCCGCCATCTTCGCCCACCAACATCAAAACCATCAACATGAATCAATTCCAAATCCTCCGATCTATTCATTAATGTAAACATCAATAAGAACCAATTAGTCGAACTACAATTCCGGCCAAAGCTTTCAAATTCCGGCGACCCTCCCCAATAATCGATTAACTCGATTTTTAACTCAAAACTCGAAATAAAAATCATAATCATGCTCAGCATATCACGTATAGTCTAATCAAAACATCAAGTAACCAGAACAATGAAGATTGGAGATTCCCCCAATTTAAATTAGAAATTTGAATTAATTAAAATAATTAAAAATAAGAAAAACTCAGAAATCATACCCACACGAATTTCGATGATGGATTCAAGTAGGGGATGTTGAGAGATTCGATTCGACTACTAGAGCATCGAAATCGGATTCCGATAACGCCTTCAAAAGTTGGTTTGATTCTCAAGAACACGAAGAACACGGTTCAGAGATTTTATATATTTAACGATATTTTAACTTGATTATACGCAAAATAATGTACGATACGCCTTTTTATATTTAACGGAAAATAATACCTCAAACGACATTTTTGGATCGATACTGATCCGATGGATCGTTTTAATACAATTAAATAGAATACACGTTTTACGAGACGATAATTATCCAGAATATATGGATAACTACAAGAATCGTTTAATAATAGATATACGAACCAAAATACCTCTATTACGAATGTTTTCGAATATTTCCCACTTTAACGAATAAAATATTGGTACAAACGATATACCAATTCCCCGAATAATTAGGGTACGGAATAATTTTTCTTTTCGATAATTAAAATAAAATGAAATAGAATGACATCCTTTTAAAATAATTTCTAATTACCACAAATATTCACATAACATCTCAACATCACATCTTTGACCATTTAACGAATAACTCAACGCATTTAAACAGATAAAATATTTAATAAATTTGGATATGAAAATAAAATTTCATTTCACATCAAATATAAACACGTAATTTTTCCGGATCTTACATCCTTCCCCCTTAAAAGGATTCTGTCCTCAGAATCAGCTCGCGCAAACATATGTGGATACTTTTCCCAACATCTCACTCTCACATTCCTAGGTTGACTCTTCAACCTTAGGATTCCTCCACCAAACTCTTACTAATTCGACTGTTTTATTACTCAACACTTTCTCATACCGACTTAATATCTTAATACGTTTCCACTTCCATTCAGTAATCTCTTAGTCGTAATAGTCTACTACATCTTTCTCGTTCTGTCTTCATTTTCCGACATATCAAGTACTTAGATAATCACCGACACTAATATTCTAATCGCATCATGATCCGCTTTCGCTCGTGGTAATCCGATCGCAATTTCTTCGTTCACTATGGTAAGGTAAATTCCTTCCAACCTGGTGGTATACCTTCAAGATTATTAAAGATAACAAGATTCATGATATTTTGAAGTGAAAAGGTTCTGCATCATAGAAAATGTCCCACAATTGTGGTTATCACATTTATATATTTTAAAGAAAACATCATTGGAAATAATAGAATCACTGAGAGATCAATTAGATCACATGAACTCAATCTTGTGTGTCTTAATTAAGACATTACTAAAGGTAATTAGCCTTCTTGTATTGCACAACACACAAGTGACGGCGTCCCATCAGACTTCTATCACATAGACAGATAGTCCTTGTGTCCCCTATAAATAGGGTTGTTTGTCTCAGTTGGAGTAGAGAAATATGAAAGAAATTTAAAAATCAAAGTAGCAACCAAGGCCTTTTGATAAGAAATCTCAGATACACACCTTGGATTGGAACTGAGTAAATTCCCAAAGGTGTTACTGAAACCCTGGTATTTTGATGATAACACTATAGCAGTAAGCTGGGTTAAGTATGTTGTACTAACATGGTTTTGCAGGAGATAAAAACTTTGTATTTTCTAACAAAACATGTTGTAGCAGCTAGCTGGCAGACTAATTTTCTATGCAGGCAGGAAGCTGGCAGACTAAATTTTGTATGCAGGCAGCAAGCTGGCGACACTTCCAGCAGATAGAGTTTCAGTCCTATTTTATAGGAAATCTTCTAGGAACTGATTTGTAAGGACTCTATCAGTTATATAAGTCATGGATATATATATGGGCTCAAATAATTTCGAATTTATTTTTATATATATATAATTCCTATATTATAGGAAGTTGTTTATAAACGTTTTATCTTTTAACAACTTCTATTTTATTGGGCTTTACAAACCAGTTGAACATATTTTCTAAACGTTCTTATTCTCTCTATTCTTCTGGTTTCTAAACGTTATGATTCATGAACGTTGGGCTTGAATTAATCAAGGAACAAAAACGTGAGACTTGGTAGTCAAGACCGTTGGTTGTTAGATTAATTCAAAATCATTTGTTCATTATATAAATACTTGTGTGGTTTTCATTCTCAGTTGTTGGACAACGTTTTAAAGAAAACACAAGTACTATCAAAGGCTGATTTGCAAAATCTTTACATACTTGAGCTCTTATATATTATACGATATATATTTTTGATTAGAGTTCATAGTTTCGGTTGTAATTCATTATATCTTTGTATTGTTCAACTTGTAAGTTGGTAGTTGCTGGTTTTGTGAGCTTGGGAAACAAGGGTTCAAGGAACTTGATAGCTAGAGGAGTTTATACTTGGATTAGTATAGTACTTAGAGAGCTGCGTTCAAGGAACAAGGTGTTTCAGCAAGCTGCAAACAGTAACAGGGAGATCAGGGAGATATATTATTGTATTGTGTAATTGTAATTCACTTTGATCAATAATATATTCCTTTGCCGTGTTGGTAAAGGACCAGGACGTAGACCTATAGGAGATAGGGGTCGAACCTGGCTAAAATTGCTGTGTGTTCTTTATTTTCTGCACATTTTCTATACTGCTGTGAACAACGTAGCTAGCTGCCACTTTATATTCTGTGAACTCAGTAAGCTGCCAGACAGCAAAACAGACTGATTTTTGCTTTTTCAGTCACATAACTTGGTAATATTTAAAATCGGTCATTGTTAGTCATAACACCTATTCACCCCTCCCCTCTAGGTGTTGATTCTCATTTGGTATCAGAGCTTTGGTGTACTAACATTTCTGTAACAGGAAAGTACAGATCCTATGGCACACTTTTATGTAGAGGGAGAATCATTAAACACGCCACCACTTCTCAATGGGGCAGAAAATTATGATTTATGGAGACTAAAGATGAAGGTGTTCTTGAGCAGAAATCCATTTGAGTGGAGAGTCGTTGAGGACGGTCCATTCACTTTTTTGGATAATAATGGCAAGCCAAAAGATGTTGATGATCTTACCGAGGCGGAATTGATAAAATCAAGCTATGATGGAAGAGCAAAGTACACACTAATATGTGGTCTTTCAGATTCAGATTTTGACAAGGTTTCTTCATGTAGCACAGCAAAGGATATATGGGATACATTAAAAATACATTATCAAGCTACATCAAAATCAGAAGATGTATGTTTCAAGTCAAACCAGCAAGCTGCCTCAAGAGACGAAAACAAAGCAAAGGCTCAAATCACTTGGAGTGACGAGGAATTTAATTCCAATGAAGACTCAAGCGAAGATATGCTAAATATTGCATTGATTGGCATTGACGATGATGTGGTTCGAGGAAACACCGAAGAAGTTCTTGTAGATAGTGATGTATCACATTCAGACTCAGATGTTGAATCTAGTGCGGTGAAATCATTTCAGTTTAATATATCTTCTGAAAATGTTATATTAGAATCACTAACCATGCAGGAACATAATAATATATCTATTGTGGAGTTCATGGAATTGAAGAATGAAAATAATAAGCTTGAGAAGAAAAATGCTTCTCTTCGAAAGATCATTTCTGAGCTTATGGTTGAAAAGACTCCATCAAACAATCATGAAGATCTCATTTCTGATCTAAAGGGAAAGCTAACACAACTTGAAGGGTTTAACAAGCTGCTCCTCAAAAGAAATGACACGTTGATGAAGGAACTCAGCGAGCTACGTGAAGAAATTGAAGCAAGAGATGTATGTCTTGAAACGTTCAAAATCAGAGAATCCATCTCAATTAAAGCTACTCAACAAGCTGAGAAGATAAAAGAATTAGAAGCTGAAGTTGCAAAGCTTGAGAAAGGCATGGGAAAATTTGTTCAAGGAGAGGAAGTATTAAAAACTATTATGAGACAAACAAAGGTTCCTATGGACAAAGAAGGACTTGGAATGGCTTCTACATCAAAGACCAAGGCTTTTCAATATGAAGGCAAACAGGGTATACCATATAATTATGCTATGCCGTGGAAAATTTGCTACAAATGTGGAAAGAAAGGTCATTTGTCACACCACTGCCCGACAGAGAACACTAAGCCAGCAAGCTGGAACAGACAGACTACTTCTGGGCAGCAAGCTGCCAGAACAAGGAAAACAGGAAATCGAGCATCCAAAGTGGTTCAAATGTGGATCAAGAAATATGAATTGAATGCTCTTTATGTTTTATCAACTAACCAAGCTGGACCCAACAAAATTTGGGTACCAAAACGTTGAGATGTTTGTTCTTTGTTTTGTAGGTATGTCTTGTGGTCAAAGTCAATGCAAATCAATGGATATTGGATAGTGGATGTACAAGACATATGTGTGGTGACAAATCTCAGTTCCTTAGCCTCAAGATGAAAAAGGGTGGTGGTGTTACAATTGGTGATAGCAAAACACTCCGTATACTTGGCAAAGGAACAATTGGTAATAGTAACATTTCTATTGATAAAGTACAATATGTTCAAGGTCTTAAATATAATTTGCTTAGTATAAGTCAGTTATATGATGATGGACATACTGTTGTTTTTCATAAAGAGAAATGTACTATTAATGTTGGCACTAACAAAGTCCCCCTAGTTGCTAGAAGGGAAGGAAATATATATATGTTGGACTTTGAGATGCAGGAAGTAGGCTGCTGTTTAGCTACTGTGGATACAAACCCAGATCTTTGGCATAGAAGGCTAGGACATGCTCATATGGACTTACTCAGCAAGCTGTCTACAAAGAAGCTAGTTAGAGGACTACCCAAATTGAAGTATGTCAAGACGGAAACCTGTCCGGCTTGTCAATTAGGCAAACAAATCAGGACTCCACATAAGTCAAAGACAATGGTATCATCTTCTAAACCTTTAGAGCTTCTCCATTTGGATTTATTTGGTCCCGAAGCATATAAAAGCATTGGAGGTAAACAATATGCATTTGTTATTGTTGATGATTATTCTAGATATACATGGGTATTGTTTCTTCGTACTAAAGATTGTGCTTTTATTGAATTTGAGAAGCTAATCACTTTACTTGAGAACAAGTTGAATACAAGACTTATAGGTATAAGAAGTGATAGAGGAGGTGAATTCATCTCAAAAGGTTTCATTGATTATTGTGAAGAAAGAGGTATTTCACATGAATTCTCTGCTCCAAGAACCCCACAGCAAAACGGAGTTGTGGAGAGAAAGAACAGATCTTTGCAAGAAACTGCGAGGACTTTGCTGCAAGAGAGCAAGCTGCCAAGGAGTTTCTGGGCAGAAGCAGTCAACACAGCAAGCTATGTTCTGAACAGAGTGCTTATCAGGCCTATTCTCAATAAAACTCCCTATGAATTGCTGAGGAATAAGAAGCCAAACATTGGATATTTCAAAGTTTTTGGCTCCAGGTGCTTTGTACTCAAAACTATTGATAGAGATGGTAAATTCGATGCTAAATCTTATGAAGCAATATTTTTGGGTTATTCTTTAACAAGTCGTGCTTATAGAGTGTATAATACATCTAAACGTATTGTTGAAGAGTCTATAGATGTTTCATTTCAAGAGTCTAATGTTGATCTGTCAAGAGATGAGGAAGATATTGCAGGTGCAGGTGATGACAGCCAGCTGCCAGTGACAAATACTATATCGCATCAAGCTGCCAACCAGCCTGAGACAACTACAACAGCTGAAAAGCAAACTGAAACCTCTTCTCCAGTAGATGAAACTATTGCTAAGTTGTCAAAGCTCACCTTGGAAGGTCCAAGAGGTCAAAGATCACAAGAAAAGATGCCTATATATGAAGGTGGTGAAGTTTCTCCTCCATCCAAGCGAATTCGAGTACATGAGGAAGTCATAGCTCAACATTCTTTGCCAAAGTCAACAAGAACAGTGAAGAACCATCCTCCAGAGTTGATCATTGGTGATAAATCAGAAGGAATCAAGACAAGGAAGGGTCAAGCCAACTTTTGTGCATTTGCAGCCTTTCTAGCTCAAGAGGAACCAAAGAATGTTAAAGAAGCACTTCAAGATGAGAATTGGATCATGGCAATGCAAGAAGAACTCAATCAATTTGAAAGATATGATGTTTGGGAACTTGTGGAGCCACCTAAAGATGCTTCAATCATTGGTACTAAATGGGTCTTCAAGAACAAAGTTGATGAATTTGGTACGGTTACTCGAAACAAAGCAAGACTAGTTGCACAAGGATACAATCAACAAAAGGAATAGATTTTGAGGAAACTTATGCTCCGGTTGCAAGGCTTGAATCAATACGGATGCTACTTTCATTTGCGTGCTTCAAGAAGATCAAGCTACATCAAATGGACGTGAAAAGTGCATTTCTTAATGGATTCTTAAAGGAAGAAGTTTATGTCAAGCAACCCCCTGGTTTTGAGAATGAACAATTTCCAAATCATGTTTTCAAGTTGAAGAAGGCATTATATGGATTGCGGCAAGCTCCTAGATCATGGTACGAAAGGTTAAGTAAGTTTTTGATCAAAAATGGATTCATTCGAGGTAAAATTGATCCCACATTATTTACTAAACATAATGGTACTGATATTTTAGTTGTACAAATATATGTGGATGATATTATTTTTGGATCTACTAATGATGCTATGTGTAAGTGGTTTTCTAAGTGTATGCATAGTGAATTTGACATGAGCATGATGGGAGAACTTAATTACTTTTTGGGACTTCAAATTAAGCAAACTCCAGAAGGTATTTATGTGCATCAATCCAAGTATATCAAGAATCTACTCAAAAGATTTGGATTTGAAAATATCAAGCCGAAGTCAACACCAATGACTCCTGCCAGCAAGCTGACAGCAGATGAACAAGGTATAGATGTTGATGTTCGCAAGTATAGAGGGAAATTGGCATGTGCAATGTCTAGACAGCAAGCTGCTTACAGTTGTCTGGTAATATTAGCTAACTTAGCATGATAATCTATGCGTATTTGAATTTTCTATTATTGATAATATGTGAATAACCTTTTTGATGAATAAGGGGGAGAAAATTCAGGATCATAGCATGTGTGATTTAGGGGGAGTTTTTAGTTACTCTTTGGGTCACGTGATTTTAATGTGAATTTATGCTAATGCTAAATTTTAATGCGATGCCATGAAAATATGCTTAGCTGCTTGGATAGAATGCTAATGCTAATCTTTTTGCAGAGGAAGCATAATTTTAGGGGGAGTATTTTGCTCCTGAATATTGGTGTGTAATCATCAAAAAGGGGGAGATTGAAACCCTGGTATTTTGATGATAACACTATAGCAGTAAGCTGGGTTAAGTATGTTGTACTAACATGGTTTTGCAGGAGATAAAAACTTTGTATTTTCTAACAAAACATGTTGTAGCAGCTAGCTGGCAGACTAATTTTCTATGCAGGCAGGAAGCTGGCAGACTAAATTTTGTATGCAGGCAGCAAGCTGGCGACACTTCCAGCAGATAGAGTTTCAGTCCTATTTTATAGGAAATCTTCTAGGAACTGATTTGTAAGGACTCTATCAGTTATATAAGTCATGGATATATATATGGGCTCAAATAATTTCGAATTTATTTTTATATATATATAATTCCTATATTATAGGAAGTTGTTTATAAACGTTTTATCTTTTAACAACTTCTATTTTATTGGGCTTTACAAACCAGTTGAACATATTTTCTAAACGTTCTTATTCTCTCTATTCTTCTGGTTTCTAAACGTTATGATTCATGAACGTTGGGCTTGAATTAATCAAGGAACAAAAACGTGAGACTTGGTAGTCAAGACCGTTGGTTGTTAGATTAATTCAAAATCATTTGTTCATTATATAAATACTTGTGTGGTTTTCATTCTCAGTTGTTGGACAACGTTTTAAAGAAAACACAAGTACTATCAAAGGCTGATTTGCAAAATCTTTACATACTTGAGCTCTTATATATTATACGATATATATTTTTGATTGAGTAAATTGCATAATTGTGGCCGTACTTTACACCGATTTTCAAAAAAGTGGCTCAACTTTCAAATTCTCATTTTAATGGCCAGAGTTTGATTCCGCCTTTTATAAAAGTGGCTCCCGTTAACTCCTCACTAACAGGGTTAACAAATCAGGGGTAAAATCGGTTTTTTTTAATCATAGTCATAATATAAGGCACATATACACATTCACATACAACACCACACTATGTCAGTAATTCTTGCGATCCATCTAATCACTTTATTTTATTTATATAGCAATACTTGCAATCCATGTCTGTGAGGCTTGAAGAGTGGCGAGTCAAAGAGAGAGATCTGAGGAGTGGATGAGACATCGACAATTGCCTCCTGTGCTTCAAGACCGTGTTCGTCGGTTTGTTCAATATAGATGGGTTGCTACTAGAGGAGTTAATGAAGAAGCTATCCTAAAATCCTTGCCACTTGACCTTCGGCGTGATATCCAACGACATCTATGTCTCAAACTTGTCCAACGTGTATGTACTTCTTGTTAATCTGTTGTATTAATCTTATAATTAAGTTGACATGATTCAGGTAAGGTATTAGGCTTGCAAGATAGCTATGGGTTTCGGTTCTTCACCGAAAGACCTTGCTTCACCGTGCAAACCAGCGGATCCATCCTTCATATACACAAACTTTAACTTATAATAACTGAGAGTGTATATTAATTAGCATATGATTATTGATTTTATATGAGAACTCATCACCTCTTATTCGTTTAATATCGTACAGGTTCCTTTTTTCTCACAAATGGATGTCCAGCTTCTAGATGCCATATGTGAAAGACTAGTCTCATCCTTGAGTACCCAAGACAGTTGCATTTTTCAAGAAGGTGATCCAGTAAATGAAATGTTGTTTATTATCAGGGGACAACTAGAGAGCTCCACAACTAATGGTGGAAGGTCAGGATTCTTCAATTCGATCACCCTTAAACCTGGCGATTTCTGTGGGGAAGAATTACTGACATGGGCCTTACTGCCCAACTCAAGTGCTAACCTCCCGTCCTCAACTCGTACAGTCCAAACCCTCACTGAATTTAGTAATCGCATTCAACGAAAACACCCGGAATCTATTCGAGTCCAATCAGTATCATCAGATTGAAATAGTGAACATGTTTTTGAAGTTGTGTTGTATAAGTAACCTGGATTACAAGCACATAGTGTGGTGTTGTATGTGAATGTGTATATGTGCCTTATATTATGACTATGATTAAAAAAAACCGATTTTACCCCTATTCTGTTAACCCTGTTAGTGGGTAGTTAACGGGAGCCACTTTTATAAAAAGCGGAATCAAACTCTGGCCATTAAAATGAGAATTTGAAAGTTGAGCCACTTTTTTGAAAATCGGTGTAAAGTACGGCCACAATTATGCAATTTACTCTTTTTGATTAGAGTTCATAGTTTCGGTTGTAATTCATTATATCTTTGTATTGTTCAACTTGTAAGTTGGTAGTTGCTGGTTTTGTGAGCTTGGGAAACAAGGGTTCAAGGAACTTGATAGCTAGAGGAGTTTATACTTGGATTAGTATAGTACTTAGAGAGCTGCGTTCAAGGAACAAGGTGTTTCAGCAAGCTGCAAACAGTAACAGGGAGATCAGGGAGATATATTATTGTATTGTGTAATTGTAATTCACTTTGATCAATAATATATTCCTTTGCCGTGTTGGTAAAGGACCAGGACGTAGACCTATAGGAGATAGGGGTCGAACCTGGCTAAAATTGCTGTGTGTTCTTTATTTTCTGCACATTTTCTATACTGCTGTGAACAACGTAGCTAGCTGCCACTTTATATTCTGTGAACTCAGTAAGCTGCCAGACAGCAAAACAGACTGATTTTTGCTTTTTCAGTCACATAACTTGGTAATATTTAAAATCGGTCATTGTTAGTCATAACACCTATTCACCCCTCCCCTCTAGGTGTTGATTCTCAGTTACTTCAGAAAAGAGGAATAACCAGAAAAGAAAGCATCGAACAAAAAGTGTTCCCTTACAATTGGAGGGATTCAGCCCTGAAGAATGAAAGAGTTTAAATTTAAATAACACATTTTCAACAGGCCTCAAAATTTGAAATAGATATCACAACAACCTCTGATGTAATTGCAAACATGATTGATCAAAAGTATCAAATACAACGTCAAAAGGTGGTATATATTTACCAACACAAGTTTCGCTTAAAGGAATGTCGAATATTTCATTAGGGTGGAAAGGTTTTACCAAGGTCTCCACATGTGCCCCCTCTGTCGACTCCTTCGATAGCTCGTTATTCGATTATAAGCCCTTCTTTTCTACGTCGCAAAGTTATCAATATCGTACGTTGTCGTCGACTCGTAATAGTCCTAGAAGATTCCGCCGTAGACATCTGCAATTGTAAGAAGTTCTATCCATCTTAGCATAATCATCTTAATCGAATACTCCTATCTTAACTCACTCATTGGTACTATATCCAATAGTCCAATACGAACTCTAAATGAGCTCTGACGTTCCTTATATAACTATATACACCCCTACGCACTCTCGTTTCTAGTCTTACTATAACCCTGCTCTGATACCAACCTGTAACGCCCCAAATCCGGGGTCAAAGGATTTGGTCGTCACTCTACATCCTCAAATAAAACAACATGTTCAATATTAAACCAATACAATAATAACATTTGCGACCCCAACTCTACCAAGAAACTTTAAAGGTTATAGTGCTAGAAACAATAATCCAAAATTCCATTACACAAATTTTTCGTCTTTACAACCATTCTCTTTACATAAATCCTATAACACTAGTATAACTTCGACAAGAAGCATACCAGGCAAATCTAAACTGATACAACATAGTACTTAATAAAAGTCACTTTATACAATAACATTAGACTAGTTCTAACTACTCTGCATCATAACGTCTTTACACTAACATCTTCTTCCTTCTCTGCCCAGCTACGCGGATAACTCCCGCCAATATGCCTTCTTACTGAAAGGCTAAAAATATAAAGAAAGCAAGTATGAGCGAAAGAATTGCTCAGCAGGTGCATTATCAAGTATAATAGGAAAAGTTTCCAAAATTAGCTTTTGGTTTAACATTTGTAATCTCTTAAAACTTTTTAAATCAAGTTTGGTAATTCGCCATAATTTCTCATTCAGCTTTTAGTAACTGAATAGTTTTAAAACACAAAGGAATTTATATATGTCGCCACGGTTACCCGAACCAAAATATCTACAATAGGATGTAGAAAATATGAAATAAATATGAACTCATACGTCTTCAAAACCATAGTTTATACCAAAATACTATTTTTAAAGATAACAGCTCCATTCACAACATCTTCTGAAACCAACAATAAAGAAGAGTAGAATAATAAAGGAGTAAGAATGAGCCAACGCGCTCGGCCATGGAAGAAAGAACGTACTTCACGACTTCAATATATTCACAACATCTTCTGAAACCGACAATAAAGGTAACAGATATAATTTCTGATAAGAATAGAATATGTTCTGATAATTCCGACAATAATCAAATGCCATAAGGAAATGGATGCTAGACAATTCGAGTTCAATATTTGAATTAGAATTGGACTTTGATTTTATTTTTAAAAACACAAGGTTAGGCTGCTGATCAGTCACGCACTAACCCCGGACAATGCACACAGCAAAGTCCTACATCTAGAATCCTTGGCCATCTTAGCCTTAACTTCTTCCGACCATAAATCTGGTCTCTTTAAAACCATTCCAATTCTATATCCTATACGCCAGGTGTCGGTACAATCGACAATCTTGATACAACAATCGCTGGAAAACTCACGTTCCAGGAAACAACTCAACTATGAAGAATCAATAAAGAATAACAATACAATCTAGTATCGACGAGATCGACACAACAGTGGGATGTGCACATGAAAAGTGACAATACAATAAACATCGACGAGATCGATGCAACAATAGGGGTGATAATGGAGAATAAACAATAACATGCTCAACAAAGTTAAGTCTGATATGAAACAAGCATTATGAGTTCGAATCAGAGACTGTATCAGATAATCGCATCAACAAGAAATGATAATGTTACTTGCATAGGGGCAAGATGGAAAAAAAGGAATACTTGTAGAACAAGTACCACAACTTCAGAATTTAAAATAACATTTTTACCCTCATCGGGTTCACAAGTTCCCACTCATCTAGGTTTGGTAGCATTCCAACCTTATATTTTTAAATCAAGATTTTCGAAAGAAGGTATTTACATATGTCCCACAATTATCTTTTAAATCGTTTCAACATAATAAATATACTTTTCCCAATTAATATGGAAATATAAATCTGACCTCAAAAGGTATGAAAGAATACTCGTCAATTTACGAGATTAAATAAAACACTTGCAATTCAATGCAAAAGAATCATCATTTAAAATTTAGTGAAGAGTATGCCAATTGCATAATAATAATTCAAATAGAATATCACTCAAATAATAAGCAAGGGTATAAACACTTGCCTCTGGTCCTTAGCTATTTCGTAAGGCTGAGATAATATGATTCCCTCCTTATTCTGCCTTATAGCACGATTCTCTATTTCCGTCCTTCTTTGATTTAACGCTCTTGTGAATACCACAAATCTGATCCTACCGTTTTGAATCCACGCGTCGATATCTCCGTTGGAAGAAATACTTGAAAATGTCCCATACGAGTGTTGACGTTCCCTTGGTGTTAAATCGCCTCACCAAACCCAATCAGTCGTAAACAATACCTTATCCTTCTCTGACATCTTTCATTTAACATACTTCGATAATCTGACTCGTTTCGTCCAATAGCCTCTGTTGCATAGATAACCATATTTTATTTGATAGAATAATCATGATCAATTAAATAAATACCCCACGTATCACGCTCGTCGAAAATCTCTATACCATAAAAGTCAACATCTAAGTCAACGGTCTCGTAAATCTCATTTTCTAACAATACTGACAAATTTCTATTCTAACTACCCCTCGTGATAATATTATACACGATTAAAATATTTAAACAAGTCACAAAACAATTATTCGCATGTATAACTCAACAACCAGATAATTCACATATTTCACGTAACACACACATTGTCACTTAATTGTGATAAATAAATCACATAAGTCTTGTAACGTCCAAGAAATGATTTTAGAAAAATATTCGACTCTCGTTTCAAAGGAATTAATCCTCGAAATATTTTTAGATCAAATAATCGGATCATTTATCCAAATATAAAGATTTAAAAAAAACAATTTAATCAATTAATATAAATTAATTGACTAATTTTCAAACACTTAAACAAATTTGTATGAATAAAACCAAACCAAGAAAATAATCAAATCTAATTTAAATTAATTAGATTTAATTAATAATTATTTAATAGAATTAACTGATTATTAAAATTAATCAATTAATTAAATTAATTAATTGTTAATCAAAAATAATTAAAGTAATTAAATTTAATCAATTTTCGAATTTAAATAAATATTTATAGATTTATAAAATTTTCTGAATAATCAAATGGATTTTTAAATCAAAAATATGATTTTTAGAATTTTTAAAATAATTTTTGATTTATTTTAAAAAAAAAATCACAGAAACACTTTTTTGAAAATAGATTAGGGTTTTCAAGATCAAATGCGGGTCGGGTATGGAAATAAAACGGGTCGCCAAGAACATGGGTGGGTCGCCAAGAACACCACCGGAATCCGGTGGTGGTTCCGGCCACCCCACCCGTTTCTGGCGACCACAACATCTCTAAATGCCGCTTTCTTACAGGTACAAACATGGGAATGTATTAAACACGCCAAAACTTCACTAAATCAACTCAATACTTCACTGAACCGTTCAAAATCAACGGAACAAGAAAAGTCCGGCGGCGGCGACCGTTTTCCGGGCCGCCATCTTCTCCCACCAACATCAAAACCATCAACATGAATCAATTCCAAATCCTCCGATCTATTCATTCATGTAAACATCAATAAGAACAATTAGTCGAACTACAATTCCGGCCAAAGCTTTCAAATTCCGGCGACCCTCCCCAATAATCGATTAACTCGATTTTTAACTCAAAACTCGAAATAAAAATCATAATCATGCTCAGCATATCACGTATAGTCTAATCACAAACATCAAGTAACAAGAACAATGAAGATTGGAGATTCCCCCAATTTAAATTAGAAATTCGAATTAATTAAAATAATTAAAAATAAGAAAAACTCAGAAATCATACCCACACGAATTTTGATGATGGATTCAAGTAGTGGATGTTGAGAGATTCGATTCGACTACTAGAGCGTCGAAATCGGATTCCGACAACGCCTTCAAAAGTTGGTTTGATTCTCAAGAACACGAAGAACACGGTGAACACGGTTCAGAGATTTTATATATTTAACGATATTTTAACTTGATTATACGCAAAATAATGTACGATACGCCTTTTTATATTTAACGGAAAATAATACCACAAACGACATTTTTGGATCGATACTGATCCGATGGATTGTTTTAATACAATTAAATAGAATACCCGCTTTACGAGACGATAATTATCCAGAATATATGGATAACTACAAGAATCGTTTAATAATAGATATACGAACCAAAATACCTCTATTACGAATGTTTATGAATATTTCCCACTTTAACGATAAAATATTGGTACGAACGATATACCAATTCCCCGAATAATTAGGGTACGGAATAATTTTTCTTTTCGATAATTAAAATAAAATGAAATAGAATGACATCCTTTTAAAATAATTTCTAATTACCACAAATATTCACATAACATCTCAACATCACATCTTTGACCATTTAACGAATAACTCAACGCATTTAAACAGATAAAACATTTAATAAATTTGGATATGAAAATAAAATTTCATTTCACATCAAATATAAACACGTAATTTTTCCGGATCTTACAATGACTACTCGAAACTTTAATATATACTATCTTAAAACCCGTGCGATGCACGGATTGTTAATTGTTATTTTTTATTATTATTATTTTAATTGTATTTGTTAAAAAATAAGTAGACATGTTAAAATAGCTAAACACTTTTAATTAATTAAAAATATTTAAACAGATTTTAAAATAAATAAGTAAGAGTTTGCTCGTTATATTTTTGAAAAAGGAGTAGTTTTAGTATAGAAAAATAAAAAATGTAACATATATTTATTTTAAAAAGGTAAATGCCCCTAATATTTTTGGAAAATGAGGTTTTAAAATTTCATAATTTAACTTATTTAAATACGTTTTAAAATAAATAAGTAAACAGTTTGTCCGTGATATTTTTAGAAAAAGAATGGATTTTAGTGAGAAAAAATAGAAAAAGTAAATTAAAAAGGACAATTTTCCGTGATATATTTACAAAATGAGGGATTTTGTTAGAAAAAATCTATAATGTGTTTTAGCTGAAAAAGTAATTGGTTATAAATAGATATTTGATTATTTATATTTTAATATTTTTAGTAATTGCATTTGTTAAGAAAAATAAGTAGACATGTTAAAATAGGTAAACTTTAAAAAAAAAATTATAATATTAGGTTTAAAAATAAATAACTAAAGGTTTGTCCATGATATTTTTGGAAAATGAGGGGGTTTAGTAAGAAAAAATATAAAAACTAATATGTTTTAGTTAAAAAGGTAATTGCTCGTGATATATTTGAAAAAGTAGAGAATTTGTAAGAAAAAATAAAAAAAACAATGTATTTTAGGTGAAAAAGGTAATTGGTTATAAATAAGTAATATTATTATTTAATAATATATTTCTATAAATAAGTAAGGTTAATTAAGTAAAAACACGAATTTAAGAAAGGGTAATGAAGTAAAATCACAACATACCATACCGACCGACCAAACTTTTAATGTTTCGTCTTTTATATAATAGTATTGATATATATATTAAATTTTAATATGTTGTTTATATATTTAAATTTTTAATTCATATATTTTAAGTTAAAAATATTTGATTAAATATGTTGTTGATGAGTATCAAACCTTGATACTTGCTAAATATCTCTTACTTTTATTATATACGTATAATATGATATAATAGGATATATAATTTTGTAGTTGACCTATGGTAGTACGCTCTTATTATCTCTCTTAATCTTATTATATATAAAGATATAATATAATAAGTTATTCCAAATTATAGTGCTACACCATAACTTTCCGATGCCAATTGCTATTCCAATACCTTAATTCGAAAAAAAAAGAGTAATCCATGGTCCCAACCAAATGCTGCATTTATCAATATAAGTCAAAAATACATTGCACCCATGATTTTAACATTTGTAAAAATGAGGAACACTGTAAAATGCATTTAGAAGATTAAATCTGAAAACTCGCCTAAAATCGTAGCTGAGGCCCCCATCTTTCAGTTCTGGGTGGGGAGTAACAAAAAAGTTAAGATTGAAGCTTCAGGCTTCTTAAGGTGGAAGTAAGCAAGGGAAGATTGTTCGGAGATAACTTCTTATAGTTTTTCTCTAGGGCAGTCGATGCTAAAGAGTGCAGCTCTGAGCCATCCTTGTCCTCCTTGTTCCGCCCTTTACTAAGCTGCATGATGGCAGATGTACACTACAACGTAATAAATACAATCATAATTCAGATGTCAACCTATGAGCAATATTTGTAAGAACTTCTCATAGAATGAAGGTTGAACAAAAACAAGCATATGCATGCATGCCCGACAAGGAGAGGGAGGAGGGGGGGATGGGGGGAGAACTCACCAAACAGATGCCCAAAAGTGCCCTGACATTTTTACCACCAGTCAAGTCTATGGTAGAGGCATAATATCGTTTAGCTGTTTGAATGTTCTCCAGTCCACCTAATGTATAAAGCACCTAATGTATACATGCATTGTAAAAAGATGACATGAGATTCAGCCCAACAATAGAAATAGCAAATCAATACTATATTGTAAGATATTGATCAGATTTTATGCCAGGAATACAAGGACGTCAGGCAAATAATGCATCTAGTTAGTTCGCAACAATGAAATAAATAAGTGCATGAGCATGGATGCAAACATGTATACAGCACCTGTTGTATACACGCATAGTAATTATGAGATGCAGGCCAACAATAGGAACCACAAAGTCAATGATTTATTGTAAGATGTTAATCAGGACTCAGGTATTAGAGCAAGTCCAGTCGGGAGCCCAAGTCCCTTGTCCATGTGGTCCCTTTTTCATGCCACCTAATAAAAAAGTGCTCCCTTTAAAAACTGGCCAACTTACTCCAATGCAAAACCAAGTCCAACTTCTAGTAGGCCACCCCTTGAACCGAATTTACAATGCAGCAACAAGGCAGCATATATAAAAAATGAATACAAAATGCAAAAGTAAATATAGTCTGCTGCAGTTGGCCAGCCCAGGAACACGGGCCTGGCCAAGTTTTTCATTCTTCTCCAACGCTCTAACTAAAGACAGGATTCCCTCTCTCCCTTCCACCTCAGCAGTTGGGCCTCGCATTGGACTTGCTCTTATGCCAGGATACAAGGGTCGTTAGGCAAATAATGCCTCTATTTAGTTCGCAACAATGAAATAAGTGTGTGCTTGAGCATGGATGCAAACATGTAACATGCTGGAAGATAATAACAGGAAATGTTTTAGAATATTAAATGATATCTCTACTGTTACATATACTGTGATATATATGACAAACTAACAGTTATTAGATTATTATTATAAAAAAAAAGATAAGTAATTTCTCCAGTTCCAGAGATTTACTATGATTGAAAGTGTTCCTATTGTGGTGGAAACATACTGAGAATAAGTAAATGATACAAAGGGAAGTACTGCAATATTAAGTATTAACAATTGACACACACACCATAAGGTCTATTAACTGTCAACGTTGGTCCTGTGTCCAGACATTATGTAGCCTGCTTAAATAAGTCTTATATATCCTACAGATTAGACAAGGAGCAACAGCTTCTGGGTGCTGTCTGTAATTCATCAACTGTAAATCCATATCTAGATTCTGAGAAAAGAAATTCATTTAGCTCCTAAGCATTTATATGCCTCCTGGGGGTAATATGTAGCACTTGACCAAGGAGTTTGCTAATCACATTCAGAAACATATCGCCTATTAATGTATGAAGCAAATGTTGTTCACAATTTTCCAACAACCCACCACTAGTATTAGCTATTCGCTTCATCACAGGGACTCTGATGACCCTTGCAAAAATTATGATAGGAAAACGAAAAACTAAAAAATGGCAGAGGAAAGTGACATACATCAGCATATGCTAGGTGGAAGAGAGGAACCATTGGTTGAGATAATATAAGTTCCTCGTAACAAAAAGCTGCTTGCTTGTACCTAAATAAGTTGAGAAGAAAAAGATTTCAGGACAAATAGCATGTTCAAATATGGGCATAATTTCTTTAAAAAGAAATGGAAACAAACAGTTTTGTCTGCCAAATACTATCTCACCCTCCTTTTCCCAAGAAAAGTAAAATTTACTTACATTTGCAAGGAGACGTATATCTCAGCAAGTTCTCTCCATGCATCAGGATCTGCCATGAATCTGGAGAAGACCAATAATTTATCTAAATCAGTTGTCAGGGATATCAAAATCTGTTCATATTTTGAGTTTACAAAAGCATACAGGTAAAAAGTAGAAACTCTTGGGATGTTTCTTACACTTCAATATACTGATTGAGCCTTTCAATGGCCAACGATATATTTCCTTGAGCCTTTGCCATGGCTGCTCTTCTCTTCAGAATTACCTAAATGCCAGAGATAAAAAAACAAATTCAACGGCACATCTTTTGAGAAATTTTCTTTCTGTAGAACATCAGGGGATTTAGAAAATAAAACAACGAAAATTGTATACTGGCCACAACTGATCACTCTTTTCTACAGCGCAGAATCATTTTTCTTTGTACATGAGAGAATTAGGTTTGACCAGAAAATTATCAAGATTGACTAGTAACTAATGAAGGAGCTAACCTGATCCAAGGGATTTTCTTCTAAAAGGTTTGAGTATGCTTTATCTGCTTCTGCCCAAGAACCCTTTGCTTCTAACAACATTGCTTCTAGCCTACCTGCAAGTTATACAACAGTTATACCACAATGATATCCTGAGTTGCTGAAACTTAAGCTAGTAACATTTCAATTTCCAAGTAAAGGCCTACTACAATATATCTTTTTACACGTGCAACGTCATAAACTTAAAAATATAATTACTACATTTGTTTATAATTGTGATACAATGACACAGATGGCTCCCTTGAGCATACTAATAACTTTCAGAGTTTAGTTCCTAGGAATTAATATTCAATGTTTTGTTTCATGGAAGCAATGTTAGAGTTTCATATGACTTTGAATCACATAACTTAAACCTAGTAGCCGACATACTTGTTTACGAATCTTCTAAATGTTAACTTAAACAGAACCCTTAGCATTTAACATCCCTGCGGTGAAGATACTAACAAGATAGAGGATTAGATAAACAAAGAGCAAAGATGTTCAATCACAGTTTACCAGAAAAAATTTAAATTTTTAGGGAATCGCTTGATGCTTGCAATGAGGATACCTATGTATAAATTAATTATATTTTATTGAGTCATTACTTATTAATTTTCAGACTAGGATTGATTAACTAGAGAGAAATAAGTAAAATTTAAGATCATACAAAACCATGAAAACATGAAACAATTAAAGGAGACTATGAGACAGAGGACCCACATGCACCAATTGCTAAAATTCATGTTTTGTAAAAATGTGGTTGATCCCAGGAAGGAATTTGGAAAGTGTAAATACTATACCATAGTTAGAAAAAAGTCAAAATGACAAGGGAGATCCTCAATATTTGAGGGAAAGCTAAGGTGCCCCAACACAAAAATATTTGCCTCCGTCTAGATTCTTATACACAAAATTATGAGTGCATTTGAACCAATGTTACAAGGTTAACAGAAGGTCCTATGGATGGGGTTCGATTCAATATTCAAATACTAAACTTCGCGTACATAAATATACAAAACATTTTGTGCGAATGGAAAGCAAGATTGAATTCATCAAAGTTTTCGTATCACATTCCAAAGTACAAGCTTAAAACTGAAGAAATATTGAAACTTACGAGGAGATATAAAGAAAGATCTAAATGAAGTTATGCAAAAAATCTAAAAAAACTCACCAACCCTCTTGCTTCCAGGGAACTTCTTTTGTAAAACCTTTATGCAGTCCTGCAAATCACAAACAATTTTTTTTTATTAAGAAACGTCACCAATACGAACAAGGAGATCTACTCAATAACTACATAGTAGTAAAGTTCGTTTATGCTTGATGTCAATTCTTTGACCAAAAAAACAAAAGGAATAAAGACACCAAGGCCACGAGCCCGTACATATTAAGTGATGATTTCCATGGGTTTTTACTTTTTAGTGTTTTTCTGTATATTTTTGGTATTTTCTGTTATATAAGTGCAGAAAGAGAGATATAGACAGCGAAGTAGAAAGAATTAGCAGAGATCAGAGAGAGATTATGAGAGAAACAGAGAGATTTAGTGCAAAAAGAGTGAGAAACAGAGTTAAGAGAGAGATTTGAGTAAGAAACCCCAGAGAGAGAAAGCAGTTATAGAGATTGATGGAAAATGATTTGCTTTTCAAATATAACATAATAAGAAAATACAGGACACTAACAAGTATTATAGACCTTGAAAAATATGTAACCAACTCCACCGAAAAGACAGAACTACCCTTCCTAGTACAATTACTAACACTGCAATACTATCACAGTAAGACACTAATCATACTATTACTAACACAGTAAGTAGTAATCCAATACTAATCCTGACAACGGAAGAGTCTTACCTTTGCAACATCAATACACTGACAGTCCATAGCTGCAGTCGCCACCTGTTCATAGAGAGTCCACTCTGTACAACATAGAATCAATTATTAATCATTAATCATATAGATTACTCGTCGACTAAAGAAACACTTAGGCGGGTGATAAAATGCAGCTTCAAGGATAACACTTCTGCATCTATGCGTAATTATTTTGAAATACATTCAGGTTCATATAATAATAACAATAATAATACTTTTTTCCTCATAGACATAGTATTACATTATTAAAACAGTTGAAGCTTGTTCACCACAATGAATGATGTCTCTTTAGTTCCTCAAGCAAATGAAGATAATTATAATTCACATGTAAATGAAACTTGTAGTTGTAAATTGTTTATGTAGTGCGAACTAAAAAAACACCATCTTTACTAAGTTTTCTATAGTTCAAGCCTCATATGAAGGGACAAAAATTTGCCCAATTAATCGCGCGCTCACACAAGAAATAGACCATAAACAGTAAAATTTCGAATACAATCCAATATACACAAGATATCTATCCTAGAAAGCTAAATTCCGTATACAGTCCAATACACATACAAGGACCTAAAACAACACAATGTTGAAGAAAGATCAATTCACGTAGACCCTACACAGAAAGATTCATAAGCCGAAACAATTGAACTTGACAATTTTCAAAACTGATCCAATTTCACAACACACAAGACAGAGACCCTAAAACAGCAAGATTAAAAACCAAAATAAGTAGACTCAAAACTATTTGAGCTTGGTTACTCAATTTCACCACACAGACACGCAAACACACAAGAAACAGATCCTAAACATCAAGATTCTCAATTTTACAAACATACGAAAATAGACCTTAATCTGGACTGAAAAACCAACTCAGTTGAATCCAAAATTTGCAAGCTTGATCACACACACACAATCAAGACTTAGACAAATTTCAGCAAATCATCAAAAACCCAAATCCATAAAATCAATAAAAACAAAAAAGAGGGTAGGTACCATCAGGTCCAAGAGCAGATCTTTTGGAGGGGTGATTCAAAATTGACAAACCATGCTTAAGAACCTTATTGGGTCTCCTTAATTTCAGTTTCCTAACAAGACTAAGGTATTCCCATGCCCCGCCGCCTCCATTATCAACCTCATTCTCCAACTCATTCACTTCTTCTTCCTCTGTTTTACTCACCATCCCCTTCCAAATCTACCAGTACACAGATATTGCTACTTACTTGGATCTCATGTCAACAAAAACGTTAACAACAAGAGCACTAGTACAATTATTAGTCTTTGACTAATAAACCCCACATTTTATTGTCTTTTTTTAAGGCTAAATTTTTTCATGAATATCCTTTATTATAATTTATAATTTATTACTAAATATCATTTTTAACGTATTTTTTAAACTATTCTTTTGTTTTTGTTCACATTAAGGGGTGTTATTGTATCAAGAAATTTAAAGATTTTTAATAATTTTAAAAGTCATGAGATATTTAATTTAATATTTATAAAGTCTTTAAAAATATGATGTTATTCAATTAAAACTTTTAAAAAGTCTTTAAAAATAGAGCCGTATTGAATTTAGACATACATAGACTTTTTACAACTATTGTTATTCAAAAAGTCAGCTATTTTTAATGAGAATGATTTTTAACAAAAATAATAGCTATATCACTTGAGAAAAAAATCAAGTGCTTTTTAATAAGATTTGACATAATTTTTAATAACTCTATAAAATAGCTATATCACTTGTAAGAAAAGTCATGTATTTTTTAATAAGATTTGACATAATATTTAACAACTCTATAAAAAATCATCTGAATTACTGTAACTGTGTAGAACTTCTGGAAATATGTAAAATTCTTGAAACTGTATTTTAAAGTGATATTCAACTTTTAAGTTAAAATATATTCATATTTTTTGGCAAAAAAGATATTCACATTTTAATAATATTCAAGAAGCAAACATGGTAAAAATAAAAATTCATTTTTTATTATGAAGACGAATGGTAATTCTTTTTTATAATACATGAGTCAATTGATTAGAAATTATAAAATATTTTACAATCAATCAAATTTATTCTTAAATTTTATACCGATCATGTAATATTAATATTTTTTATTACTAGCTTATAGTCTGTGCGATGCACGGTTACTTAAATTTTACTTATAATTATTCTGTTTATAATTATATTTTTATTATCCATGCAACACACGATTGTTTTTTAAATATTTATAATTATATTTATTTATGAATATTTTAACATTTAAAAGTTATTAGTTTACATGATTAAATTATTGTTAAAAAAGATTTCGTCAAAAAAATTATAGTTAAAAATTTGATATTTATTATATTTTACACGCTAAACTATTCTAAAACTAAAAAGAGAATAAAGTGATGAAATTTAATGTTGAGAATTCTATTCGATTTAGGAAATCTATCTATATGTAGTTTAGATTATTAGAATACCCTTTATTAACCAAATACAGTTTTTAATGTTAAATCTGTAATATCCCAAATTTTTGTAATAATTAAAACCTTGATGAATAGTGAATTTCCACTGATGAATAGTAAATTTGCTGACGAAAAGTTTTTCAGCCCACACTATGTAGACGACATGGAATGAATGTTTCGAAGTGATATTATTGATGTATAGGATGAATAAAAGAATGTAAACGCGATCAGAATCAGAAGATTCCCCTCCGAGTTTTAAATCACTATTCACTGGACAGTTAAGGATGAATTGATTTGATCGTTTTAAGAAAGTATGTGGAGGGAGAAATCCATAATCATATCTTAAACCAAGGAGAGAAATCTAAGATTATATATTAGACAAAGGTAATGGAAGGATAAAGGAAGTACCCTAGCTTTGGTACAGAGAAACGTCTTTAAAACCACTTGAAACTATCGCGAAACAAAAGCGTAATAAATTTTGGATTAACCCCTAACCAAAGGAGGAGTATTATATGAGTTCATCAAGTACAATATATAAGAGGATTGAGGATGCAAAGGGTGACATAAGCATGATGCAAGGAAATGACATAAGCATGACAAAGTGATGACAAGGTGATGAATCACCACCTTGTCACCACATTCACCACCACCACAAGTTCAAATTTAGCCTTGTCATTGATGACAAGCCTTGTTATTAGCCACACAATTTAATTACAAAGTGTTAAAGGTTAATTAGACAAAAGAAAAGAAAGAAAAATCAAACAAAACAAATCAAAAAGAGATGCATCCAAGATGAACACACCATTCGGCTATTTTCTTCAACCAAGGGCTTAAATATTTTGCTCCAACTTCCACTCAACCATAATTCTTGATCTTGGGCTCTAAATCACCCCCTTCCAATATCCAAGGTAGATCTCTAATCTTAGCCTCATCAATGTATGATAGCTTGGTCAAAAATGGATGCAAAGATGATGATGAATAGTGATGTCAATAGTAACCTCATAGAATCTTGTTTTGTTTTGGTGATTTTAGGTTTGATTAACATAGTTAAGGAGCAAGGAAGGATATATCACCCATATATAACCTTTGTTAAGATCCAAGGAAGGTATAAACTTCTTTCTTTTTAAGATTTTTGCTTGATCTAGTAAGTTAGAAGTGTTTGATTGAAACTATGTTAGAATATAGCATGTATGCATGATTTTAAGCATGTTTGATGGTTGATTTGTGGATGAACTTGTGAATTAGAGTGTGACCTTGTTTGGACAGAAAAATGGTAATATAAGCTTGAGTTTGATTGGTGGTTGGTTGATGGTTGATTGTAGATTGGATTGAGTGTTTAAAAACACGGGAAGTACGCATAAGCGCCGTTACCATGTCGGATTTTTCTTAGGTAGTTTAGACAGAAACTATGATTGCAAAACAGGGCATAAACTTGAGGTTTCTGACCATGAGCATGTAGGCTCTGTTTCCTAGATTATTTTAGCGAAAGAATCGTATCGTTTTGATTTACGGTTTAAGAGAAACGCCCGTTTTAGTAAAAGCGGTTTCGCATAACTAGATAGTTCATTGTATGAACTTTGAGATAGGGATCAAGCCCTTTAAAATTGGAGTTGGATTGAGATATTAAAATGGATACTAGTATGTATAATTAGGAAAGGAAACCTAGAAGGGTTCGAGTTAAAAAGATGAGTTGGTGATTTTATAAAAATACGCGAACGGAGGTTGCGCGAGTGAAATACCCTTAAGGGGATGGTTTAAAACAAGGAAATGGTAAAGTAAAAGAACTTGGGATTTGTGAATGGTTTTCACCCAAGCTCTTGACTTAGAAGTTTACGGAATGTCACGAGGTTATAGATGACCAAGAGCGAGACGTTTAATTTTCATTGGTAGAACTGTAGTGCTTGAGTTATAGCACATTAAATGGTTCAAGGGGACTGGCTGTGAATTATGTATCTTGTTATAGATCGACGCGTACACTCTCAAGCCCCCACTACCACACCACCAAGACCCCAAGGCTAGTTTTCAAACCCTATACCATATAATGATGTTGTTGTGATATATGTTGTGGTATTGCTATATATGTTGCTTTATGCTGTGAAATAACATAAAACTGTTTTTGCTTTGTAAAAAGCTGTATAAGGTATAAGGTTTATATGCTAGCTAAGTACTAGATATATACCAAGGTTAAAGATTAAAGACTCTAAGTATATAGCACTTGTACGATGGTTTTAAAACTTAGACCGGGAGTCAAATTATTATTTTGTTTTAAACTACTATCAAAAGCTGGAAGGTTCCAGGGACGGTTATATTTTAAATATTTATTAAATATTCCAATATCTATATTGTGGGATATTTAAATAATATTATAATAAATATTATTTGAATATTATTTAATTAAAGTGAATATTATTTTTGAATATTCACTTGAGTGTTTATATTGAATAATAATTCAATATTTATTAATTGATTATTATTTAATTAAGTGAATATTATTTTGAATATTCACTTAAGTAGTTACATTGAATAATAATTTAATATTTATTAATTGGGTATTTACTAAATATTCCAAAAATGATTTAAAATCATAGAACCTTATTATATGATCAAATGGTCTATTATTTACACAAAAATATAATTTTTCTGATTTTCAGAAAAGATATTACAATTAGAGATTCCCAACTATTATCTTAAGATATTTAAAGGCAATTAAATGTGAATAGTATTTTTTTTCAACTCATCGAAAACTGGGAATCTAGTTCAAGAATTCGAGGACATGGTTTGTTGGGATTTATGAGTGATAACATAGGAACAACTTAACTTTGTATATACTTAATTTTTAATTAAGTAGAACATACTGTCACAGCCAAAGTATGTTCTTGTAATCAGTATGCAATGTTAGTTTAATTGTGTAATTTGGAAGAAGTTCACTTTCTGTGTTCAAGCCTCAAAGAACGCATATTGGACGACAGCATGAATAAAGGTTACTGTCATAAGAATTGACAGTAAGATTACAAGAAGACAGAATGTTGCAAGTCAAGACAGCATATTCACTCTGACAGCAACATTGGCGGAAGACTACGCGACAGCAACTTTAGCCCTCGACAGCAAGTTTGGAAACCTCGACAGCACACTATGCGGGGAACTCCTACTGTCACCAAAAGCACATTCCTGTGACAGCAAGCTTTGTGGCAAAAGTAACTGTCTCGAGAAAGACCCTTGTTCTAAGTATCTTTCTCAGTCAAATCCCGTGATAGTTTCAATGTTCAAGAAACAGGCGTGTTGCAGTATCCCTAAGCTGCACCAAGTCTGCAAGACTACGACAGAAGCTTCAAGCACTGCAAAACAAAAGCGAATCAATTCAAGAGCAAGGTCAAGTCCTTATTTGCTGAATTTCTTAAGCTGGAAATAGAATGAATCTAGGTTACTTTTGTTATGATGTATATCTGACATATTAGCAATTTAGGAAAGTCGCATGGGTAAGACAATCTGTAAGAAGCTGCCACTTGACAATGACAGCAGCTTCACAAACCCGTGACTGATAGTGATAGGATTAGTCTTATACCTACTGTCAATTCATTCTAGACATGTAACGAAGACTAGCAAGTGCCTTGAAGAAAATCGAAGCTCAAGAATTCTCTCTTGAGGTTGTAGCAACACTTTGCAAAATAAATAAAACATTTATTTTGTGAATCCTGTCTTCTCTATTTTACTGTTTGTGAATGCATACATATTATTGATAACATTAAATCTTAGTTTTAGTTGTTGAAACTGAGATTGAATTTTATCAGTATTGCATTCATCCCCCCCCCCCCTTCTGCAATACACAAGGACCAACAACTGGTATCAGAGCATTCAGATTAACATACATATCTGAGATCCCGACGACAATGCAGAAATCAAACAGTATCAAGATCCCAGCTTTTGATAAAGAGAACTACAGCATTTGGAAAAGAAAAATCTTGTTGTTTATCAAAGCTGCGAATCCACTATACCCAGGTATACTCGAGAATGGTCCTTTCATTCCAAGGAAGGAAATTGAAGCCACAACAGTAAATGGTGAGATCATTCCTGCACATTGGGTTCCCAAAGATCCCTCGGAATTTTTGGAAACTGAGAAGGAGAAAATGGTGCTAGATGATCACTTGCAACTCATCTTGCTCGATTCTCTCACGTTGGATAAAGCCATGTGTGGAAGTGTGATAAGCTGCACATCAGCCAAGGAGATGTGGATCAGGTTAGCCTTACTCTGTGAAGGAAGTGAAGAAGTTAAGGGCAACCAAAGGCAAATACTTATATCTCAATATGAGGCATTTATGGCCAAGCCTGGTGAAGACTTAACCTCCATGTTTGAAAGGTTCAGTAAGCTCTTAACTGAACTGCAGATACATGGCAAGTACTATGACAGAAAAGAATTGAATGTCAAGTTCTTGCTTACACTGCATGATCATCTTGAACACAAGACAACAGCCATACGAGAAGGAAGAGATCTCAACAATATAACCTTTGAGACACTTTATGGCATTCTGAAATCGTATGAACTTGAACTCTTTCAAAAGAGAGCCATACAAAGTGGAACAAGGAACAAGATGGCTAATATGTCAAGTGCCCTAGTAGCACAAGTGCCAAGGATCACACAACCTAGTGAAGCACTACAAATCACTCAACCAACCCCTGTACAATCCTTGAAGATAGAAGAGGTTGTTGAAGATGATGAGAAAGTAGTACTACAGCTCAAGGATGTGGAAGATGAAGACTTCTACACTATGGAGGAACTGGAAAGCATGGACAATCCTACTATGGCTTACATGGCCAAAAAGTTCAAGAACTTTAGGTTCAAGAAGGAGAGGTCATTCAGGCCCCAAGGCCAAGCATCCAAGTTCACCAAGGGAAGCTCATCAAAGGCTGATGTGGGAAGTTCATTCAAAGGAGAATACAAGACTGGATTTGTGGATAGATCTAAATTCAAGTGTTACAACTGTGGTGAACCTGGTCATTTTGCTACTGAGTGCAAAAGACCCAAACAGGTTCAGAGATTTGAGAAAGGAACTGGTGGATACTCCAAGAAGAATCAAGGTAGAGCCTATGTGGCTGAAGGAAAGTGTTGGGATGAGTCTGATGATGAAGATGAAGAAGAATATGTCAACCTAGCTCTCATGGCTAGCACTGATGAAGTAACATCAACATCCTCAAGTCAGGTACCTTCACTTGTCTTACTTGATATGTCCATTGATGAGTATAAGAAAACCATTAAAGACTTAAGTGCTGAAATGTTCAATGTCTATACTAGCTTATCTGCTGCCAATGAGGAGATCACTAGGCTGAGTAAGCTAAATGAAACACTAAAGTCTGAAAATGAATCTCTTGTTCTCAAAACCAGTTCACTGGACTCTTTAGCTCAGGAGAATGCTAAACTTAAAAATGAATTGAAATGTGCTAAAGAGGTTGAGGAATTCCTGAGAAATGAGATTGCTGAAAATGAATTTAAAATCAAGGCTTATAAAAACTCATCAAAGATAGTTCAGGATTACAATGATAAGCATACAGAAAATCAGTCAGTTGGTATAGGTTTTTCATATGGTAGAAGACCTGGAAAGGAAACTGTGATTCAAGATTGTTCTGGAAATGCTGCTGTCAAACCCACCATTCTCAAGAAAGTTAAAACTCCCATTTTCAAAGCTGCAGAAATTGAGTTTGATGAAGAAGTCATGCTCATCAAACAAGAAATTCTTGATGAGGATGAAGGTGTTGACAGCACATTCAAGGATGGAAAGGATACTGTCACAATCCCCAAGACAGTAAACTTACCAAGCAATCAGACAGTAAGTTCAAAAGATGCTGTCACAGTTGGCAAGACAGAATCTTCCAAAGATACTGTCAAGAATGGTTCCAAGACAGTAACTTTAAAACCTTCTGTCAAGACAGTAGGAATAAAAGATACTGTCAAGGAAAGTTCGACAGCAACTTCTGAACATACTGTCAATCCAGTAACTCCCAAGTCTAAGAATAGGAATGGAAAGGTAGGAGTCAACAAAGGAAATGGATACACTAATGTTGGAGGTGTTTCTAGGAAACTATGCAATAACTGTTGTAACAGCCCCAAATCCGGGGTCAGGGATTTAGAGTAGTCACGATCCATGTACTCCTTGCCTTACCTGTATTACTCACACCATTCATAATTCACCTGCTCATGACCCCACAATATATGTCTCACACACACACACAGGTTAGAGTCTCAGAAACGACACCATACAATAACTGCGGAATAAATAATTTTTATTACAATACCCAAAATGTCTTTGAATATGTCACTGATACAATTTCTAAGTAATGTTACATTACCAACTTAGCCTTCGGATGCTCACAATCCTCTCATACCATTCATATCTATACATAAGTTGAATACCCAAAAGTTGTAGCCTGATTCGATTGGTTCGTACTACTCTCGGGATCACTGCTAGAAACTGTTTATGGAAACGCCTTGCGGGGTATGTGCCGTCCCATTAGCATCCTGCTTCGCTGCTATATAATATATATAAAACAATAGCAAGAGTGAGCGATAGCTCAGCAAGGTAATGAAAGTATGGCATAATTCTGCCTTTAACTCAACCCAGAATAAAGCGGGTATAAGACAATAATTTGTCAAAATATCTCGATACTTAAATTACATCCTTATCGGAATGTAATCCCAAAAATAATACCATTGTTGTATTTCAAATATCAATTTCATAATATTTCTGCAAACTTTTGCTATATTATGAACAAAGTTCTAGTATAAACGATGAGGTTTCAAAGTAAACCAAATATAACCTTTCCGAAAAATATCTGCTATATATGCAGAATATCAACATATAACTTAAAAGATGAAGTTATAAGGTGATTCAGTATAAACAACTCCCTTACCATAACTCATGTTATGTAAGGTATCCACAGAGTCATAACTCATAAATAAAAGATGAAGTTGCATGAATTTATTGTCACTTCATTTCCAAACACTTTTCGACCCCCTACCAACATGATTGGTTCTTCACCCCAATACATGTTGCAGGAATATCCAAATTGGATGATGAACCAATACTGGAGTTGCTACCGCGTCCGCTGTGCCTAACCTTACTATGATCAGTAGCAGGTCGCACCGCTCAAATAGTTTTCTACATGTAGATGGAAGTATCACGACGGCCTGACATTGTCTACCGCCTTACTATGACCTCCCGGCCCATTTGGGGCAATATATAAAAGTTGGATGGGCCCACGTAACTTGACCACTTACACCACTCCTAGTTCAGATGGAATCCATGACTCTGAAACGTAAAGATCGTCCTCCTTTCCCCAAGTGTAACACTTGTTGATACGACTCCACTAAGTAGTTATATCTAGGTTGGAAAGGGAGATTCTCCAATATTTCTCAAGCTATGCTTGTTAATGGATATCGATTTGTTCCATGAATTTACCCCTCGATCATTGAGGTGGTAACACAACACTAGACTGGCAGCAATTAAATTGTTCCAAGAAAATATCAGTCCCTTGACAGTTTTGAGTTGAGAGTTCAAAAAGAGTAGTAGTCTCTTAAATCAGGTTTCCCATATTTTTGATGGTTGAGCGAACATTTAAATCCTCTTAAGAGACGGATTTAAATGGAAAACATTGTTTTGGGAACCTCTTTGGATTTTTAAAAATAATCAATGATATTGATTAAATAAGTAAACATTAGATGAATATTCGAAATAATATTCCTTACGTAAATACTGATTAAATGAATATTCGAAAATACTATTCATTAAGTAAATATAGATTAAATGAATATTCAAAAGTAATATTCATTAAATAAATAACTCTTAAATGAATATTCAAAAGTAATATTCATTAAATAAATAACTCTTAAATGAATATTCAAAAGTAATATTCATTAAATAAATAACTCTTAAATGAATATTCAAAAGTAATATTCATTAAATAATAAACAATCCTCGAATGGATAATAATAATAATATTCTTAAAGTCCATAATCCTCAAATGAATATAAATAAATAATATTCATTAAATACATACTTAACCCTCGAATAAGTAAGCCTCAAATGAATATTCAGAAGTAATATTCATTAAATAATAAATCTCAAATGAATATTCAAAAGTAATATTCATTAAATAGATAATTAATCCTCGAATAACAGTTACCGGATATCTTTGTTATCATTCCGGAACAAAGCGATTTTAAGAAAACATTTTGAAAATGATATTCATCTAAGTAAACAAATTTAATTAGACGAATAAGGCTTATTTAATCCGTAAATGCTTCCAGAAGTATTTACTAATTAAATAAACACTGGTTTATTTGTGATGTTGCCTTTAGGTTAATTATTGCGAAAATCTTTCTAAAAAGCTCTGTCCGGGTTTTCGAAAATATAACTTACAAAATAACCCCGATACGCTGGCTAAGTTATAAACTCAATACATGCTCTACCCTCTGAGCCTTTCTTATTCCAGTACACAAATACCTACCTTATGATATAAAGTCCCCTTCCACCATACGAAAAGTTTATAAATATATACACCATATAATTCAAGGCGTAGGATCTTAAAAGCATCACCACCCATCAACAGTATTATAAGGTCATGGGATTTTGGTTATCGCACGAGCAGGATTTAATATCATTAACAAGACCAAGGATATACTGGTTTTGATAAGGAAGCACAATATTGGGAAACTTGCAAATATGGATTGAAACTTATTCAACATATTTCATATATTTCAAAATAAATATACTCTGAACGATCGAGTATGCATACATAACTTGCATCTAGTATATGCATACTTCAAAATATGGTTTTTTTAGAAACTTGCCTGATGCTCGAGAAGTGATAGGGGTTCGCGACGATGCCGGACAATCTAGACAAAGTCAAACGAAAACACACGATTAATCCCCTCGATAAACCACTTATAACTCAATGCTTAAACACGTAAGCGAAACACAACCAAGGAATTACTAACTCGTTATAGGCTCATACTAAGTCCATGTTATTTGTCAAATTCTTATATCATAAGTTTGGTTCGAAATCCATTCTCAAATCCAAGTTATACTTAACCATTTGGAACCTTGGTTTCTAAGTCTCGTTTTCAGTGGTTTTCACTTGCGCGATCCTGACTAAAACATTTTTATAAAATCGAAACATAATCTTTTTAATACGAATCCTTTTCGTGAGCCTTCCAAACGGTCTCTAGTATTATTCCTCAAAGTTTCACATTTTAATATGGCTCCGAAGTGGTCCAAATATAGACTCAAAGTTGCTGACCAGAGATGGGTCGTTCTTCCGAACGGCGTTTACTAAAACTCACTTTTCTCTTAAACCGTTCGGCCAAATTAGGCGAACCACATATCATTACGAAGCTTATAACATAAACTACACAATCATGGGCAGTAGGACTCAAGGGTCGAGCTCTAACAGAGGAAAAACAGGGAACCAATCAGTAGGTAAAAATTTGGGCATTACGACGGCTATAAATCGGACGTTCCAAAAATCATAATCATCAAACCAAGCCACACCGGGCATCCATACATCTTAAACACATGATTCTCATCTCCACAAGTCCAGGGGTATCATACTTTAACATCTTAATCAACAAATGGCTAAACCAACTACAAGATCATGCTAACATGCTTATATTAACACTATAATCTCAACTAAGCTAACAATCATCAAGAACATCCACAAAACTCAAAGTCAACTAAGGGTTCATGGGGTTAATACCTTACTTGGAGTGTATGATCACGTAGTAAGCCTTGTCTAGCCCTTAGATTTCCTTGACCAAGCTTAGATCATCAAAAGAAGTCAAGAAATCAAAGTTAGTTATTGAAAGTTACTATTCATCTGTTCAAAGAACTGCCCAAACGAGGTCCTTACCCTGCTTTTCTGGGCGAGGTTTCTAAAGAGTAGTTGTAGAGCATCTCCATGGCTTTCCAACAAGCTATAGAACGCAAGATTTCATTTAGAAATGAGAGAGATACGGCCGTTTGAAAATCGGTGCAGAAACTGCCAAGATCATGGCAGTTTGGATTCTTCAACTTGGGGAGGCGATTTGACTAGGCTATACTCCTTGGATTGCTATGAAATCTTGAACGCATGTTATATATGGAGTGAAGAAGCTGTGGTTAAAATTTGGTGATTTTATCATGGTTGGAAATGGAGTTATGGATTTTTCTTTGGAGGGTGCTCTAGCTGATCAGTTTTGGAGAATTTTGTGTTTCTCTTGCTTTTCTTTTCTTCTTTTCTTTTTGTTTTGAGTAAAAGATAAGAATGCTGATATTTTGTTAAGTGGTGAGTCATAGGGACACATGTCGATCAGTGGGGTATCATGGTGGCAAGCAGGGACACGTGTCGCGCATGCACGCGTTTGGTTAAAGTAGCTTTACTGGTTCGTTTCCTTTCACATGGATGATCCAAATATTGCATTTCTCGAATTAATCTTGTTATATGTTACTTCCATGTCTATATTTAATCTTGTCATAATTTCAATCCTTAATCCATGATTCGTTCGCTTAATCGCTTAATCTCATTATAAAGTATCAGCGGTTTCTAGAACATTCGTTTCACTGTCCCAGTGGTTTTCGTTCTAAATTCTCAAATCAAATATAATAAAATTCCAAAATATTAAATCCTCAAATCCTCAATTTTTAATATCTCATTTCTTGAATATAATAATATATAATTCGCTGTCCGGTCAAATATTTCACCAAAATAAAATTTGGAATTTCTGAATTCCGATCGTCTTTGCATTCACTTATTTACTCCGTAGATCACTAATATGACTTCGGAATATCCACACTACGTCTCGTACATAGGTGGCATGAAAATTTTTGTTAATCCTCAAAATCACTATTCATCCACCAAATTCACTATTCACTGATGCACTTAATCATAATAAGAAAAGTTTTAATTAATCCAAAAATTCGGGTTATTACAGTCTCCCCTCCTTAAAAGGATTCCGTCCCGGAATCAACTTAGGCATAACTGGGGGGTACTTCTCTCCCGTTGCACTTTCTAACTCCCAGGTGGATTCTTCCACCTCTTGTTTCTCCACAAACCTCTCACTAGCTTGGCAACCTCGTCTCTTAGCACTTGTTCTTTTCTATCCGTGATTTCCACAGGTTGCTCTTTGTAAGTCAGACCAGGTTGTATATCTACCTGCTCGTACTCTACATATGCCGGGCATCTATAGTATACTGACGTAGCATTGACACCTGAACCCCGTTATGACCATTCTACAAGTTTGGGGGGTAAGGCTGGCTCGTAGGCCACCTTCCTGACGCATTTTAAAATCTCAGATGGCCCAATGAATCTCGGGTTCGACTTCCCTTTCTTTTCAAATCTCATTAATTCTTTCCATGGAGATACCTTTAGCATCACGAATCGCTAACCTCATATTCTCTATCTTGTTTGTACAGAAATACACCAGCATAAACTTGATTGTCATTCATCAACTTGCCATTTAGCTTATCAATAGCAGTACTATCTCTATACTCGCGGGCTTAGTCCGCATACTTTCTCTGTCTGTCTTGGCTGTTACTAGCCGCTTGTTGGTGAAATCTTTTGCCTTTCTAGTTTGTCGGATTAACTTGGGTTTTGTGTAAAATCTCATCCTTTAATTCCCGATCCTTCGGAATCCATCTCTGTCTCATTTTCATTAAGGGCATCGGCCACCACATTGGCCTTCCCCGGATGGTAGTGTATCTCACAGTCATAATTCTAGGTCAATTCTAGCCATTTCTCCATCTCATGTTATCTACTATCACGGATAACTGAAAGCCACTTCATTACATTCCATCAAAATTTGTGGGTGCACTAATCAACCCCAAAACAACTTCGCTGAAAACTCTAAGTGTCTATTCCTAGTATGAATCGCAGTCTTGGGTATATCCTCGAATTTAACTTCCAACTGGTAATATCCAGTTCTTAAATAAATTTGGAAATACACAGCGTTCTTCCGCTGATCAAACAATCATTTACAAGGGTACCTATTCTCCATGTCGAACTCATACAACTCTCGAGGTTCGATGCATAATCTTGTGTTAACATCTTTCTTTCTTACAACAACACCGGGGTTCTCCATGGTGGTACACGGGGTCTTATCATACCCTTATACAACAACTCTTGTAACTTAGTCACTAACCCTTTCATTCCCATTGTACTCTGAATACTCGGTATTCATTCTCATGTCATCCAAATCGATATCTGGTAGCTTATTAAAACCTTGTACAATCTCCAAAACCATTTTAGTTCCCTTTATACTTGGTATCTCTTTCCTTGGCGTCAACCATAAGAGCTAATTAAGCCACGTATTTCTGGCGTAATAGTTTTTTAGTCGGAACTATATTCAAGAATCTCTGAATCTGTCTCCATCCTTTATTTATTACTCTCTCTCTCTCTTACAATCAGTCTGGGCTCCATTGGGTGTCAACCAATCCATCCTTATAATAATATCAACTTCTCCCAAGTCACAATACCAGCTCCCTCTGACTCCATCGCCAGTACTTATCTTGCTAACCCAGAGGTAGTGTCCATTCGTAAACAACTCCTCCAAAATCTCAATTCCATTATAGGGCATCTATCTAACACCGTTGTCACTGGAGTACACGACACATCGCTATTCCTTTCACATATGTCGATTGACACGCTTTCCATTATCATAACATCCTTGGAAGAATAAATCAATTTCGTTGATACGTCACCAACATTCTATTCGTCTTAGGGATTCGCTCCTGTCATAGGAGATTTCGTTGCGAATCTAATTCCTATCAGCGAATTTTTTTTTTTTTTTTTTTGTGACTTATTTGACCTGGTTGGCCTCCCTTTGAAATTCAATAAAGATAACAAGAATCATGGAGCTTTGAAAAGATAGCTCCCATATCAAGGAAAACGTCACACACTGGTGATCATAAGGTTATGAGTTTTAAGGTAACCTTATTGGAGGTAAGAGAATTTACCGAGAGATCAACATGATCATAAGAACTCAACGTTGCGTGCCTCGATTGAGACATTACTAAAGGTAATTAGCCTTCTTGTATTTCACAACTCACAAGTGATGGCGTCCCATCCGACTTCTATCACATAGACAGATAGTCCTTGTAGCCCCTATAAGTATAGGGTTGTTCGTCTCAGTGGGAGTTGAAAAGTATGAAAGCAATTCGAGATCAATTTAACGATTATCGCCTCTCGACAATATTTCTCAAAGGAACACCTTGAATTAAAATTGAACAGATTCCAAAGGTGCGGTTTCCAAAGAAAATACAAAGAAAAGAATAACCAAAAAGATACTGGTACTTAACAAACAAGTGGTGAGGTATCACCATGGGGTCATTCATTATTTGAAGAAAAGTGAAAGCTTAAATAACATCATTTGACAGGGCTTCGAAAACCTGAAAGTAGGCATCGTGACAGCCTCTAACACAATTGAAATTAATTATGATTTAACACAAGTGTTATAAAATAACTTCGAAGAGGGAATATACCCTTTATCAGAATTCTTTCTTGGAAAGAGGTCAAGATAGATCATAGATTGGGGAAATATCCCACATAATCTGCAAAGGGGGAGGGTACTACCAAGGTCTCTACGGATGCCTTTTATGTCGGCTCCTCTAATGGATAATCGTTCAATTCCAAAGCTTTTCTTTTCCACGCGCCCTAAGGTGTTTGATACTTACGTCATTGCCGACTTATAATAGTCGCTAAGGATCCAACCATCGACCTTTGCAATCGCAGGGAATTCTATTCGACTAGGCGCAAACATCTCAAGTAAGCGTTCTGTTCTATAAGAAGACTTCGATACCGTTGTCGCCCATAGCAATGACAATTCCACATGTCGACTAGGCGGTACTCCGGAGGATCGTTAGAAACTACAAACTTAAATTCGGTCTCTATTTCAATCATCTTTATACCCAAAATTTTCCTTGAGATAATAAAATCCCTCAATGATGTAATAGACACTATTTCCAGTGGAATCGCTGGTCGTGGGGGATTGAAATCTCATAGCCCAAAACAATTCCTTACACTATTCTAGGCAACTAAGTACCCTTAATCGTTCGTGAAAATCTGAACATCTTGGTTCTTACGTATGCCGCCTCCTTATGGGCAACTATAACCGACTACGGGTAACAGGTTTCGTTCAAGTCGAATCAATCCACTGATACTGGCTGTACTGCCTCTACCTCTTCTGCTTTGGAGACTCTACTCCATTTTCTTTGTCATATCTCTTGATGAATCATGAACGATCCTTAAAACTCTCATTTCGTCACTTATTTGTCCTCTGAAGGTTCGTCTGGTCCTATACGACCTCAAGTAACATACCACATCTTTATCAATCAACACGTTCTCTACAAGATTCTTTCCTTGACCCACCATGGGGTCTTCCTCTAGATCCTCCTATGGATCTTCCTTTATCGGGTCTCCGTCCATTTCAAGGAACACATCATCAATTGCCTACTCGAAGGCCTCGGGGTCTGGTATCTCAGAATCCCATCAATCTATAACTCATACGAATCGAGGTGACTAATCATGAAGTCCTAAGTACGGTTTCCCAGAAGAAGTCCCCTCTCGGGCTTCATCTTAAACAGTCAGGGTCGTGTCCTCTAACCCGACTACGAACTCAATTTAGGCTCTAGATGTTCTTATCATTCTTAAGGGTATTGTAAGACTCAATCTCCTATCGTTTCTGAGGACTGTAACCTAACGCTCTGATACCATTTCTGTAACAGCCCCAAATCCGGGGTCAGGGATTTAGAGTAGTCACGATCCATGTACTCCTTGCCTTACCTGTATTACTCACACCATTCATAATTCACCTGCTCATGACCCCACAATATATGTCTCTCACACACACACACAGGTTAGAGTCTCAGAAACGACACCATACAATAACTGCGGAATAAATAATTTTTATTACAATACCCAAAATGTCTTTGAATATGTCACTGATACAATTTCTAAGTAATGTTACATTACCAACTTAGCCTTCGGATGCTCACAATCCTCTCATACCATTCATATCTATACATAAGTTGAATACCCAAAAGCTGTAGCCTGATTCGATTGGTTCGTACTACTCTCGGGATCACTGCTAGAAATTGTTTATGGAAACGCCTTGCGGGGTATGTGCCGTCCCATTAGCATCCTGCTTCGCTGCTATATAATATATATAAAACAATAGCAAGAGTGAGCGATAGCTCAGCAAGGTAATGAAAGTATGGCATAATTCTGCCTTTAACTCAACCCAGAATAAAGCGGGTATAAGACAATAATTTGTCAAAATATCTCGATACTTAAATTACATCCTTATCGGAATGTAATCCCAAAAATAATACCATTGTTGTATTTCAAATATCAATTTCATAATATTTCTGCAAACTTTTGCTATATTATGAACAAAGTTCTAGTATAAACGATGAGGTTTCAAAGTAAACCAAATATAACCTTTCCGAAAAATATCTGCTATATATGCAGAATATCAACATATAACTTAAAAGATGAAGTTATAAGGTGATTCAGTATAAACAACTCCCTTACCATAACTCATGTTATGTAAGGTATCCACAGAGTCATAACTCATAAATAAAAGATGAAGTTGCATGAATTTATTGTCACTTCATTTCCAAACACTTTTCGACCCCCTACCAACATGATTGGTTCTTCACCCCAATACATGTTGCAGGAATATCCAAATTGGATGATGAACCAATACTGGAGTTGCTACCGCGTCCGCTGTGCCTAACCTTACTATGATCAGTAGCAGGTCGCACCGCTCAAATAGTTTTCTACATGTAGATGGAAGTATCACGACGGCCTGACATTGTCTACCGCCTTACTATGACCTCCCGGCCCATTTGGGGCAATATATAAAAGTTGGATGGGCCCACGCAACTTGACCACTTACACCACTCCTAGTTCAGATGGAATCCATGACTCTGAAACGTAAAGATCGTCCTCCTTTCCCCAAGTGTAACACTTGTTGATACGACTCCACTAAGTAGTTATATCTAGGTTGGAAAGGGAGATTCTCCAATATTTCCCAAGCTATGCTTGTTAATGGATATCGATTTGTTCCATGAATTTACCCCTCGATCATTGAGGTGGTAACACAACACTAGACTGGCAGCAATTAAATTGTTCCAAGAAAATATCAGTCCCTTGACAGTTTTGAGTTGAGAGTTCAAAAAGAGTAGTAGTCTCTTAAATCAGGTTTCCCATATTTTTGATGGTTGAGCGAACATTTAAATCCTCTTAAGAGACGGATTTAAATGGAAAACATTGTTTTGGGAACCTCTTTGGATTTTTAAAAATAATCAATGATATTGATTAAATAAGTAAACATTAGATGAATATTCGAAATAATATTCCTTACGTAAATACTGATTAAATGAATATTCGAAAATACTATTCATTAAGTAAATATAGATTAAATGAATATTCAAAAGTAATATTCATTAAATAAATAACTCTTAAATGAATATTCAAAAGTAATATTCATTAAATAAATAACTCTTAAATGAATATTCAAAAGTAATATTCATTAAATAAATAACTCTTAAATGAATATTCAAAAGTAATATTCATTAAATAATAAACAATCCTCGAATGGATAATAATAATAATATTCTTAAAGTCCATAATCCTCAAATGAATATAAATAAATAATATTCATTAAATACATACTTAACCCTCGAATAAGTAAGCCTCAAATGAATATTCAGAAGTAATATTCATTAAATAATAAATCTCAAATGAATATTCAAAAGTAATATTCATTAAATAGATAATTAATCCTCGAATAACAGTTACCGGATATCTTTGTTATCATTCCGGAACAAAGCGATTTTAAGAAAACATTTTGAAAATGATATTCATCTAAGTAAACAAATTTAATTAGACGAATAAGGCTTATTTAATCCGTAAATGCTTCCAGAAGTATTTACTAATTAAATAAACACTGGTTTATTGGTGATGTTGCCTTTAGGTTAATTATTGCGAAAATCTTTCTAAAAAGCTCTGTCTGGGTTTTCGAAAATATACCTTACAAAATAACCCCGATACGCTGGCTAAGTTATAAACTCAATACATGCTCTACCCTCTGAGCCTTTCTTATTCCAGTACACAAATACCTACCTTATGATATAAAGTCCCCTTCCACCATACGAAAAGTTTATAAATATATACACCATATAATTCAAGGCGTAGGATCTTAAAAGCATCACCACCCATCAACAGTATTATAAGGTCATGGGATTTTGGTTATCGCACGAGCAGGATTTAATATCATTAACAAGACCAAGGATATACTGGTTTTGATAAGGAAGCACAATATTGGGAAACTTGCAAATATGGATTGAAACTTATTCAACATATTTCATATATTTCAAAATAAATATACTCTGAACGATCGAGTATGCATACATAACTTGCATCTAGTATATGCATACTTCAAAATATGGTTTTTTTAGAAACTTGCCTGATGCTCGAGAAGTGATAGGGGTTCGCGACGATGCCGGACAATCTAGACAAAGTCAAACGAAAACACACGGTTAATCCCCTCGATAAACCACTTATAACTCAATGCTTAAACACGTAAGCGAAACACAACCAAGGAATTACTAACTCGTTATAGGCTCATACTAAGTCCATGTTATTTGTCAAATTCTTATATCATAAGTTTGGTTCGAAATCCATTCTCAAATCCAAGTTATACTTAACCATTTGGAACCTTGGTTTCTAAGTCTCGTTTTCAGTGGTTTTCACTTGCGCGACCCTGACTAAAACATTTTTATAAAATCGAAACATAATCTTTTTAATACGAATCCTTTTCGTGAGCCTTCCAAACGGTCTCTAGTATTATTCCTCAAAGTTTCACATTTTAATATGGCTCCGAAGTGGTCCAAATATAGACTCAAAGTTGCTGACCAGAGATGGGTCGTTCTTCCGAACGGCGTTTACTAAAACTCACTTTTCTCTTAAACCGTTCGGCCAAATTAGGCGAACCACATATCATTACGAAGCTTATAACATAAACTACACAATCATGGGCAGTAGGACTCAAGGGTCGAGCTCTAACAGAGGAAAAACAGGGAACCAATCAGTAGGTAAAAATTTGGGCATTACGACGGCTATAAATCGGACGTTCCAAAAATCATAATCATCAAACCAAGCCACACCGGGCATCCATACATCTTAAACACATGATTCTCATCTCCACAAGTCCAGGGGTATCATACTTTAACATCTTAATCAACAAATGGCTAAACCAACTACAAGATCATGCTAACATGCTTATATTAACACTATAATCTCAACTAAGCTAACAATCATCAAGAACATCCACAAAACTCAAAGTCAACTAAGGGTTCATGGGGTTAATACCTTACTTGGAGTGTATGATCACGTAGTAAGCCTTGTCTAGCCCTTAGATTTCCTTGACCAAGCTTAGATCATCAAAAGAAGTCAAGAAATCAAAGTTAGTTATTGAAAGTTACTATTCATCTGTTCAAAGAACTGCCCAAACGAGGTCCTTACCCTGCTTTTCTGGGCGAGGTTTCTAAAGAGTCGTTGTAGAGCATCTCCATGGCTTTCCAACAAGCTATAGAACGCAAGATTTCATTTAGAAATGAGAGAGATACGGCCGTTTGAAAATCGGTGCAGAAACTGCCAAGATCATGGCAGTTTGGATTCTTCAACTTGGGGAGGCGATTTGACTAGGCTATACTCCTTGGATTGCTATGAAATCTTGAACGCATGTTATATATGGAGTGAAGAAGCTGTGGTTAAAATTTGGTGATTTTATCATGGTTGGAAATGGAGTTATGGATTTTTCTTTGGAGGGTGCTCTAGCTGATCAGTTTTGGAGAATTTTGTGTTTCTCTTGCTTTTCTTTTCTTCTTTTCTTTTTGTTTTGAGTAAAAGATAAGAATGCTGATATTTTGTTAAGTGGTGAGTCATAGGGACACATGTCGATCAGTGGGGTATCATGGTGGCAAGCAGGGACACGTGTCGCGCATGCACGCGTTTGGTTAAAGTAGCTTTACTGGTTCGTTTCCTTTCACATGGATGATCCAAATATTGCATTTCTCGAATTAATCTTGTTGTATGTTACTTCCATATCTATATTTAATCTTGTCATAATTTCAATCCTTAATCCATGATTCGTTCGCTTAATCGCTTAATCTCATTATAAAGTATCAGCGGTTTCTAGAACATTCGTTTCACTGTCCCAGTGGTTTTCGTTCTAAATTCTCAAATCAAATATAATAAAATTCCAAAATATTAAATCCTCAAATCCTCAATTTTTAATATCTCATTTCTTGAATATAATAATATATAATTCGCTGTCCGGTCAAATATTTCACCAAAATAAAATTTGGAATTTCTGAATTCCGATCGTCTTTGCATTCACTTATTTACTCCGTAGATCACTAATATGACTTCGGAATATCCACACTACGTCTCGTACATAGGTGGCATGAAAATTTTTGTTAATCCTCAAAATCACTATTCATCCACCAAATTCACTATTCACTGATGCACTTAATCATAATAAGAAAAGTTTTAATTAATCCAAAAATTCGGGTTATTACAACTGTGGATCTACTCATCACTTAACACATGTTTGTAAGAAACCAATTGAGGAAAAGGTCAATGCAACTGAACTCAATGGTAACTTACACAGAACCCCCCTTATGCATAGAACTATGAGTGTCTGTAATAACATTGAATGTATGCCATGCAAAATTACTGCCATGAGTACATGCTTTAACTTACCTATTCTCACTACTGAAAAATGTTCATACTCAAACACTGTTGAGACTTCTGAGCCTGCTGGCAACAACAAGAAGGCTCCATCCACTAAGAAAAGGACCAAGTCCAATTCTAAACCTAAGTGGGTGAAAAGAGAAGTCAAACAGGAGATTACTGATAATGCTTGTGACTTTATGACTGAAAGAAACTCAGGAGACACTGAAACTGCAGGACCCAACAAGGATTGGGTACCATATGCATCTTAGACACATTCTGTTTTGCAGGGCAAGAAGAAAGATCAAGTCATGTGGATCATTGACAGTGGCTGCTCAAGACACATGACAGGTGATAAAGCCCTGCTATCACATTATGTTGAGAAAGCTGGCCCAATCATAACCTTTGGAGACAACAGCAAGGGTTACACAGTGGGATATGGCTGTCTAGAAATTGGAAATGTTGTCATTGAAGATATTGCTCTTGTGGATGGATTGAAGCACAATCTACTCAGTGTCAGCCAATTCAGTGACAGGGGATTCAAGATTGATTTTGATATGATGCTGTGCAACATCTATCACAAGAAGAACAGTAGCCTCTCTCTAAAAGGGGTTAGAAAAGGAAGCTTGTTTGTTGCTGACTTAAATTCAACAAAGAAGGATAAGGTTTACTGTTTCTACAGTAAAGCTACTGTTGGTGACAGTATGCTTTGGCACAGGAAGCTCTCACATCTCAACTTCAAGACAATGAATATTCTGATGAAGAAGGAGTTAGTGAGAGGTTTGCCCCAACAGGAATTCTGTCAAGAAGGACTGTGTGAAGATTGTCAAATGGGCAAACTGAGAAGAGCTGTGCACAAGTCCAAGCAAATGAACACCAACATTGAAGCACTCAAGTTGATTCACATGGATCTCTTTGGACCAGTCAATGTACCATCAATGGCCAAGAAGAGATATGCCTTAGTAATGGTGGATGATTACTCAAGGTACACTTGGGTGAAGTTTCTAGAATCCAAAGATGAAGTTGCTCAAGTGATTATTGATCAAGTCAGAGTTCTTGATAGAACTCCAAACTCAAAAGTTCAAATCTTGAGGAGTGACAATGGTACAGAATTCAGAAATGCCACTCTTGGAAATTTCTGTAAAGATGAAGGAATTGTACAACAATTCTCTACTGCAAGAACTCCACAGCAGAATGGAGTTGTAGAAAGAAAGAACAGGACTCTCATTGAAGCAACTAGAACTATGTTGCATGATGCCAAACTGCCAACATATTTCTGGGCTGAAGCTATCAACACAGCCTGTTATACTCAGAACAGAACCATGATCAACAAAACTCATGCAAGTACACCTTACTGTCTGTTAACTGGAAAGAAACCTACTGTCAAATATTTTCATGTGTTTGGGAGCAAATGCTTTATGATGAAGGATAATCATGAGAAGAAAGGAAAATTTGACACCAAGGCTTTTGAAGGACTATTCATGGGTTACAGCACAGAAAGGACTGCCTACAGAGTTTATGTTATGGAACACAGGATTGTTGAAGAAAGTGTTAATGTCACATTTGATGAAACCAAGTTTCCAGGACTGCATGAAGAAGGAAAGATGCAGACATTCAGATTTGAGAATCAAGGATACTTGGAAGCTGAGGAAATTGTGGATGAAGAACCTAGCTTCACTCAAGTTGTTGAAGTTGATAAAGATACTGTCAATGCCACTACTGTCAACCAAACTCCAGCTCAGTCACATACCATATCCTCTAACATTCATGACAATGGTGACTCTGGAGACAATGAAGAACATGGTGAAGACAATGGGATTGGTGATCATTCAACTCAACAAACTGAAGAAAATGTTCCTGTACAGTCAAGTAGCTTGCCCAGAATCACCAAGTGGAACAAGGATCACTCAAGTGACCTCATCATTGGTGACCCTAATTCTGGAGTGAGGACAAGGAACAAAGTCTCTGCTGACAGCATGTTTTCATGCTTCCTGTCTCAAATGGAACCTAAGACAATTGATGAAGCATTGTTGGATTCTGACTGGGTGATAGCCATGCAAGAAGAGCTAAATCAGTTTGAAAGGAACAATGTATGGAAGCTAGTTCCAAGACCTAAGGGAAAGTCAGTCATTGAGACCAAATGGGTTTTCAGAAACAAGCTTGATGAAAATGGATCAGTGACAAGAAACAAAGCAAGGCTAGTAGCTAAGGGTTACTGTCAACAGGAGGGAATAGATTATGATGAGACATTTGCACCCGTTGCAAGACTTGAAGCTATAAGAATCTTTCTAGCCTATGTTGCACACTGCAACTTCAAAGTATTTCAGATGGATGTCAAAAGTGCCTTCCTAAATGGAGAATTGGAAGAAGAAGTGTATGTTGAACAGCCACCAGGGTTTGAGGATGCTGGAGTGTATGATTTTGTATACAAACTCTTCAAAGCTTTGTATGGACTAAAGCAAGCCCCCAGGGCTTGGTATGACACACTCTCCACTTTTCTCTTGGACAATCAGTTTACTAGAGGAGTTGTGGACAAGACACTTTTCTACAAACACCATGGCAAGGACATCATTCTAGTACAAATCTATGTGGATGATATCATATAACGACTCGGAAAAACGATTGTACAATATTAATATTTAATAATATTTGAGTTCTATGGTATGTAAATATTGTGTGAAAGGTGGATAATTGAAAATGTGATGATTAGATGTTTACCTGGTGAATGATATGGATTAAAATACTTGTGTATGCTTTTAAATGCATTTTACATGAATTTCTTATAAAAAATTAGTTCTTTTTGACCTTCCGGGAATTTTATAAAATCAACGGAGACTCTTTTTATTATGAAATCTTTTTCACAACCTTTAGTTTATATTCTAGTATTTTCTAAAATTAGTGGAGGAATTTATTCTTGGCTTTAAGGATTTAAATTTGATTTTATGAGTTAAGTGTCATTTAAGTGATCAAAACTTTGAAAATTCATATTTAATTCAATTTTGGTCACAAAAATATTTTAAAAATATGGGTGAGCTTGTAAATTCGTATTCTTTATTTTAAAAATAAAATTTGGATTTTTAGACATTACTTGCAGTTTATTTCGAATTTTAGAAAAGCATTTGTGTTGGTTTTGTTTATTAGCAAATCAGATTTTGTAATTATGAAATTACCTTTTTACCCCTGGGTTTATAAAACCCCTGCACCAGTTTCTTTTCCCCTTTTCTTTCACTCATCTCTCAACTCTCTCTTCTCTCTCTCTCGATTTCTCTCTCTCGGCTATCACTCTCTCTCTCGATTTTCTTGTAAAATCTCTCTCACTCTCAACTATATTGATGATTATGATTATACATACATATATATATATGTGTAATCGTGTGTGTATGTGTATGCCGTGTGTATTGTGTGTACCGATTGTTGCATGCAAGGGGTTTCGGAAATTTTTGATTTAATTCAAACCCGAAAGCTTGCTTGTGATGATTTTGTGATTAGTTGGTCGATTAATATTGCTTATTGGTGAGGTTGTGAAGGAAACCCGATTTTTCCGGGCACCTCCGACCATTGCCGCCGTCGGCAATGAGCTCCGGCGAGCCGACGGGGACGATGATGATGCTTTTGAGTCCGATTATTGTATTAATAGCTATGTTTAGTTAAGATTTTGATTGCATGTTGAGAAATCGAAATGCATGTTCATATTTCGATTTTTCCCCTTTTTAGAATTCGGTTTTGGAAATTTGTTATTGATGTTGTTTAATTGTTAACTTCGGTTTATAATGAATGCATGTTGATTTATTGTGTTAAGTGTGGTTAGTGTGAGATTTTGGATAGTTAAAAGTATAGATTTGGGAATTGTAGTGAAATTCCAAGTAATGGAATTGTTAACTTGTTTATTTGATAAATGCATGTATAAGTTTAGTGATTCTTGAGAACATGAGTTCTAGTTGTAATATTGGATGGTTAGTTGTGAATGAGTTTGTGTTTGGAATGATTTATAAAGAAAAACATCATGCTGAATTTTTCCAGAAAAACTGCCTGTTCTGTTTTGCCATAGTTCGAAATGTTGCTGCCTGTTTTAGACAGAGGTCTTTGGATGTCAATGTTCTAAATTGAATCTAGTTTGTGCACGTGCTAACTTTGTGTCGATAGGATTTACGGATAAAAAGTTATGTATGTTTTACTAAAAGTTGCGCAGCAGAGATTTTTCTGTGTTTAGTACCTACTTTATACAGTTCGTTTTTAGACTAAACAAAGTGTTCTGAAGTTGAAACTTTTATTCTAAGTTGGTTTTGTAATCAGGAAGTAGCCTGTCAAATTTGGTAATTGTTTGATTATTTTTGGATTTATGAAAAATGTTTTAGTAAAGTATGCGCAGTTGATTTTTCAGCTTTTTGAGATGAAAACATTGTTGTGAAAGAGTTAAGGATATGGTTGGCATGATCAAATTGATTTAAGGAATGCCAAATGTGGTATGATTTGAAAGGTATATTATTATATGTATATATGTATAAGGAACATGTTATGTGTATTTAAATGACGATGTGAGTTTATACGGATGATTGTCTATTACGTGGTTATAATTGTTTTATGGTATAACTATTATATGTTTACGCGCTAGGATGCGTTTGGGTAGTTTAGAATAAAGGATTAGCATCTTAGAGAAGCATTCTAAGATAGAATATATTCTTTTGTAGAGTCCAAGGAAGTGGAACTTAGAGAGTTCAAGGAAGTGGAACTTAGGGACAAGGGAAAGACTAAGGTGGAAAACCAGTGATTGCTCATTACCCTTTATCTACTTAAGGCAAGTAATACAAACTTGCTTTCGTATTTTGATTCCATTGTTTCATTTTGACATATATGAATTGTTACCTTGCCTTGATATACCTTTAATTCTGAAAACGCTTATTGTTCATTGATAACCCTTATCTTTGTTCATATATACCATGTTGAATTATATACCATGCTTTGTTTAGTTCTTTATCCCTAAACCTTTATACCCTGATCATATACATGAATTGAAACCTGATTCCATAACCTGAATTTGATCATATACTTATTCAAACCCTTTTATACCTGAAAGTGAATACACCTATACCTCATTTTAGTACATTTCCAGAACATACCCAATGATAAATATTTCTTATATTCCACTAATAGAAATCCAGATTGTTTTGATTGAACTTATCTGATTTCCAAAGGACTTCTTTATATCTGAAGATGTTTTAAAAAGGAATAAAGTTTGAACTCATTTAAATTCTGATTTATGGTTTCCACGGATTCCTAAGATTGGAGGCGTAAGAGGCCGAGTAACGCCGGTCCAGCACTTTTTAATTATAATAAATGGACTAGGGATGGACTAGTCTAAAGGCCAATGTGTTGCCTAATGGGACCCAATTCAAGGACCAGAGGGACTGTGTGTCCGGTATGGGGACTTTACGTGGCTGATCACCCGTATTGTCCGGTGCGTTGTGAAAAATCTCCAAAATTACTTATTGTTTTTGAAACGGATATCTTGAAAATGAAATTGGTTTACCCTTTGAAATTGCATATTTATGCCATTGTTCTGATAAATCCCTAATGTGGATTCTGCTACAGCCATGCCATATATATTGATATTGGAAACTGTTTTGAAGCTATATATTCAATTCATTGTTTTGATAATCCCTTGATACGGATCTTGCTATACCCATGTCGTACATATTGATATTGAAACTGTTTCCCAGTGGATAACTGTATGGTCATATTATTATTACTTGCTGGGCATTTGGCTCATTCTTTTTCCCTATTCTAACCCACAGTGAAACGAGAAGATGGTACGTACATTTCAGACAGCTAGGAAGTCTTCCTATAGGGTTGTTTTTGGGATGCCAGCTCAGGTAGGTGATGGCCATATCTAGAAGGTGTTTTGTAATAGAGAACTTAGAACTTTTAAGAATGGTTGTAATAACTTTTGAGACATTATGTATTAATGAATTAGATAGTGGATGCTTGTTTCACACCATCAACTGTTAAAGATCCAGGGTAGAGTTGGGGTCAAGTCTGCATGCTTTTATTATATTGTTTATGGGTTTAATATGTATAGAGGTGGTAGTGACTCCCCGATCATGACCCCAGATCGGGAGGGCGTCACAGGTTGGTATCAAAGCTGTCAGTTTTTGGTCACTGAAACAAGCCAGGATTAGGATCCCTATTCATAAAAGATTAGGATCCCTATTAATAATAGATGATTAAGATAGTTATGAAAGGAGTAGGAATCTGTTAGGATATTAGATGGATAAATGCTAAGTAGCAACGGTAGGCTTAAGTACTTTCTTTTAAGATTAAGTCTTTAGGATTGAGATAACCTGTTATTATATAAGTATCTATATCTATATTGTTATCGCAGGAGATGGACGTTGTCGGTGGAGACACACCCCCTCACCCCTCTATCACATTATCTGACCCAGTGGAGATAGATAGTCCTAGTGTTCAGTCCGTTGAGACACCATTTGCACCTATACCTGTTCAGACTACTATCCCCTGGAGAGCAGCGTCTGTTGATTCTCGTGTTTCAGTCATGGGAGATCCTGCACCTATATTTCATCATGCACACGTAGACCTTGCTAGAGATCTAGAGACCCTTTCAGGACAGAATGCCGAGCTTCAGGCCCTTATAGATCAGATGTCTGAGGAGGCGGACCGTCGTGTTGCTGTTACTGAAGCGGAGTGGCAGGATAGGATCCGTACTGTAGAGGAGTCAGCGCGAAAGCGCCTAGCTGAGGGACCAGTCACTGTTGATGCTTTAGAGGAGGCCAGGAGAGTGACTAGGATTGTTAGCTGGATGCTGTGTGAGCTGAGAGCTGTTCGTGGCGGCCGAGACTAGCTATGGTTGGATTCTGAGAGTGGGACATCTGTTAGAGCCCATTGGTTTTAGTATTGATCATTTGCCCGTTTGACTACTCGCTATTAGGATATTTTCCCTTTTTCCTAGTAGACATTATGATATTATCTGCTTTGACATTGACTTTGCTATGACTTTATGGGGTGATCATGTACCCTGTCATCTATTGTACCTGACTTTTATCTTTACGTTATGCACGTACTTTTCTTATACCTTGCTTTAAAACTGTTATACCATTTATTGTTAACCTGTTCCTATAATACCTATGTTTACCCTGTTACCCTGTTACGGAGACGAGCAAGTTATCTAACAATATGGCTAAAAGTTTTAAATTTTCTTTATGTTACATACAGTTTTATAAACATTTTCAAAAAGAGTTTACATTGTGGTATATATATGCATATTGTTTCATAAATTGCTTATCTCTTATCAGAAAAATGCCACCAAAGAAAAAGACTACTGCTTCTACTCAACAAACAACTGATACCGAGGCCCAGAACCCGGTAGACCCAACTATAACTCAAATACTTCAATTACTTCAACAACAAACTGCTGCCTTGACTCAACAACAACAACAAAATGTTCAACCTTTGACAACTTTTAAATCATTTCAAGCTGTCCACCCACCTGAATTTAAAGGTACTCTAAACCCTGTTGAGGCGAAATCATGGTTAATCGACATTGAGAAAGCGTTGGCGTTAGTTAAGGTTGGGGAAGATCAGAAAACTGAATTTGCTAGTTACTACTTGAAGGCAGAAGCTAATTTTTGGTGGGAATCAGTGAAGTTAGGAGAAGGAGAAATTACTTGGCACAGATTTACGGAACTATTTCAGGAGAAGTATTTACCAAGGTACCTACAAGATCAGTTGGAAGTTCAGTTCTTAGAATTAAAACAAGAAGGGATGAGTGTGGCGGAATACGAAGCCAAATTTACTGAATTGGCAAGATTTGCACCTAGGTACGTAGGAGATGATGTCAGTAAGGCTAGAAAGTTTCAGCACGGATTAAAGCCATGGTTAAGGAGTAGAGTTGCAGCTTTTGAATTGAGAAATTATACTTCGGTAGTACAGAAAGCGATGATCATTGAGGGCGAGAGCGAATTAGTTCAAAAGGAGAAATTTGGAAAGAAACGGAAGTTTGGAGGATCTGAAAGAAGCCAAGGAGATGAAGGACAAGGAAGTTCTCAGAATAGGAAAAGGTTTGGAAATCAATCAGGAGGAGATAGGAATTTTCAGAAACAGAGGAGTGGATTTGGAAGTTCAGACAGGAAACCTCAAGGAGGAAAGCCACCAACTATCACGGGGAAGCCGTCTATACCAGAGTGCAAGACGTGTGGTAAAAGACATTCGGGAATCTGTAACAAGTTGAATATCACCTGTTTTAAATGCAACAAGAAAGGACATTATGCTGATGGATGTCCAAGTTCAAAACCAGGAGGACTAACATGTTTCAAGTGTGGAAAAGCGGGACATTTTGCGCGGGAATGTAAGGAACCGGTCCAGTCTGCTAATGTACTTAGGCTCACTGCACCACCAACACGGTCACAGTCATCTCAACCTCGAGCAAGAACTTTTAATATGTCAATCAATGAAGCGGTTCAGGACAGAGATGTAGTAGCAGGTACGCTTCCTGTGAATTCTGTTAAAGCTAAAGTGTTAATTGATTCTGGAGCAACTAGATCTTTTATATCTGAAAGATTCCTTGATAAATTGAAATGTGAGATAAAACCATTGGAAAGGACGTTAGTAATAGAAGTGGCTAACCAGGATAGAGTTCCCGTAGACCAAGTGTGTCCTAACTGTAAAATAGAGATCGGTGGATATTTTTTTCATGCGGATTTGATACCGTTCAAAATGGGAGAATTTGATGTTATCCTAGGAATGGATTGGTTAGAAGATTGCGATGCGCAGATTGAATGTAGGAAAAAGCAAGTAAGATTGCGTGTGGACGAAGATCAAGAAGTGGTGTTTCAAGGTCAAAGGCAAACTAGGAAATTCTTAACGTTTATGCAAACGACACGACTACTTCGACAAGGTTGCGAAGCTTATTTGGCTCATGTTGTAGATGTGGAGAAACAAGTGTTGAAGATGGAGGAGATACCGGTTGTAAATGAGTTCCCTGAAGTTTTCCCTGACGAACTACCCGGATTACCTCCAGATCGAGAAGTAGAATTTACGATTGATTTGGCACCTGGAACGGAACCAGTGACAAAGGCACCTTACAGAATGGCACCGGCAGAAATGAAGGAATTGGCTACGCAGCTACAAGATCTTTTGGATAAAGGAGTTATAAGGCCTAGTATATCGCCGTGGGGAGCGCCAGTTTTATTTGTCAAGAAGAAAGACGGAAGTATGAGATTGTGTATAGACTATCGAGAACTTAACCGGTTGACGGTAAAGAATAAGTACCCGTTACCGCGGATCGATGATTTATTTGATCAACTCAAAGGAGCAGCATATTTTTCAAAGATTGATTTAAGATCTGGATATCATCAACTAAAGATCAAACCTGAAGATGTTTCGAAAACTGCTTTTCGCACGAGATATGGACATTACGAATTTTTAGTGATGCCATTTGGATTAACTAATGCCCCGACTGTGTTTATGGATTTGATGAACCGAGTTTTTCGAACGTATTTGGATAAGTTTGTGATTGTATTTATTGATGACATCTTGATATATTCAAAGTCTTCGGAAGATCATGCGGAACATCTAAGGATCGCGTTGGAAGTCCTGAGAAAGGAAAAGTTATATGCAAAGTTTTCAAAGTGTGAATTCTGGTTAGAGGAAGTACAATTTCTTGGACACGTTATTAGTCGAGAAGGAGTGAGAGTGGACCCTGCCAAGATTGAAGCTGTGGTTAATTGGGAAAGACCAAAGACCCCTACTGAAGTGAGAAGTTTTCTCGGATTAGCGGGATACTATCGGAGATTTGTTCAAGATTTTTCAAAGATAGCTACACCGTTAACTGCACTGACTCGGAAGAATGAGAAGTTTGTTTGGACTGAGAAATGTGAGGAAAGTTTCCAAGAGCTGAAAGGAAGATTAGTGACGGCACCAGTGTTAGTCTTACCAGATGATCAAGGAAATTTCGTTATCTACAGTGATGCTTCACACAAAGGATTGGGATGTGTTTTAATGCAACATGGAAAAGTGATCGTGTATGCTTCACGACAACTCAAACCGCACGAACAAAAGTACCCAACTCATGATTTGGAATTAGCAGCTATTGTGTTCGCACTGAAAATTTGGAGACATTATCTATACGGAGAGAAGTGTGAAATCTACACGGATCATAAGAGCTTAAAGTATATATTCACTCAGAAGGAATTGAACATGAGGCAACGGAGATGGTTGGAGCTAATTAAGGACTATGATTGTAGGATTAACTATCACCCGGGAAAAGCAAATGTTGTGGCGGATGCGTTAAGTCGAAAGGAGAGATTGAATTTGTTCACGATACCTAAGGAATTGCTTCAAGAATTTGAGAAGTTGAAACTAGAAGTCTATGATTCGGAAGTTACCAACGAAGTTTTCAATGCTATGACGTTTCAACCGGAACTGTTGGAAAAGATACGAAGATGTCAGGAGGAGATTATGAATCAAGAGATGAACACATTGACTGGTGAAGAGATTTGCACCCAAAGGGATGACAAAGGAATTTTGAGATTTTCTACGAGGATATGGATTCCAAATGTGACGGAATTGAAGAATGAAATCTTGAGGGAAGCCCATAGTTCACAGTACTCAATTCACCCTAGTAGCACGAAGATGTATCGAGATTTGAAGGAACATTTCTGGTGGCCTGATATGAAAAGAGAAATTGCCGAATGGATAAGTAGGTGTTATACCTGTCAACGAGTCAAAGCCGAACATCAGAAGCCGAGCGGACTATTGCAGCCATTGGATATTCCGGAATGGAAATGGGAACATCTTGCCATGGATTTTATTGTTGGACTGCCGAGGACAAAAGCTAATCATGATGCCATATGGGTAATTGTAGACCGTCTGACCAAGTCTGCACATTTTCTCCCAATCAATGAAAGATTTTCACTGGATAGGTTAGTACAGCTATATCTGAAGGAAGTTGTGACACGCCACGGAGTTCCAGTAACCATTGTGTCGGATCGTGATCCAAGGTTTAACTCCCGATTTTGGAGACAATTTCAAGAATGTCTGGGTACCAAGCTTAAGATGAGTACCGCTTATCATCCACAAACTGATGGCCAGAGTGAGCGAACGATTCAAACCATTGAAGACATGCTTAGAGCTTGTGCACTGGATTTTAAAGGAAGTTGGGATGAGCATTTACCGTTAGTAGAGTTTTCGTACAACAACAGCTATCACGCGAGTATTGGAATGCCCCCGTATGAAGCTTTGTATGGAAGGAAATGTAGATCGCCTGTATATTGGGAAGAAGTTGGAGAACGAAAAGTTTTAGGACCCGAGCTAGTACAACAAACGAAGGAAAAGATTGAAATCATTCGGAAAAGGCTAGTTACGGCACAAGACAGACAACGAAAGTACGCGGACCAAGACAGGAAGGATATAAACTTTGAAGAAGGAGACCAAGTGTTGCTAAAAGTGTCGCCATGGAAAGGAGTTACGAGATTTGGCAAGAAAGGGAAACTTAGCCCGAGATTTGTAGGACCCTTTGAGATACTAAGGCGTATCGGGAAAGTTGCTTATGAGTTAGCGTTACCACCGCATATGGAGCACATTCATAATGTTTTTCATGTTTCGATGCTTAAGAGATTTAATCCTGATGCGAATCTAGTAATTGAATATGAACCTTTTGAGATTCAACCTGATTTGTCATATGTAGAACAACCTGTAGAAATTCAGGATCATATGGATAGGAAATTAAGGAATAAGATTGTTAAGTTAGTTAAGGTTTTGTGGAGGAACCCCAAAGTTGAGGAGTCGACTTGGGAACTTGAGAGCGAGATGCTTGAAAAGTATCCGCATCTATTTTCACAAGGTTAGATTCTGGGGACAGAATCTTTTTAAGGGGGGGAAGGTTATAACGACTCGGAAAAACGATTGTACAATATTAATATTTAATAATATTTGAGTTCTATGGTATGTAAATATTGTGTGAAAGGTGGATAATTGAAAATGTGATGATTAGATGTTTACCTGGTGAATGATATGGATTAAAATACTTGTGTATGCTTTTAAATGCATTTTACATGAATTTCTTATAAAAAATTAGTTCTTTTTGACCTTCCGGGAATTTTATAAAATCAACGGAGACTCTTTTTATTATGAAATCTTTTTCACAACCTTTAGTTTATATTCTAGTATTTTCTAAAATTAGTGGAGGAATTTATTCTTGGCTTTAAGGATTTAAATTTGATTTTATGAGTTAAGTGTCATTTAAGTGATCAAAACTTTGAAAATTCATATTTAATTCAATTTTGGTCACAAAAATATTTTAAAAATATGGGTGAGCTTGTAAATTCGTATTCTTTATTTTAAAAATAAAATTTGGATTTTTAGACATTACCTGCAGTTTATTTCGAATTTTAGAAAAGCATTTGTGTTGGTTTTGTTTATTAGCAAATCAGATTTTGTAATTATGAAATTACCTTTTTACCCCTGGGTTTATAAAACCCCTGCACCAGTTTCTTTTCCCCTTTTCTTTCACTCATCTCTCAACTCTCTCTTCTCTCTCTCTCGATTTCTCTCTCTCGGCTATCACTCTCTCTCTCGATTTTCTTGTAAAATCTCTCTCACTCTCAACTATATTGATGATTATGATTATACATACATATATATATATGTGTAATCGTGTGTGTATGTGTATGCCGTGTGTATTGTGTGTACCGATTGTTGCATGCAAGGGGTTTCGGAAATTTTTGATTTAATTCAAACCCGAAAGCTTGCTTGTGATGATTTTGTGATTAGTTGGTCGATTAATATTGCTTATTGGTGAGGTTGTGAAGGAAACCCGATTTTTCCGGGCACCTCCGACCATTGCCGCCGTCGGCAATGAGCTCCGGCGAGCCGACGGGGACGATGATGATGCTTTTGAGTCCGATTATTGTATTAATAGCTATGTTTAGTTAAGATTTTGATTGCATGTTGAGAAATCGAAATGCATGTTCATATTTCGATTTTTCCCCTTTTTAGAATTCGGTTTTGGAAATTTGTTATTGATGTTGTTTAATTGTTAACTTCGGTTTATAATGAATGCATGTTGATTTATTGTGTTAAGTGTGGTTAGTGTGAGATTTTGGATAGTTAAAAGTATAGATTTGGGAATTGTAGTGAAATTCCAAGTAATGGAATTGTTAACTTGTTTATTTGATAAATGCATGTATAAGTTTAGTGATTCTTGAGAACATGAGTTCTAGTTGTAATATTGGATGGTTAGTTGTGAATGAGTTTGTGTTTGGAATGATTTATAAAGAAAAACATCATGCTGAATTTTTCCAGAAAAACTGCCTGTTCTGTTTTGCCATAGTTCGAAATGTTGCTGCCTGTTTTAGACAGAGGTCTTTGGATGTCAATGTTCTAAATTGAATCTAGTTTGTGCACGTGCTAACTTTGTGTCGATAGGATTTACGGATAAAAAGTTATGTATGTTTTACTAAAAGTTGCGCAGCAGAGATTTTTCTGTGTTTAGTACCTACTTTATACAGTTCGTTTTTAGACTAAACAAAGTGTTCTGAAGTTGAAACTTTTATTCTAAGTTGGTTTTGTAATCAGGAAGTAGCCTGTCAAATTTGGTAATTGTTTGATTATTTTTGGATTTATGAAAAATGTTTTAGTAAAGTATGCGCAGTTGATTTTTCAGCTTTTTGAGATGAAAACATTGTTGTGAAAGAGTTAAGGATATGGTTGGCATGATCAAATTGATTTAAGGAATGCCAAATGTGGTATGATTTGAAAGGTATATTATTATATGTATATATGTATAAGGAACATGTTATGTGTATTTAAATGACGATGTGAGTTTATACGGATGATTGTCTATTACGTGGTTATAATTGTTTTATGGTATAACTATTATATGTTTACGCGCTAGGATGCGTTTGGGTAGTTTAGAATAAAGGATTAGCATCTTAGAGAAGCATTCTAAGATAGAATATATTCTTTTGTAGAGTCCAAGGAAGTGGAACTTAGAGAGTTCAAGGAAGTGGAACTTAGGGACAAGGGAAAGACTAAGGTGGAAAACCAGTGATTGCTCATTACCCTTTATCTACTTAAGGCAAGTAATACAAACTTGCTTTCGTATTTTGATTCCATTGTTTCATTTTGACATATATGAATTGTTACCTTGCCTTGATATACCTTTAATTCTGAAAACGCTTATTGTTCATTGATAACCCTTATCTTTGTTCATATATACCATGTTGAATTATATACCATGCTTTGTTTAGTTCTTTATCCCTAAACCTTTATACCCTGATCATATACATGAATTGAAACCTGATTCCATAACCTGAATTTGATCATATACTTATTCAAACCCTTTTATACCTGAAAGTGAATACACCTATACCTCATTTTAGTACATTTCCAGAACATACCCAATGATAAATATTTCTTATATTCCACTAATAGAAATCCAGATTGTTTTGATTGAACTTATCTGATTTCCAAAGGACTTCTTTATATCTGAAGATGTTTTAAAAAGGAATAAAGTTTGAACTCATTTAAATTCTGATTTATGGTTTCCACGGATTCCTAAGATTGGAGGCGTAAGAGGCCGAGTAACGCCGGTCCAGCACTTTTTAATTATAATAAATGGACTAGGGATGGACTAGTCTAAAGGCCAATGTGTTGCCTAATGGGACCCAATTCAAGGACCAGAGGGACTGTGTGTCCGGTATGGGGACTTTACGTGGCTGATCACCCGTATTGTCCGGTGCGTTGTGAAAAATCTCCAAAATTACTTATTGTTTTTGAAACGGATATCTTGAAAATGAAATTGGTTTACCCTTTGAAATTGCATATTTATGCCATTGTTCTGATAAATCCCTAATGTGGATTCTGCTACAGCCATGCCATATATATTGATATTGGAAACTGTTTTGAAGCTATATATTCAATTCATTGTTTTGATAATCCCTTGATACGGATCTTGCTATACCCATGTCGTACATATTGATATTGAAACTGTTTCCCAGTGGATAACTGTATGGTCATATTATTATTACTTGCTGGGCATTTGGCTCATTCTTTTTCCCTATTCTAACCCATAGTGAAACGAGAAGATGGTACGTACATTTCAGACAGCTAGGAAGTCTTCCTATAGGGTTGTTTTTGGGATGCCAGCTCAGGTAGGTGATGGCCATATCTAGAAGGTGTTTTGTAATAGAGAACTTAGAACTTTTAAGAATGGTTGTAATAACTTTTGAGACATTATGTATTAATGAATTAGATAGTGGATGCTTGTTTCACACCATCAACTGTTAAAGATCCAGGGTAGAGTTGGGGTCAAGTCTGCATGCTTTTATTATATTGTTTATGGGTTTAATATGTATAGAGGTGGTAGTGACTCCTCGATCATGACCCCAGATCGGGAGGGCGTCACATATCATATTTGGTTCAACAAATGAGAGACTGTGTGAGAAGTTTTCCTCTCTCATGAGTAACAAATATGAGATGAGTATGATGGGAGAATTGTCATTCTTTCTGGGATTACAAATTCTTCAACAATCTGATGGAATCTTCATTTGTCAAGCTAAATACATCAAGGAACTTCTCAGAAAGTTCAACTTGGAAGATTCATCACCTGCAAAGACATCAATGTCCACCTCAACCAGTCTGGATCTTGATCCTAAAGGGAAGAAAGTTGACTCAAGCACCTATAGAGGCATAGTAGGATCTCTCCTATACCTAACTGCTAGCAGACCTGACATCATGTTTGCTACATATCTCTGTGCAAGGTTTCAGAGTGATCCAAAGGAGTCTCACTTAGTAGCCATCAAGAGAATCTTTAGATACCTAAAAGGCATTCCTAACCTAGGTCTTTGGTATCCCAAGAACACTGGATTTGATCTAATTGGCTACTCAGACTCAAACTATGCTGGATGCAAGATTGACAGAAAAAGTACTACTGGTAGCTGTCAATTTCTTGGTGGTAGATTGGTCTCATGGTTTAGCAAGAAGCAGCATTCAGTTTCTACCTCAACTGCAGAAGCTGAGTATATGGCTGCAGGCAGTTGCTGTGCACAAATTTTATGGATGAAGAATCAACTTCTGGATTATGGTCTAGTGTTAAGTGAAATTCCTATCTACTGTGACAACACTAGTGCCATAGCCATATCAGACAATCCAGTTCAACACTCTAGGACAAAGCACATTGATATAAGACATCACTTTATCAGAGAGCATGTTGAACAAGGAACTGTGAAGCTGATCTATGTCCCAACTGACAAGCAACTTGCTGACATCTTCACTAAGCCATTGGATGAAGCAACCTTCAACAGGTTGGTAAGTGAATTGGGAATGCTGAACCTGGTATGTTGATTTACTCAGTTTTCTATAATTCCAAATTCTCTAATGAAGCTCATGACAACAACTTCAAACCTGCTGTCAAGAGAAGTTACTGTCTACTTGGTCTATGTATGTTATGTGACAGCATGTGTTGATTTGACTTTTCATGTCAGTATTTTGTGCCAGTCTCATACTTTTAAACCGTGTATGACATTAATGTGGTTACTTGTTAAGTTTGAGAGATAAAAATCTGTTCCATTGGACTTTCACACCTTTTTGCATTAATCTGTAGGATTAAAGGAGGACACGACCATTAATTACTTTTGTGGTAGTTGTATGGGTACTCTAACTGTTGACCATTAGACTTTAATCCTTAGACGGTTTTGCCTATAAATTAACCTTAGGTTTCACCAGTCTGCTCTCAGTTTTAAAGTAAATAATGGAAAACAAAGTAGGAATTGAAGTAGGGCTAAAAAGGTGCGATAGTGAACCCGACAGTGAAGAGATTGATGAGCTCTTCGAGATGCTGTTGGACGCCATGGATGAGATAGATGAAGAAAAGAAACAAGAAGAGGAGGCCAAGGCTCAGGAAGAAGAGAAAGAGCTTCAGGCACTTCTCAAAGAAGAAGGTCGCTCTAAAGAGGAAATTAAGGCAGAGACGTTAGAACTAGTTGATAAAATCATAGAATAATGTACTCAATGTTCTATTTTAATGATTTTATTAATAATAAAAGTTCTTGTTATTGTGGTTATTGAGTTTATGAAGTGTCTGTGTACTTTTCTTAAATATCTGTGTTGAAACGATTACATTGCTAAATCCATAATGTGTCAATATTAAGTTAGGTATATGAATAAAGCATTCTAATAAGTTTATGACAGAACCAATTCCCAATCGAAGTTACTGTCGTTAAGAAGGATACTGTCATGTGTTTCTTGACAGCAACCTTCTCGACAGCAGGAAAAGACTTTCTGTCAAGACTTGTAAAGGATACTGTCATTCATATGCTTAACGGTGACAGCAAGTTTTTGCGCAATAGTTGCTGTCGCGCAAAACCTACTGTCACCACCTCTTATTACTGACAGATTGTTTCTAGCGCACAGGTTACTGTCAACAATAGTGGACCGTTGAAATTGGATATTTATCCCACGTTGGTCAATGAATAACGGGCAGTAACTCACGTGTTTAAGAGTGGGTTAAGACACGTTCTTGAAATCCACTTTTTATGCACAAAACGTTTGAGATACCCCTATTTATTCCCCAGTTACTCAGACATATCTCTCTCTTTCTCATCAAACTCAAGGCAAAATACCTTTCTTCCAGCAAAAAGCAACTTTCTTACTTTCTTCTTTTCTTGAAATTTCAATGGCCCCCAAACAGACTCTCTCTCAAACAAACTTTGCTGGCATCTTTTCCCCAAATGATGCTGGTGAAGGCTTCAAAGGACTAGTGTTTTTCTTGAACAAGTCCTATCTCGGTTATGCCATCACCTCAACCCCCATTCTCGACTTAGACAGACTTAAGGCGTTTTGGCAAACTGCTGTTGCTCAAACTGAGGGTGAGAACCCGGGTATTCAATTCACAATCTCTGGGCAACAATACACTCTTACAGCTGAGGTCATCAACAATGCTCTTGGAATTACACTTGAAGCAAGACAACAATTTACTGAACTTGCCAATGATGACACTCTAAAGAAGCTCTTCTTGAAGATTGGGTATGCAGGCCCTATTCTCGAAGAGGGGACTACCAAGTGGTATCCAACTGGTGAAATGGATAGGAAACATCTGCGAAAGGAGTGGAGCATGATATTTGATGTGATGGTCAAGGTGTTCTCTACCAAGTCCACAGGCTGGAATGGAATACCCTCCTACATCAAGAAACTGACACATTCTCTTGTCCATGGATACAAGGTGAATGTTGGAGCTCTCCTCATGGCACACCTCAAAGCTGCCATAGGTAAGAAGGTATCACTCTACCCTCGCTTTCTTATGATGTGCATTAATTCATTCTGTGATTTTAATGATGCTGCTCCTCGTTTAGAGGCTTGCTCAGTTTTGAAAAAGAACACACACACACACACACACACACACACTGTTATCTTCACAGAATCTCAATGCACATATTCCACTTTGTTTCACTCAGCACATGGTTGATCAAGTGTCCAACCCTGATTTACCATTACCATCTGGTTATGACTCTTTCACTCTTGAGAATGAAACTGAATTAGACCCAAATTCAGTTAACCCACATTCAACACCATACACTCAGCCTAGGCCCTCTAGACTTACCAAAGCCCAAAGAGAAGCAGTGCAAGAATCCAGAAAAAGGCCCTTAGAAGCTGATGTTGGTGGTAGCTCTGTTAGTCAAGAGGGAGACAGTGCACCTAGTGTAGCAAATAAGGAAGGTAGTCAAACAGAACCCCCAGTGGTTCCCCCTGAGCCTAAGAAGAAGAGAGCTAGGAGGACTAAAACCACTGTTAACCAAGCTGCAGTTTCTCAACAAACTGTGGTTACTGAAAGGGACTCAAACACCTCCCTAGATGTGCCTTCTCAACAAGGTGCATCTATTGAAATTGGCTTGTCTCCCAAGGCACCCTGTACAAAGTCTGCACAAACTCATGGTTCATAACCTGAGATACCCCCACTTGAAGAAACACACAGTGAGTTAGGGCACAGTGAGGATTTCTCTACTCCTATTGATGGTTCACATGTTTCATCTGTGAATCAGCCCCCACTCTCTGCTACACTTTCACCTTCTTCCTTCCCTACACATTCTTTTGTTTCTTCTCAACAACCTAGAGAAGGGGACAGTCCCAATCCTTCAGGTTTTGATCATCCATCTCCAATCATGGATGAGCCCCCATCCAGTGGTCCACAAGAACCCATTTCTCAAAGTGAGATGGACACCACTCCTCCAAACACTGAGCTAGGGCAAAGTGGTATTTTGTCAGAAAATGAAACAGCCAACACTTTGTCTAAACTCCAAGGAGCATCTTACCTTCAGGAAGATGCTGTCACAGCCTCTGTTGCTGTCAAAGACACTGGCAATGTTGCTGTCCTGGACACAGCTGCTGTCATGGGTGGAGAGAAATATACTGTCACTACAGAACCTACTGTCACTCCACCTCCCGAAGTTGCTGTCATGCCAGAACCTGCTGTCCAGACTCCAACTGACAATAACATTCCTGCCAAAGATGTTGTCCAGTCCTCTCAGCCTGATTTTGATGCTGTAATCATTGAGGATGCCTCTGATGATGATCTACCTCTTGCCAAACTCTTAAAGGTACATTCTAAATCTACTCCTTCCATGCATGTTAGTACTGCTCATACCCATGCATCTAGGTTGAGTGAGGGTGTGCAAAAGAAAAGAGAGATAAAAGAAAAGAGAGGTGAGCATAAAAATGAGAGGCAGCCAAATGAGCTGGCAAAAGGAGAGGGACTTGAGCATGTCCAGAGAGATATTGAGGGAGCCCACCCTATTCAGGCATTAGGCCTTGAGCGTCAATCTGTGAGGGGTGATGAGATCACTCAAAAACACCCTGAGAGTGTGAGAACCCCCATAGCCTCCAAGCCCCTTTCTTTTCCTTCCCCTCCAAGAAGGTTAAGGTATGGTGGCCCCTCTGCTACTTATGGTAACAGGATTGCAGCTCTGGAAGGACAGTGTGCTACATTGAACTCCAAGATGGACTCTCTCTCTCAACTGGTGGTTGATGGTTTTGCTGCTACTCAGCTCTCCATCCAGTTTCTTACTGACCTAGTAGCTGCCAACTCAACTAAGGGGGAGAAGGTAGCAAGATCAGAATCATTGCCTATTCAGGAATCAGGTGGAACTCAGGGGGATCCTGTAGCTGTGGAGACCAGAGGGGGAGCTAAAAGGAAAGCAATGTCTAAGGGGGAGCAAGTCAAACCAAGCAGTGGACAACCAAAGGATAAAGCTGAAGAGCTTGTTGAAGTTGACTTGGATGGAGAAAGAGTACTGATGTCTAATGCAACTCAAGATGCAATGCAAAGAAGACCTACATCTAGACATCCAATTCTACCTCCTGTGATAATCAGAGAGCCAACTCCAGCATCTCAAGAATCTGCTCTACAAAGAAGATGGAGAGAAATGGAGGAACAGAATAAGTCTGGGAAAGGTAAAGGGAAACTGCCTGAATCCATCCATAAAGGAAATACTTGGTCCAATGGTACTGAGTATGATCAAGAAGAAGCCAATACTCTAATGGTGGATTACAGGGAGAACACATTACACAATCATGACAGTGACTTTAGCAGTTTGGTGGAAGAAGCAATGAATGCTCCAAGCAACCGTCCAACCAACACCACAAAACTGTTAAAGGATCAAATCACCAGTGTCAGTGTAATGGTTAATGATGAGAAAAGATGGGCTGTAAGTATCTATTTCACTTCTAGCATATCTTATTTCATCACAATGCAGTTATTGCAGAGTCTGCCAGCAAAGGTGTTGTGTGCCTTGAAGGGAAAGATCAGGGCAACTCAAACACCATTCAATGAAATATTGGATATGCAAATCCAGAACCTGCTCATACAAAAGCTACCTGAAGTCTACACAAATCCACCATGTGTTTTCTATAGATCTGTAACTAAGGATGGCACAAGAAGGAACAGCTTCATGCATTTGGTTGGCACATCCAGAATGGAAACCAAGTCAATTCTGAAAGTGTTAGATGGAATACTCAGTTCAAATGCCAATCCAGGAAGAGTTTATGTTGTTCAAGAGATCTACAAAATGCTGGTGTTGAGAGACAAGGCACTGGGAGCTAGAGTGAAGGAACTAATCTCTAGAGCCAATGCTAAAAGAAATGATCAAGGTGGAAGCTGTCTCTATGACATTCCTCCTCGGGATGATGATGATGATGAGGTTTGTTAGGAATATGTTGTTCTTGATGATAAACATAAAACACTTAGTAGAATTTGTGTAAAGTTATTTTGTAGCTGTCAACGAAATGGCATGCTTTGCAGCATTCTGTTGATAGGTAGCTCATCAACGAAATGAGTGATGTAGCAATTGCACTGTACAATACTTCACAATTTGATATGCATTTTGTTGTATGTACTAGATAGGTTTTCTAAGTCATGTTGACTAAATGATAGATAGGCAAAATAGGTTGGTTAATTGTAAATATCTTGTGCCTTGTAATTTTGCCTAAGTGAAGACATGTCAACGGTATGAAGATTACTCTGTCAACGGTATGGAGTTTACTCATCAATGAAACGAGAGAAACACCATCAACGGAATGAAGAATAAAGCTATCAACGAAACACATCTCCCTGCTATCAACGAATCATTATTGCTTTTCTGTATAGTTGACAAAGTGATAGTGACAGTTTACTGAACAGATCTAAAGGTGATGTGGAAGTGTACTTTGCATTGGAAACCATTAAAATGGACATGGGGAATAAGGAAACATCCCAGTTTCCAATTGGGTCTTGGAAGTGATCATAATAAGCATGAAGACAAAAGCAAGGATCTCCAAGGACCACTGGACAAAGGGATGAAAAGCAAACTATTGGCGGTTACTCATTGTACTTTTAGTGTAGCCAAAAATAGGGTTGTAAACTTGGGGATATATAACCAAGTGTAGCAGTTACTTTTGGATATAGAGAAGAAAAACAAATAGTTTGTATTAGCTATCTTTGAGAGCATTCTTCTCTACAAACCCTTGTAACTGAGCAGCTGTGTATTTTTGTATCACAGATTATTTCCGCAATAAAAATCACTTCAGTTGGATCATCAAACAATCCAACTGAAATTATTAATGTTCTTGTGATTTTTACTTTAAGTTCAGTTTTATTTGTAAGTTGTTTTTAAGTTCAAGAAATATCAAAATTGTATTCAACCCCCCCCCCCCCCTTCTACAATTCTGTTAGGTCATTTGGGAATAACAAGGTTGGAGGAGGTGAAGCTTCTGGAAATGCTGGTGGAAGTAATTCTGGGAATACTGGTATTCAATCTCAGAATGAAGGCAATGAAGAAACTCCTAGTCAAGAAAAGAAAGATGATGGTGCAACAGATGAAGAGGAGCCAAGAATACTGGAAGCTTTGGAGGCAAGCATTCTTAGATGTGCTATTGACTGCATAAATGCAGAAAAAGATGTTGTCACCAAAGGTACTGTCGACAAGGAAACTGTCAAAGAAGATGCTGTCATGGAAGATACTGTCGACAAAGGTACTATCAAGAAAGGTTCTGTCAAGGATGAAGCCAAAGCTACTGTCAAGCCCATAAGACTGAAAGCCAAAGCAAGAGCATGGTTTTCTAGACAGAAACCTGAAGGAAAGCACAAGTACTCAGGAAAGGAAAAGACCATTGGATTTGGCAGGAATCTTAAGAAGCCAATTCAATCAATTCCTCCCAACAGTCTTAAGATACAACAGATGCAATCTAGAGAAATCAAGAGTGTTGAAGTAAAGATGGATGCAAATCAAGAGGTCACTGAGTACATTCTGTGGTGGGAAGGATCAAGATCTACCGAGGTTGATAAGGACTTCAACCTGGTGTCCACATCAACCAGTGGTAGGACATCAACCATAGATAAAAGGAGAATTGACTTCTTCTACCTGGAAAGAATGGTAGAGTTGTTGGAGAGCTATGATAATGTTCCAGAGTCTGTTATGGAACATATTCTGAAATATCAAGCTGATAGGGATTCTGAATTCTATCAGAAATTTGGCTACAACTTTGCAGATTTTGATGATGTTGATATTTCAACTGATTTACCAGCTTCTCCTATACCATATCACTGGTACTATGAGTTTGATGACTCACCCACAGAAGAAAGGAAAACCCAACCCACAGAGGAAGGGCAACCCAAGCCAAGCAAAAGACCTGACTCTTCTCAATACGCTAAATATCAGTCAGAACTTGATAAGAAGGAAGCTGAACTCCTGGAAAGATGCAAGACTGCCAACAAGGCAGAAAGTGAAGCTCCAAATTATCAAACATGTATGCTGGAAAATCCCTTAAGAATCAAGCATCTAAAAGAAGAAATCTATGTTTGCAGCTTGCACAAGCTAAAAACAACTATTCTGAAGGATTTACAGTATATGGTTGTTGGATCAATTCATCCCCTGGAGCAGATATGTTCTGACAAGATAGAGGAATTATTGGAAAGGAGAAAAGGAGAAGATTCGAAGCTGGACAAGCAAAGGAGGATGTCTCTCAATGCTTATCGAGGAAGTAGATTCAAGCTCATTCATGAAGAACTCCACTTCAGAAGCTATCCATTTGATCAAGAGCAATGGTTGAATCTCAGGGATGCCAGTTCTCTTATTTCTCCTACTATCAAGAAGATCATTGAAGAAATAGAAGATGCTGCAGTTTCTGCTGCTGAAATTTCTCTTATAGAAGGTCTAAGAGGCTTCTTGGTAGAAGCTCTCAGAAGAGAGGAAGTAACAAGACAGAAGAGGAAATCTCAAGCTAAGTAAACATTCTAAATCCATTCTAATCTTGTTAGTTAAGTTGTCAGCATATATTGTAAATTTGTTGTTATTGTCCATAAAAACAAATTGGGGGAGATTGTTGGGATTTATGGGTGATAGCATAGGAACAACTTAACTTTGTATATACTTAATTTTTAATTAAGTAGAACATACTGTCACAGCCAAAGTATGTTCTTGTAATCAGTATGCAATGTTAGTTTAATTGTGTAATTTGGAAGAAGTTCACTTTCTGTGTTCAAGCCTCAAAGAACGCATATTGGACGACAACATGAATAAAAGTTACTATCATAAGAATTGACAGTAAGATTACAAGAAGACAGAATGTTGCAAGTCAAGACAGCATATTCACTCTGACAGCAACATTGGCGGAAGACTACGCGACAGCAACTTTAGCCCTCGACAGCAAGTTTGGAAACCTCGACAGCACACTATGCGGGGAACTCCTACTGTCACCAAAAGCACTTCCTGTGACAGCAAGCTTTGTGGCAAAAGTAACTGTCTCGAGAAAGACCCTTGTTCTAAGTATCTTTCTCAGTCAAATCCCGTGATAGTTTCAATGTTCAAGAAATAGGCGTGTTGCAGTATCCCTAAGCTGCACCAAGTCTGCAAGACTACGACAGAAGCTTCAAGCACTGCAAAACAAAAGCGAATCAATTCAAGAGCAAGGTCAAGTCCTTATTTGCTGAATTTCTTAAGCTGGAAATAGAATGAATCTAGGTTGCTTTTGTTATGATGTATATCTGACATATTAGCAATTTAGGAAAATCACATGGGTAAGACAATCTGTAAGAAGCTGCCACTTGACAATGACAGCAGCTTCACAAACCCGTGACTGATAGTGATAGGATTAGTCTTATACCTACTGTCAATTCATTCTAGACATGTAACGAAGACTAGCAAGTGCCTTGAAGAAAATCGAAGCTCAAGAATTCTCTCTTGAGGTTGTAGCAACACTTTGCAAAATAAATAAAACATTTATTTTGTGAATCCCGTCTTCTCTATTTTACTGTTTGTGAATGCATACATATTATTGATAACATTAAATCTTAGTTTTAGTTGTTGAAACTGAGATTGAATTTTATCAGTATTGCATTCATCCCCCCCCCCCTTCTGCAATACACAAGGACCAACAGGGTTTATTTCCACTGTTCCTCTAGAATACTTATGACTAGGGGATTGCTCCCTCATTCAAGTAGAGTGTTTCAAGCTCGCTGAACTCTGAAATTTCAATAAACTCCCTGGTCACGATTTCAAAATACGTAGTAATCATCGGTAGTCTCATTGACTAATTGTCAACCCACACTTTGACTTACTCCTTTCAATTACTCTGGAGTAAGGTGTTCTGAACGGTTACAAAGTTTTGACAAGTATTTGTACTTAGGAAAAATGGAATTAAATTCCGATTTCCGTTTCATTAATATTTTTCATCATGGGAATTGGAAAGACCTACACGACAATGAAATAGGTGCTGGGGTAGTGCCAAAATTATCAAGGCTTGCCCGGTGACGAAATAGGCACCGTGGTAGTGATCTCTTGAGTGCTAAGACTTGCCCGGTGACGAAATAGGCGTCGAGGTAGTGATCTCTTAGCACAATGGCCCATATGCGGTCAGGGTGATAACCGAACATGAAGTCGTCCTTCTACTAGTAGAAAAGAAAAGTTACGATACAACGGCTGATCACCGTGTATCGGGTGTTCCAGTACATTCCCTTCCCTCCAATTGGAGTTGAGCTGCACATTGTAACAAAAGCCTAGGCGCTGAGTTACTGATAATGTGACAGTAATAAATAATGATGTTCCTCATACAGTAGTAGTACTGTATGGTATGTTTTGACGAAAAGAGAAATAAATATATCATTCTGTATACGAATGAAGTTTTAAAGGTTTTCCTTTATGATATAAGCTTACTTATATGCTTATGCTGTATTGTATTACTGTTGGGCCGAGTGCTCACTCTTGCTTTTTCTTTCTATACATATATATCACAACACAACAGCTAGAGTAGATGGCCAGGATTCGTCGTACCGCTCGGAAGCGCGTCAGGGACATACAGGCCGCCTGTAGCATGGTTGTTACAGTTGATCAGGTAGAAGTACTGAGTTGGTTCGGAGTGTAACTCTGGTTGCTCCGGTTTAATTATAAGTATCACTTATGTATATTAATGAACAAGAACAAACTTTTGCGCTACCTTATGAAGAAATCATACTGGTAGTAGGTTGCAGTATTTTACTTTTGGGTTGTAATAACTTTAATTTGTGGATCATATGACTACTGTATTGTAAATTCGTTTCTGAGACATAACTGGCGTGAGTATATTGATGGTGGGGTCACCATGTGTGATGGTTTATTGTTTTATAGTTCAAGTATTAAGTGTTTGTACGGAACAAGGGATCGTGACAACCCAGATCTCCGACCCCGGGTCTGGGGGTGTTACAAAATCTAACGGTTTTCACCTATCTATTTAACATTAAACGATTTTGATTATTTTGGTATTAAATGAGTTTCCTTATTTAATTACAACTATTTTTATGTTTTGACTTTTTAGAAAATCCAATCCTAATATAATATCTTTTAACTTATATCATTTTTAGACAATAACTTCTTTTTATATGATATAATCTTGATCATCTATTTTTAAAAGTATTGGATCTAACGGTTGAGAATGTTTTGGCGGTATTTAGAAACAAACTACCATGATAACATCATTAATTTTTCTTAATATTTATAATTTTTTTAAATATTTATTGCTAAAATATAATGTACTCTTTTTTGTAATATGTTAAAGATGCGGGAACTTTGAACTTTTGAGAAAATAAATTATCAATTAAAATATAATTTTTTTGTAATAGTTCTTCTTTTAAAGTAGTACACCGTGACGATCAAAATTATGTATAAAATTCAATTTTTTATAGTATATCCTATAAATATCTATGTTATTATATTAAAGACTAAATAATGAAAGCTTCCTTATAAGTTTGGTCGCTTTGTTTGGTCACTCAATCCACAATCGTTAGATGTTTCAAATTAAATTGTTGAAAAACGTTAGATATAACAGTAAAATTATCATGTAGAATGATCTAAGATTTGAATCTACCAACAACATATTAAAATTTATAGGTTTTTTTTAAAATAAAGAATTTTTTCTGTTAGATATAATTGCTGACGTTTGTTTATCAGTGTTTAAGCAACAGGTACTGACCAGAGTTTATCAGAAGTCGGTCAGAGTTTAATTAAACTCTGACAGGGTGAAGAGTTTAAAGGAAGCCGGTCAGAGTTTATTTAAAGTCTGACAAGGTGATAATTGAATTAGCTGTCGGTGCTGAATTGAAGATTCTAGAAGCAATATATTCTGAAGATGGAAAGAAGCAGAATATATTGATACAGCTAAGGAAACAGAATAGAAGATAAGAAGCAATCCTTAATTGATATAACTTGTATAGCTAATTTGTAGGAATATCAATTAGATAAGGATTGTGTAACTGTGTACTATATAAACACAAATAGGTTATCCCTAGAAGGGATGCGATCATTGAATATATTATTCTTGTAACCTAGAAGCTCTTTGTGATTCATTAACATCACTAAGAGAGAATTATTTAATATAATTCAGTTTGTTGATTTACAAACTTGTGTTCTTGATTGTTATTCTCATACATACTTGATTATATATTGTGTATTCGGCCTAACAATTGGTATCAGAGCCAAAGCTGTTTAATATATACAGTTTTACGATTCAAACACAGTAATAATCATGTCTGAAGAAAATCAAACTGCTCCCAAGGCTGAACAGGTTAAGCCTAATTCTGTGAGTCGATATGAAACAATCAGGGTTCCAATTCTCAGGCCTATAGAGTATCCAATTTGGAAGGTGAAGATGACCATGTTTCTGGAGGCTACAGATCCGGAATATCTTGACAGAATTTATGATGGTCCTCATAATCCAACCAAACTAGCCCCTGTTGTTGATGGTCAAGAACAAAAGACTGTTCCAAAGGAAAAGAAAGATATGACTCCTGAGGACATCTCATCAATTGCAAAGGTTAGACATCTTCTCCACAGTGCTTTAGATAATGTTATGTCTAACAGAGTAATTGGCTGCAAAACTGCCAAAGAGATATGGGATGCTTTAGAAGTCAGATGCCAGGGAACAGGTGCTATTAAGAAGAACAGAAAGACAATACTCACACAGGAGTATGAGCACTTTGATTCAAGACCTAATGAAACCTTGACTGAGACTCATGACAGATTTTGCAAACTATTGAATGATCTGTCTCTGGTTGATAAAGAATATGAGCTTGAAGAGTCTAATCTCAAGTTTCTGTTATCTCTACCTGAAAAGTGGGATCTAAAGACAACCACAATAAGAGATAATTATGAGCTTGCTGATACAGATCTTGATGAAATCTATGGGTTATTGAAAACTCATGAACTGGAGATAGAACAAAGGAATAGAAGATTGAGTAAAAAGACAAAATCTGTTGCTCTCAAAGTCGAGGAGAAGCCCATTAAGAAGGAATCATCAAGGAAGAAAGCCAAGGGAAAGGCTTTAGTCATTAAATCTGAAAGTGAGTCATCAAACTCTGATGATGACTCAAACTCTGATGAAGCTTCTGACTCTGAGGATGATGAAGAACAGATGATGAAAATGGCTGCATTGATGGTGAAGACCTTTAAGAAGATGGGATTCAAGAACTTCAAGAAAGGAAAGAGATTCTCAAGGAAAGATTCAAACTCTGATAAGAGAAGTTTTAGAAAGTCTGATGGAAGGGAGACCAAGTCTGGCAAGAAGGATAAATCTGAAATCCAGTGCTACAAGTGTAAGGAGATGGGTCACTATGCTCCAGAGTGCAAGAAAGGCAAAACTGAGAAAGCACTCATCTCTAAAGGCAAAGACTGGGCAGATACTTCAGATTCTGATGATGGAGTAAATTATGCTCTTATGGCACTGTCAAAGATGAGACTGAATCATCAGAAAATAAGGTACCCCTAACTACTTATGCTTATGATACTGATAATATTTCTGAATTAAGAATTTATCTTAAGAACATACATGTTAGTTATAGGGATCAGACTTTAGAGAATGAGAGGATTAAATCTGAGAATCTTAGTCTTAAAGAAAGAAGCAAGTTTCTTGAAAGAGAACTTGAGAATATGAAGCAGATTCAAAAAGAAAGAGATGATGTTGTTTATGTTGAACAGGAGTTGCTTAAAAGGTATAGGCAACTAGAATCTGATTTAGAGAAGGAAAGAAAAATAATTAAAACTTGGACTAATTCTGGTAGAGATACACATCAAGTGTTTCAGACAGATTCTGTAGGCTTAGGGTACAGTGAGGAAGATGAACTTAGATTTCAGGACAAAATCAAGTTTAGAGCATTCACAAGTTCATATTCAACTCCTGTAACATTTGTTCCTGAATCTAGTAAGCTAAAATCTGTAGTTATGAAAGAAGCTGTTAAAGAGCCAGTTGAAGCTTGTGTTGAACAAGTGGATATTGAATTTAAAACAGAGAAACCTATTGAGCCTGAAGCTGTTATAGAACCAATTAGAGTATGTGAGAAACAGGTTAATGTTGGTTTAATGACAGGAAAACAGTTCAAACATAAGCTCAAAGAGGTAAAGTCTGCCATGAAACCAAAAGGGTCCAAGAAGAATAGGAATGGAAAGATAGGCATAGATAATAGAAATAATCATTTGCCTACTGCTGGTGCTCCAAGGAAAACATGTTATAATTGTGGTAGTTCTAATCATCTTGCTAGATTTTGCACTAAGAACAAACATATTAATTCTTTATCTTCTACATCAGGAGTAAAGAATGATTATGTAAGGGTTAAACCACAAACTTTATGCACACACTGTGGGAGCACTTGGCATTCTATTTATACTTGTAAGAGTTATCATGCTATTTATCATAATTATTATGAGCTAAAACCCAACTTGAAATGGGTTAGAGCAAACTCTGCTAGTGTAAAATCTGACAATGTTAGTTTAAACTCTGATAATACTGATTCCGCTGCAAAAGCTAACACTGTTAAGAAAGGCAAAGGATCCAAGCAAGTCTGGATCCTTAAAACTAACACTTAGTGTTGGTTTGTGATTGAAGGGCATAAGAGAGAGCACACTTATCTTGGACAGTGGATGCTCAGGACACATGACTGGAAATAAAGCCCTGCTATCAGACTTTGAGGAGAAGGCTGGCCCAAAAGTTTCCTATGGAGATGGCAACATAGGACACACTCTGGGATATGGCAATATTAATCTTGGAAGTGTCATCATCACAAATGTAGCTCTAGTCTCAGGACTCAAGCATAATCTGTTATCTGTGAGTCAAATCTGTGACAGAGGAAACCATGTAGATTTTCATAGTGAATACTGTGAAGTCATCAATAAATCTACTGGAAAAGTTGTTCTAGTTGGACACATGCATAACAACATTTATGAAGCAAGTTTGGTAACAAACTCTGATGGAAAAACAGTGTGTCTGACTGCAAGAATGTCAAATGAAGAGAGTTGGAATTGGCACAAGAAGCTCTCTCATCTCAATTTGAACAACATCAATGAGCTAATAAGAAAGGATCTTGTAAGAGGACTCCCAAAATCAACACTCAGTCTAGATGGCCTATGTGATTCTTGTCAAAAGGCCAAGCAAAGGAAGTCATCTTTCAAGAGCAAATCTGAATCTTCAGTAGTGGAACCTTATCATCTTCTACATGTTGATCTCTTTGGACCAGTGAATATAATGTCAATGGGCAGAAAGAAATATGCTCTAGTAATTGTTGATGAATATACTAGATATACATGGGTGTATTTCTTGTCAAAGAAGGATGAAACTGCTCAAACTCTGATGGATCATGTAAATCTACTGGACAAAGGATCACAGCACAAAGTCAAAATTATAAGGAGTGATAATGGAACTGAATTCAGAAACTCAATCATGGAAGCTTTTTGCAAGGAAAGAGGAGTGAAACAAGAATTTTCTGCACCTGGAACTCCACAGCAAAATGGTGTAGTTGAAAGAAAGAACAGAACCTTAATTGAAGCAGCCAGAACTATGCTTGAAGAAGCAAAATTACCAACTTATTTCTGGGCAGAAGCTGTTCAAACTGCTTGTTTTACTCAAAATGCTACACTGATCAACAAGCATGGGAAAACACCATATGAGATGGTGAAAAATAAGAAGCCAAATTTGAAATATTTTCATATATTTGGATGCAAATGCTTTGTGTTGAAGACTCATCCTGAACAGTTGACAAAGTTCGAGTTAAAAGCTGATGAAGGAATCTTTGTTGGCTATCCATTGTCAACAAAAGCATTCAGAGTTTACAATCTAAGAACTAAGGTGATCATGGAATCCATACATGTGTCATTTGATGACAAGAAAATAATTGGACTTGAAGACAAGGATGGATATGATCAACTACGTTTTGAAAATGAAGATCTATTCTCTGATGATATAAACTCTGATGAAGCAGGTTTGACAAACTCTGACGAAGCATACTCTGAACCTCTACTGGTAAATACTGGAGAAACTGGAAATTCTCAAATTGAACAAAATAGAGAACCAGTTGAGGGGGAGCGTGAAGAAGCTCAACAAGACACAGCAAGTGAGTCAGTTGAGGAAACTGATTCAAACTCTGACAGTTCAAACTCTGAGCCATCCAATTCAGGGGGAGCCTCAGATGCTACAGAGAGTCAACATATGAATCAGGAGAGCATGGATCAAGGGGGAGGATTCAATAATGATGCAAGAAACCACTTACCAACAGCAAGAAAGTGGACACAGGCACACACACCTGATCTCATAATTGGAGATCCTGATGCTAGTGTGAGAACTAGAAGTGCAACAAATAATGAGTGTTTGTATCATGCTTTCTTGTCTCAAACAGAACCAAAGAAAGTGGAGGAAGCTCTTCAAGATGCTAATTGGATTACAGCAATGCAAGAAGAGTTAAATGAATTTGAAAGAAATGAAGTCTGGACACTTGTACCTAGACCAATGAAGAAATTTGTATGAAGCATAATTCTCAGTAAGTAATTATGAATCCTTAAGAGTTATATAGATTCTGATCTCAAATATGTGCAGTAAGTTAACACAGCATGATCCTGTCTCTGTATTTATACCATCTCTTAGTTTATTGATCCTATACACTGAGTCTGTATTAGCTGTTTGCATTTTCTCTCATAAATTAATTGTATTAACTGATGAAAAGTCTAAACTCTGATTATTAATTGCAAATAATTCACCCTCAAATCAAAAGATGCCAAACAGAGCACAAATTCCTTTGAGATCATGTTGTGCCTAGGAAGATCCAGGAACTTATTGTATGAAATACGGGCTAAAATCTTTGATTTTTGGTGACTAGTGCCAACCACTGATTACTGGAGTGCCAACCACTGATTACTGGAAAAAAAAAAACAAAAAAACAAAAACAAAATATATATAAATATATATAAAGGGGGTGAAAAATAAAAGACATATCCAAATGAAAGGATATCAGTATACAGAGTTTAGATATAAAATCAGACTTTATGTTATACATGAGAGTTTAGGCAACCAGTTTTTACTGCTTTAGTTTGTGGATTTTATGCACTTTGAGATGATCTAACTATTGATTTCGGTAAACTCTGTTATTGCACACACATATTTTCACACCTGTACAGATTGAGAAAAGAGTTTATTGACAAAGAAGGATAAATGGTAAACACTGATGTATTGTGTGACATATGCCGAGGTAACTTTGTTTTAATCTCTGATGGTTAAAATAATTTCTTTGTTTCAGACATTTTATAATTTTGAGATTAGACATTTGTTTTGAAAATTTAAAAAGAGTATGATTGGAAAGTTGTTCAAGAATGTTTTAAACAGAGGAGAGAGGTTAATTGCATAGAAAAGTGTAACAGGCGGTAATTATTGTTGTTTTTACTGCGCATGCGTATTGGAAACTGTCAATTATTTGCTGTCAGTAACTGCATGTGTGACACGTGTCCCATTCACATGATTACAGGAGTAAGACAGTTGTGTATTAATGATTAAAAACTCTTCAGTTTTTAATCTTTAATTTTCTTTTAAATACAATACACACATCTTCAGTTAAACTTTTCACATCTTACTCATACACATCTATTATCACACACACATAGTCACAAACACCTTTCTACACATAAACTCTATTAAGCTTTCGCATCAATTACTTGTTCTTTCTTCAAAATCTTCTAATGGCAACCACAGCTTTCGTTTCGTCTGGGTTAGAGTTCGTTCCAAACAACTATACCGCACCACTAAACACTGCAAACGCACCAGAAGCATTTCATATGATTCAAAAGTTTCTTGCTCAGTCAGCGATTGGGCGTGCTTTAGTTGAACCAGCCAAACTTTCTGGTTTACAAATCAAGGCATTCTGGGAGTCAGGGGTTTATGATGATGGTGGTGAAACTGGGAACCCATCCATAATCTTTGAGTTTGAAGAAACAGAGTATGTTATTACTGCTGGTACTATTTGAGCTGCAATGGGGTTTCCTGAGTATCCTTCCTACACTGTTGGAATGGGTGATGAGGATTTAATACGAATGATGCGAGAGATTGGCTACTCTGGGCCATTGACAAAGATTGGGCAACTCAAAAGGCCGTTTCTGCGCAAGGAATGGAGTTTCTTCTTCGATTGCATCACGAGGACATTTGGAAAGAAATGCACAAATTGGGATGCTATTCCCACAGACAGTCTGCAAATCGGGTATTCTTTATTATATGATAATCATTTTGATTTTGCACGACTTGTTTTGACTAACTTAGGGGAGAAGATGACAGAGAATAGAGGAGTTGTTTATTTTTCTAGATTCTGTCAGCTTTTGTTTTCTTATTGTGTTGCAGGAGTACATGTAATTGAAGCAGATGTTTCTTGTTTTAAATTACATAAGAGGGTATTTACTGATCTAGTAAATAAAGATGTTAAGAAAGGAGTTGTTGGAGACTTGTTGCTACCTGCCTCAATGCAACAGTTTTTAAATGCTCAAGTCAATTCCCCAACTCAAGAAGTACCTTCTTTAATTTCTGTTAATCTTGCAAGAGGTGGTAGAACTAAGCATATGGGTTCTAAGCCAGCTAGGATTTCTAAACCATCTTCTGAAGCTGAACCTTCTGTGTCTCCATCACAAAGGTTAAAGAAGTCCAAAACCAGAGCATTTAAAAGAAAAGTAAGGGCACAAAGACCTTGTTCTGAAGAAGCAAGAGTATCTGCTAGTGAAGATGAAGCAGAGGATTCTCAAACTCTGAGTAAAAGAAGGAAACTTGTAGCCACTTATCTTTTTGATGAGGAGGAAGAAGCTGAATTGCCTGTAAACTCTGCAGTGGTAATTCAGGAAGCTGTTCTAAGGGAAACTACTATGCTCTCAGAGGATAGAGCAAATCTTGATGAATCTGAAGCTCCTGCATCAGAGAATGAGGAGATTGTGACTGAAACTGTTCCTCAAGATACTCCTGCAATGGTTGTTGAGGAGGATATTCTAAATGCTAATGAGGACAGAGTGTTTGTAAACACTGAAGCTCATGAAGTATTTGTTCAGGAGGATGCTGCAAATACTGAAGCTGTCAATCTAGACAGGATAAATACTGATGCTAATATGATGGATTTGGATTTAGAAGCTCCTACATCAATGGCTAATGATGTAGTTGAGGAAGCTGCTACTCATTCTGATAGCAGAGTTTTTGATTTTGAAGCACATACCTCTATACATTCTGATCATTATACAGAGGGTGTGGAAGCTGATCAAGTAACTGATCAGATAGAAGATTCTCTGGCCACTCACACTGAAATTATTTCTTGTGATCTTGACAAAGGTGAGGAGGTTAATCAGATGATAAAAGTCACAAAGACAATTCTTGATGAAGCTGTGATAGAAAAGGAACAAGAGGCTGCTGATGAGCTAAACTCTGAGAATATTATTCTTGAAGCTTTGCAACAATCTGTTGTTGAGATTGTTCAAAGAGAAGCAGAGGTTTTTGCTCAGGTTAACTCTGATATTCCTGAAGCTGTAGAAGAGGAGAAAATTGATGAAGCTGCACAGTTTACTGCTGAAAATATTCTTACTGAAAATGAAGCAGACAATAATGAAGAAGCTGGAAATGATGCTGAGGGTTCTCATTCACACCCTAGTATTCAAGTTTCATTGGCTGATGATGTCAATAGTGATGACGCAAGGGAAGTCAATAGACAGACAAATGAGCATTTCCTGAATATGTACTACAACAAATGGGCTGATGCAGATTGTGTCTTCTCAGCACAAAGGGCTGCAGATTTTCTATCTGATTCTGTCAAGAAGATCTCAAATACTGATGTACTTACAAGCTTACAGGCAACTGTTGTTCAAGTCAAATCTCTTAATAATAGATTTGATGAGAATCAACAAATGCTTACAAATCTAAGGAATGAAGTTAGTATGAAGGATCTTACTTTCAAGTCTGACAGAACTTATTATTATTCTATGTTCAAGCAGCAAGCCAAGGATTCTGAGGAAATCAAGAAGAGGCTTGGGAAAGTTGAGGAAACTCAGAATGCAATGTCTACTCAACTGAATTCCATTTCTACTGCCATTGAATTGCTGACATCAGTACTACTTTCTGATGATGTCAAAAAGGGGAGAGTGTACCTAAAGACAAATGCAAAGACACTCAAGCTCTGAGACGGAGGGATGATTCTACTGATGGGGAAGCAAAGAAAATAAAAGAAAGATTTTTGCTCAAAGGCAAAGCAGGACAAGAGTAAACTCTGATAGACAAACAAACTCTGACAAGATAAACTCTGGTGGCCAATCTACTTCAAAACTCAAGAGTTTAGTTGTTTCAACTAATCCATCTACTGATGAAGAGATTGCTGCTAAAATATTCATGAAAGAGCATGGAAAGAATGTTACTATTGAAGATATCCAGGCTGAAGAGCAAATGCTTGCTGAGGAACACAAGAAAAATCTTGAAGCTGGAATCTACAAGAAAAAGGAAATCAAGGCTCCTAGAAAGAAAGAAGTTGGTATTTCTATCAAAGAGAATACACAACAGAGTATACAATATACAAGGAGACCTGTGATTGGAAATTCTGATAAGGGTAAAGGCATAATGATTGAAGAGCCTAACCTAGAGAAGAAAGATAATTCAACCTCTGACATTGCTCAAGTTGAAACAAGATTAGCAAAATCAACCTCTGACGCTTCTCAAGTTGATGATACTACTAAAGTTATGACAACCTCTGACGTTGCTCAAGTTGTACAGAAATCTACACAACTTCCAGGATTCAGCAAACCAAAAATTCTTGAAGATTTAAAGCTTGAAGCTGTGAATTTCTCAGTAACCAGAACAGTATTGGGTAAGGAAGGAAAAGACAAATCTGGTCTAGGGTCACACAGAGAGAGAAGGATAAATACAAGTCCAATGGATCAATCATCACTAGCTGTATTTGGTATTATTACTCAAGAAAATCTTGATATGCTAGACTCTGTTCAAATGATCTTTCATAAGGTGTTGAAGAAGGAATTTTTGTTGTACTTTATGAATGATGGAAGAGTTTATAAGGTTGCAGAGTCTGATATAAATCTCAAATCTTATCAAGAATTGGAGTATGTTCTGTACTTGTTAAAAGTCAAAAATAGAAATACTCACAATGATGCTTCAGTTATCAGAGAAAAGATGCTAAGATCGAAGATGATGCTTGGAGGAGGAGTATCAAGTGCATATATTCCCAAATACAGAGATGCACATGGGAAGATTGTTGAGATGAAAAGAAACAGTGCTAAGTTTAGAACAGCACTGGGTACAAAAGTTCTTGAATTTAATTTAGAATCTGATAAAGCTTATTATATTAAGCTAGGGAATGAGATGAGGAAGAATTCCATCTATTCTCTGAGAACTGCAATTTATCAGACTGGAGAATCTGATCCAGAGTTGAAAGAAGTGAAGAAGATCACGGTGGAAGAGCTAGAAAGAGCTGAAAAGAAATTGCTATCAGACTATATCAGGACAGTGCCTGATATTCAAGAAATCAAGTAAAGTCTGACTGTAAGTTTTTAATATATTTTCTATTCTAAGTCAAATTTAAACTCTGTTTTAAATTAAACTCTGTTATATGTTAAACACTGCATTTGTTAAATGTTTTTGACATCATCAATTATATGTTTAACTTGTACATTTTATTATGAACAAGTTGGGGGAGATTGTTAGATATAATTGCTGACGTTTGTTTATCAGTGTTTAAGCAACAGGTACTGACCAGAGTTTATCAAAAGCCGGTTAGAGTTTAATTAAACTCTGACAGGGTGAAGAGTTTAAAGGAAGCCGGTCAGAGTTTATTTAAAGTCTGACAGGGTGATAATTGAATTAGCTGTCGGTGCTGAATTGAAGATTCTAGAAGCAATATATTCTGAAGATGGAAATAAGCAGAATATATTGATACAACTAAGGAAACAGAATAGAAGATAAGAAGCAATCCTTAATTGATATAACTTGTATAGCTAATTTGTAGGAATATCAATTAGATAAGGATTGTGTAACTGTGTACTATATAAACACAGATAGGTTATCCCTAGAAGGGATGCGATCATTGAATATATTATTCTTGTAACCTAGAAGCTCTTTGTGATTCATTAACATCACTAAGAGAGAATTATTTAATATAATTCAGTTTGTTGATTTACAAACTTGTGTTCTTGATTGTTATTCTCATACATACTTGATTATATATTGTGTATTCGGCCTAACATTTTCATTTTTTTTTCTTGCAGACATAGGTTATTTGATAATATTTTTTGTAAAGTACGATTTTTTAGAAAAGTACTACACTAATTGATTAAGAAACTTTTAAAGTTTCGAATTTAATAATTTACAATGTATATATGTTAAAAAAGTTTGGTCTCTGTAGCTGAGTCTAAAATTTCAAAATACGATTTTTTTTAAAATATGAATATAGTCCTGCCGACAATGAAATTAGGTATCTATGAGTTCTTATAAAACAAAATCACCATTTACGTATAATTTATTATTTAATAATAAATAATATTTGATTAGTTATGATCTAAAACTTAATAAAATAGGATTAAAAATATGCACAATTTTATAAAATTTTATCCTCGTATTATTATATTCTTTGTTGATTTGAATTTTTCTTAGATTGATTTTAATTTTTGAACATAGATTTCTAAATTTAAAATAGTTAGAAAAAAGTAATTAAATTGGTATTAAAATAATGATGACATAATAATTATTATTAGAATTTAAATATTCACTTTACTAATTTGGGCTTTATCTTTTGTTTTAAAAATCAGATTTTGACGATTTTATACCCCATATGAAGATAACTAAATTATATTTAATTAAAAGATGGTTTAACAATTTTCATCTAACTGGAATTATCCATGGAAGAGAAAAGAAAGTCGCGATTGTTTTACATGGAGAATTCTATTCAATATAGAAAACTTATTTATATTTGGTATATTTGGTTTAAATGATCAAAATACACCTTTTAGAATTTAAATATAATCCTATTATTAATAAAATACACTTTTTAAATATTTTCTGTAACGATTTTCATTTATCTAGTTAAGATCTAATGGTCCTTATTAATTTAGTTATCTACGACCAAAATTTTGAATAAGATCCCTATTATGATTATTATATATAAGGATTTAATGTAATAAAGATATCAAGTATATAATGATATAAGTATCTTACTAACTACTTTTACTTTTAATGTTTCAGTTTTATTTACAGTGTATATAAAATTTTAAAATACATTATTACTTAAAAATTATTAAACTGAATAAAAATTATGTTATGATTATATAAAATTTTATTCTCATATTATTATATTCTTTATCGATTTGAATTTGTTCTTAATTAATTTTGATACTTTTTTGAAAGAAACATAAAATTTCTCTATATTTAAAAGAATTAGTGGAAAAAATAAATAAATTGGTGCTACAATAAAAAAAATATTTATTAAAATTTAGATACAAACTTTACTATTTGGGTTATATCCTGAGTTTTAGAAATTGAATTTTGACGATTTTACAACTCATGCGAAACTAACGAAATTATCTTTAATTTAATGATGGTTTAATAATTATTATCTAACTTGACCAGTTGACCTACTCATAAAATAAACTGAAAAGAAAAGATGGTTAAGAAGTTTTACATAAAGAATTCAATTCAATATAGAAAATCAATTCATAATTGGTTTAAATTATCAAAGCACACTTCTTAGTATTTAAATATAATCCTACTTTTAATCAAATACACATTTTAATATAAGTATTATATTCAAAATTATCGTTTATTAATATGAAACTCTCAATATTTTAATAATATTTTGATATTATCCTTTTATGTTTGTTATATGTAAAATAATATAATTAAAATTTGGATTAATCAAATTGTTATGTTCCTTCAGAAAAAAAAGTGTTTAAATTTATTCAGGAGTTCTCCACGTAGGGTCCACGTGTATCATTGTAATCGATATGAATTGTTATCTTGATATTTGTTTTAATAATTATTATCTAACCGGAACTATACATAAATTCAAGAGAAAATATATTTAAGAATTTCTACATAGAAAAATTTTAAATTCTCACAATACACTTTTTAGTATTTAAATATAATTCTATTATTAATCAGATACACTTTTTAATATTAGATCTAACAATTCTCATCGATCTATTTAAGATCTAACTATAATTATTAATTTGGTCGTAATCGTACACGGACGATCGATTTTAATTTTTTCTTAAATTGGTTTTAATATTTTATTGAAATAAACATAGAATTTATAAATTTAAAAGAATTAGGAAAAAAAATTAAATTGGTGCTACAATAATAAAAATATATTTATTAAAATTTAGATAATAACTTTACTGTTTGGGCTCTATCTTGAGTTTTAGACAATAGATTTTAACGATTTTACAGCCCACGCGAAGCTTACAAAATTATCTTTAATTTAATGATGGTTTAATAATTATTATCTAACTGGAACTATCCATAAACTGAAGAGAAAATATAATTACGAATTTTTACATAAAGATTTCTATTTAATATAGAAAACCTATTTATAATTGGTTTAAATTATCAAAATACATCTTTTAATATTTAAATACTATCCTATTAATAATCAAATACAATTTTTAATATTATATCTGACGGTCCTCAATGATTTGAAGATTTATAGTTTAATAATCCAACGGATCGTATACTTTTGATAGTATAGTGACCAACCAAAGTTTTGGATAAGATCTCCCTTACGCTTATTATATATAAGGAGTTAATTTTTCATTTGTATTCTAATTTACTAATCACGATTAGTCAATATATATAATTTAAACAATATATTAACTTAACATGTTCATATTAAAGTATGAATAATTTTACAACCAATAAAATTTTTAATAATTTTCTATATTTCTCTTTATGATTGACATTCTACTTTACTAATCATGTGTTGACAAATATAATTTAAATAATTTTTTAATTAAAATATTTATATATAAATCTTTTTTCAAGTAAAAAAAAGTATTTACAACTAAATCGCTTTTTTATTTGAAATCAATCATGATTTCACTAGCATATATTATGCATTGATTTTCATAAATATTTATGATTTCAAGTGATAAAACTTTAATTAATTAATCAAATTTTAAAATAAAATCAATCAAAATTATGCTTTCATGTATCACTTATTTTAGGATCCAATTAGGCATGTCAATGGATCGGAGATCCGACCCGATCCGATCCGATTCGTAGCTAAATTAACGGGTATGTGTCCTGTCAAAAAAAATCTGATCCGTTAACGATCCGATCCGATAAAGGTTCGATCCGATAATGAGCGGATATGGATTTAGTATGATCCGATCGGATAAGGATCCAATCCGAATATATTATATTTATTTTATATTTTATATATTAATATAATTAATCTATACTATTAACTCTTTATATATAATAAGCGTAAGAGATATCTTATCCAAAACTTTGGTCGGTCACTGTACTACCAAAAGTATATGATCCGTTGGATTATAAAACTATAAATATTCAAATAGATGAGGACCGTTAGATATAATATAAAAATTGTATTTGATTAATAATAGGATAGTATTTAAATACTAAAAAATGTATTTTGATAATTTAAACCAATTATAAATGAGTTTTCTATATTGAATAGAAATTTTTATGTAAAAATTCGTAATTATCTTTTTTCTTTAGTTTATGGATAGTTCCAGTTAGATAAAAATTAATAAACCATCATTAAATTAAAGATAATTTTGTTAGTTTCGCATGAGCTGTAAAATCGTTAAAATTTGTTGTCTAAAACTCAAGATAGAGCCCAAACAGTAAAATGATTATCTAAATTTTAATAAATATTTTTTTTATTGTAGCACCAATTTAATTTTTTTCCTAATTATTTTAAATTTATAAATTTTATTTTTATTTCAATAAAATATTAAAATCAATTTAAGAAAAAATTAAAATCGATCTAGTCCGTGTACGATCATTATACGACCAAATTAATAATTAGAGTTAGATCTTAAATAGATCGATGAGAATTGTTAGATCTAATATTAAAAAGTGTATCTGATTAATAATAGAATTATATTTAAATACTAAAAAGTGTATTTTGATAATTTAAAAGTTTTCTATGTAAAAATTCTTAAATATCTTTTCTCTTGAATTTATGTATAGTTCCAATTAGATAATAATTGTTAAACCAAATATCAACATAACAATTCATATTGATTACAATATTAAAAATTATCAATATAATGCCGATGTATATCATACTAACATGATACACGTGGAGACTTACGAGAATTCCTGTACATAAATAAATTTAAACACTTTTTTTTTAAGGAACATAACAATTTGATTAATCCAAATTATAATTATATTATTTTACATATAACAAATATAAAAGGATAATATCGAAATATTATTAAAATATTGAGGGTTTCATATTCATAAACGATAATTTTGAATATAATACTTATATTAAAATGTGTATTTGATTAAAAGTAGGATTATATTTAAATACTAAGAAGTGTGTTTTGATAACTTAAACCAATTATAATTTGGTTTTCTATATTGAATTGAATTTTTTTTGTAAAAATTCTTAACCATCTTTTCTTTTCAGTTTATGGGTAGGTCAACAGGTCAAGTTAGATAATAATTATTAAACCATCATTAAATTAAAGATAATTTTGTTAGTTTCGCATGGGTTGTAAAATCGTCAAAATTCAATTTCTAAAACTCAGGATAGAACCCAAATAGTAAATTGAGTATCTAAATTTTAATAATTTATTTTTATTTTTGTAGCACCAGTTTATTTATTTTTTCACTAATTGTTTTAAATATAGAAATTTTATGTTTCTTTCAATAAAGTATTAAAATTAATTAAGAACAAATTCAAATCGATAAAGAATATAATAATATGAGAATAAAATTTTATATAATCATAACATAATTTTTATTCTATTTAATAATTTTTAAGTAATAGTGTATTTTAAAATTTTATATACACTGTAAATAAAATCGAAACATTAAAAGTAAAAGCAGTTAGTAAGATACTTATATCAGTATATACTTGATATCCTTATTATATTAAATACTTATATATAATAAGTATAATATGGATCTTATCCAAAATTTTGATCGTACGGTCTTGGACAACCAAACTAATAAGGACCATTAGATCTTAACTATATAAATGAAAATCGTTAGATCAAATATTAAAAAAGTGTATTTTATTAATAATAAGATTATATTTAAATTCTAAAAAATGTATTTTGATAATTTAAACCAAATATAAATAAGTTTTCTATATTGAATAGAATTCTCCATGTAAAAAATTCGTGACTTTTTTTTCTCTTTCATGGACAATTCCAGTTAGATAAAAATTGTTAAACCATCTTTTAATTAAAGATAATTTAGTCATCTTCATGTGGGGTGTAAAATCGTCAAAATGTAATTTTTAAAACACAAGATAAATCCTAAATTAGTAAAGTGAGTATTTAAATTCTAATAATAATTATTACGTCATCATTATTTTAATGTCAATTTAATTACTTTTTTCTAACTATTTTAAATTTAGAAATCTATGTTCAAAAATTTAAATCAATCTAAGAAAAATTCAAATCAACAAAGAATATAATAATACGAGGATAAAATTTTATAAAATTATGCATATTTTTTATCTTATTTTATTAAATTTTATATCATAACTAATTAAATATTATTTATTATTAAATATTAAATTATACGCAAATGGTGATTTTATTTTATAAGAACTCATAGAGACCTAATTTCATTGTTAGCAGGACTATATTCATATTAAAAAAAACCGTATTTTGAAATTTTAGACTCAGCTACAGAAGAAACCTAACTTTTTTAACCTATATACATTGTAAATTATTAAATTCGAAACTTTAAAAGTTTGTTAATCAATTAGTATAGTACTTTTTTGAAAAATCGTACTTTATAAAAAATATTATAAAATAACACACGTCTACAAGAAAAAAAAAATGAAAAAAAATCTTATTTTTCAAAAAAACCCTGTAAATTTTAATATGTTGTTGGTAGAGTCAAACCTTAGATCAATCTACGTGATAATTTTACTGTTATATCTAACGTTTCTCAACAATTTAATTTGAAAGATCCAACGATTATGAATTGAGTGATCAAGCGACCATACTTATAAGAAAACTTTCATTATTTAGTCTTTAATATAATAACATAGATTTTTACGGGATATACTATAAAAAAATGAATTTTTTATAAAATTTTGATCGTCACGGTGTACTACTTTAAAAGAAGAACTATTACAAAAAAAATTATATTTTAATTGATAATTTATTTTCTCAAAAGTTCAAAGTTCCCGAATCATTAACATATTACAAAATAGAGTATATTATATTTTAGCAATAAATATTTTAAAAAAAATATATTAAAAAAAATATTAAAAAAATTAATGATGTTATCCTGGTAGTTTGGTCCTAAATACCGCCAAAACATTCTCAACCGTTAGATCCAATACTTTTAAAAATAGACGATCAAGATTATATTATATAAAAAGAAGTTATTATCTAAAAATGATATAAGTTAAAAGATATTATATTAGGATTGAATTTTCCAAAAAGTTAAAACATAAAAATGGTTGTAATTAAATAAGGAAACCCATTTAATATCAAAATAATAAAAATCGTTTAATCTTAAATAGATAGGTGAAAACCGTTAGATTTAACATTAAAAACTTTATTTGGTTAATAATGAGTATTCTAATAATCAAAACTACATATAAGTAGATTTCCTAAATCGAATAGAATTCTCAATATTAAATTTCGTCAATTTATTCTCTTTTTAGTTTTAGAATAGTTTTTAATTGAAAAAGAATTATTAAACCACAACTAAATTAAAGATTATTTTGTGAATTTCATGTGGACCGTAAAATTCGCCAAATCTAACTTTTATAACTCAATGTAAACAAATATTAAATTGAGCGTGTAAAATAAAATAAATATCAAATTTTTAACTATAATTGTTTTTGGCTAAATCTTTTTTAACCATAATTTAATCATGTAAACTAATAATTTTTAAATATTAAAATATTCATAAATAAATATAATTATAAATATTAAAAAACAATCGTGTGTTCCATGGGTAATTAAAATATAATTATAAATAAAATTTAAGTAACTGTGCATCGCACGAGCTATAAGCTAGTATTATTAAAGACAAGATAAATCCTAACATTAAAAGTTTTGGTCGGTCGTCGGTCGGTCGGTCGGTATTTGGGCCGATTCACGGGCCTATCTATAATCAATTTATTAATAACCAATTACCTTTTTTCACTACATTACCTATTTTATATTTTTTTTTAAACCAAACCAACCCATCTTCTAAAAATAAAACGGGCAACATATATATAATATGATAATATTATTAAAATTATATTAAACTTATGAAATTCATGTTTATTATAATTTTTTTAACATTCAATTTAAACGAGATAATTAATTAAAATAAAAGTAATAGTATATTCAAATAAACTCGGTATGAACAAGCACATATTTTGATATTTGCACTTGAGTCCCTTTTCAGATTTTTAAGAGTAAAAAAATACGAATCATTAGATATGTTATTTTAAAATATTTTATATTTTAATATCTAAAATACTACTATTGATTACGTCAATAATATATTAAATTTAAATATTATATTGATAGATTTATAAATCCAATATATATATATATATTAAAATTTTATCAAATTATATATAATAACTAAAATCTAAATAAAGAATAAGAAAATATTAAAGAAGACCGTGCATCGCACGGGATATAAGCTAGTCTATACTATAATATTATAAGCAAACCATCCTCTATTTGGTCGGTAGTTTGGTCATTTAGTTTGGTCCTCTAAATAATAACCGTTAGATTTAAATATAGGTAAATGAGAACCGTTGGATGTAATATTAAAAGAATATTCTTTTTTTATATCTAAAATGCTCCCACGGGTTCAAAGTTCGAATCCCGTCAACAACATATTAAAAAAATTTAAGATCAAAATACAAATAAATGCTAATAAAATAAGATAAAAAATACTAAAAAATCATATAAAAAAATACTATTATAAGCAAACTACCATCTATTTGGTTGGTTGGTAGTTTGGTTCTCTAAATAATAACTGTTAGATATAAATATAGATAAATGAGAACTGTTTGATGTAATATTAAAAGAATATTATTTTCTTGGTATCTAAAATACTCCCACAGGTTCAAGATTCGAATCCCGTGAACAACATATTATTATTATTAAATATTTATATCATCTATTTTTCTAAGCTACATTCAAAAGTTCAAGATATTATTCCGTCGACAACATATTAAAAAATTTTAAGATCAAAATACAAATAAATGATAATAAAATAAGATAAAAAATAATAATAAATCATATAAAAATACTAAAATAATAAATTAAAAATACTAAAATGCATCCGTGCATCGCACGAGTTATAGGCTTGTATTAATTATATGTAAAACATATATAATATTTTATATTTTATATAGATAATATTATTTTGAAATTTAAATTTTAATTTGTTAATGTATATGTCATAATTTAATTTAATTTCATAAAAAAATTTAAAACTATTATTTTTTGAATTAAAAAAATGAACAATTTTTTTTTTTAATATATTAAACGGGTCGGACCTCCGATCCGATAACCCGAAATCCGAACGGATCGGGTATGGATTGGCCTAAAAAATATCCGACTCCTAATCCGATCTGATCCGAACCCGAAATTTTTTAATGAATTCGGATATGAATTTAGGGTAATCCGATCCGAATCCGACCCGTTGACGGGCCTAGATCCAATAACTTGCCACCATATTCGGACTAGCCTTATTTTATGCACATAAAAGAAGTCTGCCTATTATTGCCAAAGTTGCCAAAGCAGCAGCGTTCACATTATAGGTCTTCCAGCCCGTTCTTGTTTATGCAAGTGTCACTCCTTCTCAAGCATAACTCCGAGATCGGATGTTCCAGGCTACATAACATAATTATTCCAACTCTTTTGAGTTTAAAGACACAAAAAAGTACATCTGAGTAATTGGTGAATCTAAATAAAACTGCAAGTTTAAAAGACTTCACTTTCAGCATTATTGAGAAAAATGACAAATGAATAAGATATGTTCCTACGATTTTTTTCACAAATTCTCTAGGGAGACATTTTTGAAAAACTGTCCAGATTAAAAGTTTTCACCTTACGAGGAATAGCCAGCGACCACAACTTTAACCAATTGAAATATGTTGCGAGGCTTGGAATTTCAACATACAATCTGCAGAGCAGACGATAACCATTCTGCACTGTATGTTTTCCTCTTTCATCCTCCAATCATGTTGCCCGGTAAATAACAATTGTATAAGATTCTCGACTTTTAATAAACACAAATATGAATAATAACAGTTTTATTAAATCTGTTATAAAACTGTTACAAAACTCTCTTAAGAAATTCTGAGTTCTTAAGAGCTTCAAGGTTACAAAAATACTCGTGTGTATGATCGATATAAATCGAAACCTAAACTGTGTTTATATACTACACAGCTTCTCTATCAATTACATGATAAATCCTAATCAATTACAAAGATTGAAACATATCCTAAATTGATAGCTTCATTACTATAAATAAGGAACCGACAAAATAAACTTCCTTATTTAACTAGACTCCAAATATAACTCTAAGTAGGAATCCTGATCAGCTTCCAGTCCTGATGATCAATCCTGATCCCAGTCCTGATATAGATCCTGATGATAATCCTGATACTGACGCTTGAGCAAATACTGATGACCATGCAATACTGATGACGTCAGCAATCCTGATCAGTTGAGTCTAGATCATGACGATCATTGAATCCTGATCTAACAATCTCCCCTAATCTTATACTTTATAAAATAAAGTATAGATTTCTAGATTCAATGATGTCAAAAACATATTTACAAAATGTACAAATCTTTACAGCAGCAACTTATCTGTTTAAATTCTTTGATAGAACAGATTCATCTTCAAGAAGTTGGATAACATATTTTCTTCTTTTTCTTCAAGAATTTGAATCAGTCTTTCCTTAAGATTTCTGAGTTCTTCATCTTCCTCATCAATATGGTAAATAGCTGCTCTGAGATTCTGAATGGAGCTTCTTTGTAGACTGTGCTCTTCAAGCAAAAGATAAGCAATTTCCTTCCCATCAGGATTAAGATTAAGTTGAGTCATACCAAAAGTCACTTCTTTAACAGCAGTGCCCCTTTGCATTTCCACATCTTGACCTTTCTGATTTATGTATATGGGAGTATAATTACCATTGAAATTTCTACCTCCATCCAGTCTTCTTCTAATTGTTGCCAAAATCATGTCACTCCATACTTTGCACATTTCATTCTTCCATTTTAATAAATAATGAACATATTTCAGTTCCTTTGTAGTTTTCACCAACAGATCTTGAATGGATAGAATCTTCACAGAACCATCTTTCATGAAGTAAAGAAGCTTTTCTTTCTTTTCAGAACCATCATAACAATCTATTACTATATCAACAGATAATAAATTGTTCAGGTTTTCAGAAGTTAAAATACCTCCAATTTCAGTCAAGGCATAAGGATCAACATGATGTGTATTCAGATATTCAGCATCCCTGTGTCCAATACCTCCTCTTGAATTATTTGTCATTTGCCTCAGATTAGAAAACATCTGTAACCAGAGTGCTTTTGATCTAAATGAATCAGAAAAATCAGCAACACTTGAGGCACTTGTGATAATTCCACCAGACTGAAAATTGATAGGTCTATCACACCTAAGTGTGTCAATGTGTTTCCACTTCTTATCTTTTTCTTTCTCATAAGCATAACTCTTCTCTAGCTGAGGTTGTTGTCTTCTTGCATTTCTCCACAACCCTCTATTTGAAATTTTGAGTCTTTGCTTATAGAGCTGAAAATCTCTATTTGTTGACCTTGTTATTTTTCTTCTTCTGACTTCTTCTTCTTCATCTACTTCCTTATTGTGAGAATCAACTACTATAGAAAGTATTAACAAATCAACCTCTTGCAGAATTTCAGAATCATCAGGATCTTGAATATTGTCAGGAACAATATCAGGATTAGAATCTTTAATTTGATTTGTATTGCTGAGAGTTGATTGTCTTGATCTTCTTCTCAATTCAGGTTCTTCTTCAATAATTCCATCATCACCAAAAGTAGACCTGTCAGGAACTACTAGAATTTGAGTAGGCTCAGGAATTTCTTCTATTCTTAATCCTCTAGACCTTGTTTGTCTAGGCATTGGTTGACTTGATGAGCTTCTTCTCCCTCTTCTAGCACCTCTCCTACCTCTGCCTCCTCTTCCTCTAGTAGGAGCAGGGTTATTAAAACTGTCCATCATTTCTCTCTGTTGATTTAAGAATTCTTCTTGTGAGAGATCAGGATATTCTTCACTTGCTGTAGAGAGTGCTTTCCTTGCAAACAATTGTTGAACTCTCTTATCAGTATGATAAAGAGTAACAACATTTCCATCTCTTGTTTTGAACTTCTGAAATAGGTTAGCAGCATCTTCAGGATTTTCAATGAGAACATCTTCATTACCTTCAGGAATTGTAGAAAGTGTATGTCCATGACCAGGCGTCAGGATTTGATCATTCATCAGGATTTGATCATCTGTCAGGATTTGTTCTTCCGTCAGGATCTGAGATTGTACCAATGTTCTCACTGTCCTTATTCCATAATCAGAAACATGAGTTGACTGCGTTGTTTGACTTTGAGAAGTTTGAATTGTCTTCATAACAGCAGCATCAGAGGTTTCTCCTTGTAGAACTTTGTCACCACCATCATTTCCAGTATCATCATCATTATTCCTTAATACTAGATCAGGTGTACATTTTGTAGAACTTACCTTCTCCCCATTTTTGACATCAGTATTTGACAATAAATTCAAAATTAAGGCAAGAGATGTTTGTATATCAGTTACCTTTGAATTAAGTGAATCAATTCTGCTATTGATGGAGGATTGTTCAGAAATAACTGACTTTACTTGGGATTCTACCACTCTTAGTTGAAGAACAGTAGGCACATTTGTAAAGTTTTGAGCAATGTCATTCCTCACTGAATCAGGTTCAGCCTTGACAGAATCAATCTCATGTTTGAGGCCTTTGGATAAGAGAGTAGTAGCCTTCAAATGATTCTTCAAATCTTGATTCTCAATTAGTTTCACTGAATCATAGGCATGATCCAAAGCATATGGATAACTAACAGACTCAGAAGATCTGTACCATGAATTGTTCCATTCATATTGTCTAAGTGCCTCAGCATGAGTCATTTCAGAAGGAACAGAAAAGTCCTGTCTTAAGTCTTTTCCAGTAGTAGCCTTGCCAGTCATGAATGTGCTTGATGAACCAAAATTGGTTCCAAGACTAGACTTGATTGTTGTAGCAAGCTGATCCTTCTCATCATTATTATCATCATTGTCATCACTATCATCAGCATCAGAATCATCAGGAACATCAGGATCAGGAATAACAATACCTTTTAATTTATCCTGTGATTCTGTGATAGTATCTATCATTGGTCTGGAGCTAAGTGGCTGTATCAGGATTGGCTCAGCATTAGGAGCACCACTAGCGTCAGGAGCAACACTATCAGGATTTGATAAGCTTGCATCAGGATTTGTTACTGATGGTTCTTGTGTAGCATGAGGTTCTGAAGCTGCTTTAACACTTTGAGTTAAAGGTTCTTGTGTACTTCCCTCAGTGACAGTGTCCTCGACCAATCTTTCAGTTGCAGCAGAAACCCCTTGAGCATTGTCAGGAAATTCCTCAGAAGCTGTAGCTTTGCCTGCATCTTCATATTGAGAAGATGGTTCTTGTGTGGCTGGAATAGAAATGTCTGCATTTTCCCTTTGAGAAAATGGTTCTTGTGGGACCATTCCAATAGCTATACCTTCACCCAAACTTTGATCGAGTGGTTCTTGTGGGGCAGGATCTTCAGTAGCTGCTGAATCACATTGAGATTCAGGTTCTTGTGGGCTTGATCCTTTCAGCTTCTTTTGTCTCTGAAAGACTATTTCTTCTGCTTTCCTCTTCTTTTCCATGAGATGTGAAAACCCAAGGTTGGAAGCAGTCTCAGCAACCTTCTCCCAAGAAATTTCAACAAACTTTGCAGATGGAGAGGCCTTTGCTGGAGAGTCTGAGATAGAGACAACTTTTGGTTGTGCATCAGGAATACCAACATCAGGATTTGTTTGAGCATCAGGATTTGATGACTCATCAGGATTTGATGTCTGAATATCAGTATCCTTCATTTGCTCCTTCAAAGGAATATGATACATGCTTTTTGACAATTTCCTTTTCTTTTGTGGCTTTGTAGAGACCACAGCCTCAGTAGCAGTATCAGAAACTTCCTTGATTATCTTAAACTTGGAGGAGATAGGCATATCATCCTCAGAATCACTTTCATCTCTTAAAATCAACTTTCTTTTCACAGTAACATCCTCAACACCCTTATCAAGAACAATCTTTGCATCCTTCTGCACCAGGACCCCTTGTACACCCCCTTGTTTCTTCTTTTTAGTGAGTGGTGTAGATGAAAAATCCTTTGAACCTGATTGCCTTCCAGACACATCAGTTCTAGCTGATTTCTTTGTTTTTACAACTAGAGTCTTTTGAGAGACAATAGAGGTGGAAGTTGATTGTTTAGACTGTTTGGGTTGGATGCTTGGGTCAGGAACAAGGTGTGATTGGCCTTGCCCCATAGCATCAAAAATTGTTCCATATTGAGTAGGCATTTTCTCTTTCAAGAAAAGCCTGACCTCATCAGGAATAAAGGCATTGCCTTCAAAACCATTTGCCTTATCACTGTTGACTAAGGACTTAATATTGTTCTCTGTAATTCTACAAATTGGTAGAATCACATCATTCTCAAAAACAACATTAGGACATAAGTGATTAAATATCAACTGTAAAAATCTAAGAAAACAGACAGAACCTAACTTATCTGATTTCCTATCACTTAAAGCTTTCAGAATAAAAGACCCATAATAAAAAATAGTAGAGTATATAAGAGAATACCCTATTTTGGGTGATCCTGATGGTAGAGCATCAAAATTAGATGTCTTGTTCAGGAAACAACGACTAATGGTGTCAAAGAAATAGTTCCATTCCTTCTTCAGCTTTGTCCTAAAGAGATTTCCATATCTCTTAACTTCCCCATTATAACCCAATTTTGTAACAAACTCAAAAAGAGTCGAGTCTGAAACATTATCAGGAACAACATCACCAAGAATAGGCAAATGCAGGGCTTCCTCCACAGTTGCAGGAGTCACATAGTGAGTAACCCCATCATATTCAAAGCTCATCAGGATTGAGCCAGAATGCCCTTTATCAAAAGAAACTGAATTCCACACCTGCATAACCGACTTAAAAGAAACACTTGCAGGTTCGGTTAGAGCATACTTCAATTGACTTGAAGCTAGTAAATCATGTACTATATGATACTCAGAGGGCAGATCCTGATGATCCAAAACGGCTACAAAATTATTAGTGGCAAAAGTAACACCACTAATCACAGTCTGTTTGTTCTTGAAAGATGAAGACGCCATTAAAACAGAATAGAAAGCTTGAGAATTGAGATTTAGAAAATAGGGTTCTTTAGCACAGAGAGAAAAAGATGAAAAACTGATGACGAGAGAGTAATCAGGAATTTAGAAAATCAAATGTATTTTGTTAAAACAAAATATTACTCTCAATGACAAGTGGCAAAATATGATTTGTGCAAAAATGATTAGTGGACAAATTACGTGCGTAATTAAACATAACTGCACCGCTTTTTATGTGTATCTATATGTATATATCTATCAGTGTGACACACGCGCGCATACAGTTGTCCAATAAAAACTCAAACGTTTCTCATCAGTAACTGACGAAAAATCTGGCACAAATTAAACAATGAAATTCTGACATGTACATCAGGATTGACCAGTTGACTTCTTGTCAGGATTGTGTCCTATCAGGATTTGATCAAAATTACATACCTTGCAGAATGAACATCAGGATTTGATAGTCATCAGGATTTCCTCTCTGTAGTTTTCCTCAGAAATTCTCGAAGTTCATCATTCCAAGTTCATTCACCAATTTGTTGAAAGTAGCTTCAGGTAGTGGCTTGGTGAATATATCAGCTAGTTGTTGATCAGTAGGAACAAAGTGAAGTTCAATTGTTCCTTCCAGAACCTGTTCTCTTATGAAATGATATCTAATACTGATGTGTTTAGTAAGAGAATGTTGAACTGGATTTCTTGTCATTGCAATAGCACTTTGGTTATCACAATAAATAGGGATTTTTGAGTATGACAGGCCATAATCTAACAACTGATTTCTCATCCACATTATCTGAGCACAACAACTTCCTGCAGCAATGTACTCAGCTTCTGCAGTTGATGTAATAACCCGAATTTTTGGAAAAATTAAAACTTTTCTTATTATGATTAAGTGCATCAGTGAATAGTGAATTTGGTGAATGAATAGTGATTTTGAGGAGTAACAAAGTTTTTCATGCCACCTATGTACGAGACGTAGTATGGATATTCCGAAGTCATATTAGTGATCTACGGAGTAAATAAGTGAATGCAAAGACGATCGGAATTCAGAAATTCCAAATTTTATTTTGGTGTAATATTCGACCGGGCAGCGAATTATATATTATTATATTCAAGAAATGAGATATTAAAATTGAGGATTTGAGGATTTAATATTTTGGAATTTTATTATTTTATTAAAGTCGATTTAAGGATTCGATTGTTGGAATGAATAGTGAATAGTTACTATTCACTGCGAGAATCGCGTAGAGTTTTATTCGCTCTTTTTGGAAAATATTTCGAATCGTTTCAAGAGGAACAAGGCAACATCTACCGGATTAAATATAGACATGGAAGTAACATGTAACAAGATTAATTCGAGGAATGCAACATTTGGATCATCCATGTGAAAGGAAACGAACCAGTAAAGCGAACCAGTAAAACTACTTTACCTGGGCCAGTGCATGTGTGACATGTGTCGGAAGGAGAAGCAACCAAGGGTGATGACTCACCACTTTTGACATAAAAATCAGCATCCTTATCTAATTATCAAAACAAAAAGAAAAAGGAGAGGAAGAACTCTTCCCCCCATTTTCGGCTCAGCTTGTGCAAGGAGGAAAGAAAAATCCATAACTCCATTTCTATCCATCCTTAAATCACCAAATTTTAACCATAGCTTCTCCGCTCCATGGGTAACATTCGTTCAAAATTTCATGGACAACAAAGGAGTGTAGCCTAGTCAAATCCCTTCCCCAAGTTGGAGAACCCAAACTGTGCAGTTTGTGTCCAGCGGAAAGATGGGACTCAAAACCCTAGCTAGGAAGATTTAAATGTGGAGATCTATAGCTCAAAAGAAAGCTTATGAAGAGTACAAGGTCTGGTAAAAATCTTAGAACCAAACTCTTGTCTTTCGATTTTATATGGATTTTACAAAGTGATGATGAATAGTAACTTTTCATGATTCTTGATTTTGTTTCTTAAGGATTAAGCTTGATAAGGTTTGTTCAAAGCTCAAGGAAGGATTATAAACCATTGTTAGTGTATATGAAGCACCAAGGAAGGTATAAAAACCCCTGCCCCTTTTTGTTTATATGAGTTTGAAGTGGTTTTGATGTTTATGTAAAGTTAAGATCATGATTAAGTAATTATATGAATTGTTGGTTGAGTTTGGAGGATGGGTTATGAATTTGTTTTGATTATTCATGGAGGATTTGACTGAGTGGAGGGTGTATAAGGTGGATGGTGAGTTTGGGATTAATTGGTATTGATTTGGTTGTGTTTTGGAAAAGGAAAACGTTACGATTATAGCCGTCGTAATGCCCATTTGATTTAAGGTTGTTTTGAGCAAGAATTACGAACTGTTCTTGGAATATTTTTGAGCAGAACTGACAAGGAGCCTGTAGGTCTTGTTTTAAGGTTTTTTTTGGTATAAAGATCATGCCTATACGATTTACGGTTTAGGAGAAAAGTAAGTTTTAGTAAACGTCGTTCGGAGGAACAACCCCTTTCTGGTCAGTCACTTTGAGGCTATATTTGGACCACTTAGAAGCCATATTAAAATGTGCAACTTTGAGGAATAATACTAGAGACAGTTAGGAAGGCTCACGAAAAAGATTCGTATTAAAAAGATTAGTTTTCGATTTTATAAAAATGTTTTAGCCGAGGTCGCGCAAGTGAAAATCCCTAAGAGCATGACTTAGAAACCGATGTTGTAAATGGTTAAGTATAACTTGGATTGGTGAATGGATTTCGAACCAAACTTGTGATATAAGTATTGGACGAATAACATGGACTTAGTATGAGCCTATAACGAGCTAGTAATGCCTTGGTTGTGTTTCGCTTACGTGTTTAAGCATTTAGTACAAGTGGATTATCCAGGGGATTAATCGTGCGTTTTCTTTGACTTTGTCTAGATTGTCCGGCATCGTCGCGAACCCCTATCACTTCTCGAGCATCAGGCAAGTTTTCTAAATCTATACTTTGAAGTATTGATTATATATTACTGCTTTTGCCATGTGTGGAGTTATACAGTTTTGCGATACATGTTATATATTGTATAAAATAGAGTTTGATTTTGGTTTATATATGAGCTTTGAGATAAAGTAGTTATAAACCGGTGTACCTTGTAGCTCTATAGATAAGAGCAGGTTTATTGTTTCGACTCTAGACCGGGAGTCGATATTTTTGTTATATAGATAGTCGTGGAAACCCGGAGGGATTCCAGCGGCAGAGTACTATTCATCTTGAGGAATACTATTATTAAACATTATTTATGTTCCGGAAAGTATTTATTACTTGGAAATGATTTGATTATGGGCTTCTAAGCTAGATATGGGATATCAGCTATAAGCTATAAGCCAGGATTTTATATTTGCCCTAGGATAAGGGCGTGTGATTTTCTTGAAAAATCAGAAGTGATTATATTTTGTATATGATAAAGGTTATTTTCCGATAAAGACATCGGGTACTGTTATTCGAGGATTAATTATTTATTTAAAGAATGTTATTTATAAATGTTCATTTGAGGATTATTGACTTAAATATTATTAGTGTGAATATCCATTTAAGGATTATTTATTTAATGAATATTACTTTTGAATATTTATTTGAGATTTAATTATTTAATGATTATTATTTCAGATATTCATTTGAGGTTTACTTAATCGAAGAATATTATTGTGAATATTATCTGAGGATTATTTAGTGAATATTATTTTTGAATATTCATTTGAACATTAATTATTTATTTAATGAATATTATTTTCAAATATTCATTTGCGGATTATTTATTTAATGAATATTATTTTCAAATATTCATTTGCGGAGTATTTACTTAATGAATATTATTTTTAAATATTCATTTGAGGATTACTTACTTAATGAATATTATTTTAAAATATTCATTTAAGATTTACTTATTTAATAAATATTATTAAGTATTTGTAAATCAAAAGAGGTTCCCAAAATAATGTTTTTCCATTTAAATCTGTCCTTTAAAGAGGATTTAAATGCTCGCTCAACTATCAAAAATATGGGAAACCTGATTTAAGTGACTGCTACTCTTTTTAAACTCTCAACTCAAAAACTGTCAGGGGACAGATATTTTTCAAAGCTATGTAATTGCTGCAAGTCAAATATTGTATTACCACCTCAACAATCGAGGGGTAAATTCCTGGAACAAGTCGATATCCATTAACAAGCAATAGCTTGGGAAATATTGGAGAATCTTCCTTTCCAACCTAGATATAACTACTTAGTGGAGTCGTATCAACAAGTGTTACACTTGGGGAAAGGAGGACGATCTTTACGTTTCAGAGTCATGGATTTCATCTGAACTAGGAGTGGTGTAAGTGGTCAAGTTGCGTGGGCCCATCCAAATTTTTATTGCCCCAAATGGGCGGGAGGTCACAGTAAGGCGGTAGACAATGTCAGGCCGTCGTGATACTTCCATCTACATGTAGAAAACTATTTGAGCGGTGCGACCTGCTACTGATCATAGCAAGGTTAGGCACAGCGGACGCGGTAGCAACTCCAGTATTAGTTCATCATCCAATTTGGATATTCCTGCAACATGTATTGGGGAGATGAACCAATCGTGTTGGTAGGGGGTCGAAAAGTGTTTGGAAATGAAGTGTCAATAAATTCTTGCAACTTCATCTTTTATTTTATGAGTATGACTCTGATAAAACCTGATTAAGGATATATATGCCTAAGTGGATTTTGGGTTACGGAAATGTTATATTAATTTTCCTCGTAACTTCCTCTTTTATATCATATGACTCTGTGGATACCTTACATAACATGAGTTATGGTAAGGGAGTTGTTTATACTGAATCATCTTATAACTTCTTTTAAGTTATGTGTTGATATTCTGCTTACATAGCAGATATTTTTGGAAGAGTTATATTGGTTTGCTCCGAAACCTTATCTTTTATATTATACTAGAACTTTGTTCATAATATAGCAAAAGCTTGCAGAAATATTATGAAATGATATTTGAAGTACATTAATGGTACTGTTTGTGGGAATACATTCCGATAAGGAAATAATTTCAGTATCGAGATATTTTGACAAATTATTGTCTTATACCCGCTTTATTCTGGGTTGAGTTAAAGGCAGGATTATGCCATATTTTTATTACCTTGCTGAGCTATCGCTCACTCTTGCTATTGTTTTATATATATTATATAGCAGCGAAGCAGGATGCCAATGGGACGACACATACCCCGCAAGGCGTTTCCATAAACAGTTTCTAGCAGTGATCCCGAAGAGTAGTACGAACCAATCGAATCAGGCTACGGCTTTTGGTATTCAACTTATGTATAGACATGAATGGTATTAGAGGATTGTGAGCATCAGAAGGCTAAGTTGGTAATGTAACAATACTTAGAAATTGTATCAGTAACAGATTCAAAAGACATTTGGGTATTGTAATAAAAGTTATTTATTCCGCAATTGTTGTATTGTGTCGTTTCTGAGACTCTAACCTCTGTGTGTGTGTGTGTGAGAGACATATGTTGTGGGGTCATGAACAGGTAAATTATGAATGGTGTGAGTATTACAGGTAAGGCAAGGAGTACATGGATTGTGACAACCCTAAATCCCTGACCCCGGATTTGGGGCTGTTACAGAGATGGTATCAGAGAGTTAGGTTACAGTCCTCAGAAACGATAGGAGATCGAGTCTTACAATACCCTTAATAATGATAAGAGCATCTAGAGCTCAAATTAAGTTCGCAGTCGAGTTAGAAGACATGACCCTGACTGTTTAAGATAAAGCCCGAGAAGGGACTTCTTCTGGGAAACCGTACTTAGGACTTCATGGTTAGTCACCTCGATTCGTATGAGTTATAGATGGATGGGATTCTGAGATACCAGATCCCGAGGCCTTCGAGTAGGCATTTGATGATGCGCTTCTTGAGATGGACGAAGACCCGATAAAGGAAGATCCATAGGAGGATCTAGATGAAGACCCCGTAGTGGGTCAAGGAAAGAATCTTGTAGAGAACGTGTTGATTGATAAAGATGTGGTGTGTTACTTGAGGTCGTATAATAAGACCGGACGAACCTTCAAGGGATAAATAAGTGACGAGACAAGAGTTTAAGGATCGTTCATGATATATCAAGAGGTATGACAAAGAAAATGGAGTAGAGTCTCCAAGGCAGAAGAGGTAGAGGCAGTATAGCCAGTATCAGTGGATTGATTCGACTTGAACGAAACCTGTTACTCGTAGTCAGTTATAGTTTCCCATAAGGAGGCGGCATACGTAAGAACCAAGATGTTCAGATTTTCGCGAATGATTAAGTGTACTTAGTTACCTAGAATAGTGGAAGGAATTGTTTTGGGCTATGAGATTTCAATCCCCCACGACCAGCGATTCCACTGGAAATGGTGTCTATTACATCATTGAGGGATTTTATTATCTCAAGGAAAATTTTGGTTATATGTACCATGCAAATGCCATCGTAAGACAAGCACGCTAAGACGGAATCGAGAACGAGATTTACCACCCTCAGGAAACCAGGAAGGAATTATGAGGATAGAACAGAAAGGTCGGAAATCAGATCCGAGCATTACTAGTAGGTAATAAGATTGATCAAATTTCCCTGATTTTTGGAAGAAATTCAGCAAATTTTGGCAAACCTTGTCTTTCTAATTACCGGAGGATGTCACCAAAGAGAGTGGAAATCAGAGCGAACCCTGTGGATTGGGTAAGATAGTCGTTATATGGGTTGGTGGACAGACCCTGATTGCTATAAGTGATTGTAGAGATTAAATGAGGAAGTTGAGATTGGACGGTAAAGGCGAAATATATTTAAGGACCAAGACGGACTGAGAAGTTCCGGGATTGACTTAAATGAAAAGGCTATTGTGCCAAAAGTGTTAAGCTTATGTAGTGCCCGGGATTGATATGGGAGAAGGAATATTGGATATAAGGATGATTGAAATAGAGACCAGATTTAATCTTGTAGTTTCTAACGATCTTCCGGAGTACCGCCCAGTCGACATGAGGAATTTTCATTGCTATGGGCAACAACGGTATCGAAGTCTTCTAATAGAATAGAACGCTTACTTGGGATGTTTGCGCCTAGTCGAATAGAATTCCCTGCGATTGCAAATGTTGATGGTTGAATCCTTAGCGACTAGTATAAGTCGGCAATGACGTAAGTATCGAACACCTTAGGGTGCGTGGGAAAAGAAAAGCTTTGGAATTGAACGGTTATCCATTAGAGGAGCCGACATAAAAGGCATCCGTAGAGGCCTTGGTAGTACCCTCCCCAATTGCAAATTATGTGGGGTACCTCCCCAATCTATGATCTATCTTGACCTCTCTCCAGGAAAGAATTCTGATAAAGGGTATATTCCCTCTTCGAAGTTGTTTTATAACACTTGTGCTAAACCATATTCAGTTTCACTTGTGCTAGAGGCTGTCACAATGCCTACTTTCAGGCTTTCGAAGCCCTGTCAAATGATGTTATTTAAGCTTTCACTTTTCTTCAAATAATGAATGACCCTATGGTGATACCTCACTACTTGTTTGTTAAGTTCCAGTATCTTTTTGGTTATTCTTTTCTTCGTATTTTCTTTGGAAACCGCACCTTTGGAATCTGTTCAATTTTAATCCAAGGTGTTCCTTTAAGAAATATTGTCGAAAGACGATAATCATCAAATTGATCTCGAATTGCTTTCATACTTTTCAACTTCCACTGAGATGAACAACCCTATACTTATAGGGGCTACAAGGACTATCTGTCTGTGTGATAGAAGTCTGATGGGACGCCATCACTTGTAAGTTGTGAAATACAAGAAGGCTAATTACCTTTAGTAATGTCTCAATCGAGGCACACAACGTTGAGTTGTTATGATCATGTTGATCTCTCGGTAAATTCTTTTACCTCCAATAAGGTTGCCTTAAAACTCATAACCTTATGATCACTAGTGTGTGACGTTTTTCTTGATATGGGAGCTGTCTTTTCAAGGCCCCATGATTTTGTTATCCTCATTGGATTCTAAGGGGAGGCCAACCAGGTCAAATAAGTCAAAATTCGCTGATAGGAATTAGATTCGCAACGAAATCGCCTATGACATGAGCGAATCCCTAAGACGAATAGAATGTTAGTGATATATCAATGAAGTTGGTTTATTCTCCCAAGGATATTATGATAATGGAAAGCGTGTCAATCGATATATGTGAAAGGAATAGCGATGTGCCGTGAACTCCAGTGACAACGGTGTTAGATAGATGCCCTATAGTGGAATTGAGATTTTGGAGGATTTGTTTACGAATGGACACAACCTCTGGGTTAGCAAGATAAGTACTGGCGATGGAGTTAGAGGGAGCTGGTATTGTGGCTTGGGAGAGGTGCAGCGTGTGTTGTTTTTAGAGGAATAATTTTTGGAAATATATGGAGACCCGGATGAAAATGAAAGTTAAAGAGTTAAAACAAGAAACCATGACTGTGACCGAGTATGAGGCCAAGTTTTCCGGATTATTGAGGTTTGTTCCGGAGTTTGTGAACACAGAAGGAAAGAAAGCCAGTAGGCTTTAACCAGGGCTACCTCCAACAAGCAGCCCACTATCAGGACCTTTAAATAGCAGGTGCCCTTCTATACTGTTTAGACGGAGCTATTGTATCGTTGTATATCAAGAAGTTGCATGACAATTAAACCTTAAGGCCGAGCCACTAAGGGAATAATTACAAGTAGAAATAGCCATTCGAGGGATTTTCCCATAAGACTGGTACATCCAGGTTGTGAACTAGAAATATGAGGTCGACACTTTTGATAGACCTGATTCTTTTCAAGTTGGGAGAAGTTGATATTATAATAAGGATGGGTTGGTTGACACCCAATGGAGCCCAGACTGATTGTAAGGGAGAGAGAGTAATAAATAAAGAATGGAGACAGATTCAGAGATTCTTGAATATAGTTCAGACTAAGAAACTATTACGCCAGAGATATGAGGCTTAATTGGCTCTTATGGTTGACGCCAAGAAAAGAGATACCAAGTATAAAGGGAACTACAATGGTTTTGGGAGATTGTACAAGGTTTTAATGAGCTACCAGATATCGATTTGGATGATATGAGAATGAATACCGAGTATTCAGGGTATAGTGGGAATGGAAGAGTTAGTGACTCAGTTACAAGAGTTGTTGTATAAGGGTATGATAAGACCCAGTGTACCACCGTGTAGAGCCCGGTGTTGTTGTGAGAAAGAAAGATGTTAGCACAAGATTATATATCGAACCTCGAGAGTTGTATGAGTTCGACATGGAGAATAGGTACCCTTGTAAATGATTGTTTGATCAGCGGAAGAACGCTGTGTATTTCCAAATTTATTTAAGAACTGGCTATCACCAGTTGGAAGTTAAATCCGAGGATATACCCAAGACTGCGATTCGTACTTGGAATAGACACTTCGAGTTTTCAGCGAGGTTATTTTGGGTTGACTAATGCACCCACAAATTTTATGGAATGTAACGAATTGGCTTTGAATTCTCCGCGATAGTAGATAACGTGAGATGGAGAAATGGCTAGAATTGACCTAGAATTATGACTGTGAGATACACTACCATCCGGGGAAGGCCAATGTGGTGGCTGATACCCTTAATTAAAATGGGACAGAAATGGATTCCGAATGATCGGGAATTAAATGATGAGATTTTACACAAAACCCAAGTTAGTCCAACAAACTAGAAAGACAAAAGATTTCACCGACAAGTGGCTAGTGACAACCAAGACAGACAGAGGAAGCATGCGGACTAAGCCCGCGAGTATAGAGATAGTACTGCTATTGATAAGCTAAATGGCATGTTGATGGATGACAAGCAAGTTTATGTTGGTGTATTTTCTGTACAAACAAGATGGGGAATATGAGGTTAGAGATCCGTGATGCTAAAAGATATCCATGGAAAGAATTAATGAGATTTGGAAAGAAAGGGAAGTGAGCCCGAGATTCATTGGGCCATCTGAGATTTTAAAACGCGTCAGGAAGGTGGCCTACGAGCCAGCCTTGCCCCCCAAACTTGTAGAATGGTCATAACGGGGTTCATGTGTCAATGCTACGTCAGTATACTATAGATGCCCGACATAGGTAGAGTATGAGCAGGTAGATATACAACCTGGTCTGACTTATAAAGAACAACCTGTGGAAATCACGGATAGAAAAGAGCAAGTGCTAAGTGACGAGGTTGACAAGCTAGTGAAAGGTTTGTGGAAAATCAAGAGGTGAAAGAATCCACCTGGGAGTTAGAAAGTGCAATAGAAGAGACGTACCCCCAGTTACTCCTAAGTTGATTCCGGGACGGAATCCTTTTAAGGAGGGGAGACTGTAATAACCCGAATTTTTGGAAAAATTAAAACTTTTCTTATTATGATTAAGTGCATCAGTGAATAGTGAATTTGGTGAATGAATAGTGATTTTGAGGAGTAACAAAGTTTTTCATGCCACCTATGTACGAGACGTAGTATGGATATTCCGAAGTCATATTAGTGATCTACGGAGTAAATAAGTGAATGCAAAGACGATCGGAATTCAGAAATTCCAAATTTTATTTTGGTGTAATATTCGACCGGGCAGCGAATTATATATTATTATATTCAAGAAATGAGATATTAAAATTGAGGATTTGAGGATTTAATATTTTGGAATTTTATTATTTTATTAAAGTCGATTTAAGGATTCGATTGTTGGAATGAATAGTGAATAGTTACTATTCACTGCGAGAATCGCGTAGAGTTTTATTCGCTCTTTTTGGAAAATATTTCGAATCGTTTCAAGAGGAACAAGGCAACATCTACCGGATTAAATATAGACATGGAAGTAACATGTAACAAGATTAATTCGAGGAATGCAACATTTGGATCATCCATGTGAAAGGAAACGAACCAGTAAAGCGAACCAGTAAAACTACTTTACCTGGGCCAGTGCATGTGTGACATGTGTCGGAAGGAGAAGCAACCAAGGGTGATGACTCACCACTTTTGACATAAAAATCAGCATCCTTATCTAATTATCAAAACAAAAAGAAAAAGGAGAGGAAGAACTCTTCCCCCCATTTTCGGCTCAGCTTGTGTAAGGAGGAAAGAAAAATCCATAACTCCATTTCTATCCATCCTTAAATCACCAAATTTTAACCATAGCTTCTCCGCTCCATGGGTAACATTCGTTCAAAATTTCATGGACAACAAAGGAGTGTAGCCTAGTCAAATCCCTTCCCCAAGTTGGAGAACCCAAACTGTGCAGTTTGTGTCCAGCGGAAAGATGGGACTCAAAACCCTAGCTAGGAAGATTTAAATGTGGCGATCTATAGCTCAAAAGAAAGCTTATGAAGAGTACAAGGTCTGGTAAAAATCTTAGAACCAAACTCTTGTCTTTCGATTTTATATGGATTTTACAAAGTGATGATGAATAGTAACTTTTCATGATTCTTGATTTTGTTTCTTAAGGATTAAGCTTGATAAGGTTTGTTCAAAGCTCAAGGAAGGATTATAAACCATTGTTAGTGTATATGAAGCACCAAGGAAGGTATAAAAACCCCTGCCCCTTTTTGTTTATATGAGTTTGAAGTGGTTTTGATGTTTATGTAAAGTTAAGATCATGATTAAGTAATTATATGAATTGTTGGTTGAGTTTGGAGGATGGGTTATGAATTTGTTTTGATTATTCATGGAGGATTTGACTGAGTGGAGGGTGTATAAGGTGGATGGTGAGTTTGGGATTAATTGGTATTGATTTGGTTGTGTTTTGGAAAAGGAAAACGTTACGATTATAGCCGTCGTAATGCCCATTTGATTTAAGGTTGTTTTGAGCAAGAATTACGAACTGTTCTTGGAATATTTTTGAGCAGAACTGACCAGGAGCCTGTAGGTCTTGTTTTAAGGTTTGTTTTGGTATAAAGATCATGCCTATACGATTTACGGTTTAGGAGAAAAGTAAGTTTTAGTAAACGTCGTTCGGAGGAACAACCCCTTTCTGGTCAGTTACTTTGAGGCTATATTTGGACCACTTAGAAGCCATATTAAAATGTGAAACTTTGAGGAATAATACTAGAGACAGTTAGGAAGGCTCACGAAAAAGATTCGTATTAAAAAGATTAGTTTTCGATTTTATAAAAATGTTTTAGCCGAGGTCGCGCAAGTGAAAATCCCTAAGAGCATGACTTAGAAACCGATGTTGTAAATGGTTAAGTATAACTTGGATTGGTGAATGGATTTCGAACCAAACTTGTGATATAAGTATTGGACGAATAACATGGACTTAGTATGAGCCTATAACGAGCTAGTAATGCCTTGGTTGTGTTTCGCTTACGTGTTTAAGCATTTAGTACAAGTGGATTATCCAGGGGATTAATCGTGCGTTTTCTTTGACTTTGTCTAGATTGTCCGGCATCGTCGCGAACCCCTATCACTTCTCGAGCATCAGGCAAGTTTTCTAAATCTATACTTTGAAGTATTGATTATATATTACTGCTTTTGCCATGTGTGGAGTTATACAGTTTTGCGATACATGTTATATATTGTATAAAATAGAGTTTGATTTTGGTTTATATATGAGCTTTGAGATAAAGTAGTTATAAACCGGTGTACCTTGTAGCTCTATAGATAAGAGCAGGTTTATTGTTTCGACTCTAGACCGGGAGTCGATATTTTTGTTATATAGATAGTCGTGGAAACCCGGAGGGATTCCAGCGGCAGAGTACTATTCATCTTGAGGAATACTATTATTAAACATTATTTATGTTCCGGAAAGTATTTATTACTTGGAAATGATTTGATTATGGGCTTCTAAGCTAGATATGGGATATCAGCTATAAGCTATAAGCCAGGATTTTATATTTGCCCTAGGATAAGGGCGTGTGATTTTCTTGAAAAATCAGAAGTGATTATATTTTGTATATGATAAAGGTTATTTTCCGATAAAGACATCGGGTACTGTTATTCGAGGATTAATTATTTATTTAAAGAATGTTATTTATAAATGTTCATTTGAGGATTATTGACTTAAAGATTATTAGTGTGAATATCCATTTAAGGATTATTTATTTAATGAATATTACTTTTGAATATTTATTTGAGATTTAATTATTTAATGATTATTATTTCAGATATTCATTTGAGGTTTACTTAATCGAAGAATATTATTGTGAATATTATCTGAGGATTATTTAGTGAATATTATTTTTGAATATTCATTTGAAGATTAATTATTTATTTAATGAATATTATTTTCAAATATTCATTTGCGGATTATTTATTTAATGAATATTATTTTCAAATATTCATTTGCGGAGTATTTACTTAATGAATATTATTTTTAAATATTCATTTGAGGATTACTTACTTAATGAATATTATTTTAAAATATTCATTTAAGATTTACTTATTTAATAAATATTATTAAGTATTTGTAAATCAAAAGAGGTTCCCAAAATAATGTTTTTCCATTTAAATCTGTCCTTTAAAGAGGATTTAAATGCTCGCTCAACTATCAAAAATATGGGAAACCTGATTTAAGTGACTGCTACTCTTTTTAAACTCTCAACTCAAAAACTGTTAGGGGACAGATATTTTTCAAAGCTATGTAATTGCTGCAAGTCAAATATTGTATTACCACCTCAACAATCGAGGGGTAAATTCCTGGAACAAGTCGATATCCATTAACAAGCAATAGCTTGGGAAATATTGGAGAATCTTCCTTTCCAACCTAGATATAACTACTTAGTGGAGTCGTATCAACAAGTGTTACACTTGGGGAAAGGAGGACGATCTTTACGTTTCAGAGTCATGGATTTCATCTGAACTAGGAGTGGTGTAAGTGGTCAAGTTGCGTGGGCCCATCCAAATTTTTATTGCCCCAAATGGGCGGGAGGTCACAGTAAGGCGGTAGACAATGTCAGGCCGTCGTGATACTTCCATCTACATGTAGAAAACTATTTGAGCGGTGCGACCTGCTACTGATCATAGCAAGGTTAGGCACAGCGGACGCGGTAACAACTCCAGTATTAGTTCATCATCCAATTTGGATATTCCTGCAACATGTATTGGGGAGATGAACCAATCGTGTTGGTAGGGGGTCGAAAAGTGTTTGGAAATGAAGTGTCAATAAATTCTTGCAACTTCATCTTTTATTTTATGAGTATGACTCTGATAAAACCTGATTAAGGATATATATGCCTAAGTGGATTTTGGGTTACGGAAATGTTATATTAATTTTCCTCGTAACTTCCTCTTTTATATCATATGACTCTGTGGATACCTTACATAACATGAGTTATGGTAAGGGAGTTGTTTATACTGAATCATCTTATAACTTCTTTTAAGTTATGTGTTGATATTCTGCTTACATAGCAGATATTTTTGGAAGAGTTATATTGGTTTGCTCCGAAACCTTATCTTTTATATTATACTAGAACTTTGTTCATAATATAGCAAAAGCTTGCAGAAATATTATGAAATGATATTTGAAGTACATTAATGGTACTGTTTGTGGGAATACATTCCGATAAGGAAATAATTTCAGTATCGAGATATTTTGACAAATTATTGTCTTATACCCGCTTTATTCTGGGTTGAGTTAAAGGCAGGATTATGCCATATTTTTATTACCTTGCTGAGCTATCGCTCACTCTTGCTATTGTTTTATATATATTATATAGCAGCGAAGCAGGATGCCAATGGGACGACACATACCCCGCAAGGCGTTTCCATAAACAGTTTCTAGCAGTGATCCCGAAGAGTAGTACGAACCAATCGAATCAGGCTACGGCTTTTGGTATTCAACTTATGTATAGACATGAATGGTATTAGAGGATTGTGAGCATCAGAAGGCTAAGTTGGTAATGTAACAATACTTAGAAATTGTATCAGTAACAGATTCAAAAGACATTTGGGTATTGTAATAAAAGTTATTTATTCCGCAATTGTTGTATTGTGTCGTTTCTGAGACTCTAACCTCTGTGTGTGTGTGTGAGAGACATATGTTGTGGGGTCATGAACAGGTAAATTATGAATGGTGTGAGTATTACAGGTAAGGCAAGGAGTACATGGATTGTGACAACCCTAAATCCCTGACCCCGGATTTGGGGCTGTTACAGTTGAAGTAGAAATTGACTTTTGCGTTTTACTGAACCAAGAGACTAATCTTCCACCCAAAAACTGACAGCTTCCTGAAGTACTTTTTCTGTCTATTTTGCACCCTGCAAAATCAGCATCTAAATAACCACACAAACCAAAATCTGATTCCCTTGCATACCAGAGGCCAAGAGAAGGAGTGCCTTTGAGATATCTGAAAATTCTTTTAACTGCAATCAGATGAGGTTCCCTAGGTTTTGCTTGAAATCTTGCACACAGACAGGTTGCAAACATGATATCTGGTCTACTTGCAGTGAGATATAATAAAGAGCCAATCATTCCTCTATAATGAGTTACATCTACCTCAGCACCTTGATCAGGATCAAGTTTGGTAGCTGTAGCTATGGGAGTACTTGCAATAGCACAATCTTGCATGTTAAACCTTTTTAATAAATTCTTTGTATATTTTTGACTGATTGATAAAGATGCCATCATCAGTCTGTTTAACTTGAAGACCAAGAAAGTAACTCATTTCTCCCATCATGCTCATTTGATATCTTGACTGAATAAGCTTAGAAAACTTTTCACACATCTTATTGTTTGTTGACCCAAAAATGATATCATCAACATAAATCTGAACTAAAAGCAAATCATTACCATGATTCAAATAGAACAAAGTTTTATCAATAGTACCTCTCTTGATTCCACTTTCCAGTAAGAATTGAGCTAGGGTTTCATACCAGGCTCTTGGAGCTTGCTTTAGTCCATAAAGTGCTTTATCCAATCTATAAACATGATTTGGATATTTAGGATCAATGAAACCAGGAGGTTGTTCAACATATACCTCTTCCTCCAGTTTACCATTTAAGAAAGCACTTTTCACATCCATCTGGAAAACCTTGAATTTCTTATGAGCTGCACATGCCAGAAAGATTCTGATGTCTTCTAGTCTTGCAACATGAGCAAAAGTTTCATCATAATCAATTCTTTCTTGTTGAGAATACCCCTTTGCTACTAGCCTTGCTTTATTTCTGATTATCACTCCATCAGAATCAGTCTTGTTTTTGAAAATCCATTTTGTACCAACAATTGACCTGTTCTTTGGTCTTGGCACCAGTTTCCAGACTTCATTCCTTTCAAATTCATTCAATTCTTCTTGCATTGCAGTAACCCAATCAGCATCTTTAAGTGCATCTTCAACTTTCTTTGGTTCTTCCTTAGACATAAAGTTATTATATAGACATTCATTCTGAGTTGCACTTCTTGTCTGAACACCTGCATCAGGATCTCCAATTATCAAATCAGGAGTATGGTTTGCAGTCCATTTCCTTGCTAGTGGTAAGTCATTCCTTGATGTAGATGCTCCCCCTGGATTGGTGTTATCTTGATTAGAAGAATTTGCTTCAGTAGAAGCTCCCCCTGAATTATTGCTATTTCCTCCTGATGGGTTATCAGGATTGTCACTTGAATCAGTATCTGAAGAATTTTGTCCTGATGATTGAGTTGACTCTGAATTTGTAGTAGATTGCTGTTGCTCCCCCTCAACATTTGCACTACTAGATGTATCACTACTATTTGAATCATTAGTATTAGCACCATCAGTATTTGGTGTTTCATCAGGATTTGGAGTATCATCAGGATTTGGTGAGTCATCAGTATCTGATAAATTGTCAGGATCTGATTCATGTTCTTCAGGTTCCTTGGTAGCTTCATTTTTAAAAATCAATCTATCATGTGAGTCTTCATTCAATCCAATTATCTTCTTATCATCAAAAGATACGTGTATTGACTCCATGACAGTCCTTGTTCTCAAGTTAAAAACTCTGAAAGCTCTTGAGGCTGGATATCCAATAAAAATTCCTTCATCAGCCTTAGTTTCAAACTTTCCTAGTTGTTCAAGATGAGTTCTGAGAACAAAACATTTACAACCAAGCATATGCAGATGCTTTAAACTTGGTTTCTTCTCCTTGAGCATTTGATATGGAGTTACACCATGTCTGTTTATCAATGTGAGATTCTGAATATAGCATGCTGTATTGACTGCTTCTACCCAGAAATATGTAGGCAATTTAGCTTCTTCCAACATAGTTCTGCCAGCTTCAATAAGAGTTCTATTTTTCCTTTCTACTACTCCATTTTGCTGGGGTGTGCCAGGAGCAGAGAATTGTTGAATAATTCCTTTGTATTTGCAGAACTCTTCCATCTTTGAATTCTTGAATTCTGTACCATTATCACTTCTCAAAATCTTGACTTTGTACTTTGTGCCTGTCTCAATCATTCTCACATGATCCAACAGTATTTCTGGAGTCTCATCTTTTCTGTGCAGGAAATACACCCATGTGAATCTAGAGTATTCATCAACAATTACAAGAGTGTACCTTTTCTTACTGATGGACATTATGTTGACTGGTCCAAATAGATCAAGATGTAACATGTAATATGGTTCACCAATAGAGGATTCAGATTTACTCTTGAATGATGTCCTTCTCTGTTTATCCTTTTGACAAGCATCACAGAGTCCATCAGGAGTATACAAAGCTTTAGGTAATCCTCTCACTAAATCATTCTTAACCAACTCATTTATATTGCTGAAGTTGAGATGAGAAAGCTTCTTATGCCAATTCCAACTTTCATCTACTGATGCTTTACTGATGAGACAAGTAGGGGAGCCATCAGTATTTGAGAGAATGTTGTCTTCATAAATGTTACCATGTATGTAGCCAGCCAATGCTATCTTTCCTGTTTCTTTGCTGACTACTTCACAATGTGTGGAATAGAAGTTGACATGATAACCTCTGTCAGTGATTTGACTAATACTCAACAGGTTGTGTTTTAGTCCCTTCACTAGAGCTACTTTTTCAATGATGACATTGCCAATGATTATATTGCCATATCCCAAAGTTTGTCCAATGTTGCCATCCCCATAAGACACAGTTGGGCCAGCTTTTTCCTCATATTCTGATAACAGGGCTTTGTTTCCAGTCATATGCACAGAACATCCACTATCCATGACTAACACATTTTGCTTTTTACCCTACAATCAGAATGTCAAAACACTAGTTAGAATGTTTAGGAACCCACACTTGTTGGGTTCCTTTTCCATGCATTTTATTAATTTTAGCAGTAGAAGACTTTCTGATTTTAGCAGTCCTGACAGGATTAACTCCATCAGGATTTCCTTTGTCAGTATCAGTATTAACAAAAACATGCTTCACTTTGACATTCTTAATGCTACCAAAATTTGCACTATTATTAAACTTAGGTAATGGATCATAAAAGTTATAGTACAAATCATGGTATTCTTCACATGTATAAATAGAATGCCATTTACTACCACAATGAAAACAGGAATTCTGTGGTTTATAAAATACTGATCTATTCCTAACATCAGACCTAGGAATTTCAATAACCTTCTTTTTACTCTTTCTGCAATCAATAGCAAGATGATTAGAGTTACCACAGGTAAAGCAGCATTTTCTAGGTGCATTTGGGATAAACCTATAGTTATTCTCTTTATTAATCCCAACTTTACCATTCCTGTTTCTCTTGACAGTTGGTAGATTTTGTTTACCAATTGCATCACTAACTTTTTCCCTAAGTTGTTTATAAGACAATAAACCTACATTCTTCTTTTCAGTTTTCTTGACAAGTTTAGATTTCACATTAGAGACTGAGTTATCAAAAGTAGTGAAAGGCATATGTTTTAGCCTATTTGTTTACATCGAAGATTCAACTCAACTTAAACAAGTTTGTAATAAGTAAGTAATAATTCAATTGTCACAGTCACAGGAATCTCAGAAGATCATATCTGTCAGAAGAATACAGATTAAAGTCATCCTACAGATTTGAAGAAATACTACATTGAAAGAAGTTCAATTATTTGTTCAAGCCTCAGTGAAGTCTTCAAAGAAGTAGATTTATTAAAGTGACAGAGGTTTCAGAGTTGTGACAGCAAATGTACAGGTTACAAAGATTGATCAACAGTCAAAAGCAGACAATGGACCACAGCTTAAAGTCAAGATGAAGAACATACATTTCAGTTAGTCACTTATGAACCAGACCGTGCATCAAGTGACAACTACATCCAGTGGATTTTCTTTATCTAGTTCAAGTGGTTCAAGGACTGGTTTTACTATGTTATAAGAATTTACATTCTCTTTTAAATTAGTTATTAATTTATTTATTAAATTAATTTTTCTGAATTAATTTAACAAATAAATTAATTATCAGAATTAATTTAAATTAGAATTAGAATTAATTTAGAATTTCTTAATTAAAATGAACTGGAATGACTATCCAGGATAGTCATCCCGATAGTCATTCCAAGTTTATTTATATTAAAAATGTACTGGAATGACTATCAAGGGATAGTCATCCCGATAGTCATCCCGATAGTCATCCTAGTACATTTCTAGAAATTCTGATTTAATTTATGTAAATTCTCATAGTCATTCCTGTAATATCCCAAATTTTTTGTAATAATTAAAAACCTTGATGAATAGTAAAATTTCCACTGATGAATAGTAATTTTGCTGATGAAATTTTTTTCAGACCACACTATGTAGACGACATGGAATGAATGTTTCGAGGTGATATTATTGATGTATAGGAAGAATAAAAGAATGTAAACGCGATCAGAATCAGAAGATTCTCATCCGAGTTTTAAATCACTATTCACTGGACAGTTAAGGATGTATTGATTTGATCGTTTTAAAAAAGTATGTGGAATGAGAAATACATGATCATATCTTAAACCAAGGTGAGAAACCTAAGATTATATATTAAACAAGGGTAATGGAAAGATAAAGGAAGTACCCCTAGCTTTGGTACAGAGAAACGTCTTTAAAACCACTTGAAACTATCGCGAAACAAAAGCGTAATAAATTATGGATTAAACCCTAACCAAAGGAGGAGTATTATATGAGATCATCAAGTGCAATATATAAAAGGATTGAGGATGCAAATGATGACATAAGCATGATGCAAGGGAATGACATAAGCATGACAAAGTGATGACAAGGTGATGAATCACCACCTTGTCACCACTTTCACCACCACCACAAGTTCAAAATAAGCCTTGTCATTGATGTAATAACCCGAATTTTTGGATTAATTTAAAACTTTTCTTATTATGATTAAGTGCAGCAGTGAATAGTGATATTGGTGGATCAATAGTGATTTTGAGGGTTGAGAAAATTTTTCATGCCACCTATGTACGAGACGTAGTGTGGATATTCCGAAGTCATATTAGTGATCTACGGAGTAAATAAGTGAATGCAAAGACGATCGGAATTCAGAAATTCCAAATTTTATTTTGGTACAGTATTTGACCGGGCAGCAAATTATATATTATTATATTCAAGAAATGAGATATTAAAATTGAGGATTTGAGGATTTGAGGATTTAATATTTTGGAATTTTATTATTTTATTAAAGTCGATTTAAGGATTCGATTGATGAAGTGAATAATTACTATTCACTGCGAAGATCGCGTTGAGTTTTATTTGCCCTTTAGAAAATATTTTGAATCGTTTCAAGAGGAGCAAGACAATATTTACCGGATTAAATATAGACATGGAAGTAACATGTAACAAGATTAATTCGAGAATGCAACATTTGGATCATCCATGTGAAAGGAAAACGAACCAGTAAAGCTACTTTAACCAAACGCGTGCATGCGCGACACGTGTCCCTGCTTGCCACCATGATACCCCACTGATCAACATGTGTCCCTATGACTCACCACTTAACAAAATATCAGCATTATTGTTAGTTAACCAAGATAAGAAGAAAAGAAGAAAAGCAAGAGAAACACAAAGTCTCCCAAAACTGATCAGCTAGAGCACCCTCCAAAGAAAAATCCATAACTCCATTTCCAACCATGATAAAATCACCAAACTTTAACCACAGCTTCTCCACTCCATGTATAACACTCGTTCAAACTTTCATGGCAATCCAAGGTGTTTAGCCTAGTCAAATATCCTCCCCAAGTTGAAGAATCCAAACTGCCATGATCTTGGCAGTTTCTGCACCGATTTTCAAATAGCCATAACTCCCTCGTTTCTCAATGGAATCATGTGTTCTTTATCTTGTTGGAAAGGTATTGAGCTGCTCTACAACTTCTATTCAGGAGCCTAGTCCAGAAAAGCATGGTAAGGCCCTCGTGTTTCCAGTTCGTTCAAGAGGTGAATAGTAACTCCGAAATTACTAACTTGTTTTCTTGCTTTGTTCTTAAGGTTTAAGCATTATAAGGACTTGTTAAAGCTTGTTAAGTGATTATAAACCCTTGGTAGTGTTGATAGAGCTTCCAAGAAGGTAAAGCCCTAACCCACCCTTTGAGTTATTATGAGTTTTTGATGTGGTTTTGATGTTACATAAAGATTAGTGCTTAATAAGAACATCCTTAGATATTTGGCTTTGTTTTGATGTGTAAAATGATGGGTGATTGATTTTAGTCTCACCACTGGACTTAGAGATGTAAAATGGATGTTTGTTGAGATTGATGAAGTATGGGTTGCCTTGGTTGGTTATTTGGAGTGATCGTAAAATGGAAACGTTTGATTTATAGCCGTCGTAATGGCGAAATTTCTTTAACCTTACGAACCGAGCTTAACAGTTGATATAACCTTCTGACCTTACTTATTAACTGACCTATACTTGTATATCTTGAGTCATAGATCATTTTGGCGAAAGAATCGTAGCATTCCGACTTACGGTTTAGGCGTTATGATAAAAATCGTAAAAGCGGTTCGTAAACGTAAGTGTGAGTTCGTAACTTCAATGGAACCCCCTTATAATGAGATATTCGGTTAAGAATCTTGGTAATTAAATACTAGAGGTCATAATGGAGATATGAGAGAAGACCTCATATAAAAAGGATTATTTTTCGATTTTATAAAAATGTTTTAGTCAAGGTCGCGCAAGTGAAAACCACTAAGAGCATGACTTAGAAACCGATGTTGCAAATGGTTAAGTATAACTTGGATTTGAGGATGGATTTCGAACCAAACTTATGATATAAGTATTTGACGGATAACAGGGACTTAGTATGAGCCTATAACGAGTTAGTAATTCCTTGGTTGTGTTTCGCTTACGTGTTTAAGTGTTGATGTATAAGTGGATTATCTAGGGGATTAATCGTACGTTTTCTTTTGACTTTGTCTAGATCTTTCGACATCGTCACGAGCCCTATCACTTCTCGAGCATCAGGCAAGTTTACTAAACCTTACTATATTATTCAGAGTAGGTATATTTTCCAATGTTCAATACTTGTGTATTCCCAATTTATATACCAAATCTTTGTTGCAAGTATTGTGGCAAGTTTTCTAAATCTATACTTTGAAGTATTGATTATATATTACTGCTTTTGCCATGCGTGGAGTTATACAGTTTTGCGATACATGTTATATATAGAGTTTGATTTTGGTTTATATATGAGCTTTGAGATAAAGTAGTTATAAACCGGTGTACCTTGTAGCTCTAGAGATAAGAGCATACTTCTTATTTTCGACTCTAGACCGGGAGTCAGTATTTTGAGATATAGAGATAGCCGTGGAAACCCGGAGGGATTCCAACGGCAGTGTACTAATTATTTTGAGGACTGCTATTATTAAACATTAATTATATTTCTAGAAAGTATTAATTACCTGGAAATGATTTGAGGAATGTTATTTGAATATTACCTCATTCGAAGGTTATTATTTGAAAATGATTTGGTAACTGGCTTATAAGCTAGATATGGGATATCGGTTATAAGCCAGGTTTTTATAAAAGCCCTAGGTTAAGGGCGTAAGATATTTCTTTAGATCAGAAACAATTATATTTTATGTGTATATATTAAAGGTTATTTTTCGATAAAGATATCGGGCAACGGTTATTTAATCCTTATTTAGTTAAGGAATATTATTGTGAATATTCACCTGGGGATTTTCTAATGAATATTATGTTGAATAATCATTTGAAGAGTATTTATTTATTTAATGAATATTAATTATGAATATTCATTCGAGGATTAATTATCTATTTAATGAATATTACTTTTGAATATTCATTTGAGGCTTACTTATTCGAGGGTTAATTATGTATTTAATGAATATTAATTATTTATATTCATTTGAGGATTATGGACTTTAAGAATATTATTATTATTATCCATTCGAGGATTATTTATTATTTAATGAATATTATTTTGAATATTCATTTGAGGTTTACCTATTTGAGGAATATTATTTCGAATATTCATCTGAGGTTTATTTAATGAATATTATTTATAAATATTCATTTGAGGATTACTTATTTAATGAATATTATTTTCAATATTCATTTAAGATTTACTTGTTTAATAAATGTTAGTAAGTATTTTTTTAAATCAAAAAGAGGTTCCCAAAACATTGTTTTTCCATTTGAATCTGTCTTTTAAGAAGATTTAAATGCTCGCTCAACTATAAAAAATATGGGAAACCTGATTTAAGTGACTACTACTCTTTTTAAACTCTCAATTCAAAAACTGTCAAGGGACAGATATTTTCTTGGAGCAATTTAATTGCTGTCAGTCAAATATTGTGTTACCACCTCAATGATCGAGGGGTAAATTCATGGAACAAGTCGATATCCATTAACAAGCATAGCTTGGGAAATATTGGAGAATCTTCCTTTCCAACCTAGATATAACTACTTAGTGGAGTCGTATCAACAAGTGTTACACTTGGGGAAAGGAGGACGATCTTTACGTTTCAGAGTCATGGATTTCATCTGAACTAGGAGTGGTGTAAGTGGTCTAGTTGCGCGGACCCATCCAACTTTTATTGCCCCAAATGGGCCGGGAGGTCACAGTAAGGCGGTAGACAATGTCAGGCTGTCGTGATTCTTCCATCTACATGTAGAAAACTATTTGAGCGGTGCGACCTGCTACTGATCATAGCAAGGTTAGGCACAGCGGGCGCGGTAGCAACTCCTGTATTGGTTCATCATCCAATTTGGATATTCCTGCAACATGTATTGGGGTGAAGAACCAATCATGTTGGGAGGATGACGAAAAGTGTTTGGAAATGAAGTGACAATAAATTCATGCAACTTCATCTTTTATTTTATGAGTTATGACTCTGTGGATACCCTACATAACATGAGTTATGGTAAGGGGGTTGTTTATACTGAATAACCTTATAACTTCATCTTTTAAGTTATATGTTGATATTCTGCTTACATAGCAGATATTTTTGGAAAGGTTATATTGGTTTACTTGAAACCTCATCTTTTATATTATACTAGAACTTTGTTCATAATATAGCAAAAGTTTGTAGAAATATTATGAAATGATATTGGAAGTACAATAATGGTACTGTTTTTGGGAATACGTTCCGATAAGGATATAATTTCAGTATCGAGATATTTTGACAAATTATTGTCTTATACCCGCTTTATTCTGGGTTGAGTTAAAGGCATGATTATGCCATATTTTTATTACCTTGCTGAGCTATCGCTCACTCTTGTTATTGTTTTATATATATTATATAGCAGCGAAGCAGGATGCCAATGGGACGGCACATACCCCGCAAGGCGTTTCCATAAACAGTTTTTAGCAGTGATCCCGGGAGTAGTACGAACCAATCGAATCAGGCTACGGCTTTGGTATTCAACTCATGTATAGACAGGAATGGTATAAGAGGATTGTGAGCATCAGAAGGCTAAGTTGGTAATGTAACAATACTTAGAAATTGTATCAGTAACAGATTCAAAAGACATTTGGGTATTGTAATAAAAGTTATTTATTCCGCAATTGTTGTATTGTGTCGTTTCTGAGACTCTAACCTGTGTGTGTGTGTGAGACATATGTTGTGGGGTCATGAGCAGGTGAATTATGAATGGTGTGAGTAATACAGGTAAGGCAAGGAGTACATGGATCGTGACTACCCTAAATCCCTGACCCCGGATTTGGGGCTGTTACAGAAATGGTATCAGAGCGTTAGGTTACAGTCCTCAGAAATGATAGGAGATCGAGTCTTACAATACCCGTAATAATGATAAGAACATCTAGAGCTCAAATTAAGTTCGTAGTCGGGTTAGAGGACATAACCCTGACTGTTTGAGATGAAGCCCGAGAGGGGACTTCTTCTGGGAAACCGTACTTAGGACTTCATGGTTAGTCACCTCGATTCGTATGAGTTATAGATTGATGGGATTCTGAGATACCAGACCCCAAGGCCTTCGAGTAGGCAATTGATGATGCATTCCTTGAAATGGACGGAGACCCGATAAAGGAAGATCCATAGGAGGATCTAGAGGAAGACCCCATAGTGGGTCAAGGAAAGAATCTTGTAGAGAACATGTTGATTGATAAAGATGTGGTATGTTACTTGAGGTCGTATAATAGGACCAGACGAACCTTCAGAGGACAAATAAGTGACGAGACGAGAGTTTAAAGATCGTTTATGATTCATCAAGAGATATGACAAAGAAAATGGAGTAGAGTCTCCAAAGCAGAAGAGGTAGAGGCAATACAGCCAGTATCAGTGGATTGATTCGACTTGAACTAAACCTGTTACTCGTAGTCGGTTATAGTTGCCCATAATGAGGCAGCATACGTAAGACCCAAGATGTTCAGATTTTCGCGAACGATTAAGGGTACTTAGTTGCCTAGAATAGTGGAAGGAATTGTTTTGGGCTATGAGATTTCAATCCCCCACGACCAGCGATTCCACTGGAATTAGTGCCTATTACATCATTGAGGGATTTTTATTATCTCAAGGAGAATTTCAGGTATATGTACCATGCAAATGTTATTGTAAGACAAGCACGCTAAGACGGAATCGAAAACGAGATTTACCACCCTCAGGAAACCAGGAAGGAATTATGAGGATAGAACAGAAAGGCCGGAAATCAGATCCGAGTATTACTAGTGAGTAAATAGATTGATCAAATTTCCCAGATTTGGAGAGAAATTCAGCAAATTTTGGCAAACCTTGTCTTTCTGATTACCAGAGGATGTCACCAAAGAGAGTGGAAACTAGAGCGAACCCTGTGGATTGGGTAAGGTAGCCGCTATATGGGTTGGTGGACAGACCCTGATTGCTATAATTGATTGTAGAGATAAAATGGTGAAGTTGAGATTGGACGGTAAAGGCGATATATATTTAAGGACCAAGACGGACTGAGAAATTCCGGGATTGACTTACATGAAAAGGCTATGGTGCCAAAAGTTTTAAGCTTATGTAGCACACGGGATTGATATGGGAGAAGGAATATTGGGTATAAGGATGATTGAAATAGAGACCGGATTTAAGCTTGTAGATTCTAACGATTTTCCGAAGTATCGTCCAGTCGACATGTGGAATTGTCATTGCTATGGGCGACAACGGTATCGAAGTCTTCTTATAGAACAGAACGCTTACTTGAGATGTTTGCGCCTAGTCGAATAGAATTCCCTATGATTGCAAAGGTCGATGGTTGAATCCTTAGCGACTATTATAAGTCGGCAATGACGTAAGTATCGAACAGGGAAAAGAAAAGCTTTGGAATTGAACGATTATCCATTAGAGGAGCCGACATAAAAGGCATCCGTAGAGACCTTGGTAGTACCCTCTCCATTTGCAAATTATGTGGGATATTTTCCCAATCTATGATCTATCTTGACCTCTCTCCAAGAAAGAATTCTGATAAAGGGGTATATTCCCTCTTCAAAGTTGTTTTATAACACTTGTGCTAAACCATATTCAGTTTCACTTGTGCCAGAGGCTGTCACAATGCTTACTTTCAGGCTTTCGAAGCCCTGCCAAATGATGTTATTTAAGCTTTCACTTTCCTTCAAATAATGAATGACCCTATGGTGATACCTCACCACTTGTTTGTTAAGTACCAGTATCTTTGTGGTTATTCTTTTCTTTGTATTTTCTTTGGAAAACCGCACCTTTGGAATCTGTTCAATTTTAATCCAAGGTGTTCCTTTAAGAAATATTGTCGAAAGACGATAATCATTAAATTGATATCGAATTGCTTTCATATTTTTTAACTTCCACTGAGACGAACAACCCTATACTTATAGGGGCTACAAGGACTATCTGTCTGTGTGATAGAAGTCTGATGGGACGCCATCACTTGTAAGTTGTGAAATACAAGAAGGCTAATTACCTTTAGTAATGTCTCAATTGAGGCACACAACGTTGAGTTCTTATGATCATATTGATCTCTCGGTAAAATTCTCTTACCTCCAATAAGGTTACCTTAAAACTCATAACCTTATGATCACCAGTGTGTGACATTTTCTTTGATATGGGAGCTATCTTTCAAAGCCCCATAAATTTTGTTATCCTTATTGAATTTCAAGGGGAGGCCAACCAGGTCAAATAAGTCAAAATTCGCTGATAGGAATTAGATTCGCAACGAAGTCGCCTATGACAGGAGCGAATCCCTAAGACGAATAGAATGTTAGTGACATATCAATGAAATTGGTTTATTCTCCCAAGGAGATTATGATAATGGAAAGTGTGTCAATCGATACATGTGAAAGGAATAGTGATGTGCCGTAAACTCCAGTGACAACGGTGTTAGATAGATGCCCTATAGTGGAATTGTGATTTTGGAGGAGTTGTTTACGAATGGACACTACCTCTGGGTTAGCAAGATAAGTACTGACGATGGAGTCAGAGGGAGCTGGTATTGTGACTCGTGAGAGATGCAGCGTGTGTTGTTTTAAAGGAATAATTTTCGGAAATATATGGAGACCCGGATGAAAATGAAAGTTAAAGAGTTAAAACAAGAAACCATGACTGTGACCGAGTATGAGGCCAAGTTTTTCCGAGTTATCGAGGTTGTTCCGGAGTTTGTGAGCACAGAATAAAAGAAGCCAGTAGGTTTCAACCAGGGCTACCTCCAACCAGCAGCCCATTATCAGGACCTTTAAATAGCAGGTGCCCTTCTATACTGTATAGACAGAACTAATATATCGTTGTATATCAAGAAATTGCATGACAATTAAACCTTAAGGCCGAGACGCTGAGGGAATAATTACAAGTAGAAATAGCCATTCGAGGGATTTTCCCATAAGACTGGTACGTCCAGGTTGTGAACTAGAAATATGAGGTCGACACTTTTGATAGACCTGATTCTTTTCAAGTTGGGAGAAGTTGATATTATAATAAGAATGGGTTGGTTGACACTCAATGGAGCCCAGACTGATTGTAAGGGAGAGAGAGTAATAAATAAAGAATGGAGACAGATTCAGAGATTCTTGAATATAGTTCAGACTAAGAAACTATTACGCCAGAGATATGAGGCTTAATTGGCTCTTATGGTTGACACCAAGAAAAGAGGTACCAAGTATAAAGGAAACTACAATGGTTTTGGGAGATTGTACAAGGTTTTAATGAGCTACCAGATATCGATTTGGATGACATGAGAATGAATACCGAGTATTCAGGGTATAGTGGGAATGGAAGAGTTAGTGACTCAGTTACAAGAGTTGTTGTATAAGGGTATGATAAGACCCAGTGTACCACCGTGGAGAGCCTGGTGTTGTTGTAAGAGAGAAAGATGTTAGCACAAGATTATGCATCGAACCTCGAGAGTTGAATGAGTTCGACAGGGGGAATAGGTACCATTGTAAATGATTGATTGATCAGCGGAAGAACGCCGTGTATTTCCAAATTTATTTAAGAACTGGATATCACCAGTTGGAAGTTAAATCCGAGGATATACCCAAGACTGCGATTCGTACTTGGAATAGACACTTCGAGTTTTCAGCGAGGTTATTTTGGGTTGACTAATGCACCCACAAATTTTATGGAATGTAATGAATGGGCTTGAGTTACCCGTGATCGTAGATAGCATGAGATGGAGGAATGGCTAGAATTGACTTAGAATTATGACTGTGCGATACACTACCATCCGGGGAAGGCCAATGTGGTGGCCGATACCCTTAATTAAAATGAGACAGAGATGGATTCCGAAGGATCGGGAATTAAAGGATGAGATTTTACACAAAACCCAAGTTAGTCCAACAAACTAGAAAGACAAAAGATTTCACCAACAAGCGGCTAGTGACAACCAAGACAGACAGAGAAAGCATGCGGACTAAGGCCGCAAGTATAGAGATAGTACTGCTATTGATAAGCTAAATGGCATGTTGATGAATGACAAGCAAGTTTATGTTGGTGTATTTTCTGTACAAACAAGATAGAGAATATGAGATTAGAGATTCGTGATACTAAAAGATATCCTCGTGGAAGAATTAATGAGATTTGGAAAGAAAGGGAAGTGAGCCCGAGATTCATTGGGCCATCTGAGATTTTAAAACGCGTCAGGAAGGTGGCCTACGAGCCAGCCTTGCCCCCCCCAAACTTGTAGAATGGTCATAACGGGGTTCATGTGTCAATGTTACGTCAGTATACTATAGATGCCCGGCATATGTAGAGTATGAGCAGGTAGATATACAACCTGATCTGACTTACAAAGAACAACCTGTGGAAATCACGGATAGAAAAGAGCAAGTGCTAAGTGACGAGGTTGCCAAGCTAGTGAGAGGTTTGTGGAGAATCAAGAAGTGGAAGAATCCACTTGGGAGTTAGAAAGTGCAATGGAAGAGAAGTACCCCCAGTTATTCCTAAGTTGATTCCGGGACGGAATCCTTTTAAGGAGGGGAGACTGTAATAACCCGAATTTTTGGATTAATTTAAAACTTTTCTTATTATGATTAAGTGCAGCAGTGAATAGTGATATTGGTGGATCAATAGTGATTTTGAGGGTTGAGAAAATTTTTCATGCCACCTATGTACGAGACGTAGTGTGGATATTCCGAAGTCATATTAGTGATCTACGGAGTAAATAAGTGAATGCAAAGACGATCGGAATTCAGAAATTCCAAATTTTATTTTGGTACAGTATTTGACCGGGCAGCAAATTATATATTATTATATTCAAGAAATGAGATATTAAAATTGAGGATTTGAGGATTTGAGGATTTAATATTTTGGAATTTTATTATTTTATTAAAGTCGATTTAAGGATTCGATTGATGAAGTGAATAATTACTATTCACTGCGAAGATCGCGTTGAGTTTTATTTGCCCTTTAGAAAATATTTTGAATCGTTTCAAGAGGAGCAAGACAATATTTACCGGATTAAATATAGACATGGAAGTAACATGTAACAAGATTAATTCGAGAATGCAACATTTGGATCATCCATGTGAAAGGAAAACGAACCAGTAAAGCTACTTTAACCAAACGCGTGCATGCGCGACACGTGTCCCTGCTTGCCACCATGATACCCCACTGATCAACATGTGTCCCTATGACTCACCACTTAACAAAATATCAGCATTATTGTTAGTTAACCAAGATAAGAAGAAAAGAAGAAAAGCAAGAGAAACACAAAGTCTCCCAAAACTGATCAGCTAGAGCACCCTCCAAAGAAAAATCCATAACTCCATTTCCAACCATGATAAAATCACCAAACTTTAACCACAGCTTCTCCACTCCATGTATAACACTCGTTCAAACTTTCATGGCAATCCAAGGTGTTTAGCCTAGTCAAATATCCTCCCCAAGTTGAAGAATCCAAACTGCCATGATCTTGGCAGTTTCTGCACCGATTTTCAAATAGCCATAACTCCCTCGTTTCTCAATGGAATCATGTGTTCTTTATCTTGTTGGAAAGGTATTGAGCTGCTCTACAACTTCTATTCAGGAGCCTAGTCCAGAAAAGCATGGTAAGGCCCTCGTGTTTCCAGTTCGTTCAAGAGGTGAATAGTAACTCCGAAATTACTAACTTGTTTTCTTGCTTTGTTCTTAAGGTTTAAGCATTATAAGGACTTGTTAAAGCTTGTTAAGTGATTATAAACCCTTGGTAGTGTTGATAGAGCTTCCAAGAAGGTAAAGCCCTAACCCACCCTTTGAGTTATTATGAGTTTTTGATGTGGTTTTGATGTTACATAAAGATTAGTGCTTAATAAGAACATCCTTAGATATTTGGCTTTGTTTTGATGTGTAAAATGATGGGTGATTGATTTTAGTCTCACCACTGGACTTAGAGATGTAAAATGGATGTTTGTTGAGATTGATGAAGTATGGGTTGCCTTGGTTGGTTATTTGGAGTGATCGTAAAATGGAAACGTTTGATTTATAGCCGTCGTAATGGCGAAATTTCTTTAACCTTACGAACCGAGCTTAACAGTTGATATAACCTTCTGACCTTACTTATTAACTGACCTATACTTGTATATCTTGAGTCATAGATCATTTTGGCGAAAGAATCGTAGCATTCCGACTTACGGTTTAGGCGTTATGATAAAAATCGTAAAAGCGGTTCGTAAACGTAAGTGTGAGTTCGTAACTTCAATGGAACCCCCTTATAATGAGATATTCGGTTAAGAATCTTGGTAATTAAATACTAGAGGTCATAATGGAGATATGAGAGAAGACCTCATATAAAAAGGATTATTTTTCGATTTTATAAAAATGTTTTAGTCAAGGTCGCGCAAGTGAAAACCACTAAGAGCATGACTTAGAAACCGATGTTGCAAATGGTTAAGTATAACTTGGATTTGAGGATGGATTTCGAACCAAACTTATGATATAAGTATTTGACGGATAACAGGGACTTAGTATGAGCCTATAACGAGTTAGTAATTCCTTGGTTGTGTTTCGCTTACGTGTTTAAGTGTTGATGTATAAGTGGATTATCTAGGGGATTAATCGTACGTTTTCTTTTGACTTTGTCTAGATCGTTCGACATCGTCACGAGCCCTATCACTTCTTGAGCATCAGGCAAGTTTACTAAACCTTACTATATTATTCAGAGTAGGTATATTTTCCAATGTTCAATACTTGTGTATTCCCAATTTATATACCAAATCTTTGTTGCAAGTATTGTGGCAAGTTTTCTAAATCTATACTTTGAAGTATTGATTATATATTACTGCTTTTGCCATGCGTGGAGTTATACAGTTTTGCGATACATGTTATATATAGAGTTTGATTTTGGTTTATATATGAGCTTTGAGATAAAGTAGTTATAAACCGGTGTACCTTGTAGCTCTAGAGATAAGAGCATACTTCTTATTTTCGACTCTAGACCGGGAGTCAGTATTTTGAGATATAGAGATAGCCGTGGAAACCCGGAGGGATTCCAACGGCAGTGTACTAATTATTTTGAGGACTGCTATTATTAAACATTAATTATATTTCTAGAAAGTATTAATTACCTGGAAATGATTTGAGGAATGTTATTTGAATATTACCTCATTCGAAGGTTATTATTTGAAAATGATTTGGTAACTGGCTTATAAGCTAGATATGGGATATCGGTTATAAGCCAGGTTTTTATAAAAGCCCTAGGTTAAGGGCGTAAGATATTTCTTTAGATCAGAAACAATTATATTTTATGTGTATATATTAAAGGTTATTTTTCGATAAAGATATCGGGCAACGGTTATTTAATCCTTATTTAGTTAAGGAATATTATTGTGAATATTCACCTGAGGATTTTCTAATGAATATTATGTTGAATAATCATTTGAAGAGTATTTATTTATTTAATGAATATTAATTATGAATATTCATTCGAGGATTAATTATCTATTTAATGAATATTACTTTTGAATATTCATTTGAGGCTTACTTATTCGAGGGTTAATTATGTATTTAATGAATATTAATTATTTATATTCATTTGAGGATTATGGACTTTAAGAATATTATTATTATTATCCATTCGAGGATTATTTATTATTTAATGAATATTATTTTGAATATTCATTTGAGGTTTACCTATTTGAGGAATATTATTTCGAATATTCATCTGAGGTTTATTTAATGAATATTATTTATAAATATTCATTTGAGGATTACTTATTTAATGAATATTATTTTCAATATTCATTTAAGATTTACTTGTTTAATAAATGTTAGTAAGTATTTTTTTAAATCAAAAAGAGGTTCCCAAAACATTGTTTTTCCATTTGAATCTGTCTTTTAAGAAGATTTAAATGCTCGCTCAACTATAAAAAATATGGGAAACCTGATTTAAGTGACTACTACTCTTTTTAAACTCTCAATTCAAAAACTGTCAAGGGACAGATATTTTCTTGGAGCAATTTAATTGCTGTCAGTCAAATATTGTGTTACCACCTCAATGATCGAGGGGTAAATTCATGGAACAAGTCGATATCCATTAACAAGCATAGCTTGGGAAATATTGGAGAATCTTCCTTTCCAACCTAGATATAACTACTTAGTGGAGTCGTATCAACAAGTGTTACACTTGGGGAAAGGAGGACGATCTTTACGTTTCAGAGTCATGGATTTCATCTGAACTAGGAGTGGTGTAAGTGGTCTAGTTGCGCGGACCCATCCAACTTTTATTGCCCCAAATGGGCCGGGAGGTCACAGTAAGGCGGTAGACAATGTCAGGCTGTCGTGATTCTTCCATCTACATGTAGAAAACTATTTGAGCGGTGCGACCTGCTACTGATCATAGCAAGGTTAGGCACAGCGGGCGCGGTAGCAACTCCTGTATTGGTTCATCATCCAATTTGGATATTCCTGCAACATGTATTGGGGTGAAGAACCAATCATGTTGGGAGGATGACGAAAAGTGTTTGGAAATGAAGTGACAATAAATTCATGCAACTTCATCTTTTATTTTATGAGTTATGACTCTGTGGATACCCTACATAACATGAGTTATGGTAAGGGGGTTGTTTATACTGAATAACCTTATAACTTCATCTTTTAAGTTATATGTTGATATTCTGCTTACATAGCAGATATTTTTGGAAAGGTTATATTGGTTTACTTGAAACCTCATCTTTTATATTATACTAGAACTTTGTTCATAATATAGCAAAAGTTTGCAGAAATATTATGAAATGATATTGGAAGTACAATAATGGTACTGTTTTTGGGAATACGTTCCGATAAGGATATAATTTCAGTATCGAGATATTTTGACAAATTATTGTCTTATACCCGCTTTATTCTGGGTTGAGTTAAAGGCATGATTATGCCATATTTTTATTACCTTGCTGAGCTATCGCTCACTCTTGTTATTGTTTTATATATATTATATAGCAGCGAAGCAGGATGCCAATGGGACGGCACATACCCCGCAAGGCGTTTCCATAAACAGTTTTTAGCAGTGATCCCGGGAGTAGTACGAACCAATCGAATCAGGCTACGGCTTTGGTATTCAACTCATGTATAGACAGGAATGGTATAAGAGGATTGTGAGCATCAGAAGGCTAAGTTGGTAATGTAACAATACTTAGAAATTGTATCAGTAACAGATTCAAAAGACATTTGGGTATTGTAATAAAAGTTATTTATTCCGCAATTATTGTATTGTGTCGTTTCTGAGACTCTAACCTGTGTGTGTGTGTGAGACATATGTTGTGGGGTCATGAGCAGGTGAATTATGAATGGTGTGAGTAATACAGGTAAGGCAAGGAGTACATGGATCGTGACTACCCTAAATCCCTGACCCCGGATTTGGGGCTGTTACAATTGATGACCAAACTAGTTATTAGCCACACAAATCAATTACAAAGTGTTAAGTTAATTAGACAAAAACAAAAGGAAAGGAAAATCAAAAAGAAAACAAATCAAAAAGAGAAGCACTTTGAAGAAGAACCATTCGGCCCTTCTTCATTCTTCAAACCTTAAGAAAATTTCTCCAACTTCCACTCAACCATAAATCTTGATCTTGGGCTCTAAATCACCCTCTTCCAATATCCAAGGTAGATCTCTAATCTTAGCCTCATCCATGGACCATAGCTTGGTCAAAAATGGATTCAAAGTTGATGATGAATAGTGATGTGAATAGTAAACTCATAGAATCTTGTTTTGTTTTGATGATTTTAGGTTTGATTAGCATAGTTAAGGAGCAAGGAAGGATATATCATCCATATATAGACTTTGTTAAGATCCAAGGAAGGTATAAAACTTCTTTCTTTTTAAGATTATGCTTTGATCTAGTAGTTAGAAGTGATTGAATGAGAACTATGTAGTAATAAAGCATGTATGCATGATTGTAAGCATGTTTAATGGTTGATTTGTGGATAAACATATGAACAAGGGTGTGATCATGTTTGGACAGAAAAATGGTAGTATTAGCTTGAGTTTGATTGGTGGTTGGTTGATGGTTGAATTGTAGTTGGATTGAGTGTTTAAAAACACGGGAAGTACGCGTAAGCGCCGTTACCATGTCGGATTTTACTTAGGTAGTTTAGACAGAAACCATGGTTGTAATACAGGGCATAAACATGAAGTTTCTGACCATGAGCATGTAGGCTCTGTTACCTAGATTGTTTTAGCGAAAGAATCGTGTCGTTTCGATTTACGGTTTAGGAGAAACGTCCGTTTTAGTGAAAGCGGTTTCGCGTAACTAGATAGTTCATTGTATGAACTTTGAGATAGGGATCAAGCCCTTTAAAATTGGAATTGGATTGAGATATTAAAATGAATACTAGTATGTTTAGTCTGGAAAGGAACCTAGAAGGTTTCGTGTCAAAACGATAAGTTTGTGATTTTAGAAAAATGCGAGAACAAAGGTTGCGCGAGTGAAATACCCTTAAGGGGATGGTTTAAAACAAGGAAATGGTAAAGTAAAAGAACTTGGGATTTGTGAATGGTTTTAACCCAAGATTTTGACTTAGAAGTTTACGGAATGTCACGAGGTTATAGATGACCAAGAGCGAGACGTTTAATTTTCATTGGTAGAACTGTAGTGCTTGAGTTATAGCACATTAAATGGTTCTAGGGGACTGACTGTAATTGTACATCTTGTTATAGATCGACGCGCACACTCTCAAGCCCCCACTACCACACCACCAAGACCCCAAGGCAAGTTTTCAAACCCTACACCATATAATGATGCTGTTGTGATATATGTTGTGGTATTGCTATATATGCTGCTTTAATGCTGTGAAATGACTTATAAACTGTTTTCGCTTTTTATAAAAAAGCTGTATAAGGTATAAGGTTTATATACTAGATAAGTACTAGATATAAACCAAGGTTAAAGGTTAAAGACTCTAAGTATAGAGTACTTGTACGATGGTTTTAAAACTTAGACCATGAGTCAAATTATTATTTTGTTTTAAACTACTGTCAAAAGCTGGAAGGATCCAGGGACGGTTATACTTTAAGGGTATATTAAATATTCCAATATCTATATAATTGGATATTTAAGGTGAGATATTTAAATAATATTATAATATATATTATTTGAATATTATTTAATTAAGTGAATATTCACTTAAGTGTTTTATATTGAATAATAATTCAATACTTATTATTTGAGGATTATTTAACTAAGTGAATATTATTTTAAATATTCACTTAGGTGGTGTTATATTGAATAATAATTTAATATTTATTATTTGGGTATTTATTAAATATTCCAAATATGATTTAAAATCATAGAACCTTATTAAATGCTTAAAGGTTCTATTATTTACACAAAAATATAAATTCTGATTTTCAGAAAAGGTATTAAAATAGAGATTCCCAACTATTATCTTAAGATAGTTAAAGGTAATTAAATGCGGATAGGGTTTCTAACTCATCGAAAATTTGGGAATCTAGTTCAAGAATTCGAGGACAGAGTTTTCTTCCACTGTTCCTCTAGAATACCTATAACTAGGGGATGGCTCCCCCATTCAAGTAGAGTATTTCAAACTCGCTGAACTCTGAAATTTCAATAAACTCCCTGGTCATGATTTCAAAATACGTAGTAATCATCGATAGTTTCGTTGACTAATGTCAACCCACACTTTGACTTACTCATTTCAATTACTTTGGAGTAAGGTATTCTGAACGGTTACAAAGTTTTGACAAGTATTTGTACTTGGGAAAAATGGAATTAAATTCCGATTTCCGTTTCATTAATATTTTTCATCACGGGAATTGGAAAGGCCTACACGGCAATGAAATAGGTGCCGGGGTAGTGCCAAAATTATCAAGGCTTACCCGGTGACGAAATAGGCCCGAGGTAGTGATCTCTTGCGTGCTAAGGCTTACCCGTGACGAGATAGGCACTGAGGTAGTGATCTCTTAGCACAGTGGCCCGTATGCGGTCAGGGTGATAACCAAACAGGAAGTCGTCCTTCTACTAGTAGAAAAGAAAAGTTACGATACAACGGCTGATCACCGTGTATCGGGTGTTCCAGTACATTCCCTTCCCTCCAATTAGAGTTGAGCTGCACATTGTAACAAAAGCCTAGACGCTGAGTTACTGATAATGTGACAGTAATGAGTAATGATGTTCCTCATACAGTAGTCGTACTGTATGGTATGTTTTGACGAAAAGAGAATAAATATATCATTCTGTATATGAATGAAGTTTTTAAAGGTTTTCCTTTATGATATAAGCTTACTTATATGCTTATGCTGTATTGTATTATTGCTGGGCCGAGTGCTCACTCTTGCTTTTCTTTCTATACATATATATCACAACACAACAGCTAGAGTAGATGGCCAGGATTCATCGTACCGCTCGGAAGCGCGTCAGGGACATACAGGCCGCCTGTAGCATGGTTGTTACAGTTGATCAGGTAGAAGTACTGAGTTGGTTCGGAGTGTAACTCTTGTTGCTCCGGTTTAATTATAAGTATCACTTATGTATATTAATGAACAAGAACAAACTTTTGCGCTACCATATGGTTTCACATAGAAATCATATTGGTAGTAGGTTGCAAGTATTTTACTTTTGGGTTGTAATAACTTTAATTTGTGGATCATATGACTACTGTTATTGTAAGTTCGTTTCTGAGACATAACTAGCGTGAGTATATTGATGGCGGGGTCACCATGTGTGTTGATTTATTGTTTTATGGTTCAAGTATTAAGTGTTTGTACGGAACAAGGGATCGTGACAACCCATATCTCCGACCCCGGGTCCGGGGGTGTTACAGAAATGGTATCAGAGCGTATAGTTATTAATCTCAGAAACGATAGGACGTTAGGAATAATAAATGCAACTATAATAATAAGAAGAACTCCCATCGAGTTCGTGGTTGGGCTACCGGATGTAGCACCGACGGTTAAAACCCGCAAGGGAACTTTGACTACACAGTATAGTAACCTAGTTTTCGCTTGAATAGGTATTCGCAGTCGAGGAGGCTGATGACTTTGAGACCCAGCACGACGAGGCTCTGCTGGCGACTGAGGACGACCCCATGGAGGATCTCGAGGAGGATACTGAGGACCCGGACGAGGATCTGGGAGAGGACCCCACAACTGTGTTTGACTTTCCTACTTCTCATGTTCTCTCTGTTGAGGGATATTCGACTGATGATGATGATTCCACTGAGGGGGATCAGATTGTACCTGATGTAGTTACTACGGATGATGATGAGACTTCTGAGGACAGTGCTAGCCGAGGAGGCATCAGGATGTACCCTTTGTCTATTATGAGAGCCCTTACCCCTCCTGTGCCCCCATTGAGCCCGTTACCATCAGACGATGACTATGATCTTGCCCCTGAGGGATATGAGGAGGACCAGGCTATGACTGATCCAGACACACCTCCTCCCTCACCTATTGGAGTACCTATTGTGATCCATGATTGGATGATTGGCCGGCTTACCACTGACTTGGCAGCGGCAGAGGCTAGAGCTGATGAGCTGAGGAGACAGTTAGCTGCAGAGAGAGAGAAATGTCGTTCTTATCAGGATGGGATGAGGTTTATGACTCCTATGGAGATGAGACTTGAGATTTCCCGCATCGAGTGGAGAGCTATGGTCCGTATGAGAGGCATGTCTGTTATTGCTGAGGGACTGGTACCCCGACTAGCCACAGAGAGGATTTGGGCAGATGCTATGGCGCGTGTCAGGAATCTGACCCGCTCAGAGGGGGAGACTTGATAGGTGATAGATAGTTTAGTTCTCTAAACTCAGATGGCCGTTAGTAGTGCCAGTTTTTGTGGGATGGTTCCGATGTATAGTAGTATCCTTTCTGAGTTAGAGATGGGCTGATCAGACTGACGTAGCAGATGTTGACAGGTTGACTGGTAGTACTTAGCTTTTGACTGTTGTACGGATGATGTATTTCAGCGATGTATTCGCTTTTGTTGGAACTTGGTTTCAGTATCTCATGACTTTATGTCACTTATGTATATATTCGTGCATTTCAGTTCTTTAAAGCTTTCCGTCATAAAATTGATATCCCCTGCTATTTCAAATGTTTTACAAGTTATTAGTCTTGACATATAAACTGTGCAACCCCCATTTTGACAAAAAAAAAAAAATTTATTTACATATAAAAGAGTTTTGTGTGGGAAATGACGATTTCCAAGATTTTCACCAAGGACTCATTTGATTCAACCACATATTTTAAAAAGGAACAAATGGTTTTTAATAAAAGTTTTTGTTTAAAAACATCAGGAAAATGCCACCCCGATGTGTGGGAACCCGAGCACGCCTTGCCAACCCTGCGGCTCAGGGTACTATTAACCAGGGAGATGAAAGGCAAGATTATCATAATGAGGAAGAAAACCCAGACTTCCACGAGGTGGAAGAACAGAACCATGAGGAAGGTGAGTATGAAGGAAGCGGAGAGGATGATGATTACAATGAGTTTGATGATCAGGACTACGAAGAGGAAGAGTATGAGAGTACTCAGAATGTAGAGGTTCCCGGTGGAAACCCGATGGACCAATTTATGCACCTACTCCGACAGAATTTGAACCAACATCCACCGCCACCACCAAGCCCCAATACTGCGGGGCATAGTGCTTTTAAGGCTTTTAAGTCTCTAGGACCCCCGGAATTTCAGGGATCTGCTGACCCTGTTGAGGCAAGAGCTTGGTTAAAGGAAATAGAAAAATCTTTTGAAATCCTAGGTATTGAGGAAGCCCAAAAGACCGTCTTTGCTACTTACCTCCTGAAAGGGGAGGCTAACTACTGGTGGGAATCAAAGAAAAACCTAGAAACAAATACCGTTGTTACCTGGGCAAGTTTTACTACCTTATTTCTGGAAAAGTATTTCCCTGTGTTCATGGAAGCACAAATGGAAAGGAAGTTTTTGGAACTGAAACAGGATAACATGACTGTGGAAGAATATGAAGCCAAGTTTACTGAATTGTCTAGGTTTGTGCCAGATTTTGTCAATACTGACTTGAAAAGGTCAAGAAGGTTTCAGCAAGGGCTGAAACAATGGATTCAGAATAGAGTAGCAGTGTTGGAATTGACGGACTATGCGTCGTTAGTGCAAAAGGCAACCATAGTGGAAGCAGGTAGTGAGCAAAGTCAGAAGGGAAGAGAAGAGAAAAATAGGAAGTTTGGAAGTCAAGGAGGAAGCTCGGTGAACAAGAGCTTTCCAGTAATGACATTCGGAGGGACCAGGTCTCAGCCATTAAGGAATTCAGGATTCAGGAAACCAGAGAATAAGAGTCTAAGCCAGGGCGGCAGACAGACTGGAGTGTCCCGTTTTAATCAACCCCAACCCCCACTACCTGACTGCAAGACGTGTGGAAGAAAACACCTGGGAGAATGTGCCCTAAAGTCGGTAACCTGCTACACGTGCAACAAGACAGGGCATTACTCCAACTCCTACCCCTGAAACAATCAGAAGTGTTTTCAATGTGGGAAATTAGGACACATGAAAAGAGACTGCCCTATGGCAAACCCCGCCGGCTCGAGAATCAGTGGAGCCGCCTCTAACAAGCCCCCAACTGCTAGAACTTTCAACATGACGGTGAAAGATGCCATAAGGGACACTAATGTGATAGCAGGTACCCTTTTACTCAACACCGTCAATGCAAATGTTTTATTTGATTCAGGAGCTACCAAGTCTTTTATTTCGAGGGATTTCGCGAGTCAGTTAAGGCTTAGGGCGGAACCATTAAAAGAAGTATTAGAGGTAGAAATAGCAAATCGGGAAGTAATTCCAGTTGATGAAATACACATAGACTGTAGCCTAGTGATAGAAGGTCAACAGTTTCGTGTAGATTTGGTTCCATTTAAATTAGGAGAATTTGATGTTATTCTGGGAATGGATTGGTTGTCGAGCAATGGTGCTCAGATAGATTGTGAAAGAAAGAAAGTTTGGATTAAAACATCCGAAGGGCGGGAGGTCGTGTTCAAGGGACAACGACAAACCCGTAAGTTTTTAACCATGGCCCAAACCAAGAGGTTGTTGCGGCATGGGTGTGAGGCTTATTTAGCCTATGTGATAGATACAAATCGAGAGGTTCCTAAGTTACAAAATATCCCTATAGTTAATGAATTTGAAGACGTATTTCCAGAAGACCTTCCGGGATTACCACCTGATAGGGAGATAGAATTCGCTATCGAATTAGCTCCAGGGACGGCGCCAGTTTCAAAGGCCCCGTACAGGTTAGCTCCGGTAGAAATGAAAGAGTTATCTATCTAATTGCAGGAATTTCTAGATAAAGGAATGATAAGACCCAGCGTGTCACCATGGGGTGCACCAGTGCTGTTTGTGAAAAAGAAGGATGGTAGTTTGAGATTGTGTATAGACTACCGAGAACTAAACAAGTTGACCATTAAGAACCGATATCCTTTACCAAGGATTGATGATTTGTTTGACCAATTGAAAGATGCGGTTTACTTCTCCAAGATTGACCTGAGGACTGGATATCACCAGTTAAAGATAAAACCTGAAGATATACCCAAGACTGCATTTCGCACGAGGTATGGGCACTATGAATTTTTAGTAATGTCGTTCGGGCTGACGAATGCCCCAGCAGCCTTCATGGACCTAATGAATAGAGTCTTTAAGCGATACTTGGACAAGTGCGTCATAGTTTTTATTGATGATATTTTAGTCTACTCCAAGACAGAGGAGGAACACGCAGAACACTTGAGAATAGTGTTAGAGACTTTGAGAAAGGAAAGACTTTATGCTAAGTTTTCCAAGTGTGAATTTTGGCTGAGAGAAGTACAGTTTCTAGGCCATGTAGTCAGCAGTGACGGAGTGCTAGTTGACCCTGCTAAGATAGAAGCCGTTTCAAATTGGGACAGACCGACCACCCCGACTGAGGTGAGAAGTTTTATAGGCTTAGCCGGGTATTATCGAAGATTTGTGAAAGATTTTGCCAAGATAGCAGCCCCACTGACCCGACTGACCCGAAAGACTGAGAAGTTTGAGTGGACTGAGAAATGTGAAAAAAACGTTTTCAGGAATTGAAAAGGAGGCTAGTTACTGCCCCTGTACTGGCACTGCCAGATGGAAAAGGAAATTTTGTGATCTAAAGTGACGCATCACAGAAAGGGTTAGGATGCGTGCTTATGCAAAACGAAAGGGTGATTGCATATGCTTCTAGGCAGTTAAAAGAATATGAGAGTAGATATCCTACCCATGATTTGGAATTAACAGCAATAGTTTTCGCCTTAAAGATTTGGAGGCATTATTTATATGGAGAAAAGTGTGAGATCTACACAGACCATAAGAGCCTTAAGTACATTTTCACTCAGAAAGAGCTCAACATGAGACAGGGGAGATGGTTAGAATTAATCAAGGATTATGATTGCGAGATTCTTTACCACCCAGGGAAGGCCAATGTGGTGGCCGATGCCCTTAGTAGGAAGGAGAGACTCAAAATGATAACCTCCTCAGAGAAGTTAATCCAAGAGTTTGAAAAGATGGAGATGGAGGTTAAAATAACCGGAGATGGCACAGAGAAACTATTTGAAATCGCACTACAATCAGATTTGTTACAAAAGATCAAATTAAGTCAAGAAAGCATGATGAGCGAAGGGAAAGAGCTAATGACAGGAGAGGAATTAAGGACTGAGAGAGACGGTAAGGGAGTTATGAGGTATACTTACCGGATTTGGATGCCTAATGATCAGGAATTAAAAGACGAGATTCTACATGAGAGTCATAGCTCAAGGTATTCAATTCACCCAGGAAGTACCAAGATGTATAGGGATTTAAAGGAATATTATTGGTGGCCTAACATGAAAAAGGATGTAACAGAGTGGGTAGGCAAATGCTTGACCTGCCAAAGAGTAAATGCAGAACACCAAAGACTCGGTGGACTCTTAAGACCCCTAGATATTCCAGAATGGAAATGGGAACAAATAGCCATGGACTTCGTAGTAGGATTTCCACGAACAAAAGCTAATCACGACGCCATCTGGGTAATAGTAGACCGGTTGACAAAGTCAGCCCACTTTCTTCCGATTAATGAAAGGTACACTGTCGATAGGCTAGTGGATATTTACATGAAAGAAATTGTGGCGAGACATGGAGTTCCAGTCTCCATTGTGTCAGACAGAGACCCCAGATTTAACTCCAGATTTTGGAGAAGCTTTCAAGAATGTGTAGGAACCAAGCTAAACATGAGTACCGCTTACCATCCCCAGACGGATGGGCAAAGTGAGAGGACTATCCAAACCTTAGAGGATATGTTGAGAGTTTGTGCCATAGATTTTAAAGGAAATTGGGATGATCACCTACCCCTGATAGAGTTTTCCTACAACAACAGTTTTCATGCAAGTATCGGGATGCCCCCGTATGAGGCCTTGTATGGAAGAAGATGTCGATCACCCTTGTACTGGGATGAAGTTGGAGAGCGAAAAATGCTCGGACCCGAAATGGTCCAACAGACTAAGGATGCAATAGACTTTATCAGAGGACGGCTGGTAGCAGCCCAAGACAGACAAAAGAAATATGCAGACTTGGCCCGAAGGGACAAGGAATATGAAGTGGGAGATCTTATGCTGTTGAAAGTATCTCCGTGGAAAGGATTGATGAGATTCGGAAAGAAAGGGAAATTGAGCCCTAGATATATTGGACCGTTCGAGATCTTGAGACGTATCGGGGAAGTAGCTTACGAGCTAGCCTTGCCCCCAAACCTGCAGCAAGTTCACAACATGTTCCATGTTAAGGAAGTACAATCCGGATGCCAGACACGTGGTAGAATACGAGCAAGTAGATATACAACCAGACCTGTCATATATAGAGCAACCGGTAGAAATCATTGACCGCAAGGATCAAGTGCTAAGGAATAAAGTTATAAAGCTGGTAAGAGTTTTGTGGAGGAATCATAATGTTGAAGAATCCACTTGGGAACTAGAGAGCGCAATGCTAGAAAAGTACCCTCATCTATTTTGATATGATTCTGGGACGGAATCCTTTTAAGTAGGGGAGACTGTAATATCCCAAATTTTTTGTAATAATTAAAAACCTTGATGAATAGTAAAATTTCCACTGATGAATAGTAATTTTGCTGATGAAAACTTTTTCAGACCACACTATGTAGACGTGTTAGGCCGAATACACAATATATAATCAATATATATATGAGAATAACAATCAAGAACATTGTTTATGAACAATAAACTGAATTATATTAAATAACTCTTCTCTCAGTGATGTAAAATATCATAGAGAGCTGCTTGGTTACAAGAATAATGTATTCAGTATTCGCATCCCTTTTAGGGTTAACCTATCTGTGTTTATATAGAACACAGTTACACAATCAATCTCTAATTGATATTCCTATAAATCAGCTATACAATTTATATCAATTTAGGATTGCTTCTGTCTTCTGTCCCGTTTTTAGCTATCTCAATATATCTTGCTTCTTTCCATCTTCAAGATATATTGCTTCTAGAATCTTCAAGTATGCACCGACAGCTAAATAAACTCTCACCCTGTCAGACTTTAACAAACTCTGACTGGCTTCTAGTATAAACTCTGATAAGTACCTGTTACTTAAACACTGATAAACAATCATCAGCAATTATATCTAACAATCTCCCCCAACTTGTGCATAACAAAAATGTACAAGTTAAAAGATAATTGATGATGTCAAAACATATAACAAATGCAGTGTTTATAACATAACAGAGTTTAACTTTTACTTAGAACAGAAAACTTTAAAAACTTACAGTCAGCCTTTACTTAATTTCTTCAATGTCAGGCACTGTTCTGAGATAATCTGTAAGTAGTCTTCCTTCAGCTCTTTCTAGCTCAACAGTCATAATCTCTTTCAGCTCCTTAAGTTTTGGATCTCTTTCACCAGTCTGATATATGGCAGCCCTCAGAGAATAAATGTTGTTTTTATTCATCGCATTTCCAAGTCTTATAAAGAAAGACTTATCAGACTCTAGATTGAACTCTAAGACTTTTATTCCTAGTGCAGTCCTGAACCTTGCACTATTCCTCTTCATCTCTACCATTTTTCCATGAGCATCTCTATATTTAGGAATATAAGCACTTGAAATTCTGGCTCCAAGCAAAACTTTAGACTTCATCATTCTCTCTTTCAAAACTTGAGCAGCATTATGAGTACTTTGATTTTTCACTTTCAATAGATATAAAACATACTCCAGCTCTTCCCATAGCTTCAGATGAATGTCAGCTTCTCCAACTCTATAAACTCTTCCATCAGCCATAAAGTATAACAGAAACTCCTTTTTAATTCCTTTGTGATAGATCATCTGAACAGACTCTAACTTGTCAAGGCTTTCTTGAGTTACCCCAACACCAGGTTTTGCCAGTGATGTATGATCTAAAGGACTGTTATTTATTCTTTTCTCTCTATGTGATCCCAAACCAGATTTATCATAAGTTTCCTTTCCTAACACTGATCTGGTTTGAAGAAAATTCACATTTCCTGGCTTCAGAGTTTCATCTCTAGTTGATTTTCCAAAAATATCTTGGAGTTGTGAAGATATCAACTGAGTTTGTACAACTTGAGCAGTGTCAGAGGTTGTCACAACTTTAGCAGAATTATCAACTTGAGCAACGTCAGTGGTTGATTGATTAGGTCTTGATTCAACTTGAGCCATGTCAGAGGTTGAATGAGCCTTCTTTACTAACTCAGGTTCTTCAATCAATTTACCTTTACCTTTATCAGTGCTTGCTCCAACAGGCCTCCTTGAATATTGTAAACTCTGTTGAGAGTTCACATTCTCTTTAATAAAGATTCCTTGTTCCTTTCTCCTAGGAGCCTTGACAGCCTTTTTCTTGTAAGTTCCAGCTTCAACCTTCTTCTTATGCTCTTCAGCAAGAATCTGCATTTCAGCATCCATATCTTCAACTGTGGCTTCACCACCATGTTCTTCCAGAAACAACTTAGCTGCAATCTCTTCATCAGTAATTGGATTGGCTGAAATCACTAGACTTTTAAGTCTTGAAGAAGATTGAGCACCAGAGTTTACTCTATCAGAGTTTGTCAGCTTAGCAGAGTTTGACCTAAGTCTCCCTTGCTCTTGAGCAGATTTTGACCTTTTCTCTGATTCTTTGCTTCCACCATATGTTGCATCATCCCTCCGTCTCAGAGTTGGAGTCCTTTTGCATTTGTCTTTAGGAACTCTCTCCCCCTTTTTGACATCATCAGGAATAAGGACAGATGTCAGCAATTCTAAAGATGCAGCAATAGAATCAATCTTTGTAGCCATTACATCTTGATTTCTTTCAACTGTGCTTAGTCTCTGCTTGATTTCGACCTGATCCTTGATCATAGAAGAATATTGAGCTCTATCAGTCTTCAAGGCCAATTCCTTAGCAACACTATCATTCCTCAGGCCTATGACAGCTTTGTGAGTCTCATCAAAGCGATTGTGCAAAGATTTTACTTGAACAATTGTGGCCTTCAAATGTGTCAACAGCTCAGGATTTGAAATTTCTTTAGCAGACTTAGCAACAAAATCAGCAGTTCTTTGTGTAGAGAAAATACAATCTGCCCCTGACCAATTTGAATAATACATTTCTCTATAATGATCTTCAGTGGCACGTTGATTTTCCTTGACAGACTCTGCAGTAGGATCCCTTAGAAAAGGTATTGATTCATGATCATCAGAGTCTGAGAGTGCAATATTGATTCCAGAGTTTGCATGATCAGAATTTGCAGAAGTGTGATCATCACTGTCAGAGACAACTCTGTCTGCATCAACATTTTCTGCTAAAGGCTCTGCAGCTGTATTCTCTGCAGTAACTTCAATGTTTAACTGTGCAGCTTCATCATGAACTTGCTCTGCAACAGCTTCATGCTTCTCAGAGTTAACTGCCTCAGCAACTTCTTCTTCTTCTTCCAGATTCTCTGTTGTAGCTTCATCTAGCTTCTCAACAGTAGCTTCAACAATCTTCTCAGAAGAGACAGATTTTGCTCCCTGATCAACTTCCTCACCCAATTCAAGAATTTGATTGGTGACAGAGAGAATCTCTATATGAGTTGCCATAGACTCATCAACTACTAGAGTGGCTTGATCAGCTGCCACATCCTCAGTGTCACAAACACTGATAGTAGGATGTGCTTCAAGATCCATGTCCAAAGGATCTGCAAAGTTATCATTATCAGCATGTGCAGCATCTTCTCTGTCCTCTGTAGGCACAATAGCTTCAACATTAGCATCAGCCTCCTCAGTAACAACATCAGGAGCTGCATTCTGTTCAGCTTCAGGAACAGCTTCAGTTTCTAACTCATCAAAAAGATAGTCAGCTACCAGCCTTCTTCTTCTTTGATGCAAAGTTTCAGTATCTTCCTCATCATCAGAACGTGGTCTCTTTGCTCTTCTCTTCTTTGAGGGACCATCAGACTTTGACAGAGAAGATTTTGACACTCCAACCTCAGTAGCTGGCTTAACAATCTTTGCAGGTTTAAAAGCCCTGTGTTTGATTCTACCACCTGTCTGAATTGGTTGTGATGTAGATGGAGGAACTTCAGTGTTTAGTGGTTCTGGTTGTGAATCTGCTTGGGTAGAATCATCCAAAAACTGCTGCACTAATGCAGGCAGTAAGAGATCACCTACAACACCCTTCTTCACATCTTTGTTCACAAGATCAGAGAATATACGTTTGTGTAATTTAAAACATGGAATTACATCTGCATCATTAATATCTACCCCACTAACACAGGTAGAAAATAAAAGCTGACAGAATCTAGCAAAGTAAACTACTCCCCTATTCTCATTCATTTTCTCTCCTAAGTTACTTAAAAAAAATCTACCAAAATCAAAATTGGTACCATAGAGAAGAGAATACCCTATTTTTATACTATCAGTGGGTATTGCATCCCAGTTCGTGCACTTCTTCCCGAACGTTCTTGTGATACAGTCGAAGAAAAAACTCCACTCCTTCCTCAAGAACGGTCGCTTCAACTGACCTATCTTGGCCAAAGATCCACCATAACCTATCTCCCTCATCATCCTCAGCAACTCAGCATCACCAACAGCAATGGTGTACGCAATATGTTCACCAAAGCCCAGAGCATCACGTACCGTACCAGGTGTAATGACATACTCTGTTTCTTGAAACTCGAAAATAATAGATGGCGTTCCAGAAACACCACCATCATCATAGATACCAGTCTCCCAGAAGCTTTTGATTTGAAACACAGAAAGCCTCTCTGGTTCTACAAGAGCACGCCCAATTGGAGATTGGGAAAGAAAATTCTGCATCAAATGAAACGCCTTCGGTGCGTTCACATTAACCAATGGAGCATCATAATTATTTGGAACGAATTCAAGCCCGGAAGAGACAAAAGCAGTAGAACCCATTAGCACGATTTAGAAATAAGCAGAGAATGACTTAGAGAATATTTGAGAGTGTTTGCAGTAAGAGTGTTTGTGAAAATGTGTATGTGACAATAAGGTGTGAATTGGAGTAAGTTGTGAAAAGTTCAAACGAGTTTGTATATTGTATATTAATACAAAAAGAAAGAATTAAAAACTGAACAGTTTCTAATCAATACACACAACTGTCTTACTCCGTGAAACATGTGAGTGTGCCACATGGCACTCATGCAATGACTGACAGCAGTAATTGACAGTTTCCAATGCGCATGCGCAGTAAAAAGAGCAATAATTACCGCCTATTACATTTTCCTAGACACTCAACCTCTCTCCATTTTCAAAAACTCAATCAAACCGTTTCAATCATCCTCTCTATTTTCCAAAAATAATGTTCCTCAATAATTATGAAATGTCTGAAACAACTTTATTTATTTTAATTATCAGAGATTAAAAATAAATTACCTCGGCGTAGAGTACACAGTTCATCAGTTTTTATCAATTCTCCTCCTTCATTAATAATCTCTTTTCTCAAAATGCACAGTTATGAATATTTGTGTGTGAATAGCAGAGTTTACTGAATAGAAATATTGAGAGCATCTCAAAGTGCATAAAATCCACAAAATAAATCAGTAAAAACTGGTTGCCCAAACTCTCATATGTAAAACATATTCTGATTTCATCTAAACTCTGTATTTATTTGTATTCATTTGTTTTCACCCCCTTAATTTTTTTTTAATTCTTTTTCCAGTAATCAGTGGTTGGCACTACTCACCAAAAATTTGAAAATTTTAGCCCTTATTTCATACAATAAGTTCATGGATCTTCCTAGGCACAACATGATCTCAAAGGAATTTGTGCATATTTTTGCATCTTTTGCTTAGGGGTGAATTAGCAGTAACTATTTATCAGAGTTTAGACTTACATCATTACATTTATGATTTATGAGAGAAAGTGCAAACAGCTAATACAGACTCAGTGTATAGGATCAATAAACTAAGAGATGCTATAAATATTGAGACAGTATCATGCTGTGTGAAATTTCTGCACACATTTGAGATCAGATTTTATATAACTTAGAAAGATTCATGATTACTTACTGAGAATCATGCTTCGTACAATTTTATTCATCGGTCAATATGTTTCAGACAATAACACAATCAGAGTATAACATCAGAGTTTATCATCAGAGTATGCTTCCAACAGAGTATGTTACCAGAGTTTATCAACATGATTTGCATGACAGTTAACACATGCAGAAAAACATGAGCAAATTTTCACAGATGAGTAAAGTTTGAGTCTAACCAATATCTCTAGTCAAAACCAGAGATCATTCCAAGTTCATTTACCAGTCTTGTAAATGTAGCTTCACTCAAAGGCTTAGTGAAGATATCTGCAAGCTATTGTTCTGTAGACACAAAATGAAGCTCAATATCTCCTTCCTCCACATGTTCCCTGATAAAGTGATACCTTATACTGATGTGCTTGGTCATGGAATGCTGTACTGGGTTACTTGTCATAGCAATAGCACTTTGATTATCACAGAAAATAGGTATTTTAGAGTACCTTAACCCATAATCCAGTAATTGATTCTTCATCCACAGAATCTGTGCACAACAGCTACCAGCAGCAATATACTCTGCTTCTACAGTGGATGTGGAAATTGATTTCTGTTTCTTGCTGTACCAAGAAACTAATCTGTCACCTAAAAATTGACAGCTTCCACTGGTGCTTTTTCTGTCTATCTTACAGCCTGCAAAATCTGCATCAGAGTAACCAATTAATTTAAACTCTGATTCTCTAGGATACCACAAACCAAGGGTTATGGTTCCTTTGAGATATTTGAAAATTCTCTTCACAGCTGCTAGATGAGGCTCTCTGGGGTCTGCTTGAAATCTTGCACAAAGACATGTTGCATACATGATATCTGGTCTACTTGCAGTGAGATAAAGAAGAGACCCTATCATGCCTCTATAGTTTGTAATATCTACTGAAGCCCCTGTATCTTTGTCTAGCTTTGTTGCAGTAGCCATGGGAGTTGTGGCAGATGAACTATCAAGCATACCAAATTTCTTGAGAAGATTTCTGGTATATTTTGCTTGATTGATAAAAATCCCATCATCTGTTTGCTTTACCTGCAAGCCTAGAAAATAACTAAGCTCTCCCATCATGCTCATTTGGTACCTGGATTGCATAAGCTTGGCAAATTTCTTGCAGAGTTTGTCATTAGTAGACCCAAAAATTATGTCATCCACATAGATTTGAACTAAAAGCAAATCATTACCAGTATTGAAATAGAACAAGGTTTTATCAATTGTACCTCTAGTGAACCCACTTTCTAAAAGAAATTGAGCCAGAGTTTCATACCATGCTCTAGGTGCCTGCTTTAGTCCATAAAGAGCTTTGTCAAGTCTATAGACATAATCTGGATGCTTGGGATCTACAAACCCTGGTGGTTGTTCAACAAACACTTCTTCTTCAAGTTGCCCATTGAGAAAAGCACTTTTCACATCCATCTGAAAGACTTTGAACTTTTTGTGAGCAGCATATGCTAGAAAAATTCTTATGGCCTCCAATCTTGCAACTGGAGCAAAGGTTTCATCATAGTCAATTCTTTTCTATTGAGAATATCCTTTTGCCACAAGTCTAGCCTTTTTCCTTGTAATTATTCCCTCACTGTCAGTCTTGTTTCTGAAAACCCATTTTGTACCAACAATAGATCTGTTTTTGGGTCTTGGTATAAGAGTCCATACTTCATTTCTTTCAAATTCATTTAACTCTTCCTGCATAGTTGTTATCCAGTTAGCATCTTGAAGAGCTTCTTCCACTTTCTTGGGCTCAGTTTGGGATAGAAATGCATGAAACAGGCATTCATTTGTTGTTGCACTTCTTGTTCTTACACTTGCATCTGGATCTCCAATTATCAGATCAGGTGTATGAGCTTGTGTCCACCTTCTTGCTGTTGGAAAGTGGCTTCTTTCATCATTATTAGATCCTCCCCCTTGATCCATGCTCTCCTGATTTTCTTCTTGACCATCTACATTCTCTGAGGCTCCCCCTGAATTGGACTGTTCATTATTTGAACTTTCAGAGTTTGACCCAGAGTTTCTATTTGATTCTTCAGCTGACTCATTTTCAGAATGTGTATCATCATGTTGAGATGTTTCTGAAGTATCTTCAAGCTCCCCCTCAACTGGTTCTCTATTTTGTTCTGTCAGAGAACCTCCCTCAGTGTTTACCAGTAGAGGTTCAGAGTATGCTTCATCAGAGTTTGTTAGATTTGCTTCATCAGAGTTTACGTGATCAGAGTTTAGATCTTCATTTTCAAAGCGAAGTCGATCATGATATTCTTCATCTTCTATTCCAGTTATTTTCTTGTCATCAAATGACACATGTATAGATTCCATGATCACTTTAGTTCTCAGATTGTAGACTCTGAATTCTTTAGTTGACAGTGGGTATCCAATAAAGATTCATTCATCAGCTTTTAAGTCGAACTTGGTCAACTGTTCAGGATGAGTTTTCAACACAAAGCATTTGCACCCGAAAATATGAAAATATTTCAGGTTTGGTTTCTTTTTCTTCACCATCTCATATGGTGTTTTCCCATGCCTATTGATCAGTGTTGCATTTTGAGTAAAACAAGCAGTTTGAACAGCTTCTGCCCAGAAATAAGTTGGCAATTTTGCTTCATCAAGCATTGTTCTGGCAGCTTCGATTAAAGTTCTGTTCTTTCTTTCAACTACACCATTTTGCTGTGGAGTCCCTGGTGCAGAAAATTCTTGCTTCACTCCTCTTTCTTTGCAAAATTCTTCCATTGTTACATTTCTGAATTCAGTTCCATTATCACTCCTTATAATTTTCACTTTATACTGTGATCCTTTATCCAGTAACCTTACATGATCCATCAGAGTTAAGGCAGTTTCACCCTTCTTTGCTAGAAAGTACACCCAAGTGTATCTGGTATACTCATCAACTATGACTAGAGCATATTTCTTTCTACCTAGAGACAGTACATTTACTGGACCAAATAGATCAACATGTAGAAGATGATAAGGATCCACAACTGAAGATTCAGACTTACTCTTGAAAGATGACTTCCTTTGCTTGGCCTTTTGACAAGAATCACACAGACCATCTATGCTGAGTATAGACTTTGGAAGTCCCCTTACAAGATCTTTTCGAATTAGCTCATTGATGTTGTTCAAGTTTAGGTGAGAGAGCTTCTTATGCCATTTCCAACTCTCCTCATTAGACATTTTTGCAGACAGACACACAGCTTTTCCTTCAGAGTTTGTTACCAAACTTGCTTCATAGATATTATTCCGTCTGTGTCCAACTAGAACAACTTTCCCTGTAGATTTGCTGATAACCTCACAGTATTCAGGTTGAAAATCTACATGATAACCTCTGTCACAGATTTGACTCACAGATAGCAAGTCATGCTTGAGTCCTGGGACAAGAGCTACATTTGTGATGATGACACTTCCAAGATTGATATTTCCATATCCCATAGTACGTCCTATGTTGCCATCTCCATAGGAAACTTTTGGGCCAGCTTTCTCCTCATAATCTGATAGCAGGGCTTTATTTCCAGTCATGTGTCCTGAACATCCACTGTCCAAGACTAGGGTACTTTCCCTTATGCCCTGCAATCACAAACAATTACAAAGAGTTAGATTTAAGGATCCAGACTTGCTTGGATCCTTTGGCTTTCTTAATATAGTTAGCTTTTGCAGCGGAATTCTTATGTACAGAGTTTAAGCTAACCGTATCAGAGTTTGCACTAGCAGAATTTACACTTACAGAATCAACTTTAACCCATTTCAAATTGGGCTTCAACTCATAATAATTGTGATAAATAGCATGATAATTCTTGCAAGTATAAAAAGAATGCCAAGTACTCCCACAGTGAGTGCATAAAGTCTGTGGTCTAACCCTAACATATTCATTCTTAACTCCAGACTTGGAGGGTAAAGAATTAATATCTTTGTTCTTCATGCAAAAACTTGCAAGATGGTTAGTACTACCACAATTATGACATGTTTTTCTAGGAGTATCAGTAATAGGCAAATGATTATTACTTCTGTTAATGCCTACTTTTCCATTTCTGTTCTTCTTGGACACTTTCTGTTTTTCAACAGACTTTACCTCTTTGAGCTTATACTTGAATTGTTTCTCTGTCATTAAACCAAAATTCACCTTTTTAACACAAGTTTTTACTGATTCTTTCTTAACAGCTTCTTTTTCAAGTACAGATTTTTGCTTACTGGATTCAGGAACAAATTTCATAGGTTTAAGTTGTGTTTTAACTTTAACTTTATCTTTAAACCTAAGTTCATCTTCCTCGCAGTAACCTAACCCAATTGTATCTGTTTGAAAAACTTGATGTGTGTCTTTAACAGCATCATCTCTTTCCTTTTGAACTTGTTGCATGTTAACAAGTTCTTCTTCAAGAAATTTATTTCTATCTTTAAGCTTAAGATTCTCAGATTTAATTCTTTCATTCTCTAAAGTCTGATCTCTATAACTAACATGTATGCTTTTAAGATAAATTCTCAATTCTGATATATTATCAATATCATAAGCATAAGTTGTTAGGGGTACCTTATTTTCAGATGAGTCAGATTCATCATTGACAGTTGCCATGAGAGCATAGTTTACATCCTCATCTGAATCTGAAGTATCTGCCCAGTCTCTTCCTTTAGTGATGAGTGCTTTTTCAGATTTTCCTTTCTTGCACTCTGGAGCATAGTGACCCATCTCTTTACACTTATAGCACTGAATTTTAGACTTGTCTTTCTTTCCAGGTTTGATATCCCTTCTTTCAGACTTTCTGAAATTCTTTCTTTCAGAGTTTGAATCTTTTCTTGAGAATCTTTTTCCCTTCTTGAAGTTCTTGAAACCCATCTTCTTGAAGGTCTTCACCATCAAAGCAGCCATTTGCATCATTTGTTCTTCATCATCCTCAGATTCAGAAGAAGCATCAGAGTTTGAGTCACCATCAGAGTTTGATGACTCACTTTCAGAATTTATGACTAAAGCTTTTCCCTTAGCTTTCTTCTTTGATGTTTCTTTCTTCATGAGTTTTTCTTCAACTTTGAGAGCAACAGATTTTGTCTTCTTTCCAGATCTTTTGTTTCTTTGTTCTATCTCAAGTTCATGAGTTTTAAGCAACCCATAAATTTCATCAAGATCTGTTTCTGCAAGATCATAATTATCTCTTATTGTTGTTGCCTTTAAATCCCATCTTTCAGGTAAAGATAGTAGAAACTTGAGATTTGACTCTTCAAGGTCATATTCTTTATCAACAAGAGACAAATCATTCAACAATTTACAGAATCTGTCATATGTATCTGTCAAAGTTTCATCAGATCTAGAGTCAAAGTGTTCATACTCCTGTGTTAAAATAGTCTTCCTGTTCTTCTTTATAGCACTTGTTCCTTGACACCTGACTTCTAAAGCATCCCAGATTTCTTTGGCAGTCTTGCAACCAATAACTCTGTTAGACAAGACATTATCTAAGGCACTATGAAGAAGATGTCTAACTTTTGCATCCTTTGCAATTGATGAGATGTCCTCAGGAGTCATATCTTTCTTTTCCTTCGGAATAGTCTTTTGTTCTTGACCAGCAACTACATGAGTCAGTTTAGTTGGCATATGAGGACCATCATAGATTCTATCAAGGTATTCTGGATCTGTGGCTTCTAGAAACATGGTCATCTTAAACTTCCATATTGGATATTCCACTGGTTTGAGAATTGGAACCCTGATTGACTCATATCGACTTACAGAAGCAGATTGAACCTTTTGAGCATTAGAACCTCCATTAGAACCTGCCTGGGAGTTTTCAGTCATGATTATACTTGTGTTTGGATCAATAAACTGTATATATTAAACAGCCTTGGCTCTGATACCAATTGTTAGGCCGAATACACAATATATAATCAATATATATATGAGAATAACAATCAAGAACACTGTTTATGAACAATAAACTGAATTATATTAAATAACTCTTCTCTCAGTGATGTAAAATATCACAGAGAGCTGCTTGGTTACAAGAATAATGTATTCAGTATTCGCATCCCTTTTAGGGTTAACCTATCTGTGTTTATATAGAACACAGTTACACAATCAATCTCTAATTGATATTCCTATAAATCAGCTATACAATTTATATCAATTTAGGATTTCTTCTGTCTTCTGTCCCGTTTCTTTAGCTATCTCAATATATCTTGCTTCTTTCCATCTTCAAGATATATTGCTTCTAGAATCTTCAAGTATGCACCGACAGCTAAATAAACTCTCACCCCGTCAGACTTTAACAAACTCTGACAGGCTTCTAGTATAAACTCTGATAAGTACATGTTACTTAAACACTGATAAACAATCATCAGCAATTATATCTAACAAGACGACATGGAATGAATGTTTCGAGGTGATATTATTGATGTATAGGAAGAATAAAAGAATGTAAACGCGATCAGAATCAGAATATTCTCATCCGAGTTTTAAATCACTATTCACTGGACAGTTAAGGATGTATTGATTTGATCGTTTTAAAAAAGTATGTGGAATGAGAAATACATGATCATATCTTAAACCAAGGTGAGAAACCTAAGATTATATATTAAAGAAGGTAATGGAAAGATAAAGGAAGTACCCCTAGCTTTGGTACAGAGAAACGTCTTTAAAACCACTTGAAACTATCGCGAAACAAAAGCGTAATAAATTATGGATTAAACCCTAACCAAAGGAGGAGTATTATATGAGATCATTAAGTGAAATATATAAAAGGATTGAGGATGCAAAGGATGACATAATCATGATGCAAGGGAATGACATAAGAATGACAAAGTGATGACAAGGTGATGAATCACCACCTTGTCACCACTTTCACCACCACCACAAGTTCAAAATTAGCCACACAAATCAATTACAAAGTGTTAAGTTAATTAGACAAAAACAAAAGGAAAGGAAAATAAAAAAGAAAACAAATCAAAAAGAGAAGCACTTTGAAGAAGAACCATTCGGCCCTTCTTCATTCTTCAAAACCTTAAGAAACTTTCTCCAACTTCCACTCAACCATAAATCTTGATCTTGGGCTCTAAATCACCCTCTTCCAATATCCAAGGTAGATCTCTAATCTTAGCCTCATCCATGGACCATAGCTTGGTCAAAAATGGATTCAAAGTTGATGATGAATAGTGATGTGAATAGTAAACTCATAGAATCTTGTTTTGTTTTGATGATTTTAGGTTTGATTAGCATAGTTAAGGAGCAAGGAAGGATATATCATCCATATATAGACTTTGTTAAGATCCAAGGAAGGTATAAAACTTCTTTCTTTTTAAGATTATGCTTTGATCTAGTAGTTAGAAGTGATTGAATGAGAACTATGTAGAAAGAAACATGTATGCATGATTGTAAGAATGTTTAATGGTTGATTTGTGGATAAACATATGAACTAGGGTGTGATCATATTTGGACAGAAAAATGGTAGTATTAGCTTGAGCTTGATTGGTGGTTGGTTGATGGTTGAATTGTAGTTGGATTGAGTGTTTAAAAACACGGGAAGTACGCGTAAGCACCGTTACCATGTCGGATTTTACTTAAGTAGTTTAGACAGAAACCATGGTTGTAATACAGGGCATAAACATGAAGTTTCTGACCATGAGCATGTAGGCTCTGTTTCCTAGATTGTTTTAGCGAAAGAATCGTGTCGTTTCGATTTACGGTTTAGGAGAAACGTCCGTTTTAGTGAAAGCGGTTTCGCGTAACTAGATAGTTCATTGTATGAACTTTGAGATAGGGATCAAGCCCTTTAAAATTGGAATTAGATTGAGATATTAAAATGAATACTATTATGTATAGTCTGGAAAGGAACCTAGAAGGTTTCGTGTCAAAACGATAAGTTTGTGATTTTAGAAAAATGCGAGAACAAAGGTTGCGCGAGTGAAATACCCTTAAGGGGATGGTTTAAAACAAGGAAATGGTAAAGTAAAAGAACTTGGGATTTGTGAATGGTTTTCACCCAAGATTTTGACTTAGAAGTTTACGGAATGTCACGAGGTTATAGATGACCAAGAGTGAGACGTTTAATTTTCATTGGTAGAACTGTAGTGCTTGAGTTATAGCACATTAAATGGTTCTAGGGGACTGACTATAATTGTACATCTTGTTATAGATCGACGCGCACACTCTCAAGCCCCCACTACCACACCACCAAGACCCCAAGGCAAGTTTTCAAACCCTACACCATATAATGATGTTGTTGTGATATATGTTGTGGTATTGCTATATATGCTGCTTTAATGCTGTGAAATGACTTATAAACCGTTTTCGCTTTTTATAAAAAAGCTGTATAAGGTATAAGGTTTATATACTAGATAAGTACTAGATATAAACCAAGGTTAAAGGTTAAAGACTCTAAGTATAGAGTACTTGTACGATGGTTTTAAAACTTAGACCGGGAGTCAAATTATTATTTTGTTTTAAACTACTGTCAAAAGCTGGAAGGATCTAGGGACGGTCATACTTTAAGGGTATATTAAATATTCCAATATCTATATAATTGGATATTTAAGGTGAGATATTTAAATAATATTATAATATATATTATTGGAATATTATTTAATTAAGTGAATATTATTTTGAATATTCACTTAAGTGTTTTATATTGAATAATAATTCAATACTTATTATTTGAGGATTATTTAACTAAGTGAATATTATTTTAAATATTCACTTAGGTGGTGTTATATTGAATAATAATTTAATATTTATTATTTGGGTATTTATTAAATATTCCAAATATGATTTAAAATCATAGAACCTTATTAAATGCTTAAAGGTTCTATTATTTACACAAAAATATAAATTCTGATTTTCAGAAAAGGTATTAAAATAGAGATTCCCAACTATTATCTTAAGATAGTTAAAGGTAATTAAATGCGGATAGGGTTTCTAACTCATCGAAAATTTGGGAATCTAGTTCAAGAATTCGAGGACAGAGTTTTCTTCCACTGTTCCTCTAGAATACCTATAACTAGGGGATGACTCCCCCATTCAAGTAGAGTATTTCAAACTCGCTGAACTCTGAAATTTCAATAAACTCCCTGGTCATGATTTCAAAATACGTAGTAATCATCGGTAGTTTCGTTGACTAATGTCAACCCACACTTTGACTTACTCCTTTCAATTACTTTGGAGTAAGGTATTCTGAACGGTTACAAAGTTTTGACAAGTATTTGTACTTGGGAAAAATGGAATTAAATTCCGATTTCCGTTTCATTAATATTTTTCATCATGGGAATTGGAAAAGCCTACACGGCAATGAAATAGGTGCTGGGGTAGTGCCAAAATTATCAAGGCTTACCCGGTGACGAAATAGGCCCGAGGTAGTGATCTCTTGCGTGCTAAGGCTTACCCGTGACGAGATAGGCACCGAGGTAGTGATCTCTTAGCACAGTGGCCCGTATGCGGTCAGGGTGATAACCGAACAGGAAGTCGTCCTTCTACTAGTAGAAAAGAAAAGTTACGATACAACGGCTGATCACCGTGTATCGGGTGTTCCAGTACATTCCCTTCCCTCCAATTGGAGTTGAGCTGCACATTGTAACAAAAGCCTAGGCGCTGAGTTACTGATAATGTGACAGTAATGAGTAATGATGTTCCTTATACAGTAGTCGTACTGTATGGTATGTTTTGACGAAAAGAGAATAAATATATCATTCTGTATATGAATGAAGTTTCTAAAGGTTTTCCTTTATGATATGAGCTTACTTATATGCTTATGCTGTATTGTATTATTGCTGGGCAGAGTGCTCACTCTTGCTTTTCTTTCTATACATATATATCACAACACAACAACTAGAGTAGATGGCCAGGATTCGTCGTACCGCTCGGAAGCGCGTCAGGGACATACAGGCCGCCTGTAGCATGGTTGTTACAGTTGATCAGGTAGAAGTACTGAGTTGGTTCGGAGTGTAACTCTTGTTGCTCCGGTTTAATTATAAGTATCACTTATGTATATTAATGAAAAAGAACAAACTTTTGCGCTACCATATGGTTTCACATAGAAATCATATTGGTAGTAGGTTGCAAGTATTTTACTTTTGGGTTGTAATAACTTTAATTTGTGGATCATATGACTACTGTTATTGTAAGTTCGTTTCTGAGACATAACTAGCGTGAGTATATTGATGGTGGGGTCACCATGTGTGTTGATTTATTGTTTTATGGTTCAAGTATTAAGTGTTTGTACGGAACAAGGGATCGTGACAACCCAGATCTCCGACCCCGGGTCTGGGGGTGTTACAATTCCAGTTCTTTTGATAGTCATTCCAGGCTTTTCAGATAGTCATTCCAAGACTATTTTGATAGTCATTCCTAGTGGAATGAAAAGCAGAAACGTGCAGGCTTTTGTGTCAAGTGGATTACAAAAGTAATTTGATACTTAATCAAATTATCAAGACAGACAGAAGTATCATCAACATAATATCTCTTCAAAAGAAAAGCTTCTGTGAAGAACTCTGCCGATTCATTTCTTAAGTGGATTAATTCTAGTAAATCATTGTGTTAAATCTAAACCACTAGAATTCATTTACTTGTACTGCTTTGACTATCTAGTGGATTTTTATCCCTAGAACGTGTCTCAAATTATCAAATATTGTTATATCTTTTTATTACAAAAATAGATAAATTCATGTCGAATTTATTCTAGATTTGTTTTAATTAGTTTGAGATTCAATCTTGTAATCAGTACCTCGTTTGTAACACCTTTCAAGTTTAATATAAGTTATATTTAACTTGAATTCTGTTTCATTTAATTCCGCCATAATTTGTTCTTAAATTGTTTGATTCTAAACAGAACAAATTCGATAAAACGGTATAGTTTGTATTCAACCCCCCTTCTAAAAACTTATCAGGACCTAACAATTGGCATCAGAGCCTTTTGATTGATATACAAATCAAAGATCCAATTGTTTTGAGATTTTTTTCTTAAACTCTGAAATTTTTATTATTCCTAAAAATCTCAAAAGATGTCTACTACACAGAAAGTGGGTACAATCAAAATCCCCATGTTCAGCAAGGAGCATTATCCTATGTGGAAGAAGAAAATGCTCCTATTTCTTAAAGTTGGTAATGTTTAATATTTTGATGTGCTGAAGAATGGACCAAGACTCCCTATGATTATTGAGGGAGAGCTAATAGAGAATGATGTTGTTACTAGGGCTGCTAGGATGTACCCTAAGGATCCCAAGGACTACACTCCTGATGAAAAAGAGGATGTTACCTTGGATGCCTGTCTACAGTTAATACTGGTTGATTGTCTTGATCCTGTCATTCATAATCATGTCCTAAACTGTGATACTGCCAAACACATTTGGGACACTATAGAGATAATCAATGAAGGGACAGAGGAAGTTAGAGAGAATAAGCTGGAAATTCTCACCTCTCAATATGAGCATTTTAGATCAAACCCTGGTGAAGGTATCTCTGAGGTTTTTGAGAGATACAACAAATTAATCAATAATCTGAATCTCAATGGGAAGCGCTACACTATCAAGGAAATTAACAAGAAGTTCCTACTTACACTTCCACGTCATTTGGAGCACAGAATATCTGCCATTAGAGAAGCAAGAGATCTGGGAGAGATTGCTTTGGAAAGACTGTATGGTGTTCTGAAGACCTATGAGCTGGAGCAGATTCAACAGGATGAGTTATATAGAACTGGGAAGATAGTTAGTACTCTACTGCATTGGCTGCTGAAGTCCCACAGAAACTGGAAGTGAAGGCTGTTCAACCTTCCAGTTCTAACATGAATGTTATTGATGCTGAATATGGATTAACATCCATTGATCAATCTGGTGGTGACTTCTATTCTTTAGAGGAACTTGATCAGCTGGAGGATGGTGATTTGGCTTTGATATTCAGGAAGTTTGGGAAGTTCAGATTCAAAAGGAATCCCAATCTTAAGTTCAGGCCCAGATTTCAGAGAGGTGGATCTTCCTCTTCAAGTAGCACAATGGGTGGCTACAAAACTGGAACTGTGGATAGGAGTACAATCAGATGCTACAATTGCAATGAGTTGGGTCACTTTTCTATTGAATGCAGAAAGCCAAAGCAAGTGACAAGAAACACATTTGATTCTAGCAAGAAGAACAAGATTGGGAAAGCCTATGTTGCTGAAGGAAAGAGTTGGGATGACACTGACAGTGTTGAAGAAGCAGGTGAGATTGGGAACCTTGCTTTAGTGGCTAAAGAGGCAAGCATTTCATCTGCATACATGTCAGAGGTAAAGTTCACTGACACTGAAATGATTCGTCATCTTAGTGGTACTATTTCTTGTGCACGCACTGAAAATGATAGAATAATTCTTTTGAACACGGCTCTTGAAAAGGAGATAAAAGAATTAAAACTTGTGCATGTTAATCAGAATGAACTTACTGAGAAAATAGCATTTCTTGAGAATAGGGTTAAATGTTATATTCAACTGGAAACCATTCTCAAGGAAAAGAATAGTGAGCTGAAGACTAAAGCTAATGCTTACTTCAACTCTTGTAAGACTGCTAAAGAAATTATCAATAAACAAAGTATTAGTCAGACCGTAGGAATAGGGTATGACTATAATGAGTCTATTGGTAAATTAAGCATAAATACCCCTAATAGAGTCAGTCCTGAAGAAAGGGGTATTCCTGATGTGCTTAAAGGTATTGATAAACCTTTCTTTAGAGAGTCTCAAGCAGATACTCTGAATGAATACTCTATCATCATTTCAGAGGAGATACGTGAAGAAGATCTTGCTTTTGAAGTTGAACAGTCCAACAAGTGTATATCTGATATTCCAGTCAAAGTTGTTACAACTAAAAAGACTAAATGAGATATCCATAAGTTGGATCAAAACAACTGTAGAACTAACATGCCTGCTGTTAATTCTTCTCATAAAGCATGTGGTGTGATTAATTGCATGTCTTGTGCTTTCAATGTTATGTATGCTTATTTTAATAGTAAACATGTGTCTAATGATAAGACTGCTCCACGTCAACATGTTAATAATAAGAAGCATGTTAGAGCTAAGACTACTAGTCCTCCTAAGACTAGAGTGGACTCATTTATCCCTAAGCCTACTCAGAAATGTGTTAAGGCTGGGTATAAATGGAAACGCTCTTTTGTGAAAGAGGTTGCAGTAGTTGTAGCTAAAAAGGTTGTTTTGCCTGACAAAGACCAGTTCTTTAAGTATGCCGGACCCAATCAAGTTTGGGTTCCGAGGAAGGACTAATCAATTTGATATTGCAGGGAGTTAAACAGGTAAACCGTGTTATGTGGATTCTTGACAGTGGATGTTCAAGGCATATGACCGGAGATAGAGCCCTGCTATCAGATTTGGTTGTGAAAGCTGGCCCAGTAGTTACCTTTCGAGATAACAGCAAGGGTATTACGAAAGGATATGGTTGTTTGAAATTTGGAAATGTTATCATTGATGATGTATCATTTATGGAAGGTCTGAGGTTCAATCTTCTCAGCATCAGTCATTTCTGTGACAGAGGATATGTTGTTTCCTTTGAAAGAGAGAAGTGTCAGATCCTTCACAAGAAGAATGGAAAGCCTGCTCTTCAAGGAGTAAGGAAATGTGACTTGTTCATAGCTGATCTGCACTCTGGATCCCAAGATGAATTTAATTGTTTTTATGCTAAAGCTTCATCAGATGAAAGTTGGCTATGGCACAAGAAGATGTCTCACCTTAACTTCAAAACCATGAACTCTTTAGTTAAGAGGGAATTGGTTAGAGGTTTGCCTCAGATGGAATTTACACAGGAAGGACTGTGTGAGGCATGTCAGAAAGGAAAGTCAAAGAAAGCTTCTCACAAGGGCACTGACACATCATCAATAACTGAACCACTTCAGCTACTGCACATGGATTTGTTTGGTCCAGTTAATGTGATGTCCATGTCAAAGAAACAATATGCACTTGTGATTGTTGATGACTTTTCTAAATATACATGGGTTTTATTCCTACATTCCAAGGATGAGACCCCACACCTGGTGATTGACCATATAAAGTTGATTGAGCTGGATTCTAGATTCCCTGTTAGAGCCATAAGGTCAGATAATGGAACTGAATTCAGGAATGCAGTCCTAAATGACTTTTGTGCTGATAAAGGAATAACAAGACAGTATTCTGCCCCTAGAACTCCTCAACAAAATGGAGTAGTGGAAAGAAAGAATCGTACATTGATTGAAGCTGCCAGGACTATGTTAAGTGAGTCTAAACTTCCAACGTACTTTTGGGCTGAAGCAGCAAATACAACTTGTTATACTCAGAATCGAACTTTAATCAACAAGGACTTAATGAAGACTCCTTATGAGATCATGAACAACAAGAAACCAACTGTCAAGTACTTTCATGTATTTGGAGCAAAATGCTTTGTGCTTATAGATGACAATGTTAAACGTGGCAAGTTTGAGGAAAAGGCACAAGAAGCTATTTTTGTTGGTTATTCCAGAAGATCTTACAGGGTCTACTTGGTTGGCAGTTACACAGTAAAGGAAAGTGTCAATGTTACTTTTGATGACACTAAGCTCCCTAATATCCAAAAAGAAGACTCATCTGAAAAGCTGAAGTTTGATAACTTGCCAGACTCAGAATCAAATGATGCAGCCCCACCTGAAGTTATTGCTGGTAATGATAATAACAATGATGACAATGATCATGGTGGTGGTGGTGGAAACACTGGTAACAATGGAGATACCACCAACACTGGAGAAGAATCATCAAGGCAATCAAGCAACAACTCAGGGGGAGAAAATGAAGGATCATCTAGTCACTCACAACATCAAAGTGAATTTCAAGGCGAATTATCAAGATCAAATCTTCCAAGACAGTCTGTATGGAATAGAGCTCATCCTTTTGAGCTGATCATTGGTGATCCAGATGTTGGAGTTAAAACTAGAAGTGCAACTCAGAATGAATGTCATTATTTAGCATTTCTATCTGAAATGGAGCCAAAGAAAACTGAGGAAGCACTGACTGATCCAGATTGGGTGATTGCTATGCAAGATGAACTCAATCAGTTTGAACAACAGCAAGTTTGGAAGCTGGTACCCAGGCCAAAGAACAAGAAAGTAGTTGGTACTAGATGGGTATACAGGAACAAGCTAGATGAGGATGGCATTGTTACAAGGAACAAGGCAAGAGTGGTTGCACAAGGGTATTCACAAGCTGAAGGCATTGATTATGATGAAACCTATGCACCAGTGGCTAGACTTGAGGCCATCAGGATGTTCTTAGCATTTGCAGCTTACTCCAATTTTAAAGTCTATCAAATGGATGTTAAGAGTGCATTCCTGAATGGTGAGCTTGATGAAGAAGTTTATGTGGAACAGCCCCTGGCTTTGAAAATCAGGAACTGCTGGACTTTGTGTACTTTCTCTTCAAGGCTATCTATGGTCTCAAACAAGCCCCAAGAAAATGGTATGGCACTCTCTCTGGTTTTCTTTTAGAAAATGGTTTTGTTAGAGGTATCTTAGACAAAACTCTTTTTTCAAAGAAACACAAAAGTGATATGATATTAGTCCAAGTCTATGTGGATGATATCATATTTGGGTCTACTAATGATGATCTCTGTAAGAGATTTGCTAAGCTAATGCAGAGTAAGTTTGAAATGAGTATGATGGGTGAGATGAAGTTCTTTCTTGGATTGCAAGTAAGTCAAAGGTCAAATGGTATATTTATTTGTCAATCCAAGTATCTCAAAGAACTCCTCAAGAAATATCACATGGAGGATTCAACATCAGCAAGGACTCCATCTTCAACAGCAATCAAACTTGGAGCTTCTGACAATTCTATCAAGGTAGATGTTACAAGCTACAGAGGTATGATTGGCTCCTTACTCTATCTTACTGCAAGTAGACCAGATATTATGTATGCTACATGCTTGTGTGCAAGGTTCCAAGCGGACCCTAGAGTTTTACATCTCGTTGCTTTTAAAAGAATCTTGAGATATCTTAAGGGTACACCTAATTTAGGTATTTGGTACCCTAAAGATTCTGGTTTTAACCTTGTTGGATATACAGATTCTGATTATGCAGGTAGTGTTGTGGATAGAAAGAGTACCTCTGGGAGTTGTCGATTCCTAGGAGGTAGATTGATTTCCTGGTATAGAAAGAAACAACAAACAGTTTCCAATTCAACAGCAGAATCTGAATATATTGCTGCTGGAAGCTGTTGTGCTCAGATCCTATGGATAAGGAATCAATTGAAAGACTATGGCTTTGCATTAGACAAAATTCCTATCTTATGTGATAATACAAGTGCCATAGCAATCTCCAACAACCCTGTTCAGCACTCGAGAACAAAGCACATTGATATCAGGTATCATTTTATTAGAGAGCATGTTATGAATGGAACTGTGGAGTTACACTTTGTACCCACTGAAGAACAGACAGCAGATATATTCACTAAATCTGTTGACGAATCCACATTTACCAGGTTACTTGGTAAATTGGGTATGTTAAACAGTCTTAGTGATTGACAATGTCTCTGTTAGGTTTGTTCTTATCTAAATCATTTTCTCTTGTTGATTTTATATGTTAAATATTGCCAATCCATGTTTATTGTGTAAAGCTTGTTAATTTAAATATTCTGAATAATTTATTTTCTTTAAAAATATTTTTCTCATATTTTTTAAGTGGAGAAATGTATTTTTATTGAAAATATATTTATTTAGAATCATTTAAGTTATTTTCAGATTGTAAATATAGTTGTTTAAATATTTTTGCAAGTTTATATTATTTTTTTATGCAATTCTATATTTTTTTGCATATTTTTCTAGGATTTATGGAATTTTCTGTGAATTTTTTCTAGTCTTTTATAAATATTTCATGCATTTCTATAAGTTTTATGCATTTTTCTGTATTTATTTTAATTAATTCTGCTAGTTTTTGTTAACAGGTTTGTTTATTTTGTTTTTGTACTAGCATGACTATCGGAATGACTATCTCTCATAGTCATTCCAGTAGTCATTATAGTTTAGTTTAATATTAATTCGTTTTAATTATTGTTTCTGCCTTTTATTTCAGTACTCTTATTTTTTGTACTGGAATGACTATCGGTATGACTATCCCATAGTCATCCCGGTAGTCATTCTAATAATATGTATTTTTTTGATTATTTTCTCTGATTATTCTGTTAATATTTTAAGTCATTCTTAGTTTAATACTGGAATGACTATCGGTATGACTACCCGATAGTCATCCCGATAGTCATCCCAGGCTATTCCGAGGATTGCCTATAAATACTAAACTGTTAGTCATTTCTTCTCATTCCTCACAAACTCTTATTTTTACAAAGTTTCTTTTCTCTCTAGTTTGGTTCTTTATTCTCTAAAGTAAAGAACTGCTGTCATTTTATTTTTATTTACTTGGATCGATATAAATTGATTTAATTAATTTATGATATAATTCTTATTTCTTGGAATTTATTCCCTAAATTAGAATTAATCTAAAATTAACTCTATTAATTTGTGTTAAAATGGCCCAGCAATTTGAGATTGTTCTTACTAATTACCATGGCTATTTTGATCCCCTGAAATGTTCATTTGAACGTTTTAGGCCTTGGATCTCCTTTCTTAATCAACATTCTTGTGTTAATTATGCTATTTGTTCTAATGTTGATTTGAAAGTTGATCCTTTATATTTACTTTGCTCAACTGCTGTTGTCTCTGATGATTTCTCAACTATCTCTTTCAATATTCACGACACACAGTACATTATCACTGAGGAAACATTTTGTAATGCCTTGCAGTTTCCTCGGGATAATTTTGACAGACTCCCCACTGATGAACAATTAACTAGGTTTTTCATCAGTATTCACTATCAAGGTCCCCTAAATATAACTAAATTACTTAAGGGGAATCTTGTGTGTGAATGGAATTTATTCTTTGATACCTTGGCTAAGGTCTTTGGCAATTGCACGAAAAATAACTTTCAGAATATTCCTTATCTTTTACAAGTTATTGGTTATGCAATTGTCTTCAACAAAAGACTCAATTTTGGCCAGCTTCAATGGGAAATTGTTGTTAGGAGGGTGTTTAATGCTAGAAAGGAATTTGACCATGGTAGAAAGATAAAATGTTTTTATCCTCATTTTCTATCACTTGTTCTTAATTCTTTACTTTCTAATGAGCATCAAGAACTGTTCAGGAATGGTCGTTTTTTCATTTCTCTGACCACTGACAAAAAGTTCTATCAAAGATTGCAAACATCCTTCAGGTATAGTAATGTTCCAGTTCTCATATCCAACTACATGACAAACTTCATCAACCTACCATCATTTGAACCACCAGTTCCTGAGCAAAGGATAGTTACATCAGCAGGAACTGAAGAAGTCATACAACCACAGGTAAGGACTTCTATCCCTGGTTCTTCTGGTACTGTTTCTGAAACCCAAGAGGTTGATAGGGCTGACCAAGAGTTTGTAGAACCACAAACTGTACCCCCCGGTCATAGAGCCAAACACTGAGTCATATCCAAATCAACCTGAACCTTATCTCTATACCAGAAATAGAAATAGTAGTGATGAAGAAACAATGAGTGATCCCGCAGCTCTATCTCCACCTCCTAAGAAAAGAAGAACATATAGGGAGATATCTGTAAGCCCGTCTGTATCCTCCCAACAGGATATGGATTTTGAAATGGCCAATACACAGTCTCTGAAGACATCCTCTCAACAGGGTGAATCTATTGAAGTTCGCCATAGGGCCATGGCATCTTGTACCAAGTCAATCACACTCCCGTTACTCACAATGGGAGAAAACATAACTTTAGATGCAACTCAGGACACTTTGCTAGGAGAGCACTTAGGACATGAGACAGTGCCTACCATTGTAACGGTAGAAGTGCCTTCACAGGCATCTGAGGGAAAATTTGATTCTTTGCCAACTCAAATAGAATCATTTTCTCCCCTCCCAGAGGGAACATCTCTGGCTCCCTTAAGGGATTTTCCACTCGCAGTTTTTACTGGAGAAAGTGGAAGGCAACCTATTGAATCCAACACTGAAGCAATTCAGTTTCAAATTCCAGATGATCTATTGGATTTCTCTAGGGATTGGGAATCACGAACTCCCATTGCACCACCACTGACCTCTCAAGAAGGGGCTAGGGTGATTTTTCATGTAGGTACATCAACTCCTAATATGGATAGACAGCTAGTGGTTAGATCTGAGAGACAAACACAGAGCGATACACAAGCACGTGAGCAGAGTAAAACACCATCGAGAGAAATTGAGATGAGTGCACACAATGACACATACACTACTTCTTTATTGGCTCAAATAGCTGGTCTACAGAAACAACTTCAACAAACCCAGGCTGAAAAAGATATTCTCAAGGCACAAGTGGTTGAACGGCCTTCTTCTTCCACCTCTGTAACTAATCAGCTGGGTACTATCAATGATGAAATTGAAGGATTGAAGACTACTCTTATCCCCAGGATGAATGCCATTCAGGAGTCCCAGGTGTTAGTGGATTCAGACATCTCTGAGATTATAACGTCAAATGCTGAGATAACAAAGAGTGTTAAGCAGATTGCTTCCATTTCAACTCGGGTGGACTACATTCAGGAGACTGTTGATGAAAATCAGTGGTTCAATGATGAAAGGTTTACAAGGATTGAAGAAGGGATGCAGCATCTGAATGAAGGCATGAAGCATCTGTACAACATGATCAAGAACTCACATCAACCCAATGCTGAACAGAAGAAATTATTTGATGGTGATGATGATGATGAGGATAATGATGGTAAGGATGAAGGAGGAGATGAAGAAGGAGAAGGAAGAAGTAGGAAGGAGGATCCTAAAACTGATAAAGTTAAATCCATAGAGGATTCCTCAACTAAGGGGGAGAATAAGGAGAAGGAGAAACAAGGAGGAGAAGGAGTGAGAGATCAAGGAGGTGAAGCTCAAGGTTCTGGTTCTGGAAAGGACAAAGGGAAGCAAAAGTTAACTTTTTCTGATGATGTCTACTATCAAGATGAACAGGGAGAGTTTGATGATATTGAATCTGAAGAAACCCCTGAAGATATCTTTGGTGAAGTGGAGGTTGAAGGAGAGGCTGATTTTGCTGACTGGGAAGATGAACCTGAAGTGGATCCTGCCTTTGAAGCTGAGCTGTTAAGACAGAAAGCTGATCTGAAGAGAAGAGAGGAGGAGAATGCTAAAGTGTCTGACATCATCTCAAAGCATCTAGTTATCCAAAAAGCTGAACATCAAGAAAAGCAACGGCTTCACGATATAAAGGTCAAGGACAGGAAGTTATATGTGAGGCTGAAGCTTGGAGAAGAATGGGATAGAGCTAGAGAGATGATCTCACATCCGATAGGGTCAGACAATGATGGAAAGTTCTTTAGCATGTTGGAAAGGTACAGAAAGGTCAATCCAGACAACACAATCTATATGAAAGCTCTTCATGCGGAGATTTCAAGAATTACTACTGGATATGACAGAGTCAGATAGGAGTTGAAGATCTACATCTACACTCATAATGAGGGAACTTTCATAGTTTCTCTCAATCTTCTGGAAGGTAGAACTCTATCTGAGCTTTGGGTTTTCATGACAAAGATTAAAAGGTCTTCACCTCTATGTGAGCTGTTGCATGATCAGCTTAGAGAGTTTGCCATGAAAGCTAGTCCTCAAGTTTTGGATGTGCCATATGAAGTTAAATTTTATGAAGGAAAGGCACTTCAAACTTGTGGTGTGGATCCCATCTCTTTGAAAGATTATCCTGCCAAGCATCTTGTCTATATGGAGAACATGTTGAGGACAACAGGGTTTGCTACACAAGAAAAGACAGAAGTTGCTGATTTGATTCAAGACTATTGCATTGCCAATATCAAGAGATATCATCAAATGAAGAATAGGCTGAAGAAAGTTACAACTCAACCTGTCAGACCAAGTGGCATTACTTCTGAATCTGATCGTGTTCTGGACAAGGATTTGCTTGAAGCTCTTGAAGAAGGAGAGATGATGGATGAAGAAATCTAAAGAAGCTCTGGTCTGTAAATGTTAAATGTATAGAGCTTAGGTAAATAAAGATAGGATCAATGTAAACACATGTTCAGTCTAGAGGAACATCTATCTTGTATTTATCTTTACTGTTTGAATCTGGAAAATGTTTAATGAAATCCAGAACTTTGTGTTATTATTTACTTAACTTTTAAAGTCTTATTTTTACTTGTTTAGTTAGTTGAGTTATCCTCTAGGTATTTGCTTGTTATTCTCTAACAAACAAATAGGGGGAGATTGAAAGGCATATGTTTTAGCCTATTTGTTTACATCGAGGATTCAACTCAACTTAAACAAGTTTGTAATAAGTAAGTAATAATTCAATTGTCACAGTCACAGGAATCTCAGAAGATCATATCTGTCAGAAGAATACAGATTTGAAGAAATACTACATTGAAAGAAGTTCAATTATTTGTTCAAGCCTCAGTGAAGTCTTCAAAGAAGTGGATTTATTAAAGTGACAGAGGTTTCAGAGTTGTACAGGTTACAAAGATTGATCAACAGTCAAAAGCAGACAATGGACCACAACTTAAAGTCAAGATGAAGAACAGACATTTCATTTAGTCACTTATGAACCAGACCGTGCATCAAGTGACAACTACATCCAGTGGATTTTCTTTATCTAGTTCAAGTGGTTCAAGGACTGGTTTTACTATGTTATAAGAATTTACATTCTCTTTTAAATTAGTTATTAATTTATTTATTAAATTAATTCTTCTGAATTAATTTAACAAATAAATTAAGTAATTAATTTATTGAATAAATTAAATTCATCAGAATTTAATTTATGAAATAAATTAATTATCAGAATTAATTTAAATTAGAATTAGAATTAATTTAGAATTTCTTAATTAAAATGAACTGGAATGACTATCCAGGATAGTCATCCCGATAGTCATTCCAAGTTTATTTATATTAAAAATATACTGGAATGACTATCAAGGGATAGTCATCCCGATAGTCATCCTAGTACATTTCTAGAAATTCTGATTTAATTTATGTAAATTCTCATAGTCATTCCAGTTCTTTTGATAGTCATTCTAGGCTTTTCAGATAGTCATTCAAAGACTATTTTGATAGTCATTCCTAGTGGAATGAAAAGCAGAAATGTGCAGGCTTTTGTGTCAAGTGGATTACAAAAGTAATTTGATACTTAATCAAATTATCAAGACAGACAGAAGTATCATCAACATAATATCTCTTCAAAAGAAAAGCTTCTGTGAAGAACTCTGCCGATTCATTTCTTAAGTGGATTAATTCTAGTAAATCATTGTGTTAAATCTAAACCACTAGAATTCATTTACTTGTACTGCTTTGACTATCTAACGGATTTTTATCCCTAGAACGTATCTCAAATTATCAAATATATTTATATCTTTTTATTACAAAAATAGATAAATTCATGTCGAATTTATTCTAGATTTGTTTTAATTAGTTTGAGATTCAATCTTGTAATCAGTACCTCATTTGTAACACCTTTCAAGTTTAATATAAGTTATATTTAACTTGAATTCTGTTTGATTTAATTCCGCCATAATTTGTTCTTAAATTGTTTGATTCTAAACAGAACAAATTCGATAAAACAGTATAGTTTGTATTCAACCCCCCTTCTACAAACTTATCAGGACCTAACAAGTAGACCCCTTTTCAAAAGTAGAATTGGGATCATTACCAAATACAAATTTAACAGGCTTAATCTTTGATTTGGTCTTGTCTATAACATGTCTATAGGTCATTGGTAGTACTGTCTCATCTATTACAACTTTCTTTTTCAACTCCTTATCCTCCTCTGACTTATACCCTAGACACTCTTTCCAATTCTTAGAGGTATTAATCTCATGAAATTTTCTACTAGAGTCTGTCCAGGTTCTGATTTTCTCATTAGCATATTCAAGTTCCTTTTTAAGAGCAATACATTTAAATTTCATCTCTAAGTGCATGTGTTTAGCATTATCACATTCTTTCTGTACTTCTTGCATAAAAGAAAATTCAGCTTCTAGATGTTCATTCCTTTTCCTAAGTTCAAACATCTCAGATAAGATTCTAGCATTTTCAGCAGTTTGACTTCTAAAGCTAATATGCAATGACTTTAGAAAACGTCTTAACTCAGAAGCATTATCAGAATCAAAATCAAAAACAATATTTGATACCTTTTCATCAGGAGCAGCAGTTTCATCAGTATTGGCCATTAGGGCATAGTTGACCACCTCAGTGTCAGATTCTGAGGAAGAGTCCATCCAGTCCTTGATTGATGTGATGAGTGCTTTTGTCTTCTTGCACTCAGTAGCAAAGTGTCCCATACCATTACATTTGTAGCATCTAACCTTTGACTTGTCAAATTTGCTACCCTTGCTGTCCTTTTTGATGTATTTGTCTTTGTTATTATTGAAGGTCCTTTTCTGGAAGTTGCCTTGTCTTCTAGCCTTCCTGATCTTCATCTTTTTGAAGCCTCTGACTATCATAGCAACCATCTCTTCCATGTCTGAGTCATTAGAATCATCATCAGTATTGGCATCAGGATTGCCATCAGTATTTGATGATGAGTCATCAGGATCTGACTCTACTATTTTTGATTTCCTCCTAAAGACCTCCACAGCTTTTCCTTTTGATTTAGACTCAACATTCAAGGCAATAGACTTTGCCTTGCTGCTTCTCTTATTCTTCCTTTGTTGAACCTCAAGATCATAGGTTCTGAGCATCCCATAGACTTCATCAAGAGACACAGTGTTTAGATCATACTGATGCCTAATGATTGATGTTTGTGTATCCCATTCTTCTGGTAAGGCTCTCAGAAACTTGGTATTAGAATCTTCAGATACATACTCTTTGCCTACTAGAGATAGATTGTTCAGGAGTGTCAGGAATCTATCATACAAGTCAGTAAGGCTCTCATCAGGTCTAGCATCAAATTGTTGATACTCTTGAATAAGTAGAGCCCTCTTGTTCTTCTTGACAGATGCAGATCCTTGGCATTGAGTTTCCAAAGAATCCCAAATTTCTTTTGCAGACTTGCATGCAATCACCCTGTTTGACATGACAGCATCAAGACTGTTGTGAAGGATATTCTTTATCTTAGCATCTCTGAGAACGTCAACTTTCTATTCTGGAGTCCATTCACTATTTGCCTTGACCATATAGTGTTCAGGTACCATATCTGTTTGTCCAATAATTCTTGTAGGAATATATGTTCCATCACGTATCCTGTCCAAATAGTCAGGATCTATAGCCTCCAGGTACATCAGCATCTTTACTTTTTGTTAATCCCAAATGACCTAACAGAATTGTAGAAGGGGGGGGGGGGGGGGTTGAATACAATTCTTGATATTTCTTAAACTTAAAACAACTTACAAATAAAAACTGAACTTAAAGTAAAAATCACAAGCACATAAATAATTTCAGTTGGATTGTTTGATGATCCAACTGAAGTGATTTTTATTGCGGAAATAATCTGTGATACAAAATGTACACAACTGCTCAGTTACAAGAATGTAGAGAAGAAAAATGCTCTCAAAGATAGCTAATACAATCTATTTGTTTTTCTTCTCTCATCTTTTATTTTAACTGCTACACTTGGTTATATATTCCCAAGTTTACAAAACTATTTTTGGCTACACTAAAGTACACTAAAGGTAACCGCCAATAGTTTGCTTTTCATCCCTTTGTCCAGTGGTCCTTGGAGATCCTTGCTTTTGTCTTCATGCTTATTATGATCACTCCCAAGAGCCCAATTGGAAACTGGGATGTTTCCTTATTCCCCATGTCCATTTTAATGGTTTCCAATGCAAAGTACACTTCCACATCACCTTTAGATCTGTTCAGTAACCTGTCACTATCACTTTGTCAACTATTCAGAAAAGCAATAATGATTCGTTGATAGCAGGGAGATGTGTTTCGTTGATAGCTTTATTCTTCATTTCGTTGATGAGTAAACTTCATTTCGTTGATGAGTAATCTTCATTCCGTTGATGAGTAATCTTCATTCCGTTGATGAGTAATCTTCATTCCGTTGACATGTCTTCACTTAGGCAAAATTACAAGGCACAAGATATTTACAATTAACCAACCTATTTTGCCTATCTATCATTTAGTCAACATGACTTAGAAAACCTATCTAATACATACAACAAAATGCATATCAAACTGTGAAGTATTGTACAGTGCAATTGCTACATCACTCATTTCATTGATGAGCTTCCTGTCAACGGAATGCTGCAAAGCATGTCATTTCGTTGACAGCTACAAAATAACTTTACACAAATTCAACTAAGTGTTTTATGTTTATCATCAAGAACAACATATTCCTAACAATCTCCCCCAATTTATGACTGATAGAATAACAGTCATAAATCAAGAGACTTGATGATAACAAAAACACTCAGATACATTATAAATTACAAAAGTAGAAAATGCATTAAGCTTCATAATATTTTGAACAAAATAAAAGACTTACAAGACTAATGCCTAGAAGTGCTCCTCTAGACTGAGCAAATGATTCATCTTAGTCTTCTTTGTGGCATAGTCTTCTTCCCTCTCTTAGAGTTGTTTTCCTCAATTTGGACCTGTAGCCTTCTGTAAAAGATCTTCTCTTCCTCATCTTGATCACCAAGCATGGATTGCATAACCTTTAGAGTTTGATTAGATGCTTTATCCAGTTGGTCTTTCATCCTGAAGAATCTTCTGCAGTTGTCCTTGTCCTTAAATTCCATCATCCAGTAAGGTTGAAGATGGATCTTCTTTCCTGTTGAGGGCACTCTGAGCATTCTGGGAAGAGCCTCAGGTTTGTTCCAGCTAGCCTTTATTTGACATATTTTGGAGACCACCTCAGACTTGGCTGTTTTGGTGAAGCCAAAGTCCTTCTTCAAGCATCTAAACACTGTGAGTAGTGTTTGGTAGTCTTCTCCTAAAATCCTATAGAGAGGCCACACTTGCTCTCTACCACCCTTGAATGTGAAAACTAATCTTTCAGGCAACTTTTGAGAAGCTGCAATGCCTCTTACTTCCACCAGGTTGTCTAAATCAAGATGTAAGCTAGATTCTTCCCTGATGTCAGCAATGTACATGCAGTCCTCTGGATTTGCAGGGGGTTTCTGAGGTTGTGGCTTTCTCACAAATATTGGCTTTGCCTGGACAGCCCTTTTCTTTGACTTTGTTGGCTGATCCTTTTCAAATAGGAACCTTGGAAAATAGGCTTCATCAAATTCAATAGGCTCCTCTTTTGGCATGATTGGTTGATCATGAAAGTTGACAGGATGTGCAGGATCACATGCCAATTTTCCTTCATGAGATTGATCAACAGGAATTTGATGTGCACTTGTTGTGGAAGAGGCTTGAGCAGTGTCCTGAGAATCCTCTTTGTCAAAGTCCAGATTCCTTTTAGCTCTAGCCTTTGGTTGCCTTGTGCTCTTCTTTGCACTCCTTTCCTCTCTTGCTTTTTCTTCTAGTTGTCTTTCTTCTTCATCAAGAGATTGAGCAACTGCAAGTGCTTGCATTGCTGCTCTTTCTGACTCTTCAGCTTTAGCTTCAGCAAAGTTTGGGTGACCAGCCCAAACACAGATTTCTTGCTCATTCCTATAGACAATTGCCCTTTGCTTCCTTATCTCAGGATCATTGCTTTTCTTGCTCTTTGTGATAAGTAGACCAAGAAGCTTGAGCTCATCTGGATAAGGTGTAGGATAGAGAATCCTTGCTATATTTTTGCCTTTTGGTTTAGCAGGGGACTTGGGAGATAAGCTTCTTTGGAGTGTAGCTTGTACCACATCCCTAATGCATGAAGTTTGTCCTTTTTCCTTCCTTGGACCTTGAGTGACTCCATGTAGAAGGGGCTCTACCTGATAGAAAGAATTGGTCTGTGGCTCCCATTCCGTTGACACTAGAACCATGGCATTCGTTGATGGTTGATCCGTTGATGGAGGTATTGAAGTAGCTTGAACCGTTGATGCCTTTGCAGTGTCAGCTAACTTCTTTACTCTTGCTTCTATATTTGACCAGTGATCCTTAATCTGTTCTGCAAGTTTCATCCTCATAGAGGCTTCCTGGATCAGGTCAATACCATCCTTTTTCTTCTTTCCAAACTCCCCCATTGCTAATGGCTCTTCTGGTAAGGAGATGGCTGGGACCAAAACCTTTGTGATTTGTATATCAAGCTCCTTAGTTTTCTCCCCCTTTTTGTTATCATCAAGTGAGATGATAGGGATTCCTTGAGCTGCCAGAAGCTGGGTGAGTAGCTGAGTTTGCTTCTCCTGTTCCTTCTGCATGTGAGAAAGTGTAGCCTCAACTTTGTCCACTCTAGAGGAGAGAGTTTTCAAAGATGAGGACACTTCAGGTTCCTTGGTGAAAAACCTTGACATCTTGGAGACAATGTGAAGAGGAAGCTATTCATCTAGCCTCCTGTCAGTAGCATCCCTAAGGTTGCTAATTGAATCCTTGATTTCTGTAGCCTCAATCCTTGTCTGCAACATTTGTAGCCTTTGAATTTCCAAAGAATCCATTATGGCCTTGTAGAATTTCTTGTCCCTTGCAGATGCTGACTCATGAGCTAGATATGTCTCATTGTACTGCCTTGTGATAGCAGCATCCAAGTTGGATCTACCATGCATATCTTGAGAAAGCCAGTTTGGTGTAGGAAGCACCACAGAAGTCCCAGTCTGTGTAGTAGTGGCCACCTGTAGATTGTCACCAAAGCTGTCCTCATCATCAGAAAAATTGAAGTCTCCACTTGCTGCAACTGCTGGAGATAGATTGGTCAGGGCATCCTTTGCTCTTTGCATTGATGCAGTAGTATGAATTAAATTGAGTGACCTTTCTGCCTCCACATTGCCCTGTTGAGCCATAATTTGATAGGCTGACACAGGATGAGTAAAGGTCTCAGGATCCAGGGAAATACTATCCAGAGTTTGTTGATAATGCTCTTGGAAGGTAAGTTCCCTTTCTCCCTCACTGACCCCCATTAACTCACTAGCAATGGTTGCTTCCTCCCTTATCACTCCTGTAGTCCCTTCTCTCTCTCCACTCTTTTCTTGCATCATGGGCTCCCCATGGCTCACACCTCTCACACCTCTCACACCCTCACCTTCACCTACTAAGGTGGTACTCTCAATCTCTCCTTTTTCCTGGCTGGAAGAAATAGCCAGCCTCTCACTCTCAGACTCTCCTTTTGCCTGGCTGCAAGCCAGCCTCTCAATTTCACTCCCTCTCAAACCTAAAAGTGTCTCAACTACCACCAGGTCATCTACACTAGTTGTGGAAACAACTTGATTTTCAATAAGGGGTGTAGTTTGACCTATCAACGGAATGGTAGTTTGAACTGTCAACGGTATGGATACCGTTGATGGAGAAACACTTGTCAACGAAAGAAGCTGTTTCGTTGATGAAGTCAATAAAGCACTTTGAGAAAGTGAAATTATAGTAGAATCTGTGGTGATTGATTTTAGAGATTGGTCCACAGATCCTCTTGCAACTTCAGAAAAAATTGGTTGATGGCCCAACAAATCACTTAACAAGTGATGGCCACCAGCTTCAGAGTGGGGCTTCTCCAAGATTAGAGTTGGAGAATCAGGAATAGATGAATGGATCATGTCCACATCTAGAGATAAAGTTGGTGAATTTGATGGAGATAGTTCAAGGTTGATGTTTAGAGAATGGGACTGTAACCCCAGAGTAATGATAGGGGTTACATCAAACTGAATTTGTGAAACTGGAAGTGTAGCTTCCAGAGTGTGTGCACCCTGTGAACCCTTGGATTTTTGTTTCACCCTCCTTTGGTATTGGGAAAAAGTAGACTGTGGGCTTGAAGTGTCCCTTACCCTCTTAGAGTGTGCTCTTGGAGGAGAGCTTGTTTCAATAATTACATCCTTTTGGGAGGGTGCAATTAGACTTGTGCTTAAATCCATATTACTCATTGTGCCTTGTTGGGAAGACACAATGGGGCTTAGCTGGATCTCACTCATCTTTCCTTCCTTATCCTTAGGGTTTCTTTTATGTTCACCCCTTCCCTCACCTCTCACAGCACCTACAACACTCCCCTTAGGTTGTGTAATGGATTTTACAACAGGTGCCTTTTGGGAAGCACCTGAGGTTGGCTTGGAGGATTTCTTTGATTTTGGTTTTGTTGCTGGGGCAGGAGCCTGTTGGGTCACAGCTACAGACTCCACAGCAACAGGACTGGGTGATACAGTTGAAGTAACAATTATACTAGAAGGGATAGCAGTAGTTACCTCAATTACTGGCAGATACACCACTGGAACCTCACCATTGTGGTTCAGCCTCAGTATGTCTGTCAATACTCTCTTCTCTTGCACAAAACACTCAAACTTGGAAACAGGGTTAGAGATAACTAATGGTGTTGGACTAACATGATTAGCCAACATCATCAGAAACCTAGCATAATAGATATTCTTTTTCCTATTAGCCTTATCACCCAACTTAGCACCAATTTCATACATAAGTTGGGTGTTAAAGTTGTAATATCTATCAGTTAGGAGCATGGTAAATAGAATTAACATAGAATTGGTCAATGCATCAAAATTGCTAATCTTACCAGAAAATACCTTGATAAATGCATCAGCTAAATAACTATATTCTCTAACCAATCCTCTCCTAATTATTCTACCCAGATTATCAGTAGGCAAAGAGTAGTTTATGGAGTTTAGCAAGTTAACCATTTCAGTATTTGTAGGCAAAGCATTACAGTTATTTTCAGGAATATGTAAACATGCTTGCATTACATCAGAATTAACTATGTACTCTTTACCTTGGATGGTGAATTGGAGTGTGCAGTTTGTTCCACTATACTCACACGAGGTCCAAATCTCCTCGATTATCTCATTGTAGAGAGGAATTGAGTGAAACATTGCATAGCTCAATTTACAGTTCTTCATGAAGTCCATCATCTTGAAAAAGATACTGTTTGGACCCTCCTTGACAACAAATGGAATTGAGTTGTTCTTTTCATAAATGAACCCTCCTGCTGACATAAGCTTGACTATGGGTGCCATTGTTGTGTGAAGAAAAGCTTCGAACTAAATTGCTTGTTAGAGAGAAGAAGAGAGAAAAGCCTTTGGAATTTTTGAGAACAGGTAAAAAGAAAATAAAGAAAATAGAATTTCTTAAATACTCCCCCAAAAATTCTCAGAAAAAGAGTCCAATAATAAATGTAAATTACTGGATTGGCTTAAAAATATAACCGTTACTTTTAAAGAATTACCATGATTTATACTTATAGGAGTGTATGCATAGATCGTGGTAACGGACGTGTCAAATTTCAACGGTTCAGATTAATTGCGCTAAATCAACGAATCAGGATTGGGCGGTTAAAGTCCCGTCTTATTTCGTTGATAAAGCTGCGTTTCATTGATATAAAAGAGCTATCAATGAAACACCCAGAAAAATGCTAAGACTGTCAACGAAATGGTTCGTTTCGTTGACATAGTAATTTTGACTTAGGCAAAATTTCACTTTTTCCTGAGAAAATTAATTCACAGAAAAACATAGCAAGTTTCTGGCTGCATTTTAACTTGCAAAAATCTCAAAATAATTAAGAGAAATTTAACATACCTAGCTCACTTACTAATCTTGAGAATGTGGATTCATCAAGTGGCTTGGTAAAGATGTCTGCAAGTTGTTGTTCACTTGGAACAAAATGTAACTCCACAGTACCATTCATAACATGTTCTCTAATGAAATGGTACTTGATGTCAATGTGCTTGGTACTTGAATGTTGCACTGGATTTTCAGTAATGGCAATGGCACTAGTGTTGTCACAGAAAATAGGAATTTTCTCAACTCTTATTCCATAATCAAGTAGTTGATTTTTCATCCATAAAATCTGTGCACAACAACTTCCAGCTGCAATATACTCAGCCTTAGCTGTGGAGGTAGAAACTGAGTTTTGTTTCTTGCTAAACCAAGAGACAAGCTTGTTTCCTAAGAATTGACAGGTGCCTGTTGTGCTTTTCCTGTCAATTTTACATCCTGCAAAATCTGCATCTGAATAACCAATTAGTTCAAAGCCAGATTCTCTAGGATACCAAATGCCAAGGTTTGGTGTTCCTTTGAGATATCTGAAAATTCTTTTAATAGCAACTAAATGGGATTCCCTAGGATCAGCTTGAAATCTAGCACATAGACATGTAGCAAACATAATATAAGGTCTACTAGCTGTTAAATACAAAAGTGAGCCTACCATGCCTCTGTAACCTGAAATGTCCACAGATTTTTCCTTAGTATTCAATTCAAGTTTGGTGGCAGTAGGCATGGGAGTTTTGGCAGGAGAGCATTCCATTAAGTTAAACTTCTTTAATAAATCATGAATATATTTTGTTTGACTAATGAAAATGCCTTCATTAACTTGCTTCACTTGAAGACCAAGAAAGTAAGTTAATTCTCCCATCATGCTCATTTCATATTTACTTTGCATAAGCTTGGCAAACTTTTGACAAAGTTTCACATCTGTAGACCCAAAGATTATGTCATCTACATAAATTTGAACAAGTATAGTAGCAACCCTGTGAAAAAGAGTTTTATCTACAGTACCTCTAGTGAAGTGATTCTCAAGGAGGAACTGTGAAAGTGTGTCATACCAGGCTCTAGGTGCTTGTTTCAAACCATAGAGTGCTTTGAGGAGGAAATATACATATTCTGGAAAGTCATCATCTTCAAAACCAGGAGGTTGACTTACATACACCTCCTCTTCCAATTCCCCATTCAGAAAAGCACTCTTCACATCCATTTGATAGACTTTGAAATTGGCATGGGCTGCATAGGCTAGAAAAATCCTTATTGCTTCTAGTCTTGCAACAGGAGCAAAGGTTTCATCAAAATCAATTCCTTCTTCCTGTGAATAGCCTTTTGCAACCAATCTAGCTTTGTTCCTTGTGACTATGCCATTTTCATCCATCTTGTTTCTGAACACCCATTTTGTGCCTATGACACTCCTGTCCTTAGGCTTGGGCACCAGCTTCCAAACATTGTTCCTTTCAAATTGGTTTAGCTCCTCTTGCATAGCCAAAACCCAATCTGGATCTAGAAGTGCATCCTCAACTTTCTTTGGCTCATCTTGAGACAGAAAGCTACTATATAGACATTCTTCTTGAGTTGCTCTTCTAGTTTGGACTTTTGAAGACACATCACCTATAATAAGTTCAAAGGGATGATCTTTAGTCCATTTCCTTGAGGGAGGTGGATTTGCTCTTGAAGAGGTAGCTTCATGATCATGATTGCCTTGATTGGATATTTGTCCTTGAGAAACTCCCGCTGAGTTTGTTGTCCCTAAATGATCACTTCTAGAAGCATTTCTATGACTGTCAACGGTATTACCATTTTGGCTGTCAACGAAACGCTCATTTTGACTGTCAACGAATCCACCATCATGACTGTCAACGAAATGACCATTTGGTCTGCTAGCAGCTATTCTTTTCAATCTTAATGTAGCAATTTCATCTTCACTGCTGCTTTCATCTGTGCTAGATACAACAACTTTAGGCTGTTTCTCAGTAGCCTTGACATGATTCACTTGATCTCCTTCCTCATTTTCAAAAGAAAGACTTTCATGGAAACCTTCATCACAGAGACCTTGAATTTTGAGATCATCAAAAACAACATGTACAGATTCCATAACAATGTTGGTTCTGAGATTATAGACTCTGTAGGCTTTCCCTGCTGCATATCCCACAAATATTGCTTCATCTGCCTTTGCTTCAAATTTCCCCAAATGCTCATCTTGATTTCTCAGAACAAAGCACTTGCATCCAAAGACATGAAGAAAATCCCATAGTGGCTTCTTTCTTTTGAGTAGCTGATAAGGGGTCATTCCTTTGGCCTGATTAATCAAAGAAATATTTTGAGTGAAGCAAGCTGTATTAACTGCCTCAGCCCAAAAATAAGTTGGTAACTTTGATTCATCTAGCATTGTCCTTGCAGCTTCAATAAGTGTTCTGTTTTTCCTTTCAACTACACCATTTTGCTGCGGTGTCCTTGCTGCTGAAAACTCATGCAAAATACCATTTTCTTCACAGAACACCTTCATGCTTGAATTCTTGAATTTTGTCCCATTGTCACTCCTAATCCTTCTTACTTTCAAGTCAGGATGATTGTTTACCATCTTGATGTGATTGATAATGATTTCACTTGTATAACGACCTAGAAAATTCGTTGTATTTAATTAAGTGTTTAATTGATTTTTAAATGCAAATTATGTGAATTATGAGATGGATATATTTTTGGGAAGTCAAGTTATGTGTGAAATCATGATTATGTGATTATATGATGATTGGTATATGTCGTATATGCTCGTGAATTTTATTTATATTTTTGGAGCATTAAAAGTATTTTTAAAGTGCATTTTTAATCTTTTAAAATTCATATAAAATCGTTGGAGTTGATTTTAATCATGAAATCTTTTGTAATATCATCATTTTGATATGACTTAGTTTATAAAATTGGTGTGAATATTTAATTGTGTGATTTGATATTTTAAAATGATTTAAAAAGCATTATTTCACTTAAAGGACTTTTTCTTGTAAAATCTATATTAAATTCATTTTTGACTCTAAAATTATTTTAAAAATATGGGGATGTTCCTAATTTCACAAACTTCATTTTAGAAATTTTTATTTTATTTTTCTCCCCATCCTTTATTTAAATTCGATTTGAAAGGGATTAAAAATCAGTTTTTCAGAAATAAGTAAGTAGTAATTGTGATTTTACCATTTTGCCCCTGGGGCTATAAATACTACCACCGCCTCCTTTCTTCTTCTTCACCTGCTCATTTCATTGTTTCTTGTTTTCTTACAGTCTCTCTCATCTCTCTCTACTCGGTACCATCTCTCCTCCATTTCCCATCGATTCTTAGCTCGGTTGGAAGATTTGAAACCATACTTGTGTTCGGTTTTTCTTCCTCTATCTATTACCGTCGATGCATGTCATTTTTATGATGAGAAATTATAAAACCCTTTCGAGTTTTGCTTTGAATTCGAGTTGTGGGGCTTGATTCTTGCAGTTTCAGTCGTGTTTTGTTAATTAAGTGTGGGCAGAGGTTTGTGGAAGGAAACCCGATTTTCCGGGCACCTCCAAACCATTGCCGCCGTCGGCAATGAGCTCCGGCGAGCCGACGGGGACGATGATGATGCTTTTGAGTCCGATTATTGTGTTAATACCTATATTTAGTTCGATTTTGAGTTGCATGTGAAGAAATCGAAATGCATGTTCAAAATTCGATTTTTCCCCTTTTTAGAATTCGGTTTTGGAAATTTGTTTATGATGTTGTTTAATTGTTAACTTCGGTTTATAAGGGATGCATGTTGATTTATTGGGTTAAGTTTGGTTAGTATGAAGTTTTGATAATTAAAAGTTTTGATTTGGGAATTGTAGTGAAATTCCAAGTAATGGAATTGTTAACTTGTTTATTTGATAAATGCATGTATAAGTTTAGTGATTCTTGAGAACATGAGTTCTAGTTGTAATATTGGATGGTTAGTTGTGAATAAGTTTGTGTTTGGAATGATTTATAAAGAAAAACACCATGCTGAATTTTTCCAGAAAAACTGCCTGTTCTGTTTTGCCATATTTCGAAATGTTGCTGCCTGTTTTAGACAGAGGTCTTTGGATGTCAATGTTCTAAATTGAATCTAGTTTGTGCACGTGCTAACTTTGTGTCGATAGGATTTACGGATAAAAAGTTATGTATGTTTTACTAAAAGTTGCGCAGCAGAGATTTTTCTGTGCTTAGTACCTACTTTATACAGTTCGTTTTTATACTAAATAAAGTGTTCTGAAGTTGAAACTTTTATGCTAAGTTGGTTTTGTAATCAGGAAGTAGCCTGTCAAATTTGGTAATTGTTTGATTATTTTTGGATTTATGAAAAATGTTTTGGTAAAGTATGCGTAGTTGATTTTCTGCTTTTTGAGATGAAACATTGTTGTAAAAGTATTAAGGATATAGTTAGCATTGGTTAAATTGATTTAAAGGATACCAAATGTGGTATGATTTGAAAGGTATATTATTATATGTATATATGTATAAGGAGCATGTTATGTGTATGACAATGTGTATTTATATGGTTGATTGCCTATTACGTGGTTATAATTATTTTGTGGTATAACTATTATATGTTTACGCGCTAGGATGCGTTTGGGTAGTTTAGAATAAAGGATTGACATCTTAGAGAGGGAATTCTAAGATAGATTATATTCTTTTGTAGAGTCCAAGGAAGTGGAACTTAGAGAGTTCAAGGAAGTGGAACTTAGGGACAAGGGAAAGACTAAGGTGGAAAACCAGTGATTGCTCATTACCCTTTATCTACTTAAGGCAAGTAATACAAACTTGCTTTCGTATTTCGATTCCATTGTTTCATTTTGACACATATGAATTGTTATCTTGCCTTGATATACCTTTAATTCTGAAAACACCTATTGTTCATTGATAACCCTTATCTTTGTTCATATATACCATGTTGATCTGTATACCCTGCTTTGTTTAGTTCTTTATACCCTGTTCATATCCATGAATTGAACCATGATGACCTATGATTCTGTAACCTAAATTTGATCATATACTTATTCAAACCCTTTTATACCTGAAAGTGAATACACCTATACCTCATTTTAGTACATTTCCAGAACATACCTAATGATAAATATTTCTTATATTCCACTAATAGAAATCCAGATTGTTTTGATTGAACTTATCTGATTTCCAAAGGACTTCTTTATATCTGAAGATGTTTTAAAAAAGGAATAAAGTTTGAACTCATTTAAATTCTGATTTATGGTTTCCACGGATTCCTAAGATTGGAGGCGTAAGAGGCCGAGTAACGCCGGTCCAGCACTTTTTAATTATAATAAATGGACTAGGGATGGACTAGTCTAAAGGCCAATGTGTTGCCTAATGGGACCCAATTCAAGGACCAGAGGGACTGTGTGTCCGGTATGGGGACTTTACGTGGCTGATCACCCGTATTGTCCGGTGCGTTGTGAAAAATCTCCAAAATTACTTATTGTTTTTGAAACGGATATCTTGAAAATGAAATTGGTTTACCCTTTGAAATTGCATATTTATGCCATTGTTCTGATAAATCCCTAATGTGGATTCTGCTACAACCATGCCATATATATTGATATTGGAAACTGTTTTGAAGCTATATATTCAATTCATTGTTTTGATAATCCCTTGATACGGATCTTGCTATACCCATGTCGTACATATTGATATTGAAACTGTTTCCCAGTGGATAACTGTATGGTCATATTATTATTACTTGCTGGGCATTTGGCTCATTCTTTTTCCCTATTCTAACCCACAGTGAAACGAGAAGATGGTACGTACATTTCAGACAGCTAGGAAGTCTTCCTATAGGGTTGTTTTTGGGATGCCAGCTCAGGTAGGTGATGGCCATATCTAGAAGGTGTTTTGTAATAGAGAACTTAGAACTTTTAAGAATGGTTGTAATAACTTTTGAGACATTATGTATTAATGAATTAAATAGTGCATGCTTGTTTCACACCATCAACTGTTAAAGATCCAGGGTAGAGTTGGGGTCAAGTCTGCATGCTTTTATTATATTGTTTATGGGTTTAATATGTATAGAGGTGGTAGTGACTCCCCGATCATGACCCCAGATCGGGAGGGCGTCACAGGTTGGTATCAGAGCTATCAGTTTTTGGTCACTGAAACAAGCCAGGATTAGGATCCCTATTAATAAAAGATTAGGATCCCTATTAATAAAAGGTGATTAAGATAGTTATGTAAGGAGTAGGAATCTGTTAGGATATTAGATGGATAGATGCTAAGTAGCAACGGTAGGTGTAAGTACTTTCTTTTAAGTTAAATCCTTAGGGTTAAGATAACCTGTTATTATATAAGGATCTATATCTATATTGTTATCGCAGGAGATGGACGTTGTTGGTGGAGACACACCCCCTCACCCCTCTATCACATTATCTGACCCAGTGGAGATAGGTAGTCCTAGTGTTCAGCCCGTTGAGACACCATTTGCACCTGTTCCGGTTCAGACTACTATCCCTTGGAGAGCCGCATCTGTTGATTCTCGTATTTCAGTTTTGGGAGGTCCTGCACCTATTTTTCTTCATGCACATGTAGACCTTGCTAGAGACCTAGAGACCCTTTCCGGACAGAATGCCGAGCTTCAGGCCCTTGTAGATCGGATGTCGGATGAGGCAGACCGTCGTGTTGCTGTTACTGAGGCGGAGTGGAAGGATAGGATCCGTACGGTAGAGGAGTCAGCGCGAAAGCGCCTAGCTGAGGGACCAGTCACTGTTGATGCTTTAGAGGAGGCCAGGAGAGTGACTAGGATTGTTAGCTGGATGCTGTGTGAGCTGAGAGCTGTTCGTGGAGGACGAGACTAGCTATGGTTGGATTCTGAGAGTGGGACATCTGTTAGAGCCCATTGGTTTTAGTATTGATCATTTGCACGTTTGACTACTCGCTATTAGGATATTTTCCCTTTTTCCTAGTAGACATTATTATATTATCTGCTTTGACATTGACTCTGTTTTGATTTTTGGGGTGATCATGTACCCTATCATCTATTGTACCTGACTTTTATCCTTACATTATGCACGTACTTTTCTTATACCTTGCTTTAAACTGTTATACCATTTATTGTTAACCTGTCCCTATAATACCTATGTTTACCCTGTTTACCCTGTTACGGAGACAAGCAAGTTATCTAACAATATGGCTAAAAGTTTTAAAATTTTCCTTATGTTACATACAGTTTTATAAAAAAAAACATTTTCAAAAAGAGTGTACATTGTGGTATATATATGCATATTGTTTCATAAATTGCTTATCTCTTATCAGAAAAATGCCACCAAAGAAAAGAACTACTGCTTCTACTCAACAAACAACAGAAACCGGAGCCCAGAATCCGGTAGACCCAACAATAACTCAGATACTTCAATTACTTCAGCAACAAACTGCTGCCTTGACTCAACAACAACAACAACAACAACAAAATGTTCAACCTTTGACAACTTTTAAGTCATTTCAAGCTGTCCACCCACCTGAATTCAAAGGTACTCTAAACCCTGTTGAGGCGAAATCATGGTTAATCGACATTGAGAAAGCGTTTGCGTTAGTTAAGGTTGGAGAAGATCAGAAAACTGAGTTTGCTAGTTACTATCTGAAGGCAGAAGCTAATTTTTGGTGGGAATCAGTGAAGTTAGGAGAAGGAGGGATTACTTGGCAAAGATTTACGGAACTATTTCAGGAGAAGTATTTACCAAGGTACCTACAAGATCAGTTAGAAGTTCAGTTCTTAGAGTTAAAACAAGAAGGGATGAGTGTGGCGGAATACGAAGCCAAATTTACGGAATTGGCAAGATTTGCACCTAGGTACGTAGGGGATGATGTCAGTAAGGCTAGAAAGTTTCAGCACGGATTAAAGCCATGGTTAAGGAGTAGAGTTGCAGCTTTTGAATTGAGAAGTTATACTGCGGTAGTGCAGAAAGCGATGATTATTGAGGGCGAAAGCGAATTAGTTCAAAAAGAGAAATTTGGAAAGAAACGGAAGTTTGGAGGATCTGAAAGAAACCAAGGTGATGAAGGACAAGGAAGTTCTCAAAATAGAAAAAGGTTTGGAAATCAATCAGGAGGAGATAGGAATTTTCAGAAGAAGAGGAGTGGATTTGGAAGTTCAGACAGGAAACCTCAAGGAGGGAAGCCGCCAGCTATTGCGGGAAAGCCATCTATACCAGAGTGCAAGACGTGTGGTAAAAGACATTCGGGAATCTGTAACAAGTTGAATATCACATGTTTTAAATGCAACAAGAAGGGACACTATGCTGATGGATGTCCAAGTTCAAAACCAGGAGGACTAACATGTTTCAAATGTGGAAAAGCGGGACATTTTGCGCGGGAATGTAAGGAACCGGTCCAAACTGCTAATGTACTTAGACTCACTGCACCCCCAACACGGTCACAGTCATCTCAACCTCGAGCAAGAACTTTTAATATGTCAATCAATGAAGCGGTTCAGGACAGAGATGTAGTAGCAGGTACGCTTCCTGTGAATTCTGTTAAAGCTAAAGTGTTAATTGATTCTGGAGCAACTAGATCTTTTATATCTGAAAGATTCCTTGATAAATTGAAATGTGAGATAAAACCATTGGAAAGGACGTTAGTAATAGAAGTGGCTAACCAGGATAGAGTTCCCGTAGACCAAGTGTGTCCTAATTGTAAAATCGAGATCGGTGGATATCTTTTTCATGCGGATTTGATACCGTTCAAAATGGGAGAATTCGATGTTATCCTAGGAATGGATTGGTTAGTAGATTGCGATGCGCAGATTGAATGTAGGAAAAAGCAAGTAAGATTGCGTGTGGACGAAGGTCAGGAAGTGGTGTTTCAAGGTCAAAGACAAACTAGGAAGTTCTTAACGTTTATGCAAACGACCCGGCTACTGCGACAAGGTTGCGAAGCTTATTTGGCTCATGTAGTGGATGTGGAGAAACAAGTGTTGAAAATGGAGGAGATACCAGTTGTAAATGAGTTCCCTGAAGTTTTTCCTGACGAACTACCCGGATTACCTCCAGATCGAGAAGTAGAATTTACGATTGATTTGGCACCTGGAACGGAACCAGTATCAAAGGCACCTTACAGAATGGCACCGGCAGAAATGAAGGAATTGGCTACGCAGCTACAAGATCTTTTGGATAAAGGAGTTATAAGGCCTAGTATATCGCCGTGGGGAGCGCCAGTTTTGTTTGTCAAAAAGAAAGACGGAAGTATGAGATTGTGTATAGATTATCGAGAACTTAACCGGTTGACGGTAAAGAATAAGTACCCGTTACCGCGGATCGATGATTTATTTGATCAACTCAAAGGAGCAGCATATTTTTCAAAGATTGATTTAAGATCTGGATATCATCAACTAAAGATCAAACCTGAAGATGTTTCGAAAACTGCTTTTCGCACGAGATATGGACATTACGAATTTTTAGTGATGCCATTTGGATTAACAAACGCCCCGGCTGTGTTTATGGATTTGATGAACCGAGTTTTTCGAACGTATTTGGATAAGTTTGTGATTGTATTTATTGATGACATCTTGATATATTCAAAGTCTTCGGAAGATCACGCGGAACATCTAAGGATCACATTGGAAATCTTGAGGAAGGAAAAGTTATATGCGAAGTTTTCTAAGTGTGAATTCTGGTTGGAAGAAGTACAATTTCTTGGACACGTCATTAGTCGAGAAGGAGTGAGAGTAGACCCTGCCAAGATTGAAGCTGTGGTTAATTGGGAAAGACCAAGGACCCCTACTGAAGTGAGAAGTTTTCTCGGATTAGCTGGATATTACCGGAGATTTGTTCAAAATTTTTCAAAGATAGCTACGCCGTTAACTGCACTGACGCGGAAGAATGAGAAGTTTGTTTGGACTGAGAAATGTGAAGAAAGTTTCCAAGAGCTGAAAGGAAGATTAGTGACAGCACCAGTGTTAGTCTTACCAGATGATCAAGGAAATTTCGTTATCTACAGTGATGCTTCACACAAAGGATTAGGATGTGTTTTAATGCAACATGGAAAAGTGATCGCGTATGCTTCACGTCAACTCAAACCGCACGAACAGAAGTACCCAACTCATGATTTGGAATTAGCAGCTATTGTGTTCGCACTGAAAATTTGGAGACATTATCTATACGGAGAGAAGTGTGAAATCTACACGGATCATAAGAGCTTAAAGTATATATTCACTCAGAAGGAATTGAATATGAGGCAACGGAGATGGTTGGAGCTAATTAAGGATTATGATTGTAGTATTAACTATCACCCAGGAAAAGCGAATGTTGTGGCGGATGCGTTAAGTCGAAAGGAGAGATTGAATTTGTTCACGATACCTAAAGAATTGCTTCAAGAATTTGAGAAGTTGAAACTAGAAGTTTGCGATTCGGAAGTTACCAACGAAGTTTTCCACGCTATGACGTTTCAACCGGAACTGTTGGAAAAGATACGAAGATGTCAGGAGGAGATTATGAATCAAGAGATGAACACATTGACTGGTGAAGAGATCTGCACCCAAAAGGATGACCAAGGAGTTTTGAGATTTTCTACAAGGATATGGATTCCAAATGTGACAGAATTGAAGAATGAAATCTTGCGGGAAGCCCATAGTTCACAGTACTCAATTCACCCTGGTAGCACGAAGATGTATCGAGATTTGAAGGAACATTTCTGGTGGCCTGATATGAAAAGAGAAATTGCCGAATGGATAAGTAGGTGTTATACCTGTCAACGAGTCAAAGCCGAACATCAGAAGCCGAGCGGACTATTGCAGCCATTGGATATTCCGGAATGGAAATAGGAACATCTTGCCATGGATTTTATTGTTGGACTGCCGAGGACAAAAGCTAATCATGATGCCATATGGGTAATTGTAGACCGTCTGACCAAGTCTGCACATTTTCTCCCGATCAATGAAAGATTTTCACTGGAGAGGCTAGTACATCTATATCTGAAAGAAGTTGTGACACGCCACGGAGTTCCAGTAACCATTGTGTCTGATCGTGATCCAAGGTTTAACTCCCGATTTTGGAGACAATTTCAAGAATGTCTGGGTACCAAGCTTAAGATGAGTACCGCTTATCATCCACAAACTGATGGCCAAAGTGAACGAACGATTCAAACCATTGAAGACATGCTTAGAGCTTGTGCACTGGATTTTAAAGGAAGTTGGGATGAGCATTTACCGTTAGTAGAGTTTTCGTACAACAACAGCTATCACGCGAGTATTGGAATGCCCCCGTATGAAGCTTTGTATGGAAGGAAATGTAGATCGCCTGTATATTGGGAAGAAGTTGGAGAACGAAAAGTTTTAGGACCCGAGCTAGTACAACAAACGAAGGAAAAGATTGAAATCATTCGGAAAAGGCTAGTTACGGCACAAGACAGACAACGAAAGTACGCGGACCAAGACAGGAAGGATCTAAGCTTTGAAGAAGGAGATCAAGTGTTGCTAAAAGTGTCGCCATGGAAAGGAGTTACGAGATTTGGCAAGAAAGGGAAACTTAGCCCGAGATTTGTAGGACCCTTTGAGATACTAAGGCGTATCGGGAAAGTTGCTTATGAGTTAGCGTTACCACCGCACATGGAGCACATTCATAATGTTTTTCATGTTTCGATGCTTAAGAGATTTAATCCTGATGCGAATCTAGTAATTGAATATGAACCTTTTGAGATTCAACCTGATTTGTCATATGTAGAACAACCTGTAGAAATTCAGGATCATATGGATAGGAAATTAAGGAATAAGATTGTTAAGCTAGTTAAGGTTTTGTGGAGGAATCCCAAAGTTGAGGAGTCGACTTGGGAACTTGAGAGCGAGATGCTTGAAAAGTATCCGCATCTATTTTCACAAGGTTAGATTCTGAGGACAGAATCTTTTTAAGGGGGGAAGGCTATAACGACCTAGAAAATTCGTTGTATTTAATTAAGTGTTTAATTGATTTTTAAATGCAAATTATGTGAATTATGAGATGGATATATTTTTGGGAAGTCAAGTTATGTGTGAAATCATGATTATGTGATTATATGATGATTGGTATATGTCGTATATGCTCGTGAATTTTATTTATATTTTTGGAGCATTAAAAGTATTTTTAAAGTGCATTTTTAATCTTTTAAAATTCATATAAAATCGTTGGAGTTGATTTTAATCATGAAATCTTTTGTAATATCATCATTTTGATATGACTTAGTTTATAAAATTGGTGTGAATATTTAATTGTGTGATTTGATATTTTAAAATGATTTAAAAAGCATTATTTCACTTAAAGGACTTTTTCTTGTAAAATCTATATTAAATTCATTTTTGACTCTAAAATTATTTTAAAAATATGGGGATGTTCCTAATTTCACAAACTGCATTTTAGAAATTTTTATTTTATTTTTCTCCCCATCCTTTATTTAAATTCGATTTGAAAGGGATTAAAAATCAGTTTTTCAGAAATAAGTAAGTAGTAATTGTGATTTTACCATTTTGCCCCTGGGGCTATAAATACTACCACCGCCTCCTTTCTTCTTCTTCACCTGCTCATTTCATTGTTTCTTGTTTTCTTACAGTCTCTCTCATCTCTCTCTACTCGGTACCATCTCTCCTCCATTTCCCATCGATTCTTAGCTCGGTTGGAAGATTTGAAACCATACTTGTGTTCGGTTTTTCTTCCTCTATCTATTACCGTCGATGCATGTCATTTTTATGATGAGAAATTATAAAACCCTTTCGAGTTTTGCTTTGAATTCGAGTTGTGGGGCTTGATTCTTGCAGTTTCAGTCGTGTTTTGTTAATTAAGTGTGGGCAGAGGTTTGTGGAAGGAAACCCGATTTTCCGGGCACCTCCAAACCATTGCCGCCGTCGGCAATGAGCTCCGGCGAGCCGACGGGGACGATGATGATGCTTTTGAGTCCGATTATTGTGTTAATACCTATATTTAGTTCGATTTTGAGTTGCATGTGAAGAAATCGAAATGCATGTTCAAAATTCGATTTTTCCCCTTTTTAGAATTCGGTTTTGGAAATTTGTTTATGATGTTGTTTAATTGTTAACTTCGGTTTATAAGGGATGCATGTTGATTTATTGGGTTAAGTTTGGTTAGTATGAAGTTTTGATAATTAAAAGTTTTGATTTGGGAATTGTAGTGAAATTCCAAGTAATGGAATTGTTAACTTGTTTATTTGATAAATGCATGTATAAGTTTAGTGATTCTTGAGAACATGAGTTCTAGTTGTAATATTGGATGGTTAGTTGTGAATAAGTTTGTGTTTGGAATGATTTATAAAGAAAAACACCATGCTGAATTTTTCCAGAAAAACTGCCTGTTCTGTTTTGCCATATTTCGAAATGTTGCTGCCTGTTTTAGACAGAGGTCTTTGGATGTCAATGTTCTAAATTGAATCTAGTTTGTGCACGTGCTAACTTTGTGTCGATAGGATTTACGGATAAAAAGTTATGTATGTTTTACTAAAAGTTGCGCAGCAGAGATTTTTCTGTGCTTAGTACCTACTTTATACAGTTCGTTTTTATACTAAATAAAGTGTTCTGAAGTTGAAACTTTTATGCTAAGTTGGTTTTGTAATCAGGAAGTAGCCTGTCAAATTTGGTAATTGTTTGATTATTTTTGGATTTATGAAAAATGTTTTGGTAAAGTATGCGTAGTTGATTTTCTGCTTTTTGAGATGAAACATTGTTGTAAAAGTATTAAGGATATAGTTAGCATTGGTTAAATTGATTTAAAGGATACCAAATGTGGTATGATTTGAAAGGTATATTATTATATGTATATATGTATAAGGAGCATGTTATGTGTATGACAATGTGCATTTATATGGTTGATTGCCTATTACGTGGTTATAATTATTTTGTGGTATAACTATTATATGTTTACGCGCTAGGATGCGTTTGGGTAGTTTAGAATAAAGGATTGACATCTTAGAGAGGGAATTCTAAGATAGATTATATTCTTTTGTAGAGTCCAAGGAAGTGGAACTTAGAGAGTTCAAGGAAGTGGAACTTAGGGACAAGGGAAAGACTAAGGTGGAAAACCAGTGATTGCTCATTACCCTTTATCTACTTAAGGCAAGTAATACAAACTTGCTTTCGTATTTCGATTCCATTGTTTCATTTTGACACATATGAATTGTTATCTTGCCTTGATATACCTTTAATTCTGAAAACACCTATTGTTCATTGATAACCCTTATCTTTGTTCATATATACCATGTTGATCTGTATACCCTGCTTTGTTTAGTTCTTTATACCCTGTTCATATCCATGAATTGAACCATGATGACCTATGATTCTGTAACCTAAATTTGATCATATACTTATTCAAACCCTTTTATACCTGAAAGTGAATACACCTATACCTCATTTTAGTACATTTCCAGAACATACCTAATGATAAATATTTCTTATATTCCACTAATAGAAATCCAGATTGTTTTGATTGAACTTATCTGATTTCCAAAGGACTTCTTTATATCTGAAGATGTTTTAAAAAAGGAATAAAGTTTGAACTCATTTAAATTCTGATTTATGGTTTCCACGGATTCCTAAGATTGGAGGCGTAAGAGGCCGAGTAACGCCGGTCCAGCACTTTTTAATTATAATAAATGGACTAGGGATGGACTAGTCTAAAGGCCAATGTGTTGCCTAATGGGACCCAATTCAAGGACCAGAGGGACTGTGTGTCCGGTATGGGGACTTTACGTGGCTGATCACCCGTATTGTCCGGTGCGTTGTGAAAAATCTCCAAAATTACTTATTGTTTTTGAAACGGATATCTTGAAAATGAAATTGGTTTACCCTTTGAAATTGCATATTTATGCCATTGTTCTGATAAATCCCTAATGTGGATTCTGCTACAACCATGCCATATATATTGATATTGGAAACTGTTTTGAAGCTATATATTCAATTCATTGTTTTGATAATCCCTTGATACGGATCTTGCTATACCCATGTCGTACATATTGATATTGAAACTGTTTCCCAGTGGATAACTGTATGGTCATATTATTATTACTTGCTGGGCATTTGGCTCATTCTTTTTCCCTATTCTAACCCACAGTGAAACGAGAAGATGGTACGTACATTTCAGACAGCTAGGAAGTCTTCCTATAGGGTTGTTTTTGGGATGCCAGCTCAGGTAGGTGATGGCCATATCTAGAAGGTGTTTTGTAATAGAGAACTTAGAACTTTTAAGAATGGTTGTAATAACTTTTGAGACATTATGTATTAATGAATTAGATAGTGCATGCTTGTTTCACACCATCAACTGTTAAAGATCCAGGGTAGAGTTGGGGTCAAGTCTGCATGCTTTTATTATATTGTTTATGGGTTTAATATGTATAGAGGTGGTAGTGACTCCCCGATCATGACCCCAGATCGGGAGGGCGTCACAGGTTGGTATCAGAGCTATCAGTTTTTGGTCACTGAAACAAGCCAGGATTAGGATCCCTATTAATAAAAGATTAGGATCCCTATTAATAAAAGGTGATTAAGATAGTTATGTAAGGAGTAGGAATCTGTTAGGATATTAGATGGATAGATGCTAAGTAGCAACGGTAGGCGTAAGTACTTTCTTTTAAGTTAAATCCTTAGGGTTAAGATAACCTGTTATTATATAAGGATCTATATCTATATTGTTATCGCAGGAGATGGACGTTGTTGGTGGAGACACACCCCCTCACCCCTCTATCACATTATCTGACCCAGTGGAGATAGGTAGTCCTAGTGTTCAGCCCGTTGAGACACCATTTGCACCTGTTCCGGTTCAGACTACTATCCCTTGGAGAGCCGCATCTGTTGATTCTCGTATTTCAGTTTTGGGAGGTCCTGCACCTATTTTTCTTCATGCACATGTAGACCTTGCTAGAGACCTAGAGACCCTTTCCGGACAGAATGCCGAGCTTCAGGCCCTTGTAGATCGGATGTCGGATGAGGCAGACCGTCGTGTTGCTGTTACTGAGGCGGAGTGGAAGGATAGGATCCGTACGGTAGAGGAGTCAGCGCGAAAGCGCCTAGCTGAGGGACCAGTCACTGTTGATGCTTTAGAGGAGGCCAAGAGAGTGACTAGGATTGTTAGCTGGATGCTGTGTGAGCTGAGAGCTGTTCGTGGAGGACGAGACTAGCTATGGTTGGATTCTGAGAGTGGGACATCTGTTAGAGCCCATTGGTTTTAGTATTGATCATTTGCACGTTTGACTACTCGCTATTAGGATATTTTCCCTTTTTCCTAGTAGACATTATTATATTATCTGCTTTGACATTGACTCTGTTTTGATTTTTGGGGTGATCATGTACCCTATCATCTATTGTACCTGACTTTTATCCTTACGTTATGCACGTACTTTTCTTATACCTTGCTTTAAACTGTTATACCATTTATTGTTAACCTGTCCCTATAATACCTATGTTTACCCTGTTTACCCTGTTACGGAGACAAGCAAGTTATCTAACAATATGGCTAAAAGTTTTAAAATTTTCCTTATGTTACATACAGTTTTATAAAAAAAAAACGTTTTCAAAAAGAGTGTACATTGTGGTATATATATGCATATTGTTTCATAAATTGCTTATCTCTTATCAGAAAAATGCCACCAAAGAAAAGAACTACTGCTTCTACTCAACAAACAACAGAAACCGGAGCCCAGAATCCGGTATACCCAACAATAACTCAGATACTTCAATTACTTCAGCAACAAACTGCTGCCTTGACTCAACAACAACAACAACAACAACAAAATGTTCAACCTTTGACAACTTTTAAGTCATTTCAAGCTGTCCACCCACCTGAATTCAAAGGTACTCTAAACCCTGTTGAGGCAAAATCATGGTTAATCGACATTGAGAAAGCGTTTGCGTTAGTTAAGGTTGGAGAAGATCAGAAAACTGAGTTTGCTAGTTACTATCTGAAGGCAGAAGCTAATTTTTGGTGGGAATCAGTGAAGTTAGGAGAAGGAGGGATTACTTGGCAAAGATTTACGAAACTATTTCAGGAGAAGTATTTACCAAGGTACCTACAAGATCAGTTAGAAGTTCAGTTCTTAGAGTTAAAACAAGAAGGGATGAGTGTGGCGGAATACGAAGCCAAATTTACGGAATTGGCAAGATTTGCACCTAGGTACGTAGGGGATGATGTCAGTAAGGCTAGAAAGTTTCAGCACGGATTAAAGCCATGGTTAAGGAGTAGAGTTGCAGCTTTTGAATTGAGAAGTTATACTGCGGTAGTGCAGAAAGCGATGATTATTGAGGGCGAAAGCGAATTAGTTCAAAAAGAGAAATTTGGAAAGAAACGGAAGTTTGGAGGATCTGAAAGAAACCAAGGTGATGAAGGACAAGGAAGTTCTCAAAATAGAAAAAGGTTTGGAAATCAATCAGGAGGAGATAGGAATTTTCAGAAGCAGAGGAGTGGATTTGGAAGTTCAGACAGGAAACCTCAAGGAGGGAAGCCGCCAACTATTGCGGGAAAGCCATCTATACCAGAGTGCAAGACGTGTGGTAAAAGACATTCGGGAATCTGTAACAAGTTGAATATCACATGTTTTAAATGCAACAAGAAGGGACACTATGCTGATGGATGTCCAAGTTCAAAACCAGGAGGACTAACATGTTTCAAATGTGGAAAAGCGGGACATTTTGCGCGGGAATGTAAGGAACCGGTCCAAACTGCTAATGTACTTAGACTCACTGCACCCCCAACACGGTCACAGTCATCTCAACCTCGAGCAAGAACTTTTAATATGTCAATCAATGAAGCGGTTCAGGACAGAGATGTAGTAGCAGGTACGCTTCCTGTGAATTCTGTTAAAGCTAAAGTGTTAATTGATTCTGGAGCAACTAGATCTTTTATATCTGAAAGATTCCTTGATAAATTGAAATGTGAGATAAAACCATTGGAAAGGACGTTAGTAATAGAAGTGGCTAACCAGGATAGAGTTCCCGTAGACCAAGTGTGTCCTAATTGTAAAATCGAGATCGGTGGATATCTTTTTCATGCGGATTTGATACCGTTCAAAATGGGAGAATTCGATGTTATCCTAGGAATGGATTGGTTAGTAGATTGCGATGCGCAGATTGAATGTAGGAAAAAGCAAGTAAGATTGCGTGTGGACGAAGGTCAGGAAGTGGTGTTTCAAGGTCAAAGACAAACTAGGAAGTTCTTAACGTTTATGCAAACGACCCGGCTACTGCGACAAGGTTGCGAAGCTTATTTGGCTCATGTAGTGGATGTGGAGAAACAAGTGTTGAAAATGGAGGAGATACCAGTTGTAAATGAGTTCCCTGAAGTTTTTCCTGACGAACTACCCGGATTACCTCCAGATCGAGAAGTAGAATTTACGATTGATTTGGCACCTGGAACGGAACCAGTATCAAAGGCACCTTACAGAATGGCACCGGCAGAAATGAAGGAATTGGCTACGCAGCTACAAGATCTTTTGGATAAAGGAGTTATAAGGCCTAGTATATCGCCGTGGGGAGCGCCAGTTTTGTTTGTCAAAAAGAAAGACGGAAGTATGAGATTGTGTATAGATTATCGAGAACTTAACCGGTTGACGGTAAAGAATAAGTACCCGTTACCGCGGATCGATGATTTATTTGATCAACTCAAAGGAGCAGCATATTTTTCAAAGATTGATTTAAGATCCGGATATCATCAACTAAAGATCAAACCTGAAGATGTTTCGAAAACTGCTTTTCGCACGAGATATGGACATTACGAATTTTTAGTGATGCCATTTGGATTAACAAACGCCCCGGCTGTGTTTATGGATTTGATGAACCGAGTTTTTCGAACGTATTTGGATAAGTTTGTGATTGTATTTATTGATGACATCTTGATATATTCAAAGTCTTCGGAAGATCACGCGGAACATCTAAGGATCACATTGGAAATCTTGAGGAAGGAAAAGTTATATGCGAAGTTTTCTAAGTGTGAATTCTGGTTGGAAGAAGTACAATTTCTTGGACACGTCATTAGTCGAGAAGGAGTGAGAGTAGACCCTGCCAAGATTGAAGCTGTGGTTAATTGGGAAAGACCAAGGACCCCTACTGAAGTGAGAAGTTTTCTCGGATTAGCTGGATATTACCGGAGATTTGTTCAAAATTTTTCAAAGATAGCTACGCCGTTAACTGCACTGACGCAGAAGAATGAGAAGTTTGTTTGGACTGAGAAATGTGAAGAAAGTTTCCAAGAGCTGAAAGGAAGATTAGTGACAGCACCAGTGTTAGTCTTACCAGATGATCAAGGAAATTTCGTTATCTACAGTGATGCTTCACACAAAGGATTAGGATGTGTTTTAATGCAACATGGAAAAGTGATCGCGTATGCTTCACGTCAACTCAAACCGCACGAACAGAAGTACCCAACTCATGATTTGGAATTAGCAGCTATTGTGTTCGCACTGAAAATTTGGAGACATTATCTATATGGAGAGAAGTGTGAAATCTACACGGATCATAAGAGCTTAAAGTATATATTCACTCAGAAGGAATTGAATATGAGGCAACGGAGATGGTTGGAGCTAATTAAGGATTATGATTGTAGTATTAACTATCACCCAGGAAAAGCGAATGTTGTGGCGGATGCGTTAAGTCGAAAGGAGAGATTGAATTTGTTCACGATACCTAAAGAATTGCTTCAAGAATTTGAGAAGTTGAAACTAGAAGTTTGCGATTCGGAAGTTACCAACGAAGTTTTCCACGCTATGACGTTTCAACCGGAACTGTTGGAAAAGATACGAAGATGTCAGGAGGAGATTATGAATCAAGAGATGAACACATTGACTGGTGAAGAGATCTGCACCCAAAAGGATGACCAAGGAGTTTTGAGATTTTCTACAAGGATATGGATTCCAAATGTGACAGAATTGAAGAATGAAATCTTGCGGGAAGCCCATAGTTCACAGTACTCAATTCACCCTGGTAGCACGAAGATGTATCGAGATTTGAAGGAACATTTCTGGTGGCCTGATATGAAAAGAGAAATTGCCGAATGGATAAGTAGGTGTTATACCTGTCAACGAGTCAAAGCCGAACATCAGAAGCCGAGCGGACTATTGCAGCCATTGGATATTCCGGAATGGAAATGGGAACATCTTGCCATGGATTTTATTGTTGGACTGCCGAGGACAAAAGCTAATCATGATGCCATATGGGTAATTGTAGACCGTCTGACCAAGTCTGCACATTTTCTCCCGATCAATGAAAGATTTTCACTGGAGAGGCTAGTACATCTATATCTGAAAGAAGTTGTGACACGCCACGGAGTTCCAGTAACCATTGTGTCTGATCGTGATCCAAGGTTTAACTCCCGATTTTGGAGACAATTTCAAGAATGTCTGGGTACCAAGCTTAAGATGAGTACCGCTTATCATCCACAAACTGATGGCCAAAGTGAACGAACGATTCAAACCATTGAAGACATGCTTAGAGCTTGTGCACTGGATTTTAAAGGAAGTTGGGATGAGCATTTACCGTTAGTAGAGTTTTCGTACAACAACAGCTATCACGCGAGTATTGGAATGCCCCCGTATGAAGCTTTGTATGGAAGGAAATGTAGATCGCCTGTATATTGGGAAGAAGTTGGAGAACGAAAAGTTTTAGGACCCGAGCTAGTACAACAAACGAAGGAAAAGATTGAAATCATTCGGAAAAGGCTAGTTACGGCACAAGACAGACAACGAAAGTACGCGGACCAAGACAGGAAGGATCTAAGCTTTGAAGAAGGAGATCAAGTGTTGCTAAAAGTGTCGCCATGGAAAGGAGAAAGGGAAACTTAGCCCGAGATTTGTAGGACCCTTTGAGATACTAAGGCGTATCGGGAAAGTTGCTTATGAGTTAGCGTTACCACCGCACATGGAGCACATTCATAATGTTTTTCATGTTTCGATGCTTAAGAGATTTAATCCTGATGCGAATCTAGTAATTGAATATGAACCTTTTGAGATTCAACCTGATTTGTCATATGTAGAACAACCTGTAGAAATTCAGGATCATATGGATAGGAAATTAAGGAATAAGATTGTTAAGCTAGTTAAGGTTTTGTGGAGGAATCCCAAAGTTGAGGAGTCGACTTGGGAACTTGAGAGCGAGATGCTTGAAAAGTATCCGCATCTATTTTCACAAGGTTAGATTCTGAGGACAGAATCTTTTTAAGGGGGGAAGGCTATAACGACCTAGAAAATTCGTTGTATTTAATTAAGTGTTTAATTGATTTTTAAATGCAAATTATGTGAATTATGAGATGGATATATTTTTGGGAAGTCAAGTTATGTGTGAAATCATGATTATGTGATTATATGATGATTGGTATATGTCGTATATGCTCGTGAATTTTATTTATATTTTTGGAGCATTAAAAGTATTTTTAAAGTGCATTTTTAATCTTTTAAAATTCATATAAAATCGTTGGAGTTGATTTTAATCATGAAATCTTTTGTAATATCATCATTTTGATATGACTTAGTTTATAAAATTGGTGTGAATATTTAATTGTGTGATTTGATATTTTAAAATGATTTAAAAAGCATTATTTCACTTAAAGGACTTTTTCTTGTAAAATCTATATTAAATTCATTTTTGACTCTAAAATTATTTTAAAAATATGGGGATGTTCCTAATTTCACAAACTGCATTTTAGAAATTTTTATTTTATTTTTCTCCCCATCCTTTATTTAAATTCGATTTGAAAGGGATTAAAAATCAGTTTTTCAGAAATAAGTAAGTAGTAATTGTGATTTTACCATTTTGCCCCTGGGGCTATAAATACTACCACCGCCTCCTTTCTTCTTCTTCACCTGCTCATTTCATTGTTTCTTGTTTTCTTACAGTCTCTCTCATCTCTCTCTACTCGGTACCATCTCTCCTCCATTTCCCATCGATTCTTAGCTCGGTTGGAAGATTTGAAACCATACTTGTGTTCGGTTTTTTCTTCCTCTATCTATTACCGTCGATGCATGTCATTTTTATGATGAGAAATTATAAAACCCTTTCGAGTTTTGCTTTGAATTCGAGTTGTGGGGCTTGATTCTTGCAGTTTCAGTCGTGTTTTGTTAATTAAGTGTGGGCAGAGGTTTGTGGAAGGAAACCCGATTTTCCGGGCACCTCCAAACCATTGCCGCCGTCGGCAATGAGCTCCGGCGAGCCGACGGGGACGATGATGATGCTTTTGAGTCCGATTATTGTGTTAATACCTATATTTAGTTCGATTTTGAGTTGCATGTGAAGAAATCGAAATGCATGTTCAAAATTCGATTTTTCCCCTTTTTAGAATTCGGTTTTGGAAATTTGTTTATGATGTTGTTTAATTGTTAACTTCGGTTTATAAGGGATGCATGTTGATTTATTGGGTTAAGTTTGGTTAGTATGAAGTTTTGATAATTAAAAGTTTTGATTTGGGAATTGTAGTGAAATTCCAAGTAATGGAATTGTTAACTTGTTTATTTGATAAATGCATGTATAAGTTTAGTGATTCTTGAGAACATGAGTTCTAGTTGTAATATTGGATGGTTAGTTGTGAATAAGTTTGTGTTTGGAATGATTTATAAAGAAAAACACCATGCTGAATTTTTCCAGAAAAACTGCCTGTTCTGTTTTGCCATATTTCGAAATGTTGCTGCCTGTTTTAGACAGAGGTCTTTGGATGTCAATGTTCTAAATTGAATCTAGTTTGTGCACGTGCTAACTTTGTGTCGATAGGATTTACGGATAAAAAGTTATGTATGTTTTACTAAAAGTTGCGCAGCAGAGATTTTTCTGTGCTTAGTACCTACTTTATACAGTTCGTTTTTATACTAAATAAAGTGTTCTGAAGTTGAAACTTTTATGCTAAGTTGGTTTTGTAATCAGGAAGTAGCCTGTCAAATTTGGTAATTGTTTGATTATTTTTGGATTTATGAAAAATGTTTTGGTAAAGTATGCGTAGTTGATTTTCTGCTTTTTGAGATGAAACATTGTTGTAAAAGTATTAAGGATATAGTTAGCATTGGTTAAATTGATTTAAAGGATACCAAATGTGGTATGATTTGAAAGGTATATTATTATATGTATATATGTATAAGGAGCATGTTATGTGTATGACAATGTGCATTTATATGGTTGATTGCCTATTACGTGGTTATAATTATTTTGTGGTATAACTATTATATGTTTACGCGCTAGGATGCGTTTGGGTAGTTTAGAATAAAGGATTGACATCTTAGAGAGGGAATTCTAAGATAGATTATATTCTTTTGTAGAGTCCAAGGAAGTGGAACTTAGAGAGTTCAAGGAAGTGGAACTTAGGGACAAGGGAAAGACTAAGGTGGAAAACCAGTGATTGCTCATTACCCTTTATCTACTTAAGGCAAGTAATACAAACTTGCTTTCGTATTTCGATTCCATTGTTTCATTTTGACACATATGAATTGTTATCTTGCCTTGATATACCTTTAATTCTGAAAACACCTATTGTTCATTGATAACCCTTATCTTTGTTCATATATACCATGTTGATCTGTATACCCTGCTTTGTTTAGTTCTTTATACCCTGTTCATATCCATGAATTGAACCATGATGACCTATGATTCTGTAACCTAAATTTGATCATATACTTATTCAAACCCTTTTATACCTGAAAGTGAATACACCTATACCTCATTTTAGTACATTTCCAGAACATACCTAATGATAAATATTTCTTATATTCCACTAATAGAAATCCAGATTGTTTTGATTGAACTTATCTGATTTCCAAAGGACTTCTTTATATCTGAAGATGTTTTAAAAAAGGAATAAAGTTTGAACTCATTTAAATTCTGATTTATGGTTTCCACGGATTCCTAAGATTGGAGGCGTAAGAGGCCGAGTAACGCCGGTCCAGCACTTTTTAATTATAATAAATGGACTAGGGATGGACTAGTCTAAAGGCCAATGTGTTGCCTAATGGGACCCAATTCAAGGACCAGAGGGACTGTGTGTCCGGTATGGGGACTTTACGTGGCTGATCACCCGTATTGTCCGGTGCGTTGTGAAAAATCTCCAAAATTACTTATTGTTTTTGAAACGGATATCTTGAAAATGAAATTGGTTTACCCTTTGAAATTGCATATTTATGCCATTGTTCTGATAAATCCCTAATGTGGATTCTGCTACAACCATGCCATATATATTGATATTGGAAACTGTTTTGAAGCTATATATTCAATTCATTGTTTTGATAATCCCTTGATACGGATCTTGCTATACCCATGTCGTACATATTGATATTGAAACTGTTTCCCAGTGGATAACTGTATGGTCATATTATTATTACTTGCTGGGCATTTGGCTCATTCTTTTTCCCTATTCTAACCCACAGTGAAACGAGAAGATGGTACGTACATTTCAGACAGCTAGGAAGTCTTCCTATAGGGTTGTTTTTGGGATGCCAGCTCAGGTAGGTGATGGCCATATCTAGAAGGTGTTTTGTAATAGAGAACTTAGAACTTTTAAGAATGGTTGTAATAACTTTTGAGACATTATGTATTAATGAATTAGATAGTGGATGCTTGTTTCACACCATCAACTGTTAAAGATCCAGGGTAGAGTTGGGGTCAAGTCTGCATGCTTTTATTATATTGTTTATGGGTTTAATATGTATAGAGGTGGTAGTGACTCCCCGATCATGACCCCAGATCGGGAGGGCGTCACAACTTGCCTCATCTTTGGAGAGCAAAAAGAAAGTCCATGTAAATCTAGAAAAATCATCAACAATCACAAGACAATATTTCTTCTTTGAAATAGACATGACACTTACAGGGCCAAACAAATCCATATGAAGCAACTCAAGCTGATGGACAATTGATGACTCTGTCTTGCTTTTGAATGATGCCTTCTTTTGTTTCCCTTTTTGACAGGCATCACACAAACCATCCTTGGAAAACTCCACCTGTGGAATTCCTCTTGCAAGATCCTTCCTCACCAAATCATTCATAACTTTAAAATTCAGATGAGATAATTTCTTGTGCCATAGCCAACTTTCATCTTTGCTTGCCTTGCTGAAAAGACAAGTGATGGTTTCTGGACTTGTGCTACTAAAGTCAGCAATGTACACATTCCCTCTTCTGAATCCAGTCATTACCACATTGTTGTTTCCTCCTTTAGAAACAACACAGGCTTCTTTAGAAAAAGTAACTAAAAATCCTTTGTCACAAAGTTGGCTGATACTAAGCAAATTGTGCTTAAGACCATCCACCAATGCAACCTCATCTATGATGACATTCTCTTTTGAAATCAAGCCATATCCCTTAGTGTAGCCTTTGCTGTCATCTCCAAAAGCAATACAAGGGCCAGCTCTTTCCTGAAACTCTGTGAGCAGGGTAGAATCACCAATCATGTGTCTTGAACAACCACTATCCAAGTACCAAAGATTCCTTTTGTCTCCCTACACACAATAAAACCAAATCAAGTCGATTTTGGTACCCAAGTTTCCTTGGGTCCTGTTTTGTTAGCCTTTGCTTTTCCCTTTATATCATTTTTCACCTTGGGCTCAGATTGATTTAAATCAATCTTTATCCTTGGTGTTGATTTCTGAGGATTGCTCACATTTTCATTCACAGCATGCATAGTTGGAGGAACAAACATGTTATTCATATTCCATGGCATTTGTGGCACATTAAACATATTCATGTATGGATTAGACACAAATGGCATGCTGGCATATGAATTTTGAAATTGTGCATATGGAGCAAACATGTTATGTAACAGCCCCAGACCCGGGGTCGGAGATCTGGTCGTTACGGTCATCATTCCATACATCATTCTTGACTTGAATCAATACAAATAAACAACATGCTATGACCCCACCATCTATCTCACACACACACACAAGTTATAGTCCCAGAGATGAACTTGAAATAAGTACTGCTAACAGGGTCCATACACATATCATAAGTGATTACAAGCCCAAATATAATTTACAAGTTTAAGTTTGCTGCCACTTCTTACGTTATGTCATACATATAATTAAATGCTGAATCTGAACTACCAGTCTATATCGCTAGTAGGTTCTACCTCAGCTATGGCGGCTGTAATATCAGGGGAGAGTCCTCTGGGCTCCAAAACCCTCTTGCGGCTGGTGGTGCGAAACATCTGGTTTATCTGTTGTGGTGATATATATAAAAACAAGCAAGGGTGAGCAACAAGGCCCACCAAAATAATGCTGAACTGATAAACAATATATATATAATCAAGTATCAACTTTCATGGGAGACATTTACTTCATTTATAATCTGGGAATAAAACAATTTAAATTTATTTCCAATTCATTTTCTGAACCCATCTGATCACATACATCCTGTAGATAAACTCATATACTGGAATATACTGGATTACTCTTGAGTAACCTTTCTGAAAACTTTCATAAAACTGAATAGCTGGAATAAACTTTCTTTTCTGAAAACTTTCATGAAACTGAACTGTAGATGGAGATTCCGGGCGACAAGGATACCTCTACGATGATCAGTCGTAAGGCAATCCCCACTGCTGTTTTTCTACGTAGAAAGGAAAATAGGGCAGACGCTAACTGACCTACCTCCCTGCCAATTGGTTGTAGGGGGAAGAGCATACCCATTCACTTAGGGGTACCCATTCACTTAGGGGTCTCCGATACTCTTCTCTCACCTCCCCGCCAATTGGTTGTAGGGGGAAGAGCATACCCATTCACTTAGGGGTACCCATTCACTTAGGGGCCTCTGATGCTCTTCTCTTATCCTACGGTCGGGCACTATCTGATAATCTAAGGGAAGAACAGACCCGTTCATAGACTGCCGGTCTACGTGTAATTCCCTTAGGGGACAGGTCGCCACTCAGTCCCTTACACATTCTCCGAGTTCGAGAAAATCCATAACCTTGAAACATAAAGTTCCTTTCCCTTTTTCCCAAGTATACGACTCCACAAAGTAGTCATATCTGGTTGGAAAGGAAAATTCACTCATATTTCCCAAGCTGATGCTTGTTCATGGATACAACTGATTTCACTGCTTTTACTCCTCGAATCTTGAGAGAGTAATCAAAATCATTTTTGATGGTAGTATATCACACTGATAATTTCATTGATTTAAAAAGATTTAGGACCGGGCAGTCCACTTGAAACAAGCATAACTCTTGAGAAAGGTTCCATGTATCTTTGAAGTTTGAGCGAGCATTTAAGTCTTTCTGAATATAGACTTAAACGGGAAATAGTTTTGGGAACCTTCTCCAATTATATTTAAAAGTTGACTGAAATACACTTTATTAGCTATCTAGGGTTTAAAATAATTTTCACAAAATACTTCCTTAAGAAGTAGGGCTTTAAATAATTAATGCAAACTGTATTTAATAAAGAATATTTATTTAGAAATAATTCTCAAGTACTTTCTTATCAAAAAGGGGTAGATAACAACTATTCATCATATATTTAAAAATATACCCTTAATAGGTTAAACTCCAAATGATCTTTAATTTATAAACCACTTATCGAGATTAATTGTAATAACACAATAAAATAACCCTAGATAGCAACTGATACCATTCTTAGTATATAAAATAAATATAGAGAATATATAATATATCTCTAGATAACAACTGATACCATTCCCGGTCCAAAGTATAATTGCAAAGTATACACCCCCTACTGAGGGTTTTGCTTAGCACATCAGCTCCAAAATACTACTATATCCTATAGCTTACAAGTTCAACTTGTATCAATACTTTGACTTAGCATTATAGAAATCATTCACATATAGCATAAATCTCAAAATCTTTAGTTATCACCACAACAGTTTTAAAAAGGTATAGGTTTGAAAACTTGCCTGATCTCTTAGTCGGTGGGTGGTGTCCTGCAGTAGTCCGGCGATCTATCAACAATAAAATACCTTTCATCAATAACTCATACTTAGGAATCAAGCAAAACATGATTCTTAAACTTAAGCACCGCACTAAGGCGACTATATAATCCTAACCCTTGCAATTTCTACCGACACCTTATAATTAGGTACTCGTTTGTTATCAAAGGGCATCATCCCGACTTGCTCTTGATCTGTCTTGAAGTTATAAATATTCTAGGGTCAACCTCGTATGATTCATTTCAAGATTTTCGACTCATTTCTCAAAGTTTTCCAAAGTTATACCCAAGTACTAGTTTTAAGGGGTTTCTCGCATTTATCCTAACTTCAAACATTTTTATAAAATCGAAAAACGATCTTTTTCACACAAGGTCTTCTCCCACACTTTCCTTTCTGTCTCTAGTATTTAATTATCATGTTTAACCCCTGCAAAGATCCAGTTAAGTAATCTCAACTTCAGTTACGAACTTTTCTTCTCGTTTTCGAACCACTTTTACTAATTTGACCATATCTCCTAAACCGTAAATCGTATTGCTTCGATTTTCACACCAAAACGATCTACGTTCAACAATCTATAAGTACAAGTCATATAAACATTCATACCCGAGGCCTATCTTAACTGTTATGCTCTGTTTTTAAGGGCTTTAGAAATTTCGTCATTACGACGGCTATAAATCGGATAATCCCAAATTTCAAACCATCTAAATTGCTCATCAATCACTCCCATCAACATATACATCTGATTCAACCAAGAACTGAGGCCAAGCAATGCCTTTACGTTCTTAATACTCAATATTACTTGTAACAAAGCTCAAACATAGCTACTAATGTCAACTAAGGCCATAAACATGCATCAACATCATTAATCATCCATAAACTTCACACTACTTCAAGGGTTTCAAGATTTATACCTTCTTTGGAGTTTATATAAGCCTAATAATCCTTGTATGATCCTTGTATGGTCCTAAGATAGCTTGAATCCACAAAAGAAATCATGAAAACAAGGTTAGCTTTCGGAGTTACTATTCATCCAGTGAAAGAACTGCAAAAACGAAGGCCTTACCGTGCTCAAATGGAAACATCTCGTGCAATAGAAGTTGTAGATTATCTCAAGACCTTTCCAACAAGCTAAAGAACGCACGATTTGAGTAAGAAATGAAGGAGATATGGCTGCTACAGTTTGGCCGAGCTTTACTTCCAAATGCTTTCCCTTTTTTTTTTCTTTTGATTTTCTTTTCTTTCTTCCTTTGTTTTGTAATACTTTTAATGTTTTGAATGGTCAACTTGATGAGTCATAATGCTGATTGCCTCTCCTTGCAACACTTGGCGAGCATGCATTGGTTCTGGTAAAGTGGCTTTATCGGTTCGTTTAATTTCGTAGAATGCTCGCAGGGTTTCTTCGAGTTATTTTACCGAAATCGTTCTCGATACTTCTAATTCATTTATCAAATCCATATCCATGGAATTAATAATTTAAATTCTTAAATATCCCCAATTAATAATTATTTAGTCCGTTTTTGGTGAAATTTCGGAGAAAACGAAAAATGCTATTTTTCCGATTCTGACAGCTTTTGCATTCCTTTATTTCCATCGTAGATCACTAATGCGACTGTGAAAGTTTATTATATCGTCCCGCATATAGGGTGGTCTGAAAAACTTTTAAATGAAGAGTTACTATTCATCAGTGGTTTTTCTATAACCTTTTGGATCAAAATCCGTTCCAATATTCCTGGTTCATTTTCTCTTTACTCTTTGCACTTAGAAAACGTTCTAGTGCTTTCTCGGGCGTACGCTATCTTGTTTACGGAGTTGTCGGATGTATTCCAGATATTGATTTGGATGACATAAAAATACTTCTCTTCCTTGGAGTATTGTATTCTTATCTTCCAGATTGATTGTTCTTATTTATGCGTTCCGTCCATTCTTATTATTCTCAAAATGTTTGAAAACTGAAATCCATATTCATTTCATACTTAATTCTCCAAAAACCATTACCACCATCCACATATATATATATACATCATCATACGATAAAAGTTTTAATTCTACCCAAAATCTGGGGTCTTACAGTCTCCCCTCCTTAAAAGGATTCCGTCCCGGAATCACTCTGAAAATAAATGGGGATATCTTTCTAGCATCTCGCTCTCTAGCTCCCAAGTCGATTCTTCCACATTATGATTTCTCCATACTACTCTGACTAGTTTGATGACCTTGTTTCGGAGCACTTGTTCCTTTCGATCTATAATTTCCATTGGCTGCTCCACATAGGTCAAGTCTGGTTGTATGTCTACTTGCTCGTACTCCACTATATGCTTAGCATCCGACTTGTAGGGCCTTAGTATCGAAACGTGAAACACATTGTGGTCTTGTTGCAGATTCGGGTTAGTGCTAGTTCGTATGCTAGCCTTACGATTCGCCTTAAAATCTCAAACGGTCCAATGTATTTAAGACTCAGCTTTTCTTTCTCTCTAATTCTCATTACTTCTTTCCATGAAAATACCTTCCGCATTACAAATCTCTGACCTCATACTCTCTATCTTATTTGTACAGAAAATACACCAACATAAACTTGCTTGTCATTCATCAACATGCCATTTAGCTTATCAAAAGCAGTACTATCTCTATACTCGCGGGCTTAGTCCGCATGCTTTCTCTGTCTATCTTGGTTGTCACTAGCCGTTTGTTGGTGAAATCTTTTGTCCTTCTAGTTTGTTGGACTAACTTGGGTTTTGTGTAAAATCTCATCCTTTAATTCCCGATCATTCGGGATCCATCTCTGTCTCATTTTAATTAAGGGTATCGGCCACCACATTGGCCTTCCCCGGATGGTAGTGTATCTCACAGTCATAATTCTAGGTCAATTCTAGCCGTTTCTCCATCTCAGGTTATCTATTATCGCGGGTAACTCAAAGCCACTTCATCACATTCCATAAAATTTGGGGGTGCATTAGTCAACCCAAAATAACTTCGCTGAAAACTCGAAGTGTCTATTCCTAGTACGAATCGCAGTCTTGGGTATATCCTCAGATTTAACTTCCCACTGGTGATACCCAGTTCTTAAATAAATTTGGAAATACACAGCGTCCTTCCGCTGGTCACACAATCATTTACAAGGGTACCTATTTTCCATGTCGAACTCATCCAACCCTCGAGGTTCGGTACAAAATCTTGTGCTAACATTTTTCTCTCTTACAACAACACCGGGCTTTCCATGGTGGTACACTGGGTCTTATTACACCTTTATACAGCAACTCTTGTAACTGAGTCACTAACCCTTTCATTCCCATTATACTCTGAATACTCGGTCACAGTTTATGGTTTCTTGTTTTAACTCTTTGACTTTTATTTTCATCCGGGTCTTCATATATTTCTGAAAATTATTCCTTTATAACAACACACGCTGCACATCTCCCAAGTCACAATACCAGCTCCCTCTGACTCCAACGTCAGTAATTATCTTGCTAACCCAGAGGTAGTGTCCACTCGTAAACAACTCCTCCAAAATCTCAATTTCATTATAGGGCATCCATCTAACACCGTTGTCACTGGAGTTCACGGCACATCGCTATTCCTTTCACATATATCGATTGACACGCTTTTCATTATCATAATATCCTTGGGAGAATAACCAATTTCGTTGATATGTCACTAACAGTCTATTCGTCTTAGGGATCCGCTCCTGTCATAAGCAATTTCGTTGCGAATCTAATTCCTATCAGCGAATTTTGACTTATTTGACCTGGGTGGCCTCCCCTTAGAATTCAATGAGGATAACAAAAATTATGGGGCCTTGAAAAGACAGCTCCCATATCAAGGAAAACGTCACACACTGGTTATAAGTTTTAGGATAACCTCATAGGAGGCAAAAGAATTTACCGAGAGATCAACATGATCATAAGAACTTAATGTTGTGTGCCTCGATTGAGACATACTAAAGGTAATTAGCCTTCTTGTATTTCACAACTTACAAGTGATGGCGTCCCATCCGACTTCTATCACACAGACAGATAGTCCTTGTAGCCCCTATAAGTATAGGGTTGTTCGTCTCAGTGGAAGTTGAAAAGTATGAAAGCAATTCGATATCAATTTAATGATTATCGTCTTTAATATTTCTCAAAGGAACACCTTGGATTAAAATTGAACAGATTCCAAAGGTGCGGTTTCCAAAGAATCGCAAAGAAAAGAATAACCAAAAGATACTGGTACTTAACAAACAAGTGGTGAGGTATTACCATAGGGTCATTCATTATTTGAAGAAAAGTGAAAGCTTAAATACATCATTTGACAGGGCTTCGAAAGCCTGAAAGTAGGCATTGTGATAGCCTCTGGCACAATTGAAATTAAATATGATTTAACACAAGAGTTATAAAACAACTTCGAAGAGGGAATATACCCTTTATCAGAATTCTTTCTTGGAAAGAAGTCAAGACAGATCATAGATTGGGGAAATATCCCACATAATTTGCAAAGGGGGAGGGTACTACCAAGGTCTCTACGGATGCCTTTTATGTCGGCTCCTCTAATGGATAATCGTTCAATTCCAAAGCTTTTCTTCTTCATGCACACCCTAAGGTGCTCGATACTTACGTTATTGCCGACTCATAATAGTCATTAAGGATTCAACCATCGACCTTTGCAATCGCAGGGAATTCTATTCGACTAAGCGCAAACATCCCAAGTAAACGTTATGTTCCATAAGAAGACTTCGATACCGTTGTCGCCCATAGCAATGACAATTCCTCATGTCAGGTGGTAATCCTGGAAGGTCTTGGGGAAACACATCCTCGAATTCATTAACTACTGGAATATCTCGCGAATTGGGCACCTCCTTTTGGGTGTCCACAACGTAAGCTAAATAAGATTCGTTTCCCTTTCGCAACAATCTCTTGGTTTGGGCCATAGTTAAGAATCTTTGTGTCTGTCTTATCCCTTTAATCACTATATCTTTCTTTCCTTGGGTACTCAATCTAATTTTCTTCCCTTTGCAGTCTATCTGAGCATTATTACGGGACAACCAATCCATTCCTAAAATAACATCAAACTCCCCTAACTTGAAAGGAATCAAATCAACAGAAAAAGGTTGATCTCCTATTTTTAACTCACATTCGGGGTGAATCTGATTAACTAGGACTATCTCATGATTGGCTATTTCTACTTGCAAGGAATCTTTCAGGAGTTGAGCCTTAAGTCTTAATTTATTAGCAAGGTCCTTTGATATAAAAGATCTAGTCGCTCCAGAATTAAATAAAACATTTGCATCCACTGAGTTGAGGGAAAAAGTACCTGCTATCACATCGGTATCCCTCACCGCATCCTGCACTGTCATGTTAAAAGTCCTGGCTGTTGGTGGTTTGTTGGAGGCAGCCTTGCTGGCTCCCGAAGTTGCTGGTTTACTCTTTGGGCAATTTCTTGATATATGTCCCTGCTGACCACAATTATAACAAGTAAGACCCTTGCTGTCACTAAGGGAATCCTTGGTACAAGAACTAGCATAATGGCCTGGTCGTCCACACTTATAGCAAGTTATCGTCCCTAATTTGCATACACCTGGATGTCTCTTCCCACAGGTGGCACATACCGGAAATGAAGGTCGAAACGATTGGGACTGGGGTGTTCCCGACTGCTTATTACCCCGGTTTACACTCATGCTCCTGGTTGGCCTGGAACCTTCATTCCTACCAGGTAGGGAAACCGCTCTGCGATTGAACTTGTTTGAAGGGTTGCCTCCTTCCGAACCTCCTCCCATACTCACATGCTTCCTTTTTCTTCCTCCCTTATCTTTCTGGAATTGATCAATGCCTGCTTCGGCGATTGAGGCTTTCTGTACTAGGGTGGCATAATCCGAGATCTCCAAAATAGCCACTCGATTCTGGATCCCTGGTCTCAGCCCTTGCTGAAACCTACTAGCTTTCTTCTCATCCGTGTCCACGAACTCGGGCACGAACCTTGACAGTTCGGTAAACTTCGCTTCATACTCCGCCACTGATAGATTATTTTGTTTTAGCTCCAAGAACTTGAGCTCCATCTGAGTTTTCATAAACCTCGGGAAATACTTTTCCAGAAATAACTGCTTAAACCTTTCCCAAGCTATCACAGCACCTGTTTCCATATTTCTCTTGGCCTCCCACCAGTAGTTGGCCTCTCCCTTTAACATATATGATGCAAAAACAGTCTTTTGTGCCTCCTCAATACTCAGAATCTCAAATGACTTTTCCATCTCCTTAATCCATGCCCTCGCCTCTACTGGGTCGGCTGATCCGGTGAACTCAGGAGGCTTCAATGATTTAAAGGCCCTAAAAGAGTTGGACACATTACTGTTGTCCCCTTGAGGTGGTTGGGGTTGTCGAACCAAATTTTGTCTAAGTAAATCCATGAATTGACCCATAGGGTCTCTATTCCGATCTTCCCTCTCTTGCTCAACCTCAGTTTCTTCTCTTTCATCCTCAAACTCCGCGGTGTAGAAGGTTTCATCTCTTTCCCCATACTGGGAGTCTTCCTGCTCATTATAGTCTTCATCATTTTCTTCATCATACTCAGGGTTTTCACCATGTTGATTGTGACTCTCTTGGTCGGTAGACTCACGGGGATTAGCCCTGGTCGCAATTCTCCGCGGAGGCATCTTACTGAAATTTCAGAAAATCACATTAAATTTACACACCTGCTTTGTAGGATTTCTCCTTACACCATGATAATATATTTGGGATTTAGGATCCCCAGTTCTATATATATGGCAATTTAATCGAAAATACGCACAGATAAAATCATCCACACTGGTGACCATGTCACTAAAACTGGTGCAACTGAAACGAAAACCCATATATACATAAGGCTGCCAAAACACAACATCTGAACCAACGTCATAGTTTTAGAGTACAACTGCCTGATAACAACAACTAGCATAAAAGTGAAATACAAAGTCTATCCATCTAGTCTGCCTATGGGAACTATATACAACAAAACAAACCCTCCAAAAGTCGGCACCCTACCATGGCCGGGCAAGACTAGTAGGTTAGACTACCATATCACTGAATCTGGAATCAGCCACGAGCGCGGGTCAAGGCCCTCACCCTGATCATCGCGAGACGGAAGATCTCCTCAGCATCATGCCGGGACACTCTGCCACCCTCATCTGTCTGCAAGGTCCTAATCCTCACTCGTGCCCGGCACTCAATATGGATCACCTCCCTCCTAAAAGCCCGAGGGCGAAGGGTCCTCCTGACACGCTGGAGCCTACGCCTCTCAGTCCTCTCTGCGGCAAGCTGTAGCCGAGACTCTGCCAACCTGGCCTCTGCTACGGTCAAGTCTGTCATCATCCTATTCACCATCCATCCATGCACAGAAACTGGTACACCAACTAGGGGAACAGGGGGTGGAGTGACTGGGTCTGCTGGCGGAACAACCTCTGCCGGAGTGGGCTCTGGGGTCTGCTCCTCATGATCCTCAGAAGGACTCAGCTGGAGAGGTGGGGGACTAGGGGGAAATGGAGGTAAGACAGAAACTGGACTCCCCGAATCATCCTCACCCTGCTCCTCAGCCTGAGCCTCACCCCCCGTCTCCTCCTCTGAATCTGCCTCAACAACAGGAATCTCCTCGTCGAACTCAGGGGCCGGACCCCACTCTAACTCTGGATCCTCCTCCGGGTCCTCCTCCGGATCCTCCTCCTGGTGCTCATCTCCTGATCTCTCATAGTGTGGGTCTGAGGCCCGGAGTATCTCCTCATCATGCTGCCGCTCAAACCTCTCTAGGTCTGGGATAACGCCCGCCTACACAATAACGAACTATATTACTATCATGGTATTTAAGAGTTCCCATAAGGGTTTTAGGTGAACCTGGCAAGGGTTCTTATTATCTTAGTGAGTTTATAATTATAACGTCTCATCATCTCTGGGATGTCTAACTCTTAGCTCTGATACCATCTCTGTAACAGCCCCAGACCCGGGGTCGGAGATCTGGTCGTTACGGTCATCATTCCATACATCATTCTTGACTTGAATCAATACAAATAAACAACATGCTATGACCCCACCATCTATCTCACACACACACACAAGTTATAGTCCCAGAGATGAACTTGAAATAAGTACTGCTAACAGGGTCCATACACATATCATAAGTGATTACAAGCCCAAATATAATTTACAAGTTTAAGTTTGCTGCCACTTCTTACGTTATGTCATACATATAATTAAATGCTGAATCTGAACTACCAGTCTATATCGCTAGTAGGTTCTACCTCAGCTATGGCGGCTGTAATATCAGGGGAGAGTCCTCTGGGCTCCAAAACCCTCTTGCGGCTGGTGGTGCGAAACATCTGGTTTATCTGTTGTGGTGATATATATAAAAACAAGCAAGGGTGAGCAACAAGGCCCACCAAAATAATGCTGAACTGATAAACAATATATATATAATCAAGTATCAACTTTCATGGGAGACATTTACTTCATTTATAATCTGGGAATAAAACAATTTAAATTTATTTCCAATTCATTTTCTGAACCCATCTGATCACATACATCCTGTAGATAAACTCATATACTGGAATATACTGGATTACTCTTGAGTAACCTTTCTGAAAACTTTCATAAAACTGAATAGCTGGAATAAACTTTCTTTTCTGAAAACTTTCATGAAACTGAACTGTAGATGGAGATTCCGGGCGACAAGGATACCTCTACGATGATCAGTCGTAAGGCAATCCCCACTGCTGTTTTTCTACGTAGAAAGGAAAATAGGGCAGACGCTAACTGACCTACCTCCCTGCCAATTGGTTGTAGGGGGAAGAGCATACCCATTCACTTAGGGGTACCCATTCACTTAGGGGTCTCCGATACTCTTCTCTCACCTCCCCGCCAATTGGTTGTAGGGGGAAGAGCATACCCATTCACTTAGGGGTACCCATTCACTTAGGGGCCTCTGATGCTCTTCTCTTATCCTACGGTCGGGCACTATCTGATAATCTAAGGGAAGAACAGACCCGTTCATAGACTGCCGGTCTACGTGTAATTCCCTTAGGGGACAGGTCGCCACTCAGTCCCTTACACATTCTCCGAGTTCGAGAAAATCCATAACCTTGAAACATAAAGTTCCTTTCCCTTTTTCCCAAGTATACGACTCCACAAAGTAGTCATATCTGGTTGGAAAGGAAAATTCACTCATATTTCCCAAGCTGATGCTTGTTCATGGATACAACTGATTTCACTGCTTTTACTCCTCGAATCTTGAGAGAGTAATCAAAATCATTTTTGATGGTAGTATATCACACTGATAATTTCATTGATTTAAAAAGATTTAGGACCGGGCAGTCCACTTGAAACAAGCATAACTCTTGAGAAAGGTTCCATGTATCTTTGAAGTTTGAGCGAGCATTTAAGTCTTTCTGAATATAGACTTAAACGGGAAATAGTTTTGGGAACCTTCTCCAATTATATTTAAAAGTTGACTGAAATACACTTTATTAGCTATCTAGGGTTTAAAATAATTTTCACAAAATACTTCCTTAAGAAGTAGGGCTTTAAATAATTAATGCAAACTGTATTTAATAAAGAATATTTATTTAGAAATAATTCTCAAGTACTTTCTTATCAAAAAGGGGTAGATAACAACTATTCATCATATATTTAAAAATATACCCTTAATAGGTTAAACTCCAAATGATCTTTAATTTATAAACCACTTATCGAGATTAATTGTAATAACACAATAAAATAACCCTAGATAGCAACTGATACCATTCTTAGTATATAAAATAAATATAGAGAATATATAATATATCTCTAGATAACAACTGATACCATTCCCGGTCCAAAGTATAATTGCAAAGTATACACCCCCTACTGAGGGTTTTGCTTAGCACATCAGCTCCAAAATACTACTATATCCTATAGCTTACAAGTTCAACTTGTATCAATACTTTGACTTAGCATTATAGAAATCATTCACATATAGCATAAATCTCAAAATCTTTAGTTATCACCACAACAGTTTTAAAAAGGTATAGGTTTGAAAACTTGCCTGATCTCTTAGTCGGTGGGTGGTGTCCTGCAGTAGTCCGGCGATCTATCAACAATAAAATACCTTTCATCAATAACTCATACTTAGGAATCAAGCAAAACATGATTCTTAAACTTAAGCACCGCACTAAGGCGACTATATAATCCTAACCCTTGCAATTTCTACCGACACCTTATAATTAGGTACTCGTTTGTTATCAAAGGGCATCATCCCGACTTGCTCTTGATCTGTCTTGAAGTTATAAATATTCTAGGGTCAACCTCGTATGATTCATTTCAAGATTTTCGACTCATTTCTCAAAGTTTTCCAAAGTTATACCCAAGTACTAGTTTTAAGGGGTTTCTCGCATTTATCCTAACTTCAAACATTTTTATAAAATCGAAAAACGATCTTTTTCACACAAGGTCTTCTCCCACACTTTCCTTTCTGTCTCTAGTATTTAATTATCATGTTTAACCCCTGCAAAGATCCAGTTAAGTAATCTCAACTTCAGTTACGAACTTTTCTTCTTGTTTTCGAACCACTTTTACTAATTTGACCATATCTCCTAAACCGTAAATCGTATTGCTTCGATTTTCGCACCAAAACGATCTACGTTCAACAATCTATAAGTACAAGTCATATAAACATTCATACCCGAGGCCTATCTTAACTGTTATGCTCTGTTTTTAAGGGCTTTAGAAATTTTGTCATTACGACGGCTATAAATCGGATAATCCCAAATTTCAAACCATCTAAATTGCTCATCAATCACTCCCATCAACATATACATCTGATTCAACCAAGAACTGAGGCCAAGCAATGCCTTTACGTTCTTAATACTCAATATTACTTGTAACAAAGCTCAAACATAGCTACTAATGTCAACTAAGGCCATAAACATGCATCAACATCATTAATCATCCATAAACTTCACACTACTTCAAGGGTTTCAAGATTTATACCTTCTTTGGAGTTTATATAAGCCTAATAATCCTTGTATGATCCTTGTATGGTCCTAAGATAGCTTGAATCCACAAAAGAAATCATGAAAACAAGGTTAGCTTTCGGAGTTACTATTCATCCAGTGAAAGAACTGCAAAAACGAAGGCCTTACCGTGCTCAAATGGAAACATCTCGTGCAATAGAAGTTGTAGATTATCTCAAGACCTTTCCAACAAGCTAAAGAACGCACGATTTGAGTAAGAAACGAAGGAGATATGGCTGCTACAGTTTGGCCGAGCTTTACTTCCAAATGCTTTCCCTTTTTTTTTTCTTTTGATTTTCTTTTCTTTCTTCCTTTGTTTTGTAATACTTTTAATGTTTTGAATGGTCAACTTGATGAGTCATAATGCTGATTGCCTCTCCTTGCAACACTTGGCGAGCATGCATTGGTTCTGGTAAAGTGGCTTTATCGGTTCGTTTAATTTCGTAGAATGCTCGCAGGGTTTCTTCGAGTTATTTTACCGAAATCGTTCTCGATACTTCTAATTCATTTATCAAATCCATATCCATGGAATTAATAATTTAAATTCTTAAATATCCCCAATTAATAATTATTTAGTCCGTTTTTGGTGAAATTTCGGAGAAAACGAAAAATGCTATTTTTCCGATTCTGACAGCTTTTGCATTCCTTTATTTCCATCGTAGATCACTAATGCGACTGTGAAAGTTTATTATATCGTCCCGCATATAGGGTGGTCTGAAAAACTTTTAAATGAAGAGTTACTATTCATCAGTGGTTTTTCTATAACCTTTTGGATCAAAATCCGTTCCAATATTCCTGGTTCATTTTCTCTTTACTCTTTGCACTTAGAAAACGTTCTAGTGCTTTCTCGGGCGTACGCTATCTTGTTTACGGAGTTGTCGGATGTATTCCAGATATTGATTTGGATGACATAAAAATACTTCTCTTCCTTGGAGTATTGTATTCTTATCTTCCAGACTGATTGTTCTTATTTATGCGTTCCGTCCATTCTTATTATTCTCAAAATGTTTGAAAACTGAAATCCATATTCATTTCATACTTAATTCTCCAAAAACCATTACCACCATCCACATATATATATATATATCATCATACAATAAAAGTTTTAATTCTACCCAAAATCTGGGGTCTTACATGTTAGGCATAACAGGCATTGTAGGCATAGAACTATTCATTGCAGGCTTGGGAATTTTCACTTTAACAGTCTTCTTAACATATTTGCAGTTAGTAGATAAATGACTAACACTTCCACAATTGACACATGTCTTTCTAGGAGCATATTTATCAGGTGTGTAATTGTTGTGTTTGTTAATCCCTACTTTGCCATTCCTGTTATTCTTTTTATTTCCCTTAGCCTCAACTTGAACATTCTCTAACTTATCTTTCAATTGCTTGTTGGACAAGTGACCTACATTAGCTCTCTCAACAGGCTTCTCAACTTTCTTTGATTTACTAGACTCACCTTGAACAAAGTTCTTGGTGACAGGACCATACTTATTATTAAGTCTAGTGAGTTCATCTTTTCTTTTCTCTGTCAACGAAACAGCCTGATCGGTTGATGGTTCATCTGTCAACGAAACATTGCATTCCGTTGACATATCAACCTTCAACAAATGATCATTGTTGTTTGTTGACTCTGTTTCTGATTCTAAGGTTTCACAAACATACCCTAGTTTCTCTTTGTTCTTTTTCCATGATTGTTCACAGAAAGATTCCATACCTTGAACATTAATGATGTTGGTAGCAACATTCCTGGCATCTTTCCATTTAGCAATCACACTTTGTTCTATTTCAAGTTGTGTCTTAAGAATTTCTTCCCTTTGTAACACGTTCTCAAGTTCCTTCTTAGCATCCCTACTAACACATCTCATTTTCTCAAATTCAATGAGCTGTGCTTCTAACATTGCATTCCTATCACTTAAGAGCAAATTAGTCTCTTTTATTCTTGAATTCTCTTTGGTAAGTGATTTAAGAGTAACACGTAAATTATATAATACAGTAGACATTTCATTTACTGCACTATCGCATTCCTCTTTAGAAAGCTCAGAAAGATTAGTAATTGTTACCTGGTTTCTTGAGGAGCTTGCTTCCTGCTCATGACTGTTAGCCATTAGAGCCAAGTTGACATATTCAACATCATCATCAGAATCTTCACCATTACCAGCCCAATCATACTCCTGAGACATGAAAGCCTTTTCTTTTTGCTTGAGAAGTTCAAAGTATTTCTTTTTATAATCAACAGGCTCAAATTTCCTGTTGCCCTTCTCAATCTTGGGCTTTCTGCATGTTAGATATAATTGCTAATGATTGTTTTATCAGTGTTTAAGAAACAGGTACTCATCAGAGTTTACTTGAAGCCAGTCAGAGTTTATTTAAAGTCTGACGGGATGAGAGTTTATTTTAGCTGTCGGTGCTAACATGAAGATTCTAGAAGCAATATATTCTGAAGATGGAAAGAAGCAGAATATATTGAGATAGCTAAATAAACGGGACAGAAGATAGAAGCAATCCTAGATTGATATAAATTGTATAGCTGATTTATAGGATATCAATTAGAGATTGATTATGTAGCTGTGTACTATATAAACACAGATAGGTTAACCCTAAAAGGGATGCGAATACTGAATACATTATTCTTTGTAACCTAGCAGCTTTTTGTGATATTTTACATCAATAAGAGAAGAGTTATTTATATAATTCAGTTTATTGATCATAAACAGTGTTCTTAATTGTTCTTCTCATACATATATTGATTATATATTGTGTATTCGGTCTAACAATTGGTATCAGAGCCAAGGCTGATTAATATATACAGTGTATCGATCCAAACACAAGTATAATCATGACTGACAACTCTCAGGAAGGTTCGAATGCAGGTTCTAATGCTCAGAAGGTTCAACCTACTTCTGTGAGTCGATATGAGACTATCAGGGTTCCAATTCTGAGACCAGTTGAATATCCAATATAGAAGGTGAAGATGACTATGTTTCTGGAAGCCACAGATCCAGAATACCTTGATAGAATCAATGATGGTCCTCATATGCCAACTAAATTGTCTCCTGTTATAACTGGTCAAGAACAAAAGACTGTTCCAAAAGAGAAGAAAGATTTGACTCCTGAAGATATCTCATCAATTGCAAAGGATGCAAAGGTTAGACATCTACTCCACAGTGCCTTAGATAATGTCATGTCTAACAGAGTTATTGGCTGCAAAACTGCCAAAGAAATTTGGGATGCTTTAGAAGTCAGGTGTCAAGGAACAAGTGCTATAAAGAAGAACATGAAGACTATTCTAACACAGGAGTATGAACACTTTGACTCTAGATCTGATGAAAGTTTGACAGATACATATGACAGATTTTGTAAATTGTTGAATGATTTGTCCCTGGTTGATAAAGAATATGAACTTGAAGAGTCAAATCTCAAGTTTCTTCTATCCCTACCTGAAAGATGGGATTTAAAGGCGACAACAATCAGAGACAATTATGATCTTGCAGATACAGATCTTGATGAAATCTATGGGTTGCTTAAAACTCATGAACTTGAAATAGAACAAAGAAACAAAAGATCTGGAAAGAAGACAAAATCTGTTGCTCTTAAAGTTGAAGAAAAGCCTGTCAAGAAGGAATCATCAAGAAAGAAAACCAAAGGAAAGGCTTTAGTCATTAAATCTGACAGTGAGTCATCAAACTCTGATGATGGCTCAAACACTGATAATGAAGCTTCTGATTCTGAGGATGATGAAGAAGAGATGATGAGAATGGCTGCTTTAATGGTAAAGACCTTCAAGAAGATGGGATTCAAGAACTTCAAGAAAGGAAAGAAATTCTCAAGGAAAGATTCAAATTCTGATAGAAGAAATTTCAGAAAGTCTGATGGAAAATATACCAAGTCTGGAAAGAAAGACAAGTCTGAGATCCAGTACTACAAGTGTAAAGAGATGGGTCATTATGCTCCAGAATGCAAGGAAGGAAAATCTGAGAAAGCACTCATCACTAAAGGCAAGGACTGGGCAGACACTTCAGACTCAGATGAGGGAGTCAATTATGCTCTCATGGCAACTGTTAAAGATGAAGCTGAGTCATCTGGAAACAAGGTACCCCTAACAACTTATGCTTATGATACTGATAATATATCTGAATTAAGAATTTATCTTAAAAGCATACATGTTAGTTATAGGGATCAGACTTTAGAAAATGAAAGAATCAAATATGAGAATCTAGGTCTTAAAGAGAGGAATAAATTTCTTGAAGAGAAACTTGTTAACTTGCAACAAGTTCAAAAGGAGAGAGATGATGATGTTTATGTTGAACAGGAGTTGCTTAAAAGATATAGGCAAATAGAATCTGAGTTGGAAAAAGAGAGGAAAGTAATTAAAACTTGGACCAATTCTGGAAAAGACACACATCAGGTTTTTCAGACAGATACTGTAGGTTTAGGTTACTGTGAGGAAGATGAACTTAGGTTTAAAGATAAAGTTAAAGTGAAACCACAACTTAAACCTGTGAAATTTGTTCCTGAATCCAGTAAGCTAAAGTCTGTAGTTGTGAAAGAAGCTGTTATGGAGCCAATTGAAACTTGTGAAAAACAGGTTAATATTGGTTCAATAACAGAGAATAAGATTGAGATAGAAGCTGTTAAAGAACCAGTAAAAATCTGTGATAAACAGGTTAATGTTGGTTTAATGACAGAAAAACAATTCAATCATAAGCTCAAAGAAGTAAAGTCTGTCATGAAACAGAAAGGGTTCAAGAAGAACAGGAATTGAAAGATAGGCATAAATAAAAGGAATAATCATTTGCCTACTACTGTTGCTCCAAGAAAAACTTGCTATAACTGTGGAAGTACTAACCATCTTGCTAGTTTTTGCAAGAAGAACAAAGATATTAATTCTTTACCCTCCAAACCTAGAGTAAAGAATGATTATGTTAGAGTTAGACCACAGACTTTATGCACACACTGTGGGAGCACTTGGCATTCCATTTATACTTGTAAGAGTTATCATGCTATTTATCACAACTATTATGAGCTAAAACCCAACTTAAAATGGGTTAGAGCAAACTCTGCAAGTGTAAAGTCTGACAATGTTAGTTTAAACTCTGTTGATAGTGATTCCGCTGCAAAAGCTAACAATGTTAAGAAAGCCAAAGGATCCAAGCAAGTCTGGATCCTTAAATCTAACACTCAATGATTGTTTGTGATTGCAGGGCATAAAAGAGAGCACTCTTATCTTGGACAGTGGATGCTTAGGACATATGACTGGAAATAAAGCCCTGCTATCAGATTTTGAGGAAAAAGCTGGCCCAAAAGTTTCCTATGGAGATGGCAACATAGGACATACTCTGGGATATGGCAATATCAATCTTGGAAGTGTCATCATTACAAATGTAGCTCTAGTCTCAGGACTCAAGCATGATCTGCTTTCTGTGAGTCAAATCTGTGACAGAGGATACCATGTAGATTTTCATACTGAACATTGTGAGGTTATCAGCAAATCTACTGGGAAAGTTGTTCTAGTTGGACACAGACGCAATAACATTTATGAAGCAAGTTTGATAACAAACTCTGAAGGAAAAGCTGTGTGTCTGTCTGCAAAAATGTCAAATGAAGAGAGTTGGAATTGGCACAAGAAGCTCTCTCATCTAAACTTGAACAACATCAATGAGCTAATTCGAAAAGATCTTGTAAGGGGACTTCCAAAATCAATACTCAGCTTAGATGGTCTGTGTGATTCTTGTCAAAAGGCCAAGCAAAGGAAGTCATCTTTCAAGAGTAAATCTGAATCTTCGGTTGTGGAACCTTATCATCTTTTACATGTTGATCTTTTTGGTCCAGTGAATGTAATGTCAATAGGCAGAAAGAAATATGCTTTGGTAATTGTTGATGAATACACCAGATACACCTGGGTGTACTTCTTAGCAAAGAAGGATGAAACTGCCCTAACTTTGATGGATCATGTGAAGCTATTGGACAAAGGATCACAGTACAAAGTGAAAATTCTAAGGAGTGATAATGGTACTGAATTCAGAAATTCTGAAATGGAAGCTTTCTGCAAGGAAAGAGGAGTAAAGCAAGAATTTTCTGCACCTGGAACTCCACAGCAAAATGGTGTAGTTGAAAGAAAGAACAGAACTCTAATTGAAGCTGCCAGAACAATGCTTGATGAAGCAAAATTGCCAACTTATTTCTGGGCAGAAGCTGTTCAAACTGCCTGTTTTACTCAAAATTCAACACTGATCAACAAGCATGGGAAAACACCATATGAGATGGTGAAGAATAAAAAGCCAAATTTGAAGTATTTTCATATTTTTGGATGCAAGTGCTTTGTGTTGAAAACTCATCCTGAACAGTTGACCAAGTTTGATTTAAAAGCTGATGAAGGAATTTTTGTTGGATACCCACTATCAACTAAAGCCTTCAGAGTCTACAATCTGAGAACCAAAGTGATCATGGAATCTATACATGTGTCATTTGATGACAAGAAAATAACTGGAATAGAAGTTGAAGAATATCATGATCAACTTCGATTTGAAAATGGAGATCTAAACTCTGTTGACGTAAACTCTGATGAAGCAAATCCAACAAACTCTGACGACGCATACTCTGAACCTCTACTGGTAAACACTGAGGAAGTTTCTCTGACAGAACAAAATAGAGAACCAGTTGAGGGGGAGCGTGAAGAAACTTCAGAAAACACTCAAAGTAATGACACAAATTCTGAAAGTGAGTCAAATGTAGAATCAAACAGAAACTTTGAGCCAAACTCTGAAAGTTCAAATACTGAACAGTTCAATTCAGGGGGAGCCTCAGAGAATGCAAATGGTCAAGAAGAAAATCAGGAGAGCACGAATCAAGGGGGAGGTTCTAATAATGATAGTAGAAGCCAATTACCTACAGCAAGAAGGTGGACACAATCCCATACACCTGACTTGATAATTGGAGATCCAGAAGCTAGTGTAAGAACTAGAAGTGCTACAAATAATGAATGTCTGTTTCATGCATTCTTATCTCAAACAGAGCCCAAGAAAGTGGAAGAAGCTCTTCAAGATGCTAACTGGATAACAGCAATGCAAGAGGAGTTAAATGAATTTGAGAGGAATGAAGTCTGGACACTTGTACCAAGACCAAAGAACAAATCTATTGTTGGTACAAAGTGGGTTTTCAGAAACAAAACAGACAGTGATGGAGTGATTGTTAGGCTCAAGACATGTCTGAATACCACTATTAACAAGCCTACACTATGTGACTATGTCACATTACATGACCTAGTGAGTTCTATCACTGGGATATAGTATAGGTCTCTAAATGTACTTGTCTTGTTCTCATGAACATTATCTTGACCATGTATGCTCAAAGTTCTAATGAGCTTAGTAAAGTTTCTTGCATCTAGATTGTATATAGGCCATTGAATAATTGTCCTGGTAGAAGTTCAGAAGTGTTCATGCAACAGGATAGAGATAAATAAGGCTATGAAGAAATAAGTTGCAGAAATTTGTCTAAGGCATTATATAGCAAAGTCAGAAGAAAGCTATGTCGTGAAGTCACAAATATCCATGTCGTGAAGTACTATGTCGCATAGTCCATTTTGTACTATGTCGAGAAGTCCTCAAGACACATGTCGTGAAGTGTTGAAGTCAGCAAAGTCAAAGAAGCCTAGATCGTGAAGTCCTCAGAAGCCCTATGTCGCATAATCATCAAATGACCTATGTCGCATAGTCGTCAAATGACCTATGTCGCATAGTCGTCAAATGACCTATGTCGCATAGTCGTCAAATGACCTATGTCGCATAGTCTTCAAATGACCTATGTCGCAAAGTCTTCAAAGGCTATATCGCGTAGTCCTCACAAGTGAGATCGCGAAGTCAGGAATGAAGTGGAGTTCACGATATCAACACTTAGCCGTTTACAACAAGACAAATCAAGGTACAGAATCAAGAATCAAAAGAGACAAATACTGAAGCATTTGTTCTGGCAAGGTGGTCCAAAGAACAGATGGCAAATCTACAGCTAAACTTGGAGAGAAAGATAAGAGACAAGCAGCTACAGAAACGGGAAGGACTCCGAAAAGCAGGTGGTCCTTCCTGACACAGTTAACGTCTTATGGCAGGACAAGTTGGACTTACAGCAAGGGGTAACTGTGTAAAAATAGGTGTGTGCACTAGTTTGTATAGGGCTTATATATATCATGCACATCCTATTGTTAGCTGTAAGAGAGATACACATAGTTTTTATCTTAAGCTCTTTTCTCTGTAAGCAAGCAAGTTCAAACTGTTCTTGTTTAGAAGCCAGAAATTCGTTTGTGAATTTCCTGGAAAGTTGTAGTATTTAATTTGCTTATACAAAGTAGATTAAAGTGATTGTGTGTGTTGTTTACTTTCCGCATATTGCATAGCATAATCATATACAGTCTTTTATTTAGTTTTCAAGAATCGAAAAATACATCAAACTATCCATTCACCCCCCCTCTGTCTAGTTTCTAGGTGATATTCATTGCTAACAAGTGGTATCAGAGCGTAGGCTGTTAACGTACAAACAGGAAAAGATCAAGAATGAGTTCACAGAAACTTAGCAGTATCAAGATTCCTCCCTTTAACAAGGAGCACTACAGTTTATGGAAGAAGAAGATGTTGCTTTTCATCAAAGCTTCTAATCCTATGTATTTAGACATACTAAAGCATGGTCCCTTTGTTCCATTGATTGAGATTGGTGAAACAACAGTAGGCACTGAGATAATACCAGCAAGGCATGTTCCTAAAGATCCCTCAAAATACACTGATCCTGAAAAGGAGAAAGTAGCACTGGATGGACATCTCCAACTTATCATCTGTGAATCCATGGATTTCAACATGTATGGCACTGTTGCTCACTGCAGTAGTGCAAAGAAGATGTGGGATCTCATAGAAGTGCTCTGTGAAGGAACTACTGAAGTAAGAAAGAACAAGAAGCAGATTCTTGTCTCACAATATGAAGCCTTCATGGCACAGCCAAAGGAGGGAATCACAGAAGTGTTTGAGAGGTTCAACAAGCTGATAAATGAGCTCAAACTCTATGACAAGCACTATGAGACAGAAGAGCTTAACATGAAGTTCTTACTAACTCTTCCAGACCATTTAGAACCAAGAATCTCTTCCCTCAAAGAAAGAGATCTAACAAAGATTGGTTTTGATGTCTTGTATGGTGTGTTGAAGACATATGAGCTAGAGCTGTTTCAGAAGAGATCTATTCAAGCAAAACAAGGATTAATGGCCAATACCTCTTGTGCCCTTATTGCTGACAATCTAGGTCAAAGAATGGAATCTCTGAAAGTCAGTCAAGTCAAAATTGAGGAACTGGAAAATGATGACACTGGTGATGAAACTCAGATTGTTTGTGATTTGCCTGAGGAGGATGAGTTCTACAGCATAGATGAGCTGGACAAGATGGAAAATAAATCTTTTGCTTATATGGCTAGGAGATATCCTAACATTAGATTCAAGAGGAAGCAGCCATTCAAGTCTAGATTCAATGGTGGGAATGCTGGTGGTTCAGGTAGCTCAAACTCCTTCAACAAGGGAAAAGGGATTGCTGGTGCAGGTAAAGGAGGATACAAATCTGGGAGTGTGGATAGGTCCAAAATAAGATGCTATAACTGCAATGAACTTGGGCATTTTGCCACTGAGTGCAAAAAGCCTAAACAAGTCAAGAAGGACAAAGCATACTTAGAGCTTGAAGCTAAGTATGAGGCTCTACTCAAGAAACAACAGGGCAAAGCTTTTATTGCTGAGGGAAAATGCTGGGATGACTCTGATGAAGAAGAAGAACAAGAGTACTCAAACTATGCCTTGATGGCATTTTCTGATGATGGTGATTCAAGTCAGGTACCTATTCTTACTTCTCTTGATATGACTCCCCTTCAATATAAGCAAACTGTTGAAGATATGAGCACTGAGATGTTTAATATTCATACTAGCATGTTAGTAGCTAATGAAGAAATTGATAGACTAACTGCTAAGAATGTTGAGCTTACAGAAAAGAATGAGAAACTTGAGTTAATGGTTGTGAACCTGGATGGTTTGAAAAAGGAGGTTGAGTATCTTAAAAACAAAGTGATTTGTGCTGAACAGATAGAGAAAGCCCTTAGGGAACAAATTGCTGAAACTGAACTGAAACTAAGAAGCTTTAAAAACTCCTCTGAACTTATTCAAACCTATCACAAGGAACACACTGGAGACTGCAAGGTTGGAGTTGGTTTTGACTATGAAAATGACAAGGGAAGGAAGAAGGTCAAGGGCAAAGGAAAGGAAACTTTTACAAACAAAAATGCCCCAACCATTCTGTCAAGTGTTGAACAGCCCATCTTCAGAAAGAGTGCTGTTGAGTTTGATGAGGAACTACTGATCATCAAGCAACAGCTACTTGAAGAAGATGAGGCTGCTAAAAACACTTCTTCTTTTCCTGAACTTGTCAATCAGAAAGAGACCAAAGACAATCTTTTCAAGAGTCCTAAAGCAAAGAAAGAAGCTGTTAAGAAAAAGAAACAAAACAGAAATGGTAAAGTTGGTGTTAGCAAGGGAAACAACTATGCTTATGTGCCAAATGCTCCCAGGAAACAATGTCAAAAATGCCTATCTGTTAATCATTTGACTCATAAGTGTAGTAAGCCTGAAATTGTTGAAGTTGACAACCTGAGTAACCATTCTGCCAACATAAATTCTAGTCATGATTCTTTCTGTGGTAAGCCAAACTGCATGACATGTTATGTGACTGTGATTGCTAATTGTTTATCTCTTAAACATAAACTTGACTCTGCACAATCTGGTGAATCACACACACATATGCATTCTCACAGGACAGGGTCCCCAATCAAGGTTGAGAGGGTGAAAACTTTATGTGAGCCTAAGAGTGTAAACTCCAAAGCCACAGAAAAAGTGAAGTCTCCTACTATGAGAAATGCAATTTATGACAGAAGAATTGTTAATCAAAATGTTTCTAAATCAACTGGACCCTACCAAGTGTGGGTACCAAAAACAACTTAGTCATTTTGTGAATGCAGGGCAACAGGAATAAAAGAGTCATATGGATCTTGGACAGTGGATGCTCAAGTCACATGACTGGTGATATAGCCCTGCTATCACATTTTGAGGAAAAGGCTGGCCCATCAGTAACCTTTGGAAATGACAACATTGGTTATACAATGGGATATGGCAGTGTTAAATCTGGAAATGTCATTATTGAAGATGTAGCATTTGTTGAAGGACTGAAGCATAATCTCTTGAGAATTGGACAATTTACCAACAGAGGTTTCAAAGTGGAATTTGATGAAGACCTTTGTTCAATCTCAAAAAGGGAAAGTGGTGAAGTTGTTCTAACTGGTGTGAAGAAAGGAAGCTTGTTTGTAGCTAATCTCAAGGCTGCAGATAAGGGAGAAATTTGTTGTTTCTACACTAAAGCCACGAATGAGGAATTCTGGCTATGGCACAAGAAGCTGTCTCACTTGAATGTTCAGGCAATGAACTCTCTAACCTTGGAGTTTGTGCAAGATGGAGCATGTGAAGCTTGTCAGAAAGGAAAAATTAAAAGATCCAGTCACAAGAACAAGTTGCTCAATACAAACTCAAAACCTCTGCAGCTAATTCACATGGACTTATTTGGCCCTGTGAATGTAATGTCCCTCTCCAAAAAGAAATATGCTCTAGTGATGGTAGATGACTATTCAAGATATACTTGGGTGGAATTCCTATTCTCCAAGGATGAAGCACCCCAAGTCATAATAGAGCATATCAAGAGAGTTGATAAAGAAGCACAAAGCACTGGTTCCTCTGTAGTTGCTTTGAGAAGTGATAATGGGACTGAGTTCAGAAATTCAACATTGTATGAGTTTTGCAAAGATAAAGGAATTTCTCAACAATTCTCAGCTCCTAGAACACCTCAACAAAATGGAGTAGTTGAGAGAAAGAATAGAACTCTCATTGAAGCTGCAAGGACAATGCTGCTGGATGCAAAGCTACCCACTAGCTTTTGGGCTGATGTTGTTAACACAACATGCTATGTGTAAAATAGAACATTAATCAATAAGAAGTCTGGCAAAACTCCTTACTCATTAATGACTGGAAAAAGAGCATCCTTCAAGCACCTGCATGTGTTTGGAAGCAAGTGCTTTGTGATGAAAGATACCTCTGAGCATGTTGGAAAATTTGATGCTAAGGCATTTGAAGGTATCTTCATTGGATACTCTCTGGAAAGGACAGCATACAGAGTGTTTGTACCTGAGCAACACAAAGTTATGGAAAGCATGGATGTTACTTTTGATGACAAGAAGACTCCTGGACTGAAAACAAGTGATCAAGACAGTGTGCCATTGAGATTTGAGAATCAAGGTTATCTTGAGGATTCTGAAAGTGAAGATGAACCCCCTGTTCAAACTGTTCTAGAGAATGAAATCCTTGAAGTTGACAATCTTCTTCAAACACCTGTGCAAGGGTTCACAAACACAGGGGGAGAAGAAGAGAATGCACCTGTCAACCAATATGAGCTTGGAACAGATCAAGGAAATGAACAGGGGCACACAAGAAAATGGGACAGAGCCCACACTAGGGATCAAATCATTGGAGATCCTAGTGAGGGAGTTAGAACAAGAAGGGCAACATTAAATACATGTCTGTATAGCTGCTTTCTGTCACAAGAGGAACCTAAATTAATTGAAGAAGCTTTGAAGAATTCTGATTGGATTGTTGCCATGCAAGAAGAGTTGAATCAATTTGAGAAAAACAAAGTATGGGAACTAGTACCTCCTCCAAAAGGAAAGAATGTTATTGACACCAAATGGGTGTTCAGAAACAAGATGGATGAAGAAGGAGTGGTAATTAGAAACAAAGCAAGGCTGGTTGCCAAAGGATATTGTCAGCAAGAAGGCATTGACTATGATGAGACATTTGCACCTGTAGCTAGACTGGAAGCCATCAGAATCTTCCTGGCTTTTGCAGCTCACTCAGATTTTAAGGTGTATCAAATGGATGTGAAAAGTGCATTTCTCAATGGTGATCTTGCTGAAGAAGTTTATGTGTCTCAACCACCTGGCTTTGAAAGTGAAGACTTCCCAAACTTTGTGTATAGACTGCTCAAGGCACTCTATGGACTCAAACAGGCACCAAGAGCCTGGTATGAAACTCTATCTCAATTCCTTCTTGAGCATCAATTTACCAGGGGTACAATTGACAAAACCCTATTCTTCAAAAAGCATGGAAATGATATCATTCTTGTTCAAATCTATGTGGATGATATCATCTTTGGCTCTTCAAATGAAAAACTCTGTGAAAGGTTCTCTAAGTTGATGCAAAGCAAATATGAGATGAGTATGATGGGAGAGTTAACCTACTTTCTAGGCCTGCAAGTACATCAAAGGGAGGATGGCATCTTTATAAACCAATCTAAGTATGTCAAGGATCTTTTAAAGAAATATGGTTTAGAAGAGTCATCCCCAGCTAAAACTCCTATGTCTACTGCAATCAAGCTGGATGAAGACAAGAAAGGCAAGAGAGTTGATATCAAGGTCTATAGAGGAATGGTTGGATCCCTACTCTATCTCACAGCTAGCAGGCCAGACATCATGTTTGCCACATGCCTTTGTGCAAGGTTCCAGTCTGATCCCAAGGAATCTCACATGATGGCCATCAAAAGGATTTTCAAATATCTGAAAGGGACTCCTAATCTTGGGCTATGGTATCCAAAGGGCACTGGGTTCAACCTGGTTGGTTACACAGATTCTGATTATGCTGGATGCAGAATTGACAGGAAGAGTACCTCTGGAAGCTGTCAATTCTTAGGTCAAAGGTTAGTGTCCTGGTTTAGTAAGAAACAACAGTCCACAGCAACATCCACAGCTGAGGCTGAATATATTGCTGCTGGAAGTTGCTGTGCTCAATTGCTTTGGATTAGAAATCAACTCATGGATTATGGGCTAGTGTTAGAACACATTCCTCTAATGTGTGATAATACTAGTGCAATATCCATAGTTGCCAATCCTGTTAATCATTCTACTACAAAGCACATTGAGATCAGGTACCATTTCATTAGGGAACATGCTGCAAATGGTACCATAGAAGTCTCTTATGTTCCAACTGAGAAACAACTAGCTGACATATTTACTAAACCTCTGAATGAAGTAGTCTTCAACAGACTTGTGAGTGAAATTGGAATGCTCAATCCTTCATTTAGTTGCTCTAAGTAAGTATGCCAGTAACTTGTTGCAGCAGTAAATTTTCACTGTATTTAAATGCTCTATTCATATGGAGTGAAAATTGGCTGAGATATGATTTATAAATATTTCAGTACTTTACTGCATATTTCTTAAAATCATTTGGTGATGAAGTTGTGAGCTTTTGAGACATCTCAATATAGATGACTTTCAGAGTTCACGACATAGTTCAAATAAAACAGACTTATATCGCAAACTGTTGAGATTGTGAGACTTCGCGACATAGTTCATTTCATGAGTTTGCGACATAGTTCATTTTATGACTTCGCGACTTAGAATAACTATATCGACAAGTCTCCACATTTGACAGAATTTTGATTTAAATTAATTTTATTTCAAAATTTGACAAAAGTCTGACAATTTGCTTAAAATTCCTAAAAGAGAGCTTTAGACAGGGTATTTCTACTATATCGCAAAGTCTCCCCGATCCTTTCATCTTGAAGACTTTGCGACATAGTTCATTTCTGAGACTATGCGATATACTGTGCAAGACTTTGCGGTACAGGCCATTTTTGACTTCGCGACATACAAATAGACTGTACAAATTCATAACTCCATATCGCAGTGTCTCTATCATATAAATACCCTTTGCTAACCGTTCACAACTTTTCATCTTGTCTATTGCTCTCAAACTCTCAAACTCTCAAACCTAAGCAAAAATTCTCTACTCTCTTCTTCACTCTCTCTCTTTTGAAATGGCACCCAAATCTCAAACAGTATCATCCTCAATTCCGTTAACCATTCCCAAAGAAACAAATCTTCTCACCATTCCCTCTGAGGCTGAGGCTAACCCAAGGTACAAGTGTTTTGTACGGTTCTTGAACACTTCCTACCTACGCCAAGCCCTAACCCTGAACCTACCTTGTATGTCGATGTGTTGGAAGGATTCTGGAGAACGGCGTTGGTATCAACAATGGCTAGGGAAGATGGAACCTCATTCCAGGAGGTTAGTTGTTCAATTGGAGGCAAACACTTTCAGTTTGGTGAAAGGGAAATCAATGAAGCTTTGGGGTTCAAGGTGGAGGGTCATGACCAAGAAGCTACTGATGCTCAAATTGTAGACTTCATGACCTTCATTCGGTATGCAGATGAGATAGATACTGGAAAGCTAAACAAGAAGTTTGTAAGAAGGGAGTGGTCATTTCTGTTTGACGCACTCCAGAAGGTGTTTCTCTGCAGGAAGACAGGATGGGACCATATCAGTCACATTGCTGTGAAGCTAGCCTACTCCCTGGCCAACAACCAGGAGATCAATGTGGGAGCCATAATTCTCAAAGAATTGGCTCAGAGGCTAGGCAGGACCGTTCGTGGTAGAGGTAATGACATCTTTTACCCTCGTTTTCTTCAAGTTATTTTAAATTTTCTTGATGCAAATATCCATGAATTGGAGGGTATAGATAAAACTAAAATGGCTTATTCCAAGTCCATGTCCAAAGTACTATTTGGTTCATTGGACACAAGGAATCAAGTGGATGTGATTCTAAGTGTGACCAAGCATATGCAGGACACATTTGAGTCTTATCCACTTGATAAGCCCATATACCATGAACTTTCCTGGACAGGGAAGGCTAAGACTGAAGGTGCTACACAGTCTAACCCCAGCCTTCCTATCCCATCCAGCAATCCTACTGAAAACACCACTGTAGAGGTTAGGCAGCCAAGTGCATCAATCTCTCAAAAGGTTGATGTTACTAAAAAGAAGACAAAGAAGAGAGCCCTAACAGTGATCAATGAATCTGTAGAGGTAGAAAGTGAGAATCCTGAGTCACCTCTCACCAGACAAAAGAAGAAGTCAAAATCTATAGCCACCACTGCATCCTCCCAACAGGATTCAGATGTGGAAAAATGGGTACACCTGTTACTGTCTATGGCCTCTCAACAGGTCACTGGCATTGAAAAGAGCAGCCTCCCCACTGCACCCTATACAGAGTCTGCACAGGGTCAAGACCTCACTCTTGACCCTAGGAGTGATAAGGCTGATCATACACAGAGTGGAGAGCACATCACTGTTGAAACTCCTCCTATTTCTCAGGGGGAGTTGCCAAACTCTAATCTAAACCCCACTTCTCTCTCAGATTCTTCCATTAAAATTTCTTCTGAACAAGAGAGTCATTCCAATGACAATCTTGCCTTTGATCAATCACAATTCTCTCCTGTGATTGAGCCAATTTCAAGTGACATGGTGCATGACACTATGCTCACCACCCAGGAACCACATGTAGTTGGTCAGGGAATGCATGCTGGGGCATATCCTAATGACACCAACACAAACATGGAGGATTCACCAGTTTTCAATGGAGACTCTATGCCAAATTCTCCCATCCTTCAGGATGTGGAACTGTCTTCACAGACAAATAGGGCTGATGTTGTAACACATCCCATTTCAATGGAGACAACATCAGACCCTACAGCCATTCCAAGGCTGGAGGAGACTCAAAATCCTACATCTCATGAAGTGCCTAGCACTAGCTCTCACTTGGCTCAGGCCACTATGTCAGAATGGCTGAAGCCTGTGCACCATGACGGGCCTTCAGGATCATCATCCGTGCCTTCCAAAATGACAGAAGAAGTCATACAAGATCTCCATGTGGCACAGATTGATGAGTTCTCAAAGATAGCTCAACATCTCCTCACCTCAAATCTCCCAAATGCTGATTATGAAGCCATTTTACTCTGCCACAAGGAGGATGTTGAAGCTCAGCAGGAGAAGATAGTGGATGCAGCTGAACCAGAGGGAAATGTGGATGCCTGGTTGGATGCTAAGAGGACTCTCAAGCTCAAGGATGCCCTAGCTTTTCTAAGAGAAGACTACCTCACTTCTCTGGGCTCCAATGCAAAGGATCTTTCTCCTGCTGCCATCTATGATGCTGTTAATGATGTCTACAGGAATCAATTAAAGGCTCTGCACTATCTTGGGAAAGGGCTTCAATCAGAGATTTCTTCAATCCAGGAGGAGACAGACAGATCCCTCACTAAGCTCAGAAACTCATATCTCTCTGATTTTCCCAAGGTGGATGGCATCCTTAAAGAAATCCAGAAGACAAACTCTACTGTAAGCATGATGGACATCTCTCTGGCCATGGTCACAGACAACATCAGGAAGCTGGCTACAACCCTGGAAAATCAAATCAAGGCCAATATCAACTCAAATGCAATGCTGAATGTCATTTGGAAGAATCAATATGGTGACAAATTGGTGGATGAGGTCCCTCTGTCAAACATCTCCAAATTTGACTTTGCCAAGATCAAGGATCAATCTCTCAATTCTTTCAAGTCCCAACAGCTATTCTCAAAGGTGGATGGTCTTGAAAGAGAAGTGGCCTCTCTGAAAGATGAAAACAGGGTGCTTGTCAATTCCCTAAAACAGCTCAATGACAAGCTGGATGATCAAGGCAACAACACCTCCAATATCCTGCTGGTGCAACAACAGATGCTGACTTCAATGATGAAACAAATGAACCTGCCTATCCCTGGGGAAGCTCAAGACATCTTGTCTGATCCCAAGCCTAAGAGGGAGAAACAAAAGGAGGTCATTCTGAAACAGAGAGGGGGAGTACCTGCCAAGCAGCCAAAGCATAAGGGCAAGGGCAAACTCATTGAAGAAACCATAAAGCCAATCATTCTTCCCCCTGTAGAGGTCATAAGTGCAGAAGGTCAGAAGAGCACAATCTCATCCACCTACTATCCATCCACAATGCCTAAAGATATCTCAACTCCTCAACCTGCTCAACCTACTCCCAATGCTCAACCTGTCAAAGCTACAACAATCACAGAGGCCAAGCTACAGGAAGTTGCAAATTCAAACATCTATCATGATGAGGCCTTCCTGGAGTTTCTGAAAGCCATCTACAGTAGTGCTCAAGGAGATGCAAGGATGTACAGACAGAAGATCAAGGAAAACATCAAATATTTCACAGTGGCAGTAAGGAAAATCAAGGATGTCCATCTAAGAGAGATAATCATGGTGTGCAAGGACAACTGCTTGTGGCACCTAGCTTTTCAAACTCTAGAGAAACTGAGATTTACTGAGCTGTCAATCATTCTGGATTTGATTGAAAAGCATGGGATGAACAATGAAAGTCTTTATAATGACTTGAAGATGGACCAGAATAAAAGATTGCCTGAGGTTATATCCAAGCCAAGGACAATAATTTACCAAAGCCTATCTCAAGACAGTATTATTGACCAACTAGTAATTCCCTCAGACCTTTTAATGAAGAACAATGTAAAGATCAACCAAGTGCTGCAAATGCTGAGAGCTAAGAGAGGAGCTAGGACAGCTGATGAGCTAGAGATGATTCACACTCTACAATCTTTTCTGATTCATGGAGTTATTCCTGAATCTGTCAAAGAAAAGAGCAAGAAGAAGGATAGTGAGGATGATGATGAGGAGAAAACCTACAGAAGGAGATCTCTTTCTAGGAGTAATAAGGATGGACCAAATGACAGCAACAAAAGCAAATTCTCAAAGAAGACAAAAGATGCTGATGATAGCAAGAGGGATTACAAGGGGACAAAAGAATCAGCAAAGAGATCAAGAAGTGGAATTCAGCAAGTCAAGGACATTTCTAATAGTACTTTAACCATAACACAAGACTCTAAGTCTAGGGTGGGTACTGTTAGTAATGATCCTCCAAAATCATTATCTAAGACTTCTGAACCTGAATTGCCACAGAAGAAAGATGAAGCCACAAAAGGAATATCAAGAAAACACTTCCACAAAGTTACAGCTAGTGGAGTGTTACAGTGGATGAAAGGGAAGGGAATGAAGCTACTTCCAAGTGATGTGGCACTGAAGACTAATTCTCCTTGTTCCAGAAAGGTATCTCTTGTGAAGCATTTGAAGATCAAGAGTGTACCCAGAAGGATAAGGATAACAAAGAAGACTGGAAAACTCACAAATGTTATTGGCATCAATGTGCTTCCACTAGATGAGGACTATGATGAAGATGCCCTAGCATTTTTGAGGGCTCAAAGGATCTTTGAAGTCAAAGTGAAGTTGGATCATCTAGAGATCAAGTACACTAATGGAAGAGAAAGAATAATGAAGCAAGAGGGATGGCAACATTTTGACACCTATGAGCAAGAAAGAATCAATGCCTTGTTAAATTTTGAAGAAAAGGAAGAAAGGTTGTGGAAAATAGAGATTGCCAGATTCATGAAGATGCACTCTGACTATAAAGAAAATCTAAAGAAGCTGAATGAAGAAAAGAGGTGTGAGAAAGAAAAGAAGATGGCTGAGATGGAAGAAAGAGCAAAGGAGCTAAGGAAGAAAGGGCTGTGCAGGGTAAAGCAAAATCCTTATACTGTTGAGTACAAAAATCATTATGGAGGGATAAGCAAGATAAGGATGGAGTTCATACATTCATATGTGGAAAGTGCCCTCAGAACAGCAGCTGAAGATCTAAAAGACTCTCCTCTCATTGAAGAACTGATTGCAAGGGATGAAATTTTACTGGCCATCTCTGAAATAAAGAAGAATGAAGAAATAAGGAAGAAGAAAGTCTATGATGATTTCTTAGAGAAACAATTGGAAACTGAAGCTATGTAGCTCAAGGAGAAATTCTGTAAGACTAAATTTCCAAGTTGTTATCAAATTCTGTTCTTAAATTTATCTTCTTTATACTTGTTCTTTTTATGTTAGTTAGGCTTGTTATCAGACATGAAATTGTGCCTAAGGGTCTTACTCACAATTTGGGGGAGATTGTTAGGCTCAAGACATGTCTGAATACCACTATTAACAAGCCTACACTATGTGACTATGTCACATTACATGACCTAGTGAGTTCTATCACTGGGATATAGTATAGGTCTCTAAATGTACTTGTCTTGTTCTCATGAACATTAGCTTGACCATGTATGCTCAAAGTTATAATGAGCTTAGTAAAGTTTCTTGCATCTAGATTGTATATAGGCCATTGAATAATTGTCCTGGTAGAAGTTCAGAAGTGTTCATGCAGCAGGATAGAGATAAATAAGGCTATGAAGAAATAAGTTGCAGAAATTTGTCTAAGGCATTATATAGCAAAGTCAGAAGAAAGCTATGTCGTGAAGTCACAAATATCCATGTCGTGAAGTACTATGTCGCATAGTCCATTTTGTACTATGTCGAGAAGTCCTCAAGACACATGTCGTGAAGTGTTGAAGTCAGCAAAGTCAAAGAAGCCTAGATCGTGAAGTCCTCAGAAGCCCTATGTCGCATAGTCATCAAATGACCTATATCGCATAGTCGTCAAATGACCTATGTCGCATAGTCGTCAAATGACCTATGTCGCATAGTCGTCAAATGACCTATGTCGCATAGTCTTCAAATGACCTATGTCGCAAAGTCTTCAAAGGCTATATTGCGTAGTCCTCACAAGTGAGATCGCGAAGTCAGGAATGAAGTGGAGTTCACGATATCAACACTTAGCCGTTTACAACAAGACAAATCAAGGTACAGAATCAAGAATCAAAAGAGACAAATACTGAAGCATTTGTTCTGGCAAGGTGGTCCAAAGAACAGATGGCAAATCTACAGCTAAACTTGGAGAGAAAGATAAGAGACAAGCAGCTACAGAAACGGGAAGGACTCCGAAAAGCAGGTGGTCCTTCCTGACACAGTTAACGTCTTATGGCAGGACAAGTTGGACTTACAGCAAGGGGTAACTGTGTAAAAATAGGTGTGTGCACTAGTTTGTATAGGGCTTATATATATCATGCACATCCTATTGTTAGCTGTAAGAGAGATACACATAGTTTTTATCTTAAGCTCTTTTCTCTGTAAGCAAGCAAGTTCAAACTGTTCTTGTTTAGAAGCCAGAAATTCGTTTGTGAATTTCCTGGAAAGCTGTAGTATTTAATTTGCTTATACAAAGTAGATTAAAGTGATTGTGTGTGTAGTTTACTTTCCGCATATTGCATAGCATAATCATATACAGTCTTTTACTTAGTTTTCAAGAATCGAAAAATACATCAAACTATCCATTCACCCCCCCTCTGTCTAGTTTCTAGGTGATATTCATTGCTAACAGTGATTACAAGGAATAAAGCTAGACTTGTGGCTAAAGGCTATTCACAGCAGGAAGGAATTGACTATGATGAAACCTTTGCTCCAGTTGCAAGATTGGAGGCAATAAGGATTTTTCTGGCCTATGCTGCTCACAAGAAGTTTAAAGTCTTTCAGATGGATGTGAAAAGTGCTTTTCTCAATGGGAAACTTGAAGAAGAAGTGTTTGTTGAACAACCACCAGGGTTTGTAGATCCCAAACATCCAGATTATGTCTACAGGCTTGATAAGGCATTATATGGACTAAAGCAGGCACCTAGAGCATGGTATGAAACTTTGGCTCAATTTCTTTTAGAAAGTGGGTTCACTAGAGGTACAATTGACAAAACCTTGTTCTATTTTAATTTTGGTGATGATTTGCTGTTAGTTCAAATCTATGTGGATGACATAATTTTTGGGTCTACTAATGACAAACTCTATAAGAAATTTGCCAAGCTTATGCAATCAAGGTATCAAATGAGCATGATGGGAGAGCTTAGTTATTTTCTAGGCTTACAGGTCAAACAAACAGATGATGGGATTTTTATAAATCAAGCAAAATATACCAGAAATCTTCTCAAGAAATTTGGTATGCTTGATAGTTCATCTGCTACAACTCCCATGGCTACTGCAACAAAGCTAGACAAAGACCCCAGAGAGCCACATCTAACAGCTGTAAAGAGGATTTTCAAATATCTCAAAGGAACCATAACCCTTGGTTTGTGGTACCCTAGAGAATCAGAGTTTAAATTAATTGGTTACTCTGATGCAGATTTTGCAGGCTGTAAGATAGACAGAAAAAGCACAAGTGGAAGCTGTCAATTTCTTGGTGACAGATTAGTTTCTTGGTACAGCAAGAAACAGAAATCAATTTCCACATCCACATCAGAAGCAGAGTATATTGCTGCTGGTAGCTATTGTGCACAGATTTTATGGATGAAGAATCAATTGCTGGACTATGGATTAAGGTACTCTAAAATACCTATTTACTGTGATAATCAAAGTGCTATTGCTATGACGGGTAATCCAGTACAGCATTCTATGACCAAGCACATCAGCATAAGGTATCATTTTATCAGGGAACATGTGGAAGAAGGAGATATTGAGCTTCATTTTGTGTCTACAGACCAACAGCTTGTAGATATCTTCACCAAACCTTTGAGTGAAGCTACCTTTACAAGACTGGTAAATAAACTTGGAATGATTTCTGGTTTTGACTAGAAATACTGGTTAGATTCAAAATCTATACATGATTGATTTTATGCTCATGGTTCTTTGCATGTGTTAACTGTTATTTGTACCAATATGTTAAACTCTGATAGTAAACTCTGATAGTAAACTCTGTTAGTAATAAAGTGTCAGTCATACTCTGTCGGTTAAAGTCTGATGTTAAACTCTGATTGTGATTTTTGTCTGAAACACATGGACCGATGAAGAAACTTGTATGAAGCATGACTCTCAGTAAGTAATCATGAATCCTTCTGAATGATATAATTTCTGATTTCAAAATGTGCAGAAATTTTACACAAGCATGATACTGTCTCTATATTTATAGCATCTCTAAGTTCATTGATCCTATACACTGAGTCTGTATTAGCTGTTTGCACTTTCTCATAAATTAATTGTATTAACTGATGAAAAGTCTAAACTCTGATAATTAGTTGCAAATATTTCACCCTCAAAAGATGCCAAAAAGAGTACAAATTCCTTTGAGATCAAGTTGTGCCTAGGAAGACCCAGGAACTTATTGTATGAAATAAGGGCTAAAATCTTTGATTTTTGGTGACTAGAGCCAACCACTGATTACTGGAAAAATAAAAAAAAAATAAAAAAATTATTAAAGGGGGTGTAAATAATAATTTTTAGGTACAGAGTTTAGATACTATCAGATTTTGTGTTATAAATGAGAGTTTGGGCAACCAGTTTTTACTGATTTATTTTGTGGATTTTATGCACTTTGAGATGATCTAAATATTTATATTCAGTAAACTCTGCTAATTCACACACAGTCATTCACACCTGTACAGTTTGTGAAAAGAGTTTATTTATAAAGAAGAAGGATTGATAAACACTGATGAACTGTGTACTCTACGCCGAGGTAATTTAATTTTAATCTCTGATGATTAAAATAAATTTTGTTTGTTTCAGACATATTATGATTTTGAGAAAAGACATTTGTTTTGAAAATTCAAAAAGAGTATGATTGGACAGTTGTTCAAGAGTGTATTAAACAGAAGAGAGAGGTTGCGTGTCTAGGAAAGTGTAAAAGGCGGTAATTATTGCTATTTTTACTGCGCATGCGCATTGGAAACTGTCAATTACTGCTGTCAGTCATTGCATGTGTGCCACGTGTCCCACTCACACAATTAACGGAGTAAGACAGTTGTGTATTAATGATTAAAAACTGTTCAGTTTTTAATTTTGAATTTCATATTTAAACAATACACACACATACGTCTAAACCTTTCACATCTTACTCTAATTCACTTCTATTGTCACACACACATATTCACAAACACTTTTCTGCTTTCAAACTCTTTCGTGCTTTTGCATCTGTTTCTTTGTTATTCTTTCAAATCTTGCTAATGGCAACTACAGCGTTTGTTTCTTCTGGGTTAGAGTTTGTTCCTAACAACTATTCCGCTCCTTTGAGTATTGAGAACGCACCGGCGGCGTTTCATTTGTTACAAAGTTTTCTTGCTCAATCTCCTATTGGGCGTGCTCTTGTCGAACCAGGGAAGCTGTCTGCAGTTCAAATCAAAAGCTTCTGGGAAACTGGTCTTTATGATAATGGTGGAGATTCTGGTACTCCATCAATTGTTTTTGAGTTTGAAGAAGCCGAGTATGTTATTACTCCTGGTACAGTTCGTGCAGCTATGGGATTTCCTGACCTCAATGCGTACACTATTGATGTTGGTGAGGCTGAATTATTGAGGATGATGAGGGAAATTGGTTATGGTGGATCTTTAGCAAAGATTGGTCAACTGAAGCGACCGTTCTTGAGGAAAGAGTGGAGCTTTTTCTTCGACTGCATCACTAGAACGTTCGGTAAGAAGTGCACAAACTGGGATGCCATACCTACTGAAAGTCTTCAAATTGGGTATTCTCTGATCTATGGTACTTCTTTTGATTATGGTAGATTAGTTCTTAGCAATTTGGGTGATAAGATGACAGAAAATAGGGGAGTTGTTTACTTTTCAAGATTTTGTCAACTTTTATTTACTGCTTGTGTTGCTGGGGTGGAAATTTCTGATGAAGATGTGATTCCTTGTTTTAAATTGCACAAACGTATATTCTCTGATCTTATTAATAAGGATGTTAAGAAAGGGGTTGTTGGAGAATTGTTGCTACCTGCTTCTGTGCAACAGTTTGTAAATGATCAACTTAATCCACAAACACAACCACAACCACAATTACAACCAGAACCTCAAACTCTAAATACTGAACCTCTACCCTCTACTTCTCAACAACCACAATCACAGTTAAATACTGAAGCTACTGCAGAAGCTGCAAACTCTGAACATTCTCTTCATGCCAACTCTAACATTAATCTTGAATTTTCAAACTCTGATGAATCCATACCTTTTCTAAGGGATCCTACAACTGAGCATATCAAGGAAAATGTCAATGCCACTGAAGCACATTATAGAGATATGTACTATGCCAACTGGTCAGGGGCAGATTGTATTTTCTCCAAGCAAAGGATTGCTGATTTTATCGCTCAATCTGCCAAGGAGATCACAAATTCTGAGCTTTTATCACATTTTAAGGCTACCATTGTTCAAGTCAAATCATTGCACAATCGCTTTGATGAGACTCACAAGGTAGTTCTTGGATTAAGTAATGATATAGCTCTTAAAGAATTAGCTTTGAAGAAAGACAGAGCTCAGTTTTCATCTTTGATCAAGGATCAAGAAACCATCAAGCAGAGGCTAACAAATGTTGAGAGCAATCAGGCTGAATTATCTACTAAGATAGATTCTATTGCTGCCTCACTGGAGTTGCTGACATCAGTGCTTATTCCTGATGATGTCAAAAAGGGGGAGAGAGTTTCTAAAGACAAATGCAAAAGGACTCCAACCTTAAGACTGAGGGATGATGCAAATGATGGTGGAAGCAGAGGAGCAGAGCAAAGGTCAAAATCTTCTCAAGAGCAAGGGAGACTTAGGTCAAACTCTGCTAGACAGACAAACTCTGATATGATAAACTCTGGTGCTACTGGTTCTGGTACTCATGCTCAATCTTCTTCAAGACTTAAGAGTCTAGTGATTTCAGCTAATCCAATAACTGATGAAGAGATTGCAGCCAAGCTGTTTTTAGATGAGCATGATGGTGAAGTGACAGTTGAGGATTTGGAAGCAGAAATGAAGATGCTATCTGAAGAACATAGAAAGAAAGTTGCTTCTGGAAATTACAAGAAGAAAGCTGTAAAAGTTCCAAGAAAGAAAGAACTAGGTATCTCTATCAAGGAAAACTCTCAACAGAGCATGCAATATTCAAGAAGGCCAACAGATATTATTTCTGGTAAGGGCAAAGGGAAGCTGATAGAAGATATAGTAACAAAGAAAAATTATTCAACCTCTGACATAGCTCAAGTTGAATCTGTTCTAAATCAATCAACCACTGACAAGGCTCAAGTTGATGATTCTTCTAAAGTTGTGACAACCTCTGACGTTGCTCAAGTTGTGCAAACTCAATTATCTACACAACTCCAAGGATTCAAAAGACCTATACTGCCTGAAACTCTGAAGCCAGAATCTGTGAATTTTCTTCAAACCAGAACAGTACTTGGAAAAGAATCTTATGATAAGTCTGGTTTGGGTTCACATAGAGAGAAAAGGATAAATAACAGACCTCTAGATCAAACATCACTGGCAGAACCTGGTGTTGGGGTTACTCAAGAAAATCTTGACAAACTAGTGTCTGTTCAGATGATTTACCACAAAGGGTTAAAGAAAGAGTTTCTGTTATACTTTATGTCTGATGGAAGAGTATACAGAATAGGAGAAGCTGATGTTCAAATGAAGATATGGGAAGAGCTTGAGTATGTTCTATATCTTCTCAAAATCAAAAATAGAAGTACTCACAATGCTGCTCTAGTTCTAAGAGAAAGGATGCTGAAAACAAAAGCTATGCTTGGAGGATGTGTTTCTAGTGCATATATTCCTAAGTACAGAGATGCTTATGGAAAGATTGTTGAAATGAAGAGAAACAGTGCTAAGTTCAAGACAACACTGGGTATAAAAGTTTTAGAATTCAACTTAGAGTCTGACAAATCTTACTATATTCGGCTAGGGAATGAAATGAGGAAGAACAACATTTATTCTCTGAGAGCTGCTATCTACCAGACTGGAGAAAGTGATCCAGAACTCAAGGAATTGAAAGGGATCATGGTAGATGAGCTGGAAAAAGCTGAAAGGAGGCTACTTATTGACTATCTCAGGACAGTGCCTGATATTGAAGAGATTAAGTAAAGTCTGACTGTAAGTTTTTAAAGTTTTCTGTTCTAAGTTAAAGTTAAACTCTGATTATATTTAAACACTGCATTTGTTATATGTTTTGACATCATCATTTATCTATTAACTTGTACATCTTTATTATGCACAAGTTGGGGGAGATTGTTAGATATAATTGCTAATGATTGTTTTATCAGTGTTTAAGAAACAGGTACTCATCAGAGTTTACTTGAAGCCAGTCAGAGTTTATTTAAAGTCTGACGGGATGAGAGTTTATTTTAGCTGTCGGTGCTAACATGAAGATTCTAAAAGCAATATATTCTGAAGATGGAAAGAAGCAGAATATATTGAGATAGCTAAATAAACGGGACAGAAGACAGAAGCAATCCTAGATTGATATAAATTGTATAGCTGATTTATAGGATATCAATTAGAGATTGATTATGTAGCTGTGTACTATATAAACACAGATAGGTTAACCCTAAAAGGGATGCGAATACTGAATACATTATTCTTTGTAACCTAGCAGCTCTTTGTGATATTTTACATCACTAAGAGAAGAGTTATTTATATAATTCAGTTTATTGATCATAAATAGTGTTCTTAATTGTTCTTCTCATACATATATTGATTATATATAGTGTATTCGGCCTAACACTAAAGTATCCAGCAAAGTGACCAAGCATTCCACAATTGAAACATTTAGATTTAGACTTTTCAATCCAGTTACTTTTGTTAGGTTGAAAGTCTCTCCTTGGTGGCCTTGCTTCTGAGTTTCTCTTGAACTTGAACTTAGAGAATTTTCTTGACAGAAAAGCAATGTGTTCATCAATCTCATCTAAGTCATCCAAGTTGGCTGGTTCTGGTTCTTCTTCTTCTGTCATCTTGCCTTTACCCTTGCTAACATCACTTCTACAACTAGCTCGACTAGTTGTGGCCTTTGCAGCTTCTTCATTGTCATCTTCCAGTTGGTTCACAGATGCAATCAATACAATAGATCCACCCTTCTTCTGTACCTTTTCAATTTCTTCATCTTGCTCCATTTCCAACTCATATGTCTTCAAGGTTCCATAAAGCCTTTCAAGAGTGTAGTCTTTGTACTCTTGAGTGTTTCTGAGAGAAACAGTCATAGGCTTCCATTCTTTTGGAAGAGCTCTGAAAAATTTAAGGTTTGAATCCTTGGTTTGATAGATCCTCCCATACAGCTTTAATCCATTCAAAAGCTTCTGAAACCTACTAAACGTGTCATTTAGGGTTTCACCAGCTTTAAAATGAAAATGCTCATATTGTTGTATAAGGAGTTGCATTTTATTTTCCCTAACTTGCTCAGTTCCTTCACAGAGAGTTCTAATAGTGTCCCATACTTCTTTGGAGGTTGTACAGTTGATGACATTGTCAAACATCTCTTGCTCCAAACCATTAAACAGAATGTTCATGGTTCTCTTATCCTTATGGATTTCTGCAAGATCTTCAATAGTCCATTCTGAGACAAGTTTTGGAATTTCTACATCAGGAGCATCATCTGGCACTCCAACTCTAGATGAAAACTTCATGGGAACGTGTGGACCTTTCTCAATGCAGTCTACATATCTCTCATCCATAGACATGAGATGTAAATGCATCTTTACTTTCTAGTGAAAGTAATTGTCCTTATCAAGAACTGGTATCTTTACACCTGCATCCTTCTTCACCATGGTTACTGTTTTGGTCTTGATCTTTAAACTTCTTGTATGTTAGAAGCTTGCTCTGATACCAATTGTTAATCCCAAATGACCTAACAGAATTGTAGAAGGGGGGGGGGGGTTGAATACAATTCTTGATATTTCTTAAACTTAAAACAACTTACAAATAAAAACTGAACTTAAAGTAAAAATCACAAGCACATAAATAATTTCAGTTGGATTGTTTGATGATCCAACTGAAGTGATTTTTATTGCGGAAATAATATGTGATACAAAATGTACACATCTGCTCAGTTACAAGAATGTAGAGAAGAAAAATGCTCTCAAAGATAGCTAATACAATCTATTTGTTTTTCTTCTCTCATCTTTTATTTTAACTGCTACACTTGGTTATATATTTCCAAGTTTACAAAACTATTTTTGGCTACACTAAAGTACACTAAAGGTAACCGCCAATAGTTTGCTTTTCATCCCTTTGTCTAGTGGTCCTTGGAGATCCTTGCTTTTGTCTTCATGCTTATTATGATCACTCCCAAGAGCCCAATTGGAAACTGGGATGTTTCCTTATTCCCCATTTCCATTTTAATGGTTTCCAATGCAAAGTACACTTCCACATCACCTTTAGATCTATTCAGTAACCTGTCACTATCACTTTGTCAACTATTCAGAAAAGCAATAATGATTCGTTGATGACAGAGAGATGTGTTTCGTTGATAGCTTTATTCTTCATTTCGTTGATGAGTAAACTTCATTTCGTTGATGAGTAATCTTCATTCCGTTGATGAGTAATCTTCATTCCGTTGATGAGTAATCTTCATTCCGTTGACATGTCTTCACTTAGGCAAAATTACAAGGCACAAGATATTTACAATTAACCAACCTATTTTGCCTATCTATCATTTAGTCAACATGACTTAGAAAACCTATCTAATACATACAACAAAATGCATATCAAACTGTGAAGTATTGTACAGTGCAATTGCTACATCACTCATTTCGTTGATGAGCTTCCTGTCAACGGAATGCTGCAAAGCATGTCATTTCGTTGACAGCTACAAAATAACTTTACACAAATTCTACTAAGTGTTTTATGTTTATCATCAAGAACAACATATTCCTAACACTTTCCATGTTGGATATTCTGATTTCTTCAGGATGGGAATCTTCATGCTTTCATACTTGGTTATCGACATCTTAGATCATATCTGATTCAAATTTAAATCAGTTTGCTTTGATACCAATTGTTGCCCAGTAAATAACAATTGTAGAAGGGGGGTTGAATACAATTGTATAAGATTCTCGACTTTTAATAAACACAAATATGAATAATAATAGTTTTATTAAATCTGTTATAAAACTGTTACAAAACTCTCTCAAGAAATTCTGAGTTCTTAAGAGCTTCAAGGTTACAAAAATACTCATGTGTATGATCGATATAAATCGAAACCTAAACTGTGTTTATATACTACACAGCTTCTCTATCAATTACATGATAAGTCTTAATCAATTACAAAGATTGAAACCTATCCTAAATTGATAGTATCATTACTATAAATAAGGAACCGACAAAATAAACTTCCTTATTTAACTAGACTCCAAATATAACTCTACGTATGAATCCTGATCAGCTTCCAGTCCTGATGATCAATCCTGATCCCAGTCCTGATATAGATCCTGATGATAATCCTGATACTGACGCTTGAGCAAATACTGATGACCATGCAATACTGATGACGTCAGCAATCCTGATCAGTTGAGTCTAGATCCTGACGATCACTGAATCCTGATCTAACAAACCAAAGCATCAATAGGCGTGTAACTGTGGGGATACATCGTCCTCATTATGAATATCCCAACTATTCTTTGTTCTTCCCAACTATTTCTGGTTGATGGCATCTACAATTTCAGTTGACGTATTACAACTGAATTGAATACTAGATTTTTTGAAATTCGCTTGCTAACCTTACGCCCTTTCATAATTAATTAACCATTATTTGATCCACTAAGCCTCTTGTAGAGTTGCCCTGAAGAAAAGATAGGAATCATCCGCAAAAGGTAAATGAGTTATAATTGGAGTTTTCTTAGTTATTTTATGCACCTATGAATCAAACCACAAACTCGATTTTTTTGGATCAAAGTTGAGAGCCCCTCTGCGCACAAAAGGATGAGATAAGGTGAAATTGGATAGTCTTGTCGCAACCCTCTTGATTGTCCCTAGAGTATAATGATGGGAAGTTTGTAAAAGGGGTGTCAAATACAAACTTCGAAAAATTTAAAACTTTTCAATAACTTTGAAAAGATAAAATTGAAAAACTGAAATTGAAATACAACAAGAAACCAATCTTTAAACTTTCAGGTAGTTTGTATGTCAGCTACCTCAGGGTTTTTATAAACTCTTTCTTGAAGAATCTTTGTAAATACACAACAACAAACCTTATAGTGTCATTTTATCTTCTTACAAATGTTGCATCTAGAGAGAAAATTACTTGTATCTATAATTCCAAGTTTTCTAAACTACTAATCTCTTGTTTATGTACTACAAGAGTTACATGACTATTCAACTTCTTCGAATAAAAACATATACAAATGTGGAAAGCTTTGTCTTCATGCCCATTCTTGGTGCTTAACTAATTCTAGAAATATCATATGACTTTATCTATAATTCTGACTTTCTCCAAATTGTCTTTAAAATGAGCATGCTTCATTATTCGAGAAATGTCTAAGCTATATGATTTTTGACTTAGTTTTCAAGCTCATGTGATTTCTGTCAACAAATGCACATACATTTGTCTCATTCTCTATAATAAGTTATTGTTAACTGCTAAATGTGCTAAATCATTTATCAGTCGACTATTTTTGTTTATCAGTTGAGTCTTCTCTGTAGATTAACAGTCGAGACTCTTTCATTCTTCATCCATCGAGTCTTCGAGTCTTCAGAATAGTAGTTGAGTCTTTACTTCACTTGTGAAAAATACAAGTCTTTCAGTATTTACATTTTGACTCCCTTTTTATCACATTAGTTAAGTGACTAACTTCTATCCGTCGAGTCAAGGACATTAGTTTTGCAGTTGAGTATTTATAGTTTATCAATTGATTCATATGTTACTCAACCGATAATTTAAGATTACATGACTTGTTACAGAAATAACTTCCTAACTACATTCTACTTTCATCCATCGAGACTTAAAGTACTTAGACAAATTTATGGATTGAAACTTTTATGTGGAAAGTTCCCTAATCAACTGATACTTCTAAAAAATGCAATCAGTTGACTATTTACAAAAATAAAATTAAATTCTAGTCTACGGCATTTGTTATCATCAAATACATGCATAATTCCTAATAATCTCCCCTATTTATGTCTATTAGATAGATAGGCATAAATCTGAGGTTAAGGATAGCAAAACCCATGTTAGGTCCAAAGTATCGTAGAAGGGGGGGGGGGGGTTGAATACGATACTCACAAATTATTTAATTTCGTTTGCGGATAATTATTTGTGTTCTTGTCCGAAATCAAATACACCAAATCAAAACACGAGTCAGGGAATATATCGTTTTATAAATATAAACCATGAAGGGTGCTACAATTCTAATACGTAGGATTAGCTTCAATGAGTTCAGGTTACACAAAATCAATACAATGATAGAATTCAAAGCACTATTAATTTCTCTGTCAATTTTCAAGCTCAAAACTCTCTCTTCGTAAATGATCTTCTGCAAAATTCCTAACTGAAGAAGACAATGTCTTCACTCTGTAATTGTAGGCTTTGGAAAACCATCGAAGGCTAGGAAGAGATTTTGGTCGTCCATTCTCCTCATCTGAAGGGTTTCGTGCATGAAAACGCAACGAAAAAACGCGTAAAACAGAAAAATTAACGAAACCCTCCGCAGGATCCATGCGAAAAACGATATTTAATTCGTGAATAGAATCATTTACCTTTTGAAGCTTTACGAATGGATGACTAATGGAGGTCCTTTGATATGATCACCACGTGTCCCGCCTTGCGATACACGTCTCTAATTAGTCCACACGAACGCCCGATCGTCCAACGATCACCGGAGTTGGTACTAGACAAGAACTGCCCTCGGAACTTTCTCTCTCTCTCTATAGCCTCTCTTTGATGTAGAGCAGCTAGGGTTTTTTAAGAAAAACGTTTTTTCAATTTCTTAACCCTAAAATAATACATCTTAATGTATTTATATGGAGAGAATTCTGGGCCTATATCTAATCTGATTGGGCTTCCAAAACCCAATCTGATTATTAGTAGTATTATTTATTATATTCGAATTATTATATAATTAATCAAGTCCTACTTAATTAATCCAATAATTCAATAATAATAATAATTCAATTAAATTCGAAATTTAATTAATGCTCCGTTTAAAACATTCTTTATGTGTAACCCTTTAGGTTATTATTACGTTGGCAATAATTTTAACATCTCATAATAAAATTATAAACAATGAGCGGCATCTAGTAATACATCACTGCTACCCAAGTAATAATAATAATAATTGGTGATCCAATTAAACCTTTAATGAATAATGTTCCATGTAATATAATCCTTTTAACCTTATATTATAGATTAAACTCGAGGCATGGTTTATGTCATCCTCTTCAACATTTAATCCCGGTTTACTTGATCGATGAGTAGACTATTAAACAAATCACAATTTGAGCATGGCCATGCATTTCATAGTCTCACTCAATCAAGAGGCCAATAATATCACTCCTAAAATAGGAGGGTTAAATCCTATATCTATCATTCATATTTCTCATATGATTCATAATATACCCAATGTCCACCTTTATCATTACCCGATCAAAGGTAACTTTGAGTAGAATCAAAGTATATTAATTCTCATATAGAAATATAATGATTTCAAGTCTAAGGATCATTACACCATTATCATTGTGAGAATTGCTTATGACACTTGATAACATTTACCATGAAGAATTCACACGGTGGGTCTATCCAGTGCCATGTTCTGCTAACATGCACTTATGTCTTTGACTTTAGTATCACCATACTTATAACCAATGAGATGTGGTCATCAGTCAACAAACATACTAATCTTAATGCATTATTATTGTCCTCAAATAATAATACTCGACTAGAGATCTTTTAGGATTATAAACACTACTCATATAATCTCATTTCTAAGTCACATACTTAGAGATATAGAATTCATGCTTATATTCCAAGGACATTTATTATTCTAATATTTATATCGCAGTTAATAAAGACGTAATAAATAATTGAAAGAAAATCCATAGAACATATTTATTAATAATCAAAATGTCTTCCCTAAGAACATTATAGTATTGTCTCTAGGGCACAAGCACTAACAATCTCCCACTTGCACTAGAGCCAATCACCCATGTATCTAATACCCATGGAACTAGTGTGACCTTCGTGCTTCTGCTGCGACAAAGCCTTAGTCAGTGGGTCTGCAACGTTATCATTAGTATGCACTTTACATATATGTATATCTCCCCTCCTTGTAATCTCTCGAAGTAGATGATATCGTCTAAGTATATGCTTTTCTCGGGAATGGGACCTTGGTTCCTTAGCCTATGCAATAGCTCCATTGTTATCGCAATAAAGATCAACTGGATCTGCGATCGATGGAACTACTCCAAGTCCCTCAATAAATTTCCGAAGGCAAACAGCCTCTTTGGTCGCTTCACTGGCAGCAATATACTCAGCTTCCATTGTAGAATCAGCTATTGTCTCTTGCTTCGAACTCTTCCAGCTTACAGCACCTCCATTTAGACAAAATACAAACCCAGATTGAGACACAGTATCGTCTCTGTCTGTTTGGAAACTAGCATCAGTGTAACCTCTTACAACTAGCTTCTCATCTCCTCCATATACCAAGAATGAATCTTTAGTTCTCTTGAGGTACTTAAGAATATTCTTGACTGCCGTCCAGTGACCTTCACCTGGATTAGACTGGTATCTGCTCGTCATGCTCAAAGCATACGAAACATCAGGTCGAGTACATATCATTGCATACATTATTGAACCAATTGTAGAAGCATATGGTACCTTTTTCATACGGTCCTTATCATCTAATGATTTAGGACAGTTTTCTTTTGAGATCACTATCCCATAAGACACAGGGACAAATCCCCTCTTTGCCTCTTGCATCCCAAAACGATGCAATACTTTGTCAATGTATGTACTCTGACTTAAGCCGATTAATCTTCTAGATCTATCTCTATAGATCTTGATCCCTAATATATAGGTAGCATCGCCTAAGTCTTTCATTGAGAAACTTTTTCCCAACCAAGTCTTAACAGCCTGAAGAGAAGGTATGTCATTCCCTATTAGTAATATATCATCAACATATAATACTAGGAATGCCACTTTTCTCCCACTAACCTTCTTGTAAACACAAGGCTCATCTTCATTTTGAATAAAGCCAAACTCTTTGACTGTTATATCAAAACGAATGTTCCAACTCCTTGAGGCCTGCTTCAATCCATAAATAGATCGTAGTAGCTTACAGACCATTCTAGCAAATCTCGGATCGACAAAACCTTCTGGTTGTATCATATACACATCCTCTTCTAAGCTCCCATTTAAGAAAGCAGTTTTGACATCCATTTGCCAGATTTCATAGTCATAGTAAGCTGCTATCGCAAGCAAAATCCTGATGGACTTGACCATAGCTACTGGTGAGAAAGTTTCATCATAGTCAATACCATGAATTTGTTTGAAACCTTTCGCCACTAGTCTTGCTTTGTAGGTCGTTACATTACCATCCATGTTTGTTTTCTTCTTGAAAACCCATTTGCACCCAATAGGTTTTACCCCTTCAGGTGGTTCAACCAAAGTCCATACTTTGTTTTCATACATGGAATCCATCTCAGATTTCATAGCTTCCAGCCATCTCTCAGAATCTGGACTATTCATAGCATCCTGATAGGTAAGAGGCTCATCTTCATCCATAAGCATTACATCGCCAGTCTGAGTTAAGAGAAATCCATAATATCTCTCAGGCTCGTGGCGAATCCTACCAGATCTACGAACAACCTGTGTTTCTTGAGCAGTAACATTTTCATGTACTTCGTGCTCATGTTCCAACTATGGTTCAATGTCATTCTGTGGTTCTCGAACTTCATCGAGATCTATTATACTCCCACTGTTTTTCTTAGAGAACAGTTCTCTTTCAAGAAATACAACAGTTCGAGCAACAAACACTTTGCTCTCGGTACGATTATAGAAATAATACACTTTAGTTTCTTTTGGGTATCCCACAAAATTACATTTTTTTGATTTCGGTCCTAGCTTGTCAGTGACTAAACGTTTCACAAACGCTTCAAATCCCCATACTTTCAAAAAGGACATGCTATGACGTTTCTCAGTTCATATCTCATATGGTGTAGTTTGAACCGATTTAGTAGGAACTTGGTTAAGTGTGTGTGCAGCCGTTTCTAGAGCATAACCCCAAAAACTAATTGGAAGATCCGCTAGACTCATCATCGATCGCAACATGTCCAACAAGGTACGATTTCTCCTTTCAGATACACCATTCCACTGTGGTGTTCCAGGAGGTGTGAGCTGTGATACAATACCACACTCCTTTAAGTAATTCTTAAATTCTAAGCTTAAGTACTCACCTCCAAGATCAGATCGTAGAGTTTTAATACTTCCGCCTATTTGCTTTTCCACTTCTGCCTTGTACTCTTTGAATTTTTCAAATGATTCGGATTTGTTCTTCAAAAGATACACATATCTGTATCTACTAAAATCATCAGTAAAGGTTATGAAGTAATAAAAGCCACCTCTTGCCATCGTACGCATTGGACCACATACATCACTATGTATGAGTTCTAATCGTTCGGTGGCCCTCTCACCAGTTCCGGTAAAAGGAGCTTTAGTCATTTTTCCAATGAGACAAGGTTCGCATTCTTCGTATGATTCAAAATCAAACTTATCCAAGTATCCATCCTTATGTAACTTGGAAATGCGTTTCTCATTTATATGGCCTAAACGACAATGCCAAAGGTATGTTTGATTTGAGTCATTAGCCTTAATACGCTTATTATTTACATTATAGACAGGAATATCAAGATCAAGAACATATAAACCATTAAATAAACGTGCAACCCCATAGGTAACATTATTCAAACCAAAGGAACAACTATTGTTCTGAATTGTAAAGGAAAAACCTTTCTTGTCCAAACAAGAAACATTAATAATGTTTCTGCAAATCGCAGGCACGTAAAAACAGTTCTCAAGTTCTAAAATAAGCCCAGTGGGCAACGATAAATTATAAGTCCCTACAGCCAAAGCAGCAACCTTTGCTCTATTGCCAATGCGTAGGTCGACTTCTCCTTTCGCCAAAGTCCTACTCCTTCGTAGTTCCTGCACATTTATACAAATGTGAGAACCACATCCAGTATCTAATACCCATGATGTAGAAGTAGACAAATTGACTTCTATAACATACATACCTGAATCAGAAATCTTCACAGACTTCATTCCCTTCAGGTTCAAATCTTCCAAATAAGCTTGACAATTACGCTTCCAATGACCCGACTTCTTGCAAAAGTGACATACATCACCCTTTGCAGCACCTTTTGCAACACCTCCAGTAGGCTTCAAAGCCTTTTTGAAAGCAGGCTTCGGATTAGCAGATTTAGATCCAATCTTCTTCTTGCCTTTCCATTTCCCCTTTCCTTTGGCATTCCCTTTATTCACCATCATTATGGGAGCAGGGTTAGCCTTTGACATATTGGTCTCAGCAGTCCTCAATAATGCCAATAGTTCGGTAGGTGTTTTGTCTATCTCACTCATAATATAGTTTATTACAAATTGAGTGTAGTTGTTGTTCAAAGACTGCAAGATCAAATCTGTTTGGTGTTCCACTTAAAGCCTTTGACATATTCTCTCTTTTTGCAGCAAGCATATTGTACTTCCAATTAAACCTAAACATACCTTATAATATTCTTTTCACTTCCATGATGTTTCAGGTTTGATTTAAATCAATTTCTTCTGAGACGATAAACATCTTGATCTTTTTAGTGTTGACAGCTAGTGCAACTGGTCTGGTTCATAGATGACTAACACTTGATCAATACCTCTATGTCTTCAATTCAATACTGTTGATAAGTCCTTTGTCGTTCTGGTTGCTTCAATAAAATCACTGAAATCCTCTGGTACTAACTCTTTATCATTCAAATACTTCTGTAGTCTTGAAAGTCTTGTTTCTTTATTTGTCATTGAGGCTTGAACATATTAATGAACTTCTTTCCGTGACCTGTTTACGGACTTCAAGAATACATACCATATTTTGATTTTTTGAGTTTACCTTTTCTTCTTTACTTCTGGATTCCTGTGCTTCTGTTAATATTACAGCCTGTCGTGTTCTTTGTTGAGTTGTAGTTATCTCTGTTACATACTATGTTACATTATGCTTTACAATCTCCCCCTATTTGATTGTTAGAGTTCGACAAGCAAATACCTCTAGGATAACTCAACTAACTAAGGAAACATGAAACTAATTAAAGTAAGACAGATTGATAATATTAAATGCATTTTGGATTAAATATTTACATTTCTAGATTTCTAATTTACAAAGAACAATAAACATTTAACAATGAAGTTGCTCCTCTAGCCTGAGCAGATTGTTTTTTGCTTCATCTTCAGTCCAATAAGATCTCACCTTCTTCAGCTACATGATTAGAATTTGCAGCTTGATAATCAATCACTGATGGATAGTGCAGTGGTTCTCCCGGTTTAAGGATTGCTCCTCTGATGTGTCTTCCAATATATTCAAACTGTTGACCCACTCCAGCCCACAACCATTCAATGTTAATATCTTTCTGGTTTTGCTTTGGCATGTTTGGTAGTATGGGATGCACTTCCAAATCTTTTTCCACTCTCTTCCTATAATAGGGCATATTCTCCATAAGATAGCTTCTCAGAGTGTCTGCTGCTTTATCCTTCTCAGTAGTCATGAATCCAGTGGACCTAAGGTACTTCTCAACTGATATCAGATAGTTATTTGGATAATCCTTCCGTTTGTCCTCAGTCAAATAGCAGATTCTGAACAAGTCATTTTTCATGAATCTCACCATTGGAGGATCTTCAGTTACCTCTGGACTGACTTTCATTAAGATCTCCTTAACATGCTCACGGAGCAGTTCATTTAGCCTTGTAGTTCTTTGGATCTTAATGAGCATCACCTGCAATTCTGTGTAAGTTCTCTGTTCGAAAAACTTTGTGGAGATCACAAATGTACCTCTATCAATGAAATTGATTACTATGTTCCAGGCACCATTTGATTTTACTCCAGCCTTCAGGTAGATAAGAGAATGTCTCAATGCAGTGAAATAAGTCTAGTCATCTTGATTTGCACTTCTAATGTCCTGAATGATAACTTCCACATCAGCATTATCGTTGACTTCTAATCTGTCTTCAACTTCGCAAAATGTTTTGTAAGCCATCTCCCATTCCTTTCCTTGCTTCTGTGCCAAATCTATCAACTTCTTCTTCCTTATCTCATTATACATCTTTAACCTTTTTAGTTTTTCGCTTCTTTGAATTGCTCGGTGTTTTTCCTTTTCAGCTTGCATGGCTTCTCTTTCAGCTTTCTCAGCTTTCAATCTCCCCAAGGCAGCATCTTGTTCTATTGACAGATGATTTGCTTCATCCATATATCATCCAAGATTGGATGTTCAATTGGCTCTGGATAATATGGTTCATGCTCTTCTAGTGGTTGCTCATGCATGAATTCAAATGCCTCTTCAACTTCTTCCTCTTCTAAAAGTCCTTCAATCCAGTATTGTCTCACTGGAATAGCTGTTGTTTCCCATTCTTTCTCCCCCTTAGTTGAGTAATCCTCCATGTAGTAATCCTCAACATAGTAGGTTGAAGGGCCAGGTTGTTGATTTCTTATTATATTCTAGATCGACTCCAGACCGTCACCTTGATTTTCCATGAATAAAGCAATGTCCTTGTTCATTTCTTGTACAGAAGCAATCTTTTGTTCAATGTCATTCAGTCTTGAGTTGGTAGTCTGCTCGATTCTGTCCAATCTCTTGTTGAGGCGAGACTCCACTCTTGACAATGTATTCATAGCATCCTTTACTCTGGCTTGACCATCCCGGATAACTAGAATGTCTTCAGTTAGAGCTTCTTGACCTTGTTGTATAACATGTACTTCATTCACGAAACCATCTCTTAAGTCTTTGACGTCTGCTCTCAATTCGACCAGTTCCTCGATAGCTTCCTTCTTCAATGAGTCCATTGCCTGCTTTGTACCCGTTATAGTGCCAGATGCACTGCTTAAAGCTCTGTAGGTTCTTCAGGAATCAGCTGCAGCCAAGTCAATCTTTGATTGTATTGAAGTTAAAGAACCATCAACTTGACTGGAGGAGACCCCTTGGGCAAAAGAAGGTCCGAGAGGGACTTTGAATAATGGATTTCCCTCTCTGTCATGAACTGTCATCTCCTTGAGAGTGGATTGTACATGTATTTCTCTTTCTGTTGGTTTTAGCAAATCATCTATATTTTTCAGGGTTTGGGTGTCACTCCTCACGTTTGGCTTTGGGTGTTCACTCAACGTTTCTGTTGGCGTTTCAGTCATTTTACCTTTCCCACTCAGGCCATGTGTAAGTGTTTTTGATTCCCTCATTCCTTCTGTGCCATGTGTACCTGCAACAGAAATCACCGTAGCCGTCCTTAAGGAGCTCACCGGTGGTGCAATGGGGCTTCGCAAGTCCCCGTCCTTAATTGAACCAAGTTGTTGATCATCTTTCGATGATTTATCCTTAACAGGATCTAGAGTTTGAATCTCTAGGGGGTTAGAATCAGGCTCTATTAACAGCAGAGATCCTGAAATTTCCTCTAAAGTCTGTGAAGACTCTACCTCAGGTAACTCATCAATTGAAATTGATTCACTGTCACCGAGTTGCCGATCTGCACCTACGTCAGACCCTGTACCCGCAGGATCCAGATATGTTCCATCTGGGGAGCTAGGCAATGACCCTTCAAATTTTGCATTTGGGTCCAGACCTTCTCTCGACGTTTGTGAAGACTCTTGGTTCATTAAAGAACCTTCAACCAGTGGTCCTGACCGTAATATGGTCGGAGAACTAGTTGCTTCCGTAAATTCTTCTTTGTTTGATTGGGGTATGGGTTCAAATATAGCCTTAGTAAGAGTTGCCCAATCAGCATCAGAAAAATCAGTAAAGGGCTCTTTGGAGGATGGAAATGAAGTATCAACAGTTGCCTCAGTTTCTATTCTTCTCCTTTTAGAGGAAGGCATGGCTGTTGTTGAAGGGTGTATCTCCTCATGTGGTGCTGCTTTGGCACTATCTCCTTCTACACTCACGGTTGTTTGAATGTTTGGTATAGCAGGGGTAGGAGCTTTGGTTATTGTTTCATTTGTCTCGACCAAAGGCTCTATGACCGTGGTTAGAGGTTGTTGGTTTTCAACCTCCTGGTCAGGAATGGCCACTGAGGGCTCTGGATCAATATCCATTGGTGCAGGTTGAGGTGGAATGACATGTTCATGAATTATACCTTGATTTACCTGTTCCCCTGGGGGTAGAAGTGGTAGGGGTACCGTTCTAAGATAGTCTGTGAGAACAGTAGGCACCCCTGGAAGATGATTCTTCTTTATCAAAGTCATTATTGCATTGCTTTTCATCTTCATGCACTCCATGGTCTCCTCATCTGCAAATATGTCTCTTTCATCATCTGTTAACACATCATTTAGAATTAACTGTAGTAACCTTGGATAGAAACAAAGCACATCATCTATGCCTGTTCTTTCTTCCAAAGGTCCCATGCACAGAATTATCTGTTCAATCACAAGTCTCCCTATGTTAATATGCCTATTATTAGCAATAGCAAACCCTAGTTTCTGAATAAACAAAGGAATACCATGCAGATTTGTCGTTTTGGCAGTAAAAACATGAATTAGTGTGTGAAAGAAGAAATTCCATGGCTTGGTTAGGTAATGCTTTAGAAACTCTCCCACAAAGAAGTTAGGTTGTTGACTTCTAATGAGAGTGAAGAAAGCATGTATCTCCTCAGTGGTGGGATCCGGAACAAGATTTTCTGTTGGAAAATGAAGAATTTTGTTTACATCTTGTTCCATTACCCTAATTGTTCTGCCCCCTGGCAAAACAAAACTGAAGGATAAGATGTTGTTTTCAGATGTGTTAGTGGCTGTAGTGTACAGTGTAGTTAATTGATCAACACAAAGAACCGCAAGAGTACTTAATGCATGTGCCACCAATGAGTGTGTGTTCAAAAATTGTGCCCATGCACGAAACTGAAGGTTCGCAATGGATTGCACGTTTTGAAACGAGACGTGGTTTGTTTTGGTAATAATAAATTCTCTGGCCATTATATTTTCAAAAAATCCAGAAAATTAAAATTAAAACCAAAATTTGCTTAATTAATTATTTCTAATTAATTTTTTTTTTTAAATAACCCTTTTCCTAAATTCACAAACTCGAACTAAAAACAATCAATTAAGAACCCTAAATTGTTAAATTTCGAATTTTCACTTAAAACTAAAGAAATCAATTGTTTAACAACCAATTTCTAAAGATGAACACTGTTAACAATTTTCTTGAGGTTCAAAACTTCACACTCGATGGTTTCTTTCTAAAACCGAGTACAAAACTCAAACAAATCACAATTTGTACGGTTAAAATCAATTATCTGTGTTAAAATAGTGATTCTGTCAAGTTTAATGAGTTAAAAGAGAAGAAAACTGTCGATGTTGATGTTCTTGTTCGTGTATATATTTGTAAGTATATGTAACAGTTCTTAGATCTGAGAATAATGAAAAAAACGTCTAAGGGGCTGTTAAATACTCACAGAATGGCAGGGGTATTTTTGTCATTTCACTTTCGATAGTTTTTAAAAATGTACTATCGATAGTTTTTCTGAGGGGCATAAAATTCTAATCACACTTCGATAGTTTTTTGAAAAACTATCGAAGTTGATAAAATATGAATTTGAACAGACTATCATCAAAAACTATCGATGGTTTTAAATCTACAAAACCAAAAACTATCGAGAATTTGTACTTTCTGAAAACCATTGAGAAATTCAAATATTTAAAGAATTAAATTCTTTCGATAGATTTCATTTCTAATTTCAAAAACCATCGAGACATCTCTTCGATAGTTTTTCTTTTCTTTAACAAAAACCATGGAAAAAACCGTTTGATACTTTTTGTTAAATACTTAGAAAACCATTGAAATATCTTTTTCGATAGATTTTGCTACCTAGTTCATTTTAAACTTGTTCCTTGTTTAAAAATTGAACTACTGATTTTTGGTTTTTTGTTAAACCTTGAATTTGTTCCAGATCAAGAAATTTTTAACAAACTTCACAGCCAACAAAAATCTCACAATTTTCTTAGAATAAAATCGACTAAATATCATTAACTGATACAAACCAATTAAAATCCAATAAATTATGCTGCATTATTTTACAATGTTCAAAACAGAGTAAAAGAATTCGAATTAAATAAATGCTTAAATATTTAGAACAAATATTAGCACTTAAATAATTTCAGAATTATTAACTAATTAAATGCCAGAAGATATATCATCCATAAATATGACATAAAATTAGTACGATAATTCTAACTTACGAGAATTGCTCCTGAAAATAAATTCACAAGTCCTAAGGATATAGAAATTCTTAAACTCATGGATTTACTAGGACTATCTTGCAGTTACTGGCTTCTAATTAAAATCAATTAGAAAGATTTAACATCCCAAGTTCACCAACCACCTTAAAAAAAGTGGATTCATCAAGCGGTTTAGTAAAGATGTCTGTAATTTGTTCATCTGTGGGTACAAAGTGTAACTCCACAGTTCCATTCATGACATGCTCTCGGATAAAATGATACCTGATATCGATGTGCTTGGTCCTCGAGTGCTGCATTGGGTTGTTGGAGATTGCTATGACACTTGTGTTATCGCAGAATATTGGAATCTTAGTCAACAAAAGCCCATAGTCACGGAGTTGGTTTCTCATCCACAAGATTTGAGCACAACAGCTACCAGCAGCTATGTATTCAACTTCAGCCATCGATGTGGATACTGAGTGCTGCTTCTTGCTGTACCAGGAAACTAACCTTCTTCCAAGAAACTGACAGCTTTCTGAAGTACTCTTCCGATCAATCTTACAACCTGCAAAATCTGAGTCTGTATATCCAATAAGATCAAATCTTGTATCTTTAGTGTACCAAATTCCAAGATTTGGTGTAAGACCCCAGATTTTGGGTAGAATTAAAACTTTTATTATATGTTGATGTAAATATGGATAGTGGCAATGACTTTGAGAATCAAGTTATGAAATGAATATGAATTTCGGTTTTCAAACATTTTGAGAATAGTAAGAATGGACTGAACATATAAATAAGAACAATCAATCTGGAAGATAAGAATACAATACTCCAGGGAAGGAAAGTATTTTTATGTCATCCAAATCAATATCTGGAATACATCCGACAACTCCGTAAACAAGATAGCGTATGCCCGAGAAAGCACTAGAACGTTTTCTAAGTGCAAAGAGTAAAGAGAAAATAGATCAGGAATATTGGAACGGATTTTGATCCAAAGGATTATAGAAAAACCACTGATGAATAGTAACTCTTCATTTAAAAGTTTTTCAGACCACCCTATATGCGGGACGATATAATAAACTTTCAAAGTCGCATTAGTGATCTACGATGGAAATAAAAGAATGCAGAAGCTGTCAGAATCGGAAAAATAGCATTTTTCGTTTTCTCCGAAATTTCACCAAAAACGGACTAAATAATTATTATTTGAGGATATTTAAGGATTTAAATTATTAATTCCATGGATATGGATTTGATAAATGAATTAGAAGTATCGAGAACGATTTCGGTAAAATACCTCGATAGAACCCTCGAGAAACCTTGCGAGCGTTCTACGAAATTAAACGAACCAGAAAAGCTACTTTATCCCAAGCCAATGCATGCTTGCCAAGTGTCAAGAAAAGAAGAGACCAAGGGTGATGACTCACCACATTGGATAAATATCAAGTAATTAAACAAGAAAAGAAAAAGAAGAATTCTCCACCTTGAAGAAAAATTCGGGAGAGAAGAAGAAAGAAAATGGAGGAGAAAGAAATGCTTATAACTTGAGATTCCGTTGTCCGTTTTTGGCGTTCCACCACTCAAATCGAAGCTCTCGAGAAGCTCTACGCAACCATGGTAAGAGCTCGCCTCACCTCTGTGATTTACCCTTCGATTTCAGTGAGTAACAGTTGGAGAAGATGATGAATAGTAACTTGTATTTTGCTTTGTTGCTTTTGATATTGAGTTTGTGGCTTCCAAAGGTTGTATTAAGCAAGGATCTAAGGTTACATAAGGAATATAGCAGCAATCAAGCTTGGAGGAAGGTATAAACCTCTGCCCCTTTAAGTTTTATATGAGTTTAAAGTGGTTTTGATGTTCATGTAAAGTTAAGATCATGATTAAGTGATTTAGTGATTATTTGGATTTGTTTGAATGTGTAAAATGATGGGTGTTGGATTTGAGCCTCCCCACTGATCTTAGAGGTGTATGATGGTTGTTTGTTGAGGTTGTAGATGTATGGTATGCCCGGTGTGGCTTGGTTATGTTGTGACAAAATAGGATTATTCGATTTTAAGCCGTCGTAATGCCCGATTTTCGGTAACTCTATAAACTGCCTAGAATCAGAAAACCTAACTGCCTCTTTTGGTTCAGTTATGAACATGAGTGTGTAGATATGTGTTTCTAGTTTACGTGAGCGCAAGAATCATGTCATTACGATTTACGGTTTATGAGATATGACCATTTTAGTGAAAGTGGTTCAAGGAATGAGATTGCAGAAATGTACCAACTTTGTGGCTATGCTTGAGACCCTTAAGGGTTGTTTTAAAATATGAAATTTTGTATTGAAGTGTCAAGGGCAGTTACGAAGGTTTGTACGAAGGTTTCGAGTCCAAAAGATTATTTTCCGATTTTATAAAAATGTGTTAGCCGAGGTTGCGCAAGTGAAAACCACTAAGAGCATGACTTAGGAACCAATGTTGAAAATGGTTAAGTATAACTTGTATTCGAGGATCGATTTCGGACTAAACCTACGACTGAAGTAATTGTCGACTAAACATGGACTTAGTATGAGCCTATAACGAGCTAGTGATGCATTGGTTGTGTTTCACTTACGTGTTTAAGCATAGAGTACAAGTGGATTATCCAGGGGATTAATCGTGCGTTTTCTTTGACTTTGTCTAGATTGTCCGGCATCGTCGTGAACCCCTATCACTTCTCGAGCATCAGGCAAGTTTACTAAACCTTACTCTATTATTCAGAGTATGTATATTTTCCTATGTTCAATACTTGTGTATTCCCAATTTATATACCAAATCTTTGTTGCAAGTATTGTGGCAAGTTTTCTAAATCTATACTTTGAAGTATTGATTATATATTACTGTTGTTGCCATGTGTGGAGTTATACAGTTGTGTGATACATGTTATATATTGTATAAAAATAGAGTTTGATTTGGGTTTATATATGAGCTTTGAGATAAAGTAGTTATAAACCGGTATACCTTGTAGCTCTAGAGATAAGAGCATACTTCTTGTTTTCGACTCTAGACCGGGAGTCAGTATTTGAGATATGGAGATAGCCGTGGAAACCCGGAGGGATTCCAGCGGCAGTGTACTAATTATTTTGAGGACTGCTATTATTAAACATTAATTATATTTCTAGAAAGTATTAATTACCTGGAAATGATTTGAGGAATGTTATTTGAATATTACCTCATTCGAATGTTATTACTTGGAAATGATTTGGTAATTGGCTTATAAGCTAGATATGGGATATCAGTTATAAGCCAGGTTTTTATAAATGCCCTAGGTAAAGGGCGTATGATTTTATTCTTTAGACCGGAAGTAGATATATTTTCGGTATATTTTAAATGATTATGTTTCCGATAAAGATATCGGGTAACGGTTATTCGAGGATTTTTGACTTAGAGAATATTATTTATATTTATTTGAGGATTATTGACTTTAAGAATATTATTGTAAATATAATTTAGGAATATTCATTCGAGGATTAATTATTTATTTAATGAATATTATGTAGAATATTCATTCAAGGTTTATTTACTTAATGAATATTATTTTTGAATATTCATTTACTGATTATCTATTTAAGGATTATTTATTTAAGGACTATTTACCTAATGAATATTACTTTTGAATATTCATTTGGGTTTTATTTATTTGATGAATATTATTTTCAAATATTCAATGGAGATTATTATTTAATGAATATTATTTTGAATATTCATTCGAGGTTTATATTATTTTGAATATTCATTCGAGGTTTATATTATTTTGAATATTCATTCGAGGTTTATATTATTTTGAATATTCATTCGAGGTTTATATTATTTTGAATATTCATTCGAGGTTTATATTATTTTGAATATTCATTCGAGGTTTATATTATTTTGAATATTCATTCGAGGTTTATATTATTTTGAATATTCATTCGAGGTTTATATTATTTTGAATATTTATTCGAGGTTTATATTATTTTGAATTATTCATTCGAGGTTTATTAGTTAATGAATATTATGTAGAATATTCCTTTAATCCTCATTTATTTAATGGATATTATTTCTAAATATTCATTCATGGTTTATTTACTTAATGAATATTCATTTGAGGGTTTACTATTTAATAAATTTTATTAATTGTTTTAAATCAAAAGAGGTTCCCAAACCAATGTTTTCCACTTAAGTCCGTCTTTTAAGAGGATTTAAATGCTCGCTCAACTATCAAAAATATGGGAAACCTGATTTAAGTAACTGCTATTCATTTTAAACTCTCAACTCAAAACTGTCAGGGGACAGATATTTTCTCAAAGCAATTTAGTTGCTGCAAGTTAAATATTGTGCTACCACCTCAACGCTCGAGGGGTAAATTCCTGGAACAAGTCGATATCCATTAACAAGCATCGCTTGGGAAATATTGGAGAATCTTCCTTTCCAACCTAGATATGACTACTGAGTGGAGTCGTATCAACAAGTATTACACTTGGGGAAAGGGAGACGATCTTTACGTTTCAGAGTCATGGATTTCATCTGAACTAGGAGCATGTGTAAGAGGTCGAGTCGCGCCGATCCATCACCTTATTGCCCCAAATGGGCCGGGAGATCCAGAAAGGCGGTAGACAATGTCAGGCTGTCGTGATACTTCCATCTACATGTAGAAAACATATTTTTGTTGTACAACCTGCTACTGATCATAGTAAGGTTGGTACGACGGGCGCGGAGAAGGCTCCAGTATTGGTTCATCATCCATTTTGGATAATTCTGCAACATGTACTGAAAGGGACCACGGATGACACCCGTGGTACAGGTTTACCGGTCATGTTGGCAGGGGGTCGAAAAGTGTTCAAAATAAAGTTACAATGAATCCTTGCAACTTCATCTGTTATGAGTTATGACTCTGATAATATATGCATAAGTAAATCTTGGGTTACGGAGATATGATATTAATTTTCCTCGTAACTTCATCTTTTATATCATTTGACTCTGTGGATACCTTACATAATATGAGTTATGGTAAGGGAGTTGTTTATACTGAATCACCTTATAACTTCATCTTTTAAGTTATGTGTTGATATTCTGCTTATATAGCAGATATTTTTCGGAAAGGTTATATTTGGTTTACTTTGAAACCTCATCTTTTATACTAGAAACTTGTTCATAATATAGCAAAAGTTTGCAGAAATATTATGAAATGATATTTGAAATACAATAATGGTACTGTTTTTGGGAATACATTCTGATAAGGAAATAATTTCAGTATCGAGATATTTTGACAAACTATTGTCTTATACCCGCTTTATTCTGGGTTGGGTTAAAGGCAGAATTATGCCATTCCTTCATTACCTTGCTGAGCTATCGCTCACTCTTGCTATTGTTTTATATATATTATATAGCAGCGAAGCAGGATGCCAATGGGACGGCACATACCCCGCAAGGCGTTTCCATAAACAGTTTCTAGCAGTGATCCCGAGAGTAGTGCGAACCAATCGAATCAGACTACAGCTTTTGGTATTCCACTTATGTATAGATATGAATGGTATGAGAGGATTGTGAGCATCAGAAGGCTAAGTTGGTAATGTAACATTACATAGAAATTGTATCAGTGACAGATTCAAAGACATTTGGGTATTGTAATAAAGATAATTTATTCCGCAATAGTTGTATTTGTGTCGTTTCTGAGACTCTAACCTGTGTATGTGTGTGTGAGACATATATTATGGGGTCATGAGCAGGTAATTTATGCACGGTGTGAGTAATACAGGTAAGGTAAGGAGTAAATGGATCGTGACTACTCTAAATCCCTGACCCCGGATTTGGGGCTGTTACAGAAATGGTATCAGAGCGCTAGGTTACAGTCCTCAGAAACGATAGGAGATCGAGTCTTACAATACCCTTAATAATGATAAGGACATCTAGAGCTCAAATTAAGTTCGTAGTCGGGTTAGAGGACATGACCCTGACTGTTTAAGATGAAGCCCGAGAGGGGACTTCTTCTGGGAAACCGTACTTAGGACTTCAGGGTTAGTCACCTCGACTCGTAGGAGTTATAGATTGATGGGACTCTGAGATACCAGACCCCGAGGCCTTCGAGTAGGCAATTGATGATGCGTTCCTTGAAATGAACGGGCACCCGATAAAGGAAGGTCCATAGGAGGATCTAGAGGAAGACCCCATGGTGGGTCAAGGAAAAAGTCTTGTAGAGAACGTGTTGATTGATAAAGATGTGGTATGTTACTTGAGGTCGTATAATAGGACCAGACGAACCTTCAGAGGATAAATAGGTGCCGATACGAGAGTTTAGGATCGTTATGATTCATCAAGAGATATGACAAAGAAAATGGAGTAGAGTCTCCAAAGCAGAAGAGGTAGAGGCAGTATAGCCAGTATCAGTGGATTGATTCGACTTGAACGAAACCTGTTACTCGTGATCGGTTATAGCTGCCCATAAGGAGGCGGCATAGGTAAGAACCAAGATGTTCAGATTTTCATGAACGATTAAGGGTACTTAGTTTCCTAGAATAATGTAAGGAATTGTTTTGGGCTATGAGATTTCAAACCCCCACGACCAGCGATTCCACGGGAAATAGTGTCTATTATATCATTGAGGGATTTTATTATCTCAAGGAGAATTTTGGGTATATGTACCATGTAAATGTTATGGTAAGACAAGCACGCTAAGACGGAATCGAGAACGAGATTTACCACCCTCAGGAAACCGGGAAGGAATTATGAGGATAGAACCGAAAGGTCGGAAATCAGATCCGAGCATTACTAGTAGGTAAATAGATTGATCAAATTCCCCTGATTTTGGGAAGAAATTCAACAAATTTTGGCAAACCTTGTCTTTCTGATCGATTACCAGAGGATGTCACCAAAAAGAGTGGAAACTAGGGTGAACCCTGTGGATTGGGTAAGATGGCCGCTATATGGGTTGGTGGACAGACCCTGATTGCTACAGCTGATGGTAAAGATAAAATGATGAAGTCGAGATTGGACGGTAAAGGCGAAATATATTTAAGGACCAAGACGGACTGAGAAATTCCGGGATTGACTTAAATGAAAAGGCTATTGTGCCAAAAGTGTTAAGCTTATGTAGCACACGGGATTGATATGGGGAGAAGGAATATTGGGTACAAAGATGATTGAAATAGAGACCAGATTTAAGCTTGTAGTTTCTAATGATCTTCCGAAGTACCGCCCAGTCGACATGTGGAATTGTCATTGTTATGGGCGACAACGGTGTCGAAGTCTTTGTATAAACCGAACGCTTACTTGAGATGTTGCGCCTAGTCGAATAGAACTCCATACGATTGCAAATGTTGATGGTTGAATTCTTAGCGACTATTATAAGTCAGCGATGACATAAGTATCGAACACCTTAGGGTGCGTGGAAAAGAAAAGCTTTGGAATTGAACGATTATCCATCAGAGGAGCCAACATAAAAAGGCATCCGTAGAGACCTTGGTAGTACCCTCCCCATTTGCAAATTATGTGGGATACTTCCCCAATCTATGATCTATCTTGACCTCTTTCCAAGAAAGAATTCTGATAAAGGGTATATTCCCTCCTCGAAGTTATTTTATAACACTTGTGCGAAACCATATTCAGTTTCAATTGTGCTAGAGGCTGTCACGATGCCTACTTTCAGGTTTTCGAAGCCCTGTCAAATGACGTTATTTAAGCTTTCACTTTTCTTCAAATAATGAATGACCCTATGGTGATACCTCACCACTTGTTTGTTAAGTACCAATATCTTTTTGGTTATTCTTTTCTTTGTATTTTCTTTGGAAACCGCACCTTTGGAATCTGTTAAATTTTAATCCAAGGTGTTCCTTTGAGAAATATTATCGAAAGGCGATAATCATTAAATTGATTTCGAATTGCTTTCATACTTTTCAACTTCCACTGAGACGAACAACCCTATACTTATAGGGGCTACAAGGACTCTCTGTCTATGTGATAGAAGTCTGATGGGACGCCATCACTTGTAAGTTGTGAAATACAAGAAGGCTAATTACCTTTAGTAATGTCTCAATTGAGGCACACAACGCTAAGTTCTTATGATCATGTTGATCTCTCGGTAAATTCTTTTACCTCCCATAAGGTTACCTTAAAACTCATAACCTTATGATCACCAGTGTGTGACGTTTTCCTTGATATGGGAGCTGTCTTTTCAAGGCCCCATAATTTTGTTATCCTTATTGAATTTCAAGGGAAGGCCAACCAGGTCAAATAAGTCAAAAATTCGCTGATAGGAATTAGATTCGCGACGAAATCGCCTATGTCAGGAGCGAATCCATAAGACGAATAGAATGTTAGTGACATATCAATGAAATTGGTTTATTCTCCCAAGGATATTATGATAATGGAAAGCGTGTCAATCGATATATGTGAAAGAAATAGCGATGTGCCGTGAACTCCAGTGACAACGGTGTTAGATAGATGCCCTATAGTGGAATTGAGATTTTGGAGGAGTTGTTACGAATGGACACTACCTCTGGGTTAGCAAGATAAGTACTGACGATGGAGTCAAAGGGAGCTGGTATTGTGACTTGGGAGAGGTGCAACAGGAATAATTTCCGGAAATATATGGAGACCCGGATGGAAATGAAAGTTAAAGAGTTAAAACAAGAAACCATGACTGTGACCGAGTATGAGGCCAAGTTTTTCCGAATTATTGAGGTTTGCTCCGGAGTTTGTGAACACAGAATAAAAGAAAGCCAGTAGGTTTCAAACAGGGCTACCTCCAACAAGCAGCCCACTGTCAGGACCTTTAAATAATAGGTACCCTTGTAAATGATTGTTTGATCAGCGGAAGAACGTTGTGTATTTCCAAATTTATTTAAGAACTGGGTATCACCAGTTGGAAGTTAAATCCGAGATATACCCAAGACTGCGATTCGTACCGGGAATAGACACTTTGAGTTTTCAGCGAGGTTATTTTGGGATTGACTATGCACCCACAAATTTTTATGGGATGTAATGAATAGACTTTGAGTTATCCGTGATAGTAGATAACGTGAGATGGAGAAATGGCTAGAATTGACCTAGAATTATGACTGTGAGATACACTACCATCCGGGGAAGGCCAATGTGGTGGCCGATACCCTTAATTAAAATGGGACAGAGATGGACTCCGAATGATCGGGAATTAAAGGATGAGATTTTACACAAAACCCAAATTAGTCCAACAAACTAGGAAGACAAAAGATTTCACCAACAAGCGGCTAGTGACAACCAAGACAGACAGAGAAAGTATGCGGACTAAGCCCGCGAGTATAGAGATAGTACTGCTACTGATAAGCTAAATGGCAAGTTGATGAATGGCAAACAAGTTTATGCTGGTGTATTTCTGTGCAAACAAGATAGAGAATATGAGGTTAGAGATTCGTGATGCTAAAGGTATCTCCAAGGAAGGAATTAATGAGATTTGAAAAGAAAGGGAAGTGAGCCCGATATTCTTTGGGCCATTTGAGATTTAAGACGTGCCAGGAAGGTGGCCTACGAGCCAGCCTTACCCCCCAAACTTGTAGAATGGTCATAACGGGGTTCATGTGTCAATGCTACGTCAGTATACTATAGATGCCCGGCATATGTAGAGTACGAGCACGTAGACATACAACCAGACTTGACCTATGTGGAGCAACCAATGGAAATTATAGATCGAAAGGAACAAGTACTCCGAAACAAGGTCATCAAACTAGCCAGAGTGGTATGGAGGAATCATAATGTGAAAGAATCAACTTGGGAGCTAGAGAGCGAGATGCTAGAAAGATATCCCCATTTGTTTTCAGAGTGATTCCGGGACGGAATCCTTTTAAGGAGGGGAGACTGTAAGACCCCAGATTTTGGGTAGAATTAAAACTTTTATTATATGTTGATGTAAATATGGATAGTGGCAATGACTTTGAGAATCAAGTTATGAAATGAATATGAATTTCGGTTTTCAAACATTTTGAGAATAGTAAGAATGGACTGAACATATAAATAAGAACAATCAATCTGGAAGATAAGAATACAATACTCCAGGGAAGGAAAGTATTTTTATGTCATCCAAATCAATATCTGGAATACATCCGACAACTCCGTAAACAAGATAGCGTATGCCCGAGAAAGCACTAGAACGTTTTCTAAGTGCAAAGAGTAAAGAGAAAATAGATCAGGAATATTGGAACGGATTTTGATCCAAAGGATTATAGAAAAACCACTGATGAATAGTAACTCTTCATTTAAAAGTTTTTCAGACCACCCTATATGCGGGACGATATAATAAACTTTCAAAGTCGCATTAGTGATCTACGATGGAAATAAAAGAATGCAGAAGCTGTCAGAATCGGAAAAATAGCATTTTTCGTTTTCTCCGAAATTTCACCAAAAACGGACTAAATAATTATTATTTGAGGATATTTAAGGATTTAAATTATTAATTCCATGGATATGGATTTGATAAATGAATTAGAAGTATCGAGAACGATTTCGGTAAAATACCTCGATAGAACCCTCGAGAAACCTTGCGAGCGTTCTACGAAATTAAACGAACCAGAAAAGCTACTTTATCCCAAGCCAATGCATGCTTGCCAAGTGTCAAGAAAAGAAGAGACCAAGGGTGATGACTCACCACATTGGATAAATATCAAGTAATTAAACAAGAAAAGAAAAAGAAGAATTCTCCACCTTGAAGAAAAATTCGGGAGAGAAGAAGAAAGAAAATGGAGGAGAAAGAAATGCTTATAACTTGAGATTCCGTTGTCCGTTTTTGGCGTTCCACCACTCAAATCGAAGCTCTCGAGAAGCTCTACGCAACCATGGTAAGAGCTCGCCTCACCTCTGTGATTTACCCTTCGATTTCAGTGAGTAACAGTTGGAGAAGATGATGAATAGTAACTTGTATTTTGCTTTGTTGCTTTTGATATTGAGTTTGTGGCTTCCAAAGGTTGTATTAAGCAAGGATCTAAGGTTACATAAGGAATATAGCAGCAATCAAGCTTGGAGGAAGGTATAAACCTCTGCCCCTTTAAGTTTTATATGAGTTTAAAGTGGTTTTGATGTTCATGTAAAGTTAAGATCATGATTAAGTGATTTAGTGATTATTTGGATTTGTTTGAATGTGTAAAATGATGGGTGTTGGATTTGAGCCTCCCCACTGATCTTAGAGGTGTATGATGGTTGTTTGTTGAGGTTGTAGATGTATGGTATGCCCGGTGTGGCTTGGTTATGTTGTGACAAAATAGGATTATTCGATTTTAAGCCGTCGTAATGCCCGATTTTCGGTAACTCTATAAACTGCCTAGAATCAGAAAACCTAACTGCCTCTTTTGGTTCAGTTATGAACATGAGTGTGTAGATATGTGTTTCTAGTTTACGTGAGCGCAAGAATCATGTCATTACGATTTACGGTTTATGAGATATGACCATTTTAGTGAAAGTGGTTCAAGGAATGAGATTGCAGAAATGTACCAACTTTGTGGCTATGCTTGAGACCCTTAAGGGTTGTTTTAAAATATGAAATTTTGTATTGAAGTGTCAAGGGCAGTTACGAAGGTTTGTACGAAGGTTTCGAGTCCAAAAGATTATTTTCCGATTTTATAAAAATGTGTTAGCCGAGGTTGCGCAAGTGAAAACCACTAAGAGCATGACTTAGGAACCAATGTTGAAAATGGTTAAGTATAACTTGTATTCGAGGATCGATTTCGGACTAAACCTACGACTGAAGTAATTGTCGACTAAACATGGACTTAGTATGAGCCTATAACGAGCTAGTGATGCATTGGTTGTGTTTCACTTACGTGTTTAAGCATAGAGTACAAGTGGATTATCCAGGGGATTAATCGTGCGTTTTCTTTGACTTTGTCTAGATTGTCCGGCATCGTCGCGAACCCCTATCACTTCTCGAGCATCAGGCAAGTTTACTAAACCTTACTCTATTATTCAGAGTATGTATATTTTCCTATGTTCAATACTTGTGTATTCCCAATTTATATACCAAATCTTTGTTGCAAGTATTGTGGCAAGTTTTCTAAATCTATACTTTGAAGTATTGATTATATATTACTGTTGTTGCCATGTGTGGAGTTATACAGTTGTGTGATACATGTTATATATTGTATAAAAATAGAGTTTGATTTGGGTTTATATATGAGCTTTGAGATAAAGTAGTTATAAACCGGTATACCTTGTAGCTCTAGAGATAAGAGCATACTTCTTGTTTTCGACTCTAGACCGGGAGTCAGTATTTGAGATATGGAGATAGCCGTGGAAACCCGGAGGGATTCCAGCGGCAGTGTACTAATTATTTTGAGGACTGCTATTATTAAACATTAATTATATTTCTAGAAAGTATTAATTACCTGGAAATGATTTGAGGAATGTTATTTGAATATTACCTCATTCGAATGTTATTACTTGGAAATGATTTGGTAATTGGCTTATAAGCTAGATATGGGATATCAGTTATAAGCCAGGTTTTTATAAATGCCCTAGGTAAAGGGCGTATGATTTTATTCTTTAGACCGGAAGTAGATATATTTTCGGTATATTTTAAATGATTATGTTTCCGATAAAGATATCGGGTAACGGTTATTCGAGGATTTTTGACTTAGAGAATATTATTTATATTTATTTGAGGATTATTGACTTTAAGAATATTATTGTAAATATAATTTAGGAATATTCATTCGAGGATTAATTATTTATTTAATGAATATTATGTAGAATATTCATTCAAGGTTTATTTACTTAATGAATATTATTTTTGAATATTCATTTACTGATTATCTATTTAAGGATTATTTATTTAAGGACTATTTACCTAATGAATATTACTTTTGAATATTCATTTGGGTTTTATTTATTTGATGAATATTATTTTCAAATATTCAATGGAGATTATTATTTAATGAATATTATTTTGAATATTCATTCGAGGTTTATATTATTTTGAATATTCATTCGAGGTTTATATTATTTTGAATATTCATTCGAGGTTTATATTATTTTGAATATTCATTCGAGGTTTATATTATTTTGAATATTCATTCGAGGTTTATATTATTTTGAATATTCATTCGAGGTTTATATTATTTTGAATATTCATTCGAGGTTTATATTATTTTGAATATTCATTCGAGGTTTATATTATTTTGAATATTTATTCGAGGTTTATATTATTTTGAATTATTCATTCGAGGTTTATTAGTTAATGAATATTATGTAGAATATTCCTTTAATCCTCATTTATTTAATGGATATTATTTCTAAATATTCATTCATGGTTTATTTACTTAATGAATATTCATTTGAGGGTTTACTATTTAATAAATTTTATTAATTGTTTTAAATCAAAAGAGGTTCCCAAACCAATGTTTTCCACTTAAGTCCGTCTTTTAAGAGGATTTAAATGCTCGCTCAACTATCAAAAATATGGGAAACCTGATTTAAGTAACTGCTATTCATTTTAAACTCTCAACTCAAAACTGTCAGGGGACAGATATTTTCTCAAAGCAATTTAGTTGCTGCAAGTTAAATATTGTGCTACCACCTCAACGCTCGAGGGGTAAATTCCTGGAACAAGTCGATATCCATTAACAAGCATCGCTTGGGAAATATTGGAGAATCTTCCTTTCCAACCTAGATATGACTACTGAGTGGAGTCGTATCAACAAGTATTACACTTGGGGAAAGGGAGACGATCTTTACGTTTCAGAGTCATGGATTTCATCTGAACTAGGAGCATGTGTAAGAGGTCGAGTCGCGCCGATCCATCACCTTATTGCCCCAAATGGGCCGGGAGATCCAGAAAGGCGGTAGACAATGTCAGGCTGTCGTGATACTTCCATCTACATGTAGAAAACATATTTTTGTTGTACAACCTGCTACTGATCATAGTAAGGTTGGTACGACGGGCGCGGAGAAGGCTCCAGTATTGGTTCATCATCCATTTTGGATAATTCTGCAACATGTACTGAAAGGGACCACGGATGACACCCGTGGTACAGGTTTACCGGTCATGTTGGCAGGGGGTCGAAAAGTGTTCAAAATAAAGTTACAATGAATCCTTGCAACTTCATCTGTTATGAGTTATGACTCTGATAATATATGCATAAGTAAATCTTGGGTTACGGAGATATGATATTAATTTTCCTCGTAACTTCATCTTTTATATCATTTGACTCTGTGGATACCTTACATAATATGAGTTATGGTAAGGGAGTTGTTTATACTGAATCACCTTATAACTTCATCTTTTAAGTTATGTGTTGATATTCTGCTTATATAGCAGATATTTTTCGGAAAGGTTATATTTGGTTTACTTTGAAACCTCATCTTTTATACTAGAAACTTGTTCATAATATAGCAAAAGTTTGCAGAAATATTATGAAATGATATTTGAAATACAATAATGGTACTGTTTTTGGGAATACATTCTGATAAGGAAATAATTTCAGTATCGAGATATTTTGACAAACTATTGTCTTATACCCGCTTTATTCTGGGTTGGGTTAAAGGCAGAATTATGCCATTCCTTCATTACCTTGCTGAGCTATCGCTCACTCTTGCTATTGTTTTATATATATTATATAGCAGCGAAGCAGGATGCCAATGGGACGGCACATACCCCGCAAGGCGTTTCCATAAACAGTTTCTAGCAGTGATCCCGAGAGTAGTGCGAACCAATCGAATCAGACTACAGCTTTTGGTATTCCACTTATGTATAGATATGAATGGTATGAGAGGATTGTGAGCATCAGAAGGCTAAGTTGGTAATGTAACATTACATAGAAATTGTATCAGTGACAGATTCAAAGACATTTGGGTATTGTAATAAAGATAATTTATTCCGCAATAGTTGTATTTGTGTCGTTTCTGAGACTCTAACCTGTGTATGTGTGTGTGAGACATATATTATGGGGTCATGAGCAGGTAATTTATGCACGGTGTGAGTAATACAGGTAAGGTAAGGAGTAAATGGATCGTGACTACTCTAAATCCCTGACCCCGGATTTGGGGCTGTTACATTTGGGATCCCATTAAGATATCTAAATATTCGTTTAACATCTATTAGATGAGATTCTTTGGGATCAGACTGAAAGCTAGCACAAAAACATGTTGCAAACATTAAATCTAGTCAACTTGCAGTGAGATATAGTAAGGAGCCTATCATACCTCTCTAGCTTGTGATGTCAACTTTCTTACTAGTTTCATCCTTATCAAGCTTAGTGGCAGTTGGCAATGGAGTCTTTGCTGTAGATGAGTCTTCCATTTGATACTTCTTCAGAAGATCTTTGATGTGCTTGGACTGGCAAATGAATATTCCATCTTGCCTTTGATACACTTGTAGTCCAAGAAAGAATGACAATTCACCCATCATGCTCATTTCATATCGACTCTGCATTAACTTAGCAAATCTCTTGCATAGATCATCATTAGTAGAACCAAATATTATGTCATCAACATATACTTGCACTAATATCAAATCATTTTTGTGCATCTTGTAAAAGAGAGTTTTATCTACGACACCTCTGGTAAAGTTATTTTCAAGTAAAAATTCAGAGAGACTGTCATACCATGTCCTTGGAGCTTGCTTGAGTCCATAGAGAGCTTTGAACAGAAAATATACAAAGTCCACCAGATTTGAATCCTCAAAGCCTGGAGGTTGTTCCACATACACTTCTTCTTCTAGCTCCCCATTCAGAAATGCACTCTTCACATCCATTTGATATACTTTGTAATTGGAATGTGTTGAGAATGCCAGAAACAACCTGATAGCCTCAAGTCTTGCTACTGGTGCATAGGTTTCATCATAATCTATACCCTCTTCTTGAGAGTAACCTTTAGCAACTAGTCTGACCTTGTTTCTCGTTACAATGCCATCTTCATCCAATTTATTTCTGAATACCCACCTTGTTCCTATAACAGATTTTCCTTTAGGCTTGGGTACCACCTTCCAAACTTTCTGCCTTTCAAACTGATTGAGTTCATCTTGCATTGCAATCACCCAATCTGGATCTTCCAGGACATCTTCAACTTTCTTAGGTTCTGTTTCTGAAAGAAACCCAGAATAGTGGCATTCAATTTGTGATGTCCTTCTAGTTCTCACTCTTATGTCCGGATCACCAATGATCAAGTGAAATGGATGATCTCTACTCCATACCCTTTGTCTTGGCAGATATGATCTTGATGATTCTCCTTGTTCAAAATTTTGTTGAGTGTGACTAGTTGATCCTTCTCCTGCTCCCCCTGAGTTGTTACCGGTGTGATCTGTTGACCCTGTTGTTTGACTAGTGGATTTAGTAGTAGTTTGAGGATCTCCACCACTGTCACCACTTGGTCCAGAATCATTATCATTATCATTATTATTATCACCAGGAACAACTACAGGTTCTTCTTCATTATCAGAGAGATCTCCTGATAAATTTTCAAATACCAAGGATTCAGAGTTCTCTCCTGTTTGTAAGCTTGGTCTTTTGGTGTCATCAAATGTTACATTAAGGCTTTCCAACACCTTCTTACCTTCAATCACATAAACCCTGTAAGCTTTAGATTCCAGAGAATAGCCTAGAAAAATGCCTTCATCTGCTTTGGCATCAAACTTGCCTAGATGTTCTCCATCTTTCAATACAAAGCACTTTGCACCAAACACATGAAAATACTTCAGTGATGGTTTCTTGCTGGCCATTAACTCATAAGGAGTCTTTTTATGATCTTTATTAATCAGGGTTCGATTCTGAGTGTAGCAAGTTGTATTCACTGCTTCAGCCCAAAAGTAAGTGGGAAGTTTTTGTAGCACCCCCAGATCCGGGGTCAGGAATTTGGGTTGTCACACTCCATCAATCATACAATACCTGCATCACTTACAATATTCTAATAATACAACTCCAAAGACCCCAATCACTTACGCACACACACACAAGTTATAGCCTTGGAAATGAGCAACAATAAGTAACACTTGTTATTACAAATCAAATGTACTATCCAGGATCTCATCTATTATTTACAACCTCTACCTGAAGTTAAAATAATAGACCTCACAATTCTATACAAGGTTCAATAATGTAAACCTACTCGAAAACAATTCTCACTAATTCAATCTGCAACTGTTCTGCTAACTCCGACAGTATCCATCCTGCTGAACTAACTCAAGGGTGGTCTCTCCATTCCCTTGCTCTCGTAATACGGGGTGAATCGGCAATGTTTTCTTCATGCTGAAAGTTTTAATAAAACAAGAATGAGCTAATAGCGCTCAGCAAGAAATCTATCCCAGTTTAAATCTTTAAACCTTTAAGGTAGATAATCCATATAGGATCAAAGTTTTAACACTACGAGGGCTTGACCCCAAAATAGTATACAGTTCAAAATACTGTATGACTTATAATCATACTCAAATACTCTCGTAAATCATTTAGAAATCCTTGGTATCAATATAATAAACCAAGTCTCAAAACATATCTTTTTAAAATAGATATTAACATTGGAATCAAGGCTTAAAGCCTATCCATTGATTCAAAATACTATACAGTTCAACATACTGTATATCTTAAATACCTTCTCAACATATATATACGCATATCTATTTAGATATCTCATACTGTTCAAAACACTATAAAATATCAGTTATGAACACCTTTTTGAAGCTGTTGTATTGTGATATATAAAAACAAGAATGAGCACTAAAGCTCAACAATAATATATATAGCGGCTTATATAAAGCTCCGCAAGCTCATACATCATTTGCAACATTTGAAATCTCATTCGTATACAGAATGATGTTTAGAGTAATCTTTTTGTCAAAACATGCCTTACAGTTCAAATACTGGATGAGGAACATCATTGTTCAATCACTGTCACATTATCGGTAACTCTAAAACCATAATCATCATTTGAGATAAATAATTAAAAGTAGTTGGGAACCCCTACTATAATCACATAAATTTTTTTGAGATCAGAAAATATTTTAAATAACTATTGGAACCTTACGTAATATTTAAATAAGGTTCTATGGTTTTTAAATCATTTTTGGGAATATTTAATAAATATTCAAATAATAAGTATTGAATTACTATTCAATAAAATTCTACTTAAGTGAATATTCCAAGATAATATTCACTTATTTAAATAAATATTCAAATAATATATAATAATATTATTTAAATATCTCACATTAAATATCCAATGATATTAATCTTGGAATATTTAATCAATATTTAACATATAGCTGTCTTTGGACCCTTCGGCTTATGACAGTATAGTCAAAACAAAATAATAATTTGACTTCCGGTCTAAGTTTTAAAACCATCATACAAGTGATCTACGCTTAGAGCCTTTATAAAACCTCGGTTCCATATAATCTTACGAAAATTTTTACTCAAAAACATAAATCAGTTCATAGTTCTTTTAAAGCAATAAAACAATATATATCACAATCACAACATTAAATCACAACAGCATCTCTATAAGATGTAGGGTTTGAAAACTTGCATACATATATCATATGCAATATTATAATTTCAACAGTTTTAAACACCACAACATCTATGTAAGATGTAGGGTTTGAAAACTTGCATACATATACCATATGCAATATTATAATTTCAATAGTTTTAAACACCACAACATCTATGTAAGATGTAGGGTTTGAAAACTTGCATACATATACCATATGCGATCATCAGAATATTGTAAATCGAAACATAGCATGGAATGAGAAAACTTGCCTTGAGTCCTTGGTTGTTAGGGGTTCGAGAATTTGTCGGGAAATCTATAAACAAAGAAATACTCGATCAGTCCCCTAGCGTAATCATTTAAAGTGCCATTAACTTAAGCACTAATGTTCTCTTAATGAAAATCAAATGTCTCGTTCTTGGTTAATCATAGCCTCATGGTACTTCTTAAACTCTTAAGTCAAAAGTTTGGTTAATAATCCGTTCACAAAACCCAAGTACTTTACCGTTACTAAACTCATGGTTTAAACTATCCCCTTAAGGGTATTCACTTGCGCAACTTTGGTTCTCGCATTTTTATAAAATCGAAAAATTATCTTTTTAAAACGAAACATTCTCGGTTCCCTTCCTAACTGTCCATACTAGTATCCACATTAATTTCATGACCTATGTCCATTTTTAAGAGGCTTGATCATATGCTCAAAGTTCATATAGTGAACTACTTAGTTACTCGAAACCACTTTCACTAAAACAGGTGTTTCTCCTAAACCGTAAATTGAAACGATACGATTCTTTCGCCAAAATAAACTACAAAAACAAGATCTACATGATCATGTCCAGTAAGCATTGTTGTTATGTCTATAAGGTACCCAAGGTTTCTGTCTAATCTTTCCAATGAAAATCCGACATGGTAACGAAGCTTAATCAAGATTCTCGTGTTTAAAACACTCCAACAATCTACCAATCAACAACCAATCAACCATACCTCTAATTCCTCATATCAACCAACTTATAATCTGTCCTAACAAGTTCATACCAATACTCACAAGTTCAACCATCAAAATAATCACTAAACAATCACCATAACCAAGGATTCAACTTTTAATATCACATCAACTCTAATCATCATCATTTAATCACTACAATCAAAGAATAATAAAAGGTGTGAGAGGTTTATACCTTCCTTGATGCTTGGTATACACTAAAAATAGCTTAACTATCCTTGCTTGAGCTTTAAACAACCTTAACTAGCTTAATCTTCAAGAACACAAGTTAGTATTTTCGAAATCACTATTCATGCCTCAGCTTTGATCCAATATTTGACCATGATACACTACTTGGATGGCCATGAAATTTTGAACGTACCTTGGGTATATATTGTGGGAGATATGGTCCAAAGTTGGAGATTTTAGGACGAGTAGAGTTTGAGTTATGAATTTTTCTTTGTCCCTTGCTCATGCTGGGCAGAATTTGGGAGAAATGGGGGAGATGGATACTTGCTTGCTTTTTCTTTTCTTTTGTCTAATTAATCTCAAGTATTACAAGTAATTACTTGTGGTGGAAATGATAGTTAAGTCACCTAGGGACACTTGTCATGCATTGGGTGGTTTTGGGCAAAAATGGTGACAAGGTGGTGATTCATCACCTTGTCATTGCCTATGTCATTGCTTGTATCATTGCTTGTGTCATTACTCCTCTTATTTGTTGCACTTGATGATCTTATATGATACTTCTCCTTTGGTTAGGGTTTAATCCATAATTCGTCATGCTTTTGCTTCGTTGCTAAATCCTGTTATGAGTTCGAGCGATTCCGAAAACGTTTCGTTGCACTAATGCTAGGAGATATCCTCTTGATCTCTTTATTACCTTGGCTTAGTATGTGATCATGGATTTCTCATTCCATATACTTTCTCAAAATGATCAATTCAATACATCCTCGACTGCCCGATGAATAGTGAACAAAATTTAAAGTTGGAATCTCCTGATTCTGATCGCGTTTACATTCATTTATTCTCCATATACATCACTAATATAACTTCGAAACATTCATTCCATGTCTTCCATATAGTGTGGTCTGAAAATATTTTTCATCAGCAAAATTTACTATTCATCAACATTTACTATTCATCAAAATTTTTAATTAAGTCCAAAATTTGGTGTTATTACAGTTTTGATTCACTTAGCATAGTCCTTGATGCTTCAACCAAGGTACGATTCTTCCTTTCCACTACTCCATTCTGTTGAGGGGTTCTTGGTGCTGAGTACTATCTTGATATTCCTTTCTCTGTACAGAAATCATTGAGAACTAGATTCTTGAATTCAGTTTCATTGTGTGATCTGATTGTCCGCATAGGTAGCTTAGCTTCCACTTCTATCTTTTTAATGTGATCGATGATTAGTTGTGTTGCTTCATCCTTTGACTGTAAGAATAAACCCACGTGTACTTGGAGTAGTCGTCAACCATCACTAATGCATATCTTTTTCTTGATATTGACACAACATTCACTCGACCAAATAAATCCATATGAATCAGCTGAAGAGGTTCAGAAATGCTTGTCAGTTCTTTGCTTCTATGTGATGCTTTCTTAGACTTCCCTTTTTCACATGCTTCACATTAATTTATTAATTGTAAATTGACCATACATATTTTATTCTCAAGTTTCCAATGTGCAAGGTTCCAAGTGGATCCCAGAAAATGTAGTCTTATGGCTATTAACAGGATTTTTAGACATCTTAAGGGAATACCAAATCTCGGTATATGGTACCCTAAAGATACTTGTTAACATTTTTAGCTATATAGATATAAAATACGCAGGTTGTAAGAAAGACAGGAGAAGCATCTCTGGAAGCTGTCAACCCAAATGACAGGAGAAGCATCTCTAGAAGCTGTCAACTTCGTGGAGGAAGATTGATTTCTTGTTATGATAAAATGTAGCAGTCAAAATCTATAGTTGCAGCAGAGGTAGAATTAAAGGCAACTAATGATTGTTGTGCTCTGATTCTTTGGACAAGGGAATAACTTCATCTCCAACAACTCTGTGGAACACTTCACGACAATGCACCTTGACACCATGTATCATTTCTTTCGAGAGCATGTCTTCAATTCATAGAGTAACTTTCAGACACGTTTACTAAATCACTTGTCATGTTAAATTTTCAAGACTGGTTTATAAACTTGGGATATTAGTTATTGCACATTATTTGAAAATCCCATCTGCAAGAAACTCTTAAAATAAGCTCACAAGTATTAAGTTGTCCATATTTTAAGGACTTGTGAATTTATTTAACATCCAGTCCTCACGTTAATAATTATCTGTAGAATAATTTCCATGTGTGTAGTTAATATATTTCATTGGTGATTATTTAAGGATAATTTAAATAATTAAGTGCTAATATCTAACTCATAGATATTTAGTATGTATTTATTTAATATAAGTTGAATTATGGAAAATGAAGCAGTTCAATATCTTATTTGCTCCATAATTTAAAATACATAAAATAAATATGCAGCATAATTTATTGGATTTTAATTGGTTTATATCAGTTAATGATATTTAGTCGATTTTATTCTAAGAAAATTGTGAGATTTGTGTTGGCTGTGAATTTTTTTTAAAATTTTTGATCTGGAACAAATTCAAGGATGAACAGAAAACAAAAATCAAGAAGTTCATTTTAAACTGGGAACAGGTTTGAAATGACATGAGCATCAAAATCTATCGAAAAAGGAATTTCGATAGTTTTCTGAGTACTTGATAAAAAGTATCGAAAGCAATTTTCGATGGTTTTTGTTAAAGAAAAGAAAAACTATCGAAGAAAAGTCTCGATAGCTTTTGAAATTGGAAATGAAATCTATCGAAAGAATTCAATTCTTTAATATTCGAATTTCTCGATAGTTTTCAGAAAAGTACAACTTCTCGATAGTTTTAGTTTTTAAAATTAAATAAACTTTCGATAGTTTTTGAAAAAGGTTGTTTAAATTATGATTCTAACCACTTCGATAGTTTTTCAAAAACTATCGAAGTGTGATTTGACCTTTTTGCCCCTCAATAAAAACTATTGATAGTTCATTTTGAAAACTATCGAACGTGAAATATCTAAAATGGATATTGATCCAGAGCCCTCAGTGGCCATCCCGACCAGGAGGTTGAAAACCAACAACCTCTAACCACGGTCATAGAGCCTTTGGAAGAGACAAATAAAACAACAACAGAAACTCCTACCCCTACTATACCACCCACTCAAATAACTGAGAGTGTAGAGGGAATCAGTGCCAAAGCTGCACCAAATAAGGAGATACACCATTCAACAACAGCTCTGCCTTCTGCTAAAAGAAGAAAACTTGAAACCAAGGCACCTGTTGAACCTTCATTACCTTCTTTCACCGAGCCTCTAACAGATTTTTCTGAAGCTGATTGGGCAGTGATAACCAAAGCTATATCTGAACCCCTACCTCAAACAGAAAAAGGAAAATTGACGGAAGCAACTAGTTCTCCGACCATTTTACGGTCAGGACCACTGTTTGAAGGTTCTTTATTGAACCAAGACTTTTCACAGACGTTGAGAGAAGGTTCTGACCCAAATGCACAATCTAAAGGGTCATTACCTAACTCCCCAGATGGAACATATCTGGATCCTGCGGGTACCGGGTCTGACATAGGTGCAGATCGGCAACTCGGTAACAATGAATCAATTTCATTTGAGGAGTTACCTGAGGATATGTCTGCAATGACTTCAGAGGGAGTTTCAGGGCCTTTGCTAACAAAAGAGCCTGATTCTAACCCCCCTCCCCCCTCCCCAGAGATTCAAACTCTGGATCCAATTAAGGAATGATCATCGAAAGATGATCAGCAACTTGGTTTAACCAAGGACGGGGATTTGCGAAACCCCATTGCACCACCAGTGACCTCCTTAAGAATGGCTATGGTGATTTTCCTTGCAGGTACATTTGGATCCTAAAGCTCTGAGAGATAAGAGTGAAACACTTGTGAGATACACAAAACAGAATCACACACTCACAGTGAGGAAGAAAGAGAAACACCAAATCCCATTCCCTATCCCTTAAACTTGGTTCGTAATGTTTTACATTTAAAGACCTAACAGTTGAGACCTCATTTCGAAACCTAACATGTTTTAGGGCCCTAAAAAGTGTGATCTAATAGTTGGGAGGTATAAGGAAGATGTCGGGAAATTTGGTTCATAGGACGATCGACGGTGAAGCCATCTTGCAGTATTTAAAGGGCACAGTTGATCAGACTACATATTACTACTTCTTTTCTAACATATGCTACATGAAAATTCCTTCAAGACCCAGAAAAACTTCTTTTCTTAACTAAGGGGGAGAAGTGAGTTATAATCAGATGATTGGAGGATTCCTCAACTAAGGGGGAGAAGTGGTAAGAAAAAGTAGAGGTACACAGCACAACAATTCTATTGATCTTTCAACTATTGGGGAGAGACTAAGGGGAGAAGTGGTAGATTTTCTAGAAGACAGAGAAGTGGTATTGGTTCACCACTGTTCTAATAAAGGGAGCATCTATATTCCATAGGGGGAGGAGTTGTATTCCAAATGAGGAGAAGCAAGGGAGATATGTGCTTTTCAGAAAAGGAAATATGGTTGTACAATAGAATCCGCTGAACTCCGATGGAGAGAAGTGGAAAGGTATACTTCAGTAAGTGGTAGACAAAGACATATTCATTACCACTGAAGAATCTCGAGAAGCTGCTAATGATTACTTCAAGACTGAGAAGGATTATTTGGCAGAGATTTAAAGAACCAAAGAAATGAAGATGAGTTACTACATGAATATCAGTTCAGTTCTAAAGAAACAATCATCTATCATTTCAGTTTGAACAAGAAATCTGGAAGTGAAGAATTTGATCCAGAAAACTAGTAGCATTATTTACAAGTCCCGGGTAATCACTTTTTCTACTTGTTAGTTGAGTTGTCCTCTCTATAATTTGTTTGTTAGGTTTAACAATCAAATAAGGGGGGATTGTTGATGAGATCACAAGGCAGTATGAACAGGAAGACGTGATAACTCAACACTAGAACATGACAGGTAAATAATACTACGCCTACACAGAAATCAGGAAGAAATGAATACAAAGCAAATACAAAGAATCAAAACATTAGATAGAGCTTATTGACAATGAAGACGTTGTCTAAGTACCATGAAGGACTCCAGTGAAAGTGTGTTGTTTATTGACAATCTGTGTTCGAAGCAATTTGTACTGTTGTCGACTTATCAATTGGAATGCAATGAAGATGTGAAGATTCAATTCAGTGTTAGTCGTCTGTGAACCAGACCAGTTGCACTAGGCATCAACACATACGAATTATCAGTGTTGAAGAAAACCATGAGAAGCTAAACTGTCGAAAGGAAAATCGTACAGTCAAAAGGTGTTAAGTGTACAAAAGTTGAAACCTCAATAAAGAAACTAAAAGAAAGGAAACTTGAAGGTTTAAGTGCTGACCAACCAAACCTTGGGTACTAATCTACATTTTGACAAGGTTGGCCAAAACCACTTCGATGGTTTTTGTTTTGGTCGATAGTTTTTAGTTTGAAAAATTTTGATAGTTTCTTTTGGGTTCACACTGGAACCAGTTCAGCTTTGTTGGGGCCGAGATTTTTGACCGCTGCGATACTTTTAATGCTCCGATAGTTTATAAAATTTATTTTGTAAACTTAAATAAATTTATTTTAAACTTATTAATTAAGTTTATTATAAATGTAAATAAGTTTATTTTATAAATTTATTTAAACTAAAAAGGAGTATTTCGATAGTTTCTTTATAAGAAACCATCGAAGTGGTTTTGAAAAAAAAATAGTAAAGCTTCGATAGTTTTCTCCTACAGCATGAAGAATTGCGTGGACACAATTTAAAAGTTGTGTTCGATAGTTTTTTTTAAAGACTATACAAGACTACACATTTTGTTACAGAAGATCAATTAACAGACTTCTTCTGTTCTTCATCTTCTTCGACGAAGAGAAGAAAAACAAAGAGAGACAGAGAAGGAGACATTTATTTTATACCTGAACTTCTCACCGAGTAAACGTTATAATGCCCAAACTTTGTTCAATATTAAGGGCCATTATAAAGTTTCTCCGGTAATTAAATCCTTAAGACAAACAAATAGATACAAACATTGTTTACGATTTAATTTGTACAATCTTTGTAGAATCAAGAACAAATTGTTCTTGGTAGCCGGTAAATTGATTTACCGCGTGTAGCACCCCTTCAAGATTTATATTGAATATAATTCTTGGAAAATCTTGTATTGTTATTTTCATGTCTGAAATACTATTCACCCTCAAGAACACAAACCCACTACAAGAACACTAATTTAATTATCCGCAAAAGATTCGAAATAATTTTTTATAATTAGTGAGTATCGTATTCAACCCCCCCCCCCTTTACGATACTTTGGGACCTAACAATTGGTATCAGAGCTTGTTAATCGATATACAGATCAGATCCGGTGTTTTAGACCAAACAGTCAAGTTCTCAGGATTTTCGAATTTTTTAATTTTCAAAAATTTTCATTTCTTGAAATTTTTGAATTTTAAATAATTTGAATTTTATTATCCTAAGCCAAGGGTTCTCAAAAGATTGTTAGATTCAAGATTCCTCCGAGCGGTAAAGATGATTATAATCTTTTGAAGAAAAGTTGACCATGTGTTATTCAGACGGAAAATCCCTGAACACGGGAAGTGAAGAAAATGGTTGTCTTAATTTAAAGAAGCTGATTTCAGAAACAACTGAAGAAAATTGTGGAATTTCCTCAAAGGCTTACTCCATAGGATCCCACTAGATTTTCATATGCAAGAAAGGAAGAAGTTTCTACGGATACAATTTTTCAAGAGATTTTTAATCAACTCTATTGATTCAGGGATACACAATCACAAAGTGAATTGTACCAATGCTACATTTATCTGCGAATCAAAAGAGAATATAAGGAAAGGAATTGAGGAGGTTAGAGACAATGGAATGGACATTCAAATATCTCAGTAACATACATTAATGTTGGAACCTCAGAACAGAATAGAAGAATTAGTAGTAGCTGAATCAGAGGAAGCTCAGGTAGATGAAAGTGACTTGTACACTTCAGAAAACCTTGAGAGACTGGACTACAGATCAATGCTTCACATGTCAAGGAAGTTTAGTCACATCAGATTCAGAAGGAGTACAAAAGCTACATCCATGGATCAAGCTTATTTATTCCGAAGCAAAGACTCTTCAGGATTCAGTTCAAGAGGTAGTTACAAGACTGAGATGGTGACAAAAACAAGATTGATAGTTTCAACTATGATAAGAACTATGTTACAAGAAACTATCAGGGTTTGATACACAGTACAAGGAGCCTGACAAACAAAGAAGAATAGGGACTCAATTAATGAGCTGAAACAAAAGTGGAATGCTTTGTTGAGGAAGCATCAGGACAAAACTTATATTGCTTAAGGAAAGAGTTGGGATGGATCAGATGACGAGAAGATCATGGATATCTTGCTTTCATAGCAATCTCTAAAGATGATTCACCTCACATATCTCAGGTATCATTTCATTGAACTACTGCAATATTTAATTCTCAATATTCAAAGCATGTTAAGATCTTTGTATTTAAATGTTAACACATGCACAAGCATGATAGCATCTCACCTGGATGGATTGTTGAATTAGTACTTGTGCGTGTACATAGAAGATCTTATATATATGTGTGTATGAATATTTGTAGAATAAGATTATTCGCAATAGTGAGATAGAAGCTTTCTTAAGAAACAGCTCTTAGTTTTATGGGTTAAGTTTTCGGCATATAAGACCTTCGTTAAGCTAAGTTTCAGTATCCCTGGTAGAACAAGATTTGCTCATTTATTCTGAATTGTTTGTTAAGGGATAAACAGTTTAAAAGATGGAAGAATTACATTTAGTGTCAGTAGAATTTGTAGAACACCAAGCTATATCTAAAACTGACTTAGGTAATAGAGAAAGTTAGATGACATACAACAACAGAATGGATTAGATAGAATTAGTAATCTAATTGTTAATTCTTTTATTCCATGTATGTTTAGAAAATCATTGAATATCTGTAAATCTACTTGCTACCTGTTACACTTGTGTATATTGGTTAAAGTAGAAAGTACTGAATTTTCTAAAATGCATAACATGCCTAATTTGCACATTTCTTATCTACAATGTCATAATGCTAAATGTATGCCATGTATTCTTATTAACATGCTTGCTTATTTAAATGTTATGAATGCATCTATTAGTACTTGCATTAATCATAGAAAAAGCATGTTTAAGAATCACATTAGGGCAACGAATGCAAGGCTAGTCAGAGATAAGAATAAGCATGTAAAGGTTGAAGCTGTTGTTACCTCTGTTAAAAGAAAAATCTCAAACCCATCTGGACCCAAGAAAATAAGTTGGGTACCAAGAACTTTTAATCCATTTGTGAGTGCAGGGCAAATCAGGTTAATCGGTTTATATGGTTTCTTGGTCATTACTACTGAAGACATATGATCGAAGAAAGAAACTTGCCATCAAATATGATTGAGAAAGTTGTTCCGTCAATAATCTTTGGAGATGACAGCAAAGGTTTTCATCACGGGACATGGATACGTTGGAAAAGGAATGTCATCATGTTTACAATAATTGGTATCATTGATAACAACTAATAATTGGAGTCAAGGATAACAATTAGAACCATCTTTCTTGCTGAAGATTCAAAGCACAAATCTTCTTTTCAGACAGTTCTGCATCAAAGGACAAAATGTCAATTCAATGAAGGAGCAGTGTTTTATCTCAAGCAGGAAGGTTGAGAACTTGCTCTTCAAAGAGTAAGGAAAGAATATGTTCATAGTTAACCTGGAATCTCTGGCAAAGGTGAAGTCAACAGCTTCCACTGTAAAGCTTCATTAGACAAGAGTTTAGCTATGACATAAGAAGCTCTCACACTTGCATGACAATACAAGGAACTCTTTTGTAAAGAGGGAATTGGTGAGAGGACTGCCTCATCTGGGATTCAAGCTGGATGAAATATGTGAGGCATGTTAGAAAGGGAAGTCAAAGAAACATCACAGAAAATCAATGATATGATAAGCATTACTGAGCCGCTTCAGATGATACGTATGGAATTCTACGGACTAGTTAATGTCATGTCTACATCAAAGTAAAGATATACTTCAGTGATGGTTGATGACTACTCTTAATACAAAAAGGTGTTGTTCGTGCAATCTGAAGGACATGACATCACAGATGATGGTTAATCACATTTCCCTGATCAGTAACAAATACAGGGAAGACCCCGTATGAGTTAATGGCCAATAGAAGCAAACACTTAATTTCTTTCAGGCGTTTGGAGGAAAATGTTTAACAGTAAAATATGGAAGTGAGCATCTTGGCAAGATTGGCAGCTAAGGGCTCATGAGGATATTTTCCTTGGCCCACTCAGTGGAATCTAGAGCCTACGAGGTAAATGTGATTAATCAACAAGAGGTGATTGAAAGTCCGGATATGATGTTTTAACAAATCCAAGCTCCCAGCTGTTACGTGTGATATTAATAGTAATGATGATTCAAATCCAAGCAGTGGTAATGGTAGTTTAACTACACAACTCAGTACTTCAACAGAACCACTCACCGAGGATGAGGATTCTCAGGAAATCCCAGCAACAGCTTAGGGGGAGCAAAAGCAGGATCAATTAGTCAAATCAACACCACAATGAAAATCAAGAGGACACTTCAAGAACATATCTGTCCAAGACAAAGGGTTTTAGATTCAAGATCATTCCTGATGTCTAGTTCTTAGTGATCCTAGTGGTGGAGTAAAGACTGGAGCTATAGAGTATGAATGATTATTTTCATGGTTTTCTTTCTGAAGAAGAAACTAAGAAAGTTAAAGAAGCTCTGATACATCCAGATTGGGTGATTGCATAGCAAGATGAACTCAATCAGTTCTAAAGGCAGATTGTATGGAAGCTGGTATCCAGACCAAATAATAGAGTTGTAATTGGTACAAGGATGACCAGAAGTTTACTGGATGACAATGGCATTGTTATGAGGGACAAGGCCAAACTGGATGCTAGGTTACTATCAGAAAGCAGTATCTAACAAGAAGCACTAGTGACGAGACTTGAGGATATCAGGATATATCTGGCACCTACTGCATATTCAAACTTTAATATCTATATGATCAATTGGACTTTGTATATCTTCTCTTCATAAGATCACTACAGGTTGGTATGAACTGGTATCAATACTCAAGCAATCGTCAAAGACATGGTATGACATTCTAACTGAACTTTTGCAGAATGTGAATTTATTAGAGTTGTCATATATATATAACTCTCTATATCTTAAGGCACAAACATAATGTCATATATGTGCAGTGATATCATGATTATATTATATGTTGGTCTACTAACGAAAACTTGTGCAAGAAATTTGCCAAGTCATTGCAGAGTATGTACAAGATGAGTATGTTGGGAAAGTTGCAATTCTTTTTGGAATTACTTTGAGCCAGCCAAAAGAATAATTATTTTAGGAGCACAAGTAAGCCAAAAGAGTGATGGCAATAAAAGTAAGTCAAGAATCTTTTGAATGTGCACAATTGGGAAGATTCTAGACATGCCAAGACTCCCTGCCAACAGTAGCCACTAAAGCTTGATCATGACAAATCAGGTAAAAGACAGAAATGACAAGCTAGAGAGGTATGATCATCTCATTAATTTATTAATTGTAAATTGACCATACAATATTTTATTCTCAAGTTGCCAATGTGCAAGGTTCCAAGTGGATCCCAGAAAATCTAGTCTTATGGCTATTAACAGGATTTTTAGATATCTTAAGGGAATACCAAATCTCGGTATATGGTACACTAAAGATACTTGTTAACAGGTTTAGCTATATAGATATAAAATACGCAGGTTGTAAGAAAGACAAGAGAAGCATCTCTGGAAGCTGTCAACCCAAATGACAGGAGAAGCATCTCTAGAAGCTGTCAACTTCGTGGAGGAAGATTGATTTCTTGTTATGATAAAATGTAGCAGTCAACATCTATAGTTGCAGCAGAGGTAGAATTCAAGGCAACTAATGATTGTTGTGCTCTGATTCTTTGGACAAGGGAATAACTTCATCTCCAACAACTCAGTGGAACACTCCACGACAATGCACCATGACACCATGTATCATTTCTTTCGAGAGCATGTCTTCAATTCATAGAGTAACTTGTAGACACGTTTACTAAATCACTTGTTATGTTAAATTTTCAAGACTGGTTTATAAACTTGGGATATTAGTTATTGCACATTATTTGAAAATCCCATCTGCAAGAAACTCTTAAAATAAGCTCACAAGTATTAAGTTGTCCATATTTTAAGGACTTGTGAATTTATTTAACATCCAGTCCTCACGTTAATAATTATCTGTAGAATAATTTCCATGTGTGTAGTTAATATATTTCATTGGTGATTATTTAAGGATAATTTAAATAATTAAGTGCTAATATCTAAATCATAGATATTTAGTATGTATTTATTATTTATTTAATATAAGTTGAATTATGGAAAATGAAGCAGTTCAATATCTTATTTGCTCCATAATTTAAAATACATAAAATAAATATGCAGCATAATTTATTGGATTTTAATTGGTTTATATCAGTTAATGATATTTAGTCGATTTTATTCTAAGAAAATTGTGAGATTTTTGTTGGCTGCGAATTTTGTTAAAATTTTAGATCTGGAACAAATTCAAGGATGAACAGAAAACAAAAATCAAGAAGTTCATTTTAAACTGGGAACAGGTTTGAAATGACATGAGCATCAAAATCTATCGAAAAAGGAATTTCGATAGTTTTCTGAGTACTTGATAAAATGTATCGAAAGCATTTTTCGATGGTTTTTGTTAAAGAAAAGAAAAACTATCGAAGAAAAGTCTCGATAGCTTTTGAAATTGGAAATGAAATCTATCGAAAGAATTCAATTCTTTAATATTCAAATTTCTCGATAGTTTTCAGAAAAGTACAACTTCTCGATAGTTTTAGTTTTTAAAAGTAAATAAACTTTCGATAGTTTTTGAAAAAGGTTGTTTAAATTATGATTCTAACCACTTCGATAGTTTTTCAAAAACTATCGAAGTGTGATTTGACCTTTTTGCCCCTCAATAAAAACTATTGATAGTTCATTTTGAAAACTATCGAACGTGAAATATCTAAAATGGATATTGATCCAGAGCTCTCTAACCAACAACCAACAACCTCAGTGGCCATCCCGACCAGGAGGTTGAAAACCAACAACCTCTAACCACGGTCATAGAGCCTTTGGAAGAGACAAATGAAACAACAACAGAAACTCCTACCCCTACTATACCACCCACTCAAATAACTGAGAGTGTAGAGGGAGTCAGTGCCAAAGCTGCACCAAATAAGGAGATACACCATTCAACAACAGCTCTGCCTTCTTCTAAAAGAAGAAAACTTGAAACCAAGGCACCTGTTGAACCTTCATTACCTTCTTTCACCGAGCCTCTTAAAATTTTTTCTGAAGCTGATTGGGCAGTGATAACCAAAGCTATATCTGAACCCCTAGCCCAAACAGAAAAAGGAAAATTGACGGAAGCAACTATTTCTCCGACCATTTTACGGTCAGGACCACTAGTTGAAGGTTCTTTAATGAACCAAGAGTCTTCACAGACGTTGAGAGAAGGTTCTGACCCAAATGCACAATCTAAAGGGTCATTACCTAACTCCCCAGATGGAACGTATCTGGATCCTGCGGGTACCGGGTCTGACACATAGGTGCAGATCGGCAACTCGGTAACAATGAATCAATTTCATTTGAGGAGTTACCTGAGGATATGTCTGCAAAGACTTCAGAGGGAGTTTTAGGGCCTCTACTAACAAAAGAGCCTGATTCTAACCCCCCCCCCCCCCCCCCCCCCCCCCCGCGGAGATTCAAACTCTGGATCCTATTAAGGAATGATCATCGTAAGATGATCAGCAACTTGGTTTAACCAAGGACGGGGATTTGCGAAACCCCATTGCACCACCAGTGACCTCCTTAAGAATGGCTATTGTAACACCCCCAGATCCGGGGTCAGGAATCTGGGTTGTCACGCTCCATCAATGATACAATACCTGCATTACTTACAACATTCTTATAATACAACTCCAAAGACCCCAATCACTTACGCACACACACACAAGTTATAGACTTGGAAATGAGCAATAATAAGTAACACTTGTTATTACAAACCAAATGTACTATCCAGGACCTCATCTGTTATATACAACCTCTACCTGAAGTTACAGTAATAGACCTCACAATTCTATACAAGGTTTAGTAATACAAACCCACTCAAAATAATTCTCACTAATTCAAGCTGCAACCATTCTGCTCACACTGACAGTATCCATCCTGCGTCAACTAACTCCAGGGTGGTCTCTCCATTCCCTTGCTCTCGTAACACGAGGTGGATTCGGAAATGTTTTCATCATGCTGAAATATTTAATAAAGCAAGAATGAGCTAATAATGCTCAGCAAGAAATCTATCCCAGTTTAAATCTTTAAACCTTTTTGGAAGATAATCCATATGGCATCAAAGCTTTTATCAGTACTAGGGTCTAACCCCAAAATAGTATATCTTTTAAAATACTGAATGACTTATAATCATACTCATATACTCTTCGTAATCATTTGGAAATCCTTGGTATCAGTATGATAAACCAAGACTCAAAACATATCTTTTTAAAATAGATATCAAATATTGGAATCAAGGCTTAAAGCCTATTCATTGACTCAAAATACTATATAGTTCAATATACTGTATATCTTAAATACTTTCTCAACATATATGTATGCATATATATTTAGATATCTCATACTGTTCAAAACACTGTAAAATATTCGTAATGAACACCTTTTTGACTCTGTTGTGTTGTTATCTATAAAAGAAGCAAGAATGAGCACTATAGCTCAGCGATAATATATAGCAGCATAATCGTATATGTAAGCTGATACCATAATTGAAAACTTTTAAAACTTCATTCGTATACAGAATGATATATTGAAATATTCTTTTCGTCAAAACATGCCGTACAGTTCGAGATACTGTAGAAGAAGTATAATTTTCAACCACTGTCAACATTATCGGTAACTCAGCACCTAGGCTTTCGTTACAATGTCACAGTACAATTCCAATTGGAAGATGGGACTATCTGGAGCACACCACGATACACGATGATCAGCCGTTGTATCGCACTCACACTTTTCTACTAGTAGATGGATGACATCCTAACACGATTATCACCCCAGCCTCATACGGGCTTTGTATCTGCTGGACTGTCCCACAGCCTCCTATGCGAGATAGATGTTGGACTGCCCCGCAGCCTCTTACGCTATAAAATCTGATGGACTGTCCCACAGCCTCTTACACGAGATAGATGCAGGACTGTCCCGCAGCCTCTTACGCTATATAATTTGATGGACTGTCCCACAGCCTCTTACACGTTTCCTCCTAGTCCCGGATGAATATTCAATAAAACCGGAATCGAGGTTTAATCTTGATTCCCCAAGTATAAGATACTTGCCAAAACTGTTCATTATTTCTGATTACCTTACTCCCTGATTGTTTGGGGAAGTAAGTCACAAGGGGAGTTGACTTGAGTCAACCAGAGTAATCACCGAGAAGGATTCGCTTCGCGAAATTTCGACTTGGGAGTAGTCGGAGTTTTCTGAGATGCTTTGATTTGAAATTCGTTAGGATAGGGCAGTGATCCCAAAGCATAAACTCTTTCGAGGAATTGGAAGAGTAAAATCATTAATCGCTCCTTAAACTGGATTCCCAATTTTTGAGGAGTTGGAAAATATTTTAATCGTATTTAAGTGTCTTAATAAACTCAATATAATATTCGGGGAACCCCTACTGTTTTTAAATGATTTTTCTGAAGGCCAGAAAATATTTTAAATAATTAAAGAAGGCCTTAAATAATTTTTAAATAGGGTTTTATGATTTTTTAAATCATTTTAGAATATTAAATAAATATTTGAATAATATTTATTAATTAATAAACAATTAAGGATATTTAATAAATATTGATATAATATTTATTAAATATAAACAATTACTTAAACTCTTTTTAAATGAATATTCGAAAATAATATTCATTAAATAAATAAACCTCAAATGAATATTCGAAAATAATATTCATTAAGTAATTAAATCTCAAATGAATATTCAAAAGCAATATTCATTAAATAAATAATTAATCCTCGAATGAATATACATAATTAATATTCATTGAATAATTAAATAATCTTCAAATGAATATTCAAAAATTAATATTCATTAAATAATCCCCAGATGAATATTCACAATAATATTCTTAAAGTCAATAATCCTCAAATGAATATAAATGGTATTCTTTAAGTCAATAATCCTCAAATGAATATTCAAAATAATATTCGTTAAATAAATAAATAAAATCCTCGAATAACAGTTACCCGATATCTTTATCGGAAAAATAATCCTTAACATATACCGAAGTATAATTACTTCTGATCTTAGAGAAAAAAATCACCTGCCCTTATCCTAGGGCATTATATACAAAACTGGCTTATAACTGATATCCCATATCTAGCTTATAAGCCCCACCTCAAATCATATCCTCAAGTATTGCTATATATATAGCAGTTCAAAAACAAGCATGCAATTATACATCGCATTTACATAACATATATGAAACAGTTTATTATCACAACAACAGTAAGTATGGGTTTTGAAAACTTGCATCTATTATATGCATACATCAGAATATAGTACTTTAAAATACAGCATGGAATGAGAAAACTTGCCTGAAAATCTCGAAGTAGCAATAAGTCTCAGGTTGGTCCAGTAATCTAGAATCAACACAAGGTTCAAGATTAATAACTCAACGCTTTCACCATCCCAAATATATACTAACTCAAGTACAAGTCCCTTTTCAAGTTAACTCCTTAAGATCCTCTACTCGAGCATAATCGCTCACGCATTTTTATAAAATTGAGATATAATCCTTTTAACACAAAATCTTTTCGAGGGTCTTCCTAAACATACCTCGCATGTTATCACAAAGTTTCACATTTTATTATGACCTCTAAGTGGTTCGATCATAGCCTCAAAGTTGCCTAAGTGGCACGGTTTGGTTTTACGAACGCCTTACACTAAAACACATGTTTCTCCTAAACCGTAAATCGGATTCACATGATCTTCGAACCAAAACGAACCTTGAAACAAGACCTACACTATAATAGGCAGTGGTGGCCTTGGACAGAAGTACTTATGTTCGAATACCTCAAACAAAACAGGCTTAAGTAAATTCGGGCATTATAACGGCTATGTTTTAACGATTCCAAAGTTTAATCATAAACTTTACATAATCAATCCAACCAAATCACCAAGTCAAATCCTCAACATCATTACTAACCCATAATCATCATCAACCAGTCAAAACCAACATTTACAATATCATCCATCAAAACCACAACAATCATCCACCAAAACCAATCATCCATCCTTATAACCATACTAACACAAACTAACTCAAAACTCATCATATAATTCGATTTATAACTTAGGGTTTCAAGAGTTTATACCTTCCTTGATGCTTCATATACACTAACAATAGTTTATAATCCTTCCTTGAGCTTTGAACAAACCTTAACAAGCTTAATCCTTAAGAAACAAAATCAAGAATCATGAAAAGTTACTATTCATTCTCATCTTGTAAAATCCATAACAAATCGAAAAATAAGAGTTTGGTACTAGGATTTTTACCAGACCTTGTGCTCTTCATAAGATTTCTTTGGAGTTATAGATCGCCAAATTCTAAGCTTCCTAGCTAGGGTTTTGAGCCCCATCTTTCCGCTGGACAGAAACTGGACAGTTTGGGTTCTCCAACTTGGGGAAGCGATTTGGATAGGCTACACTCCTTTGTTGACTATGAAATTTTGAAAGACTGTTACCCATGGAGTGGAGAAGCTATGGTTAAAATTTGGTGATTTTAGGACAAGCATATTTGGAGTTATGAATTTTGCTTTGCTCCTTGCTCAAGCTGAGCAGAAATCTGGAAATGGGGGAGAGTTTTTCTTTTCCTTTCTTGCCTTGGTTAATTGATAAAATGCTGATATTTGTTGGTCAAAGTGGTGAGTCATCACCTTTGCCTTGTCACAGGGACACATGGCAAGCATGCACGGGTTTGGAATAAAGTAGCTTTACTGGTTCGTTTTCTTTCACACGGATGATCCAATTGTTGCATTCCTTGTGTTTATCTTGTTACATGTTACTTCCATGTCTATATTTAATCCTGTAAATGTCCCGTTGTTCCGTCTCCGTTTAATCTCGTATTTAAATCGATTCGTGTCTCGTTGTTCGGTTACGGCTTAATCTTGATGAACGTTCGCAGGAATTTCTTAAGGGTTCTATCGAAGTAGTTTACCGTAAACGTTCTCGATATCTCTAATTCTTTAATTAAATCCATATCCAAGGAATTGATAATTTAATCCTCCAATACTTTCGAATAATGATTAATCCGTCCGTTATTGGTGAAATTTCGGAGAAAACAGAAATGCTATTTTTCCGATTCTGACAGCTTTTGCATTCCTTCATTTACATCGCAGATCACTAATACGACTTTGAAAGTTTATTATATCACCCCGTATATAGGGTGGTCTGAAAATCTTTTTCGGCTCAGAAATTTACTATTCATCAGGATTTTACTATTCATCAAATAAAAAAAAATTAACTAAGTCCAAAATTTGGGGTTATTACAGTCTCCCCTACTTAAAAGGATTCCGTCCCGGAATCTAAGAAAATAGCCGAGGTTACTCTTTCAATATAGTAATCTCCAGTTTCCAGGTTGACTTTTCAACCCTCTGGTCTCATTACAACTCTTTCTCATCCCGGTCTGTGATATCTACCGGACGCTTTATATAAGCCAATTCTGGCTATGTTCATATACACCCATTTTCTATCAACATTCGATTATTCTTGCAATCGGCGGTACAACACTTACCGTAACTCCAGTTCTCTGAAAGGTTTCTTCCGGTCGGTCCGTCGGTCTACGGATCCTATGTAGTGCTCACACTCAATCTCGTTGCCAAACATGTTTAGAGAACTCCTCCCGAATCGGGAGTTCAATCATTGGTTCTTATCTGACACGATGGTGACTGGAACTCCACGTCACCCAACTATCTCTTTCGTAACTCTTCGGTTAACGATCTCTTGCTGATAACAAAATATGAGTAGACTCATTTGATCCATCAATTATAGCTCAATTGACGTCATAGTCCGACTCGATTCTTGTTGATCCTATCATAGAATCCATTATAGTAAAATTACATTCCTAATCAGGAATCTCTATTAACTGTGATAGTCAACTAGGTCTTTGTTCTGCCTTCATTTTCTGACATATCCAATATTTGTTTACCAATCGATAAATCCTTTTATTTATTCGACCATTTATAACATTTCCTTAACTCTCTTTACCTTTTTATGACAGATCTGTATTCCTTAATTCGTTCTGGCTCATTCAGGACCTTCAAATAATCATTTGCGTTCTCGTGACTTCAAACTTCATCCTTTCAGTTCTTCTTATTAGTCATTCCGAAGGTTTAGCATCTTTCATTTCTTGAACATTTGGAATCCCAACTCGGTGAAGTATACCCTATGATCCCTGGAAATTTTCTCACATTTCTCGATCCATTCAACTTTTTCAGTCTTTCGAGTAAGTCTGGTCAGTGGGGCTGCTATCTTAGCAAAATCTTGTACACCTCTTCGGTAATATCCGACTAAATCCACAAAATTATTCACCTCGGTTGGTGTGGTTGGTCTTTCCTAGTTTGAAACGTCTCCTATCTTTGCAGGGTCAACCAGTACTCCTTTACTGTTGACCACATGTCCTAAAATCGTACTTCCTTTAGCCAAAACTCGCACTTTGAGAACTTGGCATATAACTTTTCTCTCCTCAGTGTTCCTAACACGATCCTCAAATGTTCTGCATGTTCTTCCTCGGTCTTTGAGGTAAACCTAAATATTGTCGATGTCACTATGACATACTTATCCAAATACTTCTTGAAAAGTCTATTCAGCACGTCCATGAAAACTGTTAGATCAGAATTCAATGATCGTCAGGAGCTAGACTCAACTGATTAGGATTGCTGACGTCATCAGGATTACATGGTCGTCAGGATCAGAAGGCATATCAAGACTGGGATCAGGATTGATCATCAGGACTGGAAGCTGATCAGGATTCCTACTTCGAGTTATATTTGGAGTCTAGTTAAACATGGAAGTTTATTCTGTCGGTTCCTGGTTTGTAGAATGTAGCTATCAATTATGGATAGGTTTCAATCTTTGTAATTGATTAGGACTTATCATTGATAGAGAAGCTGTGTAGTATATAAACACAGTCTTGGTTTCGATTTATGTAATTCGGAAGAGAAGAGAAGCGAATCAAGATAGAAGCTCTCGAGAACATAGAATTTCTTGAGAGAGTTTTTGTAAGCTAGCAGCTCTCAAGAACATCAGAATTTCTTGAGAGAGTTTGTAACAGTTTTATATCAGATTTAATAAAGCTGTTATCTTTCTTTTCATATTTGTGATATATACATTAAGAAGTCGATTATCTTATACTATTGTATTCAACCCCCCTTCTACAATAGAGTATTACTGGGCAACAATTGGTATCAGAGCAAACTGATTTAATTCTGAATCAGATACGATCTAAAGATGTCGAAAACCAAGTATGAAAGCATGAAGATTCCCATCTTGAAGAAATCAGAATATCCAACATGGAGGGTAAATATGCTGATGTACCTGGAGGCTATGGATCCTGACTATCTGGACAGGATTCGTGATGGACCATATATTCCTACAAGGATTGTAGAACGAACAGATACTGTACCTGAACATTATGTGGTCAAGGCTAAAAGTGAATGGACTCCAGAAGAAAAAGCTCATGTTCTCAGGGAACCAAAGATAAAGAATATCTTGCACAGTAGTCTTGATGCTGTCATGTCAAATAGAGTGATTGCATGCAAGTCTTCAAAAGAAATTTGGGATACATTGGAAACTCAGTGCCAGGGATCTGCATCTGTCAAGAAAAACAGAAGGGCTCTTTTGATTCAAGAATATGAACAATTTGATGCAAGACCCGATGAGAGCCTAACTGATCTATATGATAGATTTCTGACACTATTGAACAACTTATCTTTAGTTGACAAGGAATATGAAACTGAAGATTCAAACACCAAGTTTCTAAGAGCTTTACCTGAAGAATGGGACACTCAGACCTCAATCATTAGACATCAGTATGATCTTAACACTGTGTCTCTTGATGAAGTCTATGGGATGCTAAGAACTCATGATCTTGAAGTTCAACAGAGAAAGAACAAGAAAAGCAGCAAGGAAAAATCAATTGCTTTGAAAGCAGAAGCTAAATCAAAAGGAAAAGCTATGAAGGTCTCTAGAAGTAAAACAAGAGTAGCTGAGTCAGATCCTGACGACTCTTCATCAGATACTGATGGCAATCCTGATGCCAATACTGATGATGACTCTTCAGACTCAGACATGGAAGAGATGGTTGCGATGATTGTCAGAAACTTCAGAAGGATGAAGTTCAGGAAGAATAGAAGACAAGGCAACTTTCAGAAAAAGACTTTCAATGCAGACAAAGACAAGTATATCAAAAAGGACAGCAAGGGTAGCAAATTTGACAAGTCAAAGGTTAGATGCTACAAGTGCAATGGAATGGGTCACTTTGCTTCTGAGTGCAAGAAGACAAAGGCACTTATCACATCAAGCAAGGATTGGATGGACTCTTCCTCAGAATCTGATACTGAGGTGGTCAACTATGCTCTAATGGCCAATGCTGATGTAACTGCTGCTCCTAATGATAAGGTACTAAATACTATCTTTGATTTTGATACTGATAATGCTTCTGAGTTAAGACGTTTTCTAAAGTCATTACATATTAGCTTTAGAAGTCAAACTGCTGAGAATACTAGAATCTTATCTGAGATGTCTGAACTTAGAAAAATGAATGATATATTAGAAGCTGAATTTTCTCGCATGCAAGAAGTACAAAAAGAATGTGATAATGCTAATCACATGCATTTAGAGATGAAATCCAAATGTACTGCTCTTGAAAAGGAACTTGAATATGCTAATGAGAAAATCAGAACCTGGACAGACTCTGGTAGGAAATTTCATGAGATTAATACCTCTAAGAATTGGAAAGAGTGTCTAGGATATAAGTCAGATGAGGATAAGAAATTGAAAGAGAAAATTGTCATTGATGAGACAGTCAGTCCAAAGACCTATAGACATGTTATAGATGCAACCAAATCTAAGATTACTCCTGTTAATTTTGTTTTTGGTAAGGATTCCAATTCTACTTTTGAAAAGGGATCTACTTCTACTCAAGGAATTAAAACCATAAAGTCTAAACCTGTCTTGAATAAAGTCATTAAGAATGTAGGTCTATTGTCTCAGAAACAGCTTAAGGATAAAATCTGTATGGTGACAGATAAGAAACAGGAAGCTACTGTTAAGAGAAACAGGAATGGTAAAGTTGGGATCAATAAAGAGAATGGTTATAAATATATCCCAAATGCACCTAGAAAGTGTTGTTTTAACTGTGGTAACTCTAATCATCTTGCTATTGATTGTAAGAAGATTAAGAAGAAGATTGCTGATATTTCTAAGTCTGATGTGAGGAATAGATCAGTACTCTATAAACCGCAGAAGTCCTGTTTTCATTGTGGTAGTATATGGCATTCTATTTATACTTGTAAAGATTATCATGATTTGTACTATAACTTCTATGATCCATTGCCTAAGTTAAATAGGAGTACAAAGTCTGATAGAGTTGATAATGCCATTTTGAAGCATGCTTTTGTTAATACTGATACTGACAAAGCAAATCCTGATGGAGTAAATCCTGTTAGGACTGCTATGGTCAGAAAGTCTTCTGCTGTGAAAATTAATAAATTGCATGAAAAAGGAACCCAACATGTATGGGTTCCTAAGTGTTCTAACTAATGTGTTTCTATTCTGATGCAGGGTAAAAAGAAAAATGTGTTAGTCATGGATAGTGGATGTTCTGTACACATGACTGGAAACAAAGCCCTGTTAGTATTAGTCAAATCATTGAAAACACAACATGTTGAGTATTAGTCAAATCACTGAAAAAGTAGCTCTAGTGAAGGGACTAAAACACAACTTGTTGAGTATTAGTCAAATCACTGACAGAGGTTATCATGTCAATTTCTATTCCACACATTGTGAAGTAGTCAGCAAAGAAACAGGAAAGATAGCACTGACTGGCTACAGGCATGGTAATATATATGAAGCCAACATTCAATCAAATACTGATGACTCCCCTACTTGTCTGATCAGTAAAGCATCAGTAGATGAAAGTTGGAATTGGCACAAGAAGCTTTCTCATCTCAACTTCAGCAACATCAATGAGTTGCTTAAGAAAGATTTAGTGAGAGGATTACCAAAAGTGTTATATACTCCTGATGGACTCTGTGATGCATGTCAGAAAGCAAAACAACGAAGGACATCATTCCAGAGTAAATCAGAATCCTCTATTGGAGAACCATATCACATGCTACATCTTGATCTATTTGGACCAGTCAACATCATGACCATCAGTAAGAAAAGGTACACTCTTGTAATTGTTGATGAATATTCTAGATTCACCTGGGTGTATTTTCTGCACAGAAAAGATGAGACTCCTGAGGTTCTGTTGGATCATGTGAGAATGATTGAGACAACCACAAAATACAAAGTCAAGATACTGAGAAGTGATAATGGTACTGAATTTAAGAATTCAAAGATGGAAGAGTTCTGCAAATACAAAGGAATTATTCAACAATTCTCTGCTCCTGGCACACCTCAGCAAAATGGAGTAGTTGAAAGGAAAAATAGAACTCTTATTGAAGCTGGCAGAACTATGTTGGAAGAAGCTAAGTTACCTACATATTTCTGGGCAGAAGCAGTCAACACAGCATGCTACACTCAAAATCTCACATTAATAAACAGACATGGTGTTACTCCTTATCAGTCAATCAAGGAAAAGAAACCGAGTCTGAAGCATCTGCATGTGTTTGGCTGTAAATGTTTTGTTCTCAGAACTCATCCTGAACAGCTAGGGAAATTTGAAACAAAGGCTGATGAAGGAATTTTCATAGGCTATCCTGCATCAAGAGCCTTCAGAGTTTTTAATTTGAGAACAAGGACTGTCATGGAGTCAATACATGTATCTTTTGATGACAAGAAGATAACTGGAATCATTGAAGACTCTCATGATAGATTGATTTTTGAAAATGAAGTTTCCAAAGAACCTAAAGAAAGTGAATCAGATCCTGTCAATACATCAGATCCTGATGGGTCACCAAATCCTGATGACACACCAGATGCTAATGGTGCAAATACTGATGATGCAATCAATAGTAATACTTCTAGTAGTGCTAATGTTGAGGGGGAGCAACAGCAATCTACTACAAGTTCAGAGTCAACTCAATCATCAAGACAGAATTCTTCAGATACTGATTCAAGTGATGATCCTGATAACCATTCAGGAGGAAATAGCATTAATTCAGGGGAAGCTTCAAGACAAGCAAGTTCTTCAAATCAAGATAACACCAATCCAGGGGGAGCATCTACTTCAAGGAACAATTTGACACCAGCAAGGAAATGGACAAAAGATCATACTCCTGATTTGATGATTGGAGATCATGATGCAGGTGTTCAAACAAGAAGTGCAACTCAGAATGAATGTCTATACAATAACTTTCTATCCAAGGAGGAACCAAAGAAAGTTGAAGATGCACTTAAAGATGCTGATTGGGTTACTGCAATGCAAGAAGAACTGAATGAATTTGAAAGAAATGGAGTCTGGAAACTGGTACCAAGACCAAAGAATAGATCAATTGTTGGTACAAAGTGGATTTTCAAGAACAAGACTGATTCTGATGGAGTGATAATCAGAAACAAAGCTAGACTAGTTGCAAAGGGGTATTCTCAACAAGAGGGAATTGACTATGATGAAACTTTTGCTCCTGTTGCAAGATTAGAAGCCATCAAGATATTTCTTGCTTATGCAGCTCATAAGAAATTCAAGGTTTTCCAGATGGATGTAAAAAGTGCTTTCTTAAATGGAGAACTGGAGGAAGAAGTCTATGTTGAGCAACCTCCTGGTTTCATTGATCCTAAATATCCAGATCATGTCTACAGATTGGATAAGGCACTTTATGGACTAAAGCAAGCTCCTAGAGCATGGTATGAAACCTTAGCTCTATTCTTACTGGAAAGTGGATTCAAAAGAGGTGCTATTGATAAAACTCTATTTTATTTGAATCATGGTAAGGACTTGTTGTTAGTTCAGATTTATGTTGATGATATCATTTTTGGGTCAACAAACAATAAGCTGTGTGAAAAGTTTTCTAAGCTTATGCAGTCAAGATATCAAATGAGCATGATGGGAGAAATGAGTTACTTTCTTGGTCTTCAAGTTAAACAGACTGATGAAGGGATTTTTATCAATCAGTCTAAATATACAAGGAATTTATTGACAAGGTTTAACATGCAAGATAGTTCTCCTGCAACAACTCCCATAGCTACAGCTACCAAACTTGATCCTGATCAAGGTGCTGAGGTAGATGTAACTCACTACAGAGGAATGATTGGCTCTTTATTGTATCTCACTGCAAGTAGACCAGATATCATGTTTGCAACCTGTCTATGTGCAAGATTTCAAGCAAAACCTAGAGAACCCCATCTGATTGTAGTCAAAAGAATTTTCAGATATCTCAAAGGAACTCCTACACTTGGCCTTTGGTATACAAGGGAATCAGATTTTGGGTTGTGTGGTTATTCAGATGCTGATTTTGCAGGATGTAAAATAGACAGGAAAAGTACTTCAGGAAGCTGTCAGTTTTTGGGTGGAAGACTAGTTTCATGGTTCAGTAAAAAGCAAAAATCTATTTCCACTTCAACTGCAGAAGCTGAGTACATTGCTGCAGGAAGTTGTTGTGCTCAGATCATATGGATGAGAAATCAGTTGTTAGATTATGGCATGTCATACTCAAAAATCCCTATTTATTGTGATAACCAAAGTGCTATTGCAATGACAGGAAATCCAGTTCAGCATTCTCTTACTAAACACATCAGTATTCGATATCACTTCATAAGAGAACAAGTTCTGGAAGGAACAATTGAACTTCACTTTGTTCCTACTGATCAACAACTAGCTGATATATTCACCAAGCCACTACCTGAAGCTACTTTCAATAAATTGGTGAATGAACTTGGAATGATGGACTTTGAGAATTTCTGAGGAAAGCTACAGAGAGGAAATCCTGATAACTGTCAAATCCTGATGGTTATTCTGAAAGGTATGTTTTCTTTGATCAAATCCTGATAGGATGTAATCCTGACAGGAAGTCAACTGGTCAAATCCTGATGCTCAGATTTTGAAGCTGGTATGAAAACCAGAAGTTCTAAGACAATTTGTCAACAACACTCCTGGTAAACTCTGACAAATAAGATCATTACTTAGTCTTTGATTAAGTTATTAAGTCTTAATTTTCAATTCCAATTATATTTTTGTCAGTGATTACTATTCGCTATATTATGTATCAAATGCAGTGTTACTAACAAATTGTGCAGGAAAAGTAAGGAGGACAAGAACAATTGAGCAAATTGATAGTTTTCATTAAATCTTGAAGATTCTTTACAAATGAAAATGGAAATTACATATTCTTTTCCTAGTCTACTTGTTGCCCAGTAATAATCTATTGTAGAAGGGGGGTTGAATACAATAGAGTAAGATAATCGACTTCTTAATGTATATATCACAAATATGAAAAGAAAGATAACAGCTTTATTAAATCTGATATAAAACTGTTACAAACTCTCTCAAGAAATTCTAATGTTCTTGAGAGCTGCTAGTTTACAAAAACTCTCTCAAGAAATTCTATGTTCTCGAGAGCTTCTATTCGATTATGTTCTCTCTCGAATGAATACATAAATCAAAACCAAGACTGTGTTTATATAGTGCACACAGCTTCTCTATCAATAACAAGATAAGTCCTAATCAATAACAAAGATAGAAACCTATCCTTAATCGATAGCTACATTCTACAAACCAGGAACAAATAGAATAAACTTCCATGTTTATCTAGACTCCAAATATAACTCGAAGTAGGAATCCTGATCAGCTTCAAGTTCTGATGATCAATCCTGATCATAGTCTGAGTAGGAATCCTGATGATCAATAAGATACTGACGCTTGATCAAATACTGATGACCATGCAATACTGATGACGTCAGCAATCCTGATCAGTTGAGTCTAGCTTCTGACGATCATTGAATTCTGATCTAACAATCTCCCCCAATCTCATACTTTGTGAAATAAAGTATAGATTCCAAATATTCAATGATGTCAAAAACATGTATCAAAATGTACGAGTATCTTCAGAAACAACTTATCTGTTTAAGCTTTTTGATATAACAGATTCATCTTCAAGAAGTTGGATAATAAACTTTCTTCTTTTTCTTCAAGAATTTGAATCAGTCTTTCCTTAAGATTTCTGAGTTCTTCATCTTCCTCATTAATCTGGTAGATAGCTGCTCTGAGATTCTGTATGGAGCTTTTCTGTAGACTGTGCTCTTCAAGCAAAAGATAAGCAATTTCCTTCCCATCAGGATTGAGAGTAAGTTGGGTCATACCAAAAGTTACTTCTTTAACAGCAGTACCTCTTTGCATTTCCACATCCTGACCTCTTTGATTTAAGTACATGGGAATATAATTACCATCGAAATTACTGTTTCCATCCAGTCTTCTTCTTATAGTTGACAAAATCATGTCAGCCCATACTTTGTACACTTGGTTCTTCCATCTTAACAGATAGTGAACATATTTCAGTTCATGTGTAGTTTTCATCAGCAGATCTTGAATAGATAGAATCTTCACACTACCATCTTTCATGAAGTACAGAAGCTTTTCTTTCTTTCCAAAACCATCATGACAATCTATAACTATATCAACAGCTAATAAATTGTTCAGATTTTCAGAAGTTAAAGTACCTCCAATTTCAGTTAAGGAGTAAGGATCAACATAAGTCATGTTTAGAAATTCAGCATCCCTGTGTCCAATACCTCCTCTTGTGTAACTTGACATTTGCTTCAGATTCGAAAACATCTTTAACCAGAGTGTTTTTGATCTAGCCATATCAGACAAATCAACAACACTTGAAGCACTTGTAATAATTCCACCAGTCTGAAAATTGATAGGTGTATCACACTTCAGTGTACTTATGTGTTCCCACTTCTTGTCTTTCTCCTTTTCATGAGTGTAGCTTCTTTCAAGTAAAGATTCTTGCCTGCTTGTATTTCTCCATTGTCTTTCATTTGAAACTTTAAGCCTTTGTAGATAGAGATTGAAATCTTCATATGTCCTTTTTGTAATATCTCTTCTTCTGGCTTCTTCTTCTTCATCTACTTCTTTGTTGTGACAATCAACAACAGTAGATAAGATTATCAAATCAACCTCTTGCAGAATTTCTGATTCGTCAGGATCTTGAATATTGTCAGGATTAGAATCTTCAATTTGATTTGTATTGCTGAGAGTTGATTTACTTGTTTTTCTTCATGTGAGAGATCTGGATATTCTTCACTTGCTGTAGAGAGTGCTTTTCTTGCATATAATTGTTGAACTCTTTAATCAGTGTGATATAGAGTAACAATTCTGCCATCTTTTGTAGAAAACTTCTGGAATAAATTTGATGCATCTTCAGGATTATCAATAATTACATCTTCATCACCTTCAGGAATTGTAGCAAGAATGTGTCCATGACCAGGTGTCAGGATTTGATCTTCCGTCAGGATCTGAGATTGCACCAATGTTCTTACTGTCTTAACTCCAGAATCAGAAACATGAGTTGACTGCGTTGTTTGACTTTGAGAAGTTTGGATTGTCTTCATAACAACAGCATCAGAGGTTTCTCCTTGTATCACTTTGTCACCACCATCATCTCCAGTATCATCATCATTATTTCTTAATACTAGATCAGGTGTACATTTTGTCTGAATAACCTTCTCCCCCTTTTTGACATCAGGATTTGACAATAATTGCAAAATTAAGGAAAGAGAGGCTTGAATTTCAGTTACCTTAGTATCCAGAGAATCAATTCTTTGATTGATTGAGGTTTGTTCTGAAACAACAGATTTCACTTGGGATTCCACTACCCGTAGTTGTAAAGTAGTAGGCACCTTTGTAAAATTATTAAAGATATCAGTCCTCACTTTTTCAGTTGAGCCCTTGATAGAATCAATCTCACTTTTCAGGCTTTTGGATAACAGAGTAGTAGCCTTCAGATGATTCTTCAAGTCTTGATTCTCTATAGATTTCACTGCATTATAGGCATGTTCAATAGCAGAAGAAAAACTGATAGATTCATCAGATTGGTGCCATGAATTGTTCCATTCATTCTGTCTAAATGCCTCTGCAGGATCAAAGGAAGGAGTAGAAAAATCTTGTCTCTGATCTTTCCCAGTGAAAGCATTGCTAGCCATATATGTACTTGATGAACCAAAATTAGTTCCAAGACTAATTTTGAGTGCTGTAGCAAGTTGTTCCTTCTCTTTTCGATTCTCATTATCATCATCACTATCATCAGAAGTATCATCAGCAGTATCATGAGTAATATCAGGATCAGGAATAGCAATACCTTTCAGTTTATCCTGTGGTTCTGAGATAGGATGATCCATTGGTCTTGAACGAAGTGGCTGTATCAAAATAGGTTCATTATCAGGAGCACCACTAGCGTCAGGATGAACATCGTCAGGATTTGATATGCGTGCATCAGTATTTGCTACCAATGGTTCTTGTGGAGCTTGAGGTTCAAAAGCTTCTTCAACACTTTGAGTTAAAGGTTCTTGTGTGCTTCCCTCATTGATAATGTTCTCGACCAATCTTTCAACAGAAGCTGTAGCTTTGCCTGCATCTTCACTTTGAGAAGATGGTTCTTGTGTAGCTGGAATGTTGATGTCTTCATTCTCCCTTTGAGAAAATGGTTCTTGTGTGACCATTCCACTAGCTAAGCCTTCACCCAAACTTTGATTGAGTGGTTCTTGTGTGGCAGGATCAACAGTAGCTGCTGAATTACTCTGAAATTCAGGTTCTTGTGGGCTTGATCCTTTCAGCTTCTTCTGTCTCTGATAGACTAACTCTTCTGCATTCCTCTTTTTCTTTGATGTAGGTGTAAGACCAACCAAGGAAGCAGTTGTAGAAACCTTCTCCCAAGAAATTTCTCTAATCTGAGATGGAGAGGCTGGAGAGTCTGATAGAGAGACAACTTTTGTTGTTGCATCAGGAATACTAACATCAGGATTTGCTAGAGCATCAGGAGTAGATGACTCATCAGGATTTGATGTCTGAATATCAGTATCCTTCATTTGCACTGTCAAAGGAATATGATACCTGCTCTTTGATAATTTCCTTGTCTTTTGTGGTTTTGATAAAGGTACCACAGCTTTAGTAGCAGTATCAGCAACTTCCTTGTTCACATTCATCACAGAGGATATAGGTAAGTCATCCTCTGAATCACTTTCATCAATCAACCTTAACTTCCTTTTCGCAGGAACATTCTTAACAACCTTATCAGCTTTCTTCACCAGGACCCCTTGTACACCCCCTTGTATCTTCTTTTTAGTGAGTGGTGTAGAGGAAAAATCCTTTGAACCTGATTGCCTTCCAGACACATCAGTTCTAGATGATTTCTTTGATTTTACAACTAAAGTCTTTTGAGAGACAGTAGAGGTGGTTGTTAACTGTTTAGACTGTTTAGGTTGCATGTTTGTGTCAGAAACAAGGTGGGTTGGACCTTGCCCCATAGCATTAGAAAGTAGGCCATAACGAGTAGGCATTTTCTGATGTAAGAAAAACCTAACCTCATCAGGAATAAAAGCATTTCCGCACAAAATATTTTGCCATATCAGGATTTCCTCTCTGTAGCTTTTCCTCAGAAATTCTCAAAATTCATCATTCCAAGTTCATTCACCAATTTATTGAAAATAGCTTCAGGTAGTGGCTTGGTGAATATATCAGCTAGTTGTTGATCAGTAGGAACAAAGTGAAGTTCAATTGTTCCTTCCAGAACCTGTTCTCTTATAAAGTGATATCTGATACTTATGTGTTTAGTAAGAGAATGCTGAGCTGGATTTCCTGTCATTGCAATAGCACTTTGGTTATCACAATAAATAGGGATTTTTGAGTATGACAGGCCATAATCTAACAACTGATTTCTCATCCACATTATCTTAGCACAACAACTTCCTGCAGCAATGTACTCAGCTTCTGCAGTTGAAGTGGAAATAGATTTCTGCTTTTTACTGAACCATGAAACTAGTCTTCCACCCAAAAACTGACAACTTCCTCAAGTACTTTTCCTGTCTATTTTGCATCCTGCAAAATCAGCATCTGAATAACCACACAACCCAAAATCTGATTCCCTTGCATACCAAAGGCCAAGTGAAGGAGTGCCTTTGAGATATCTGAAAATTCTTTTGACTGCAATCAGATGTGGTTCTCTAGGTTTTGCTTGAAATCTTGCACATAGACAGGTTGCAAACATGATATCTGGTCTACTGGCAGTGAGATACAATAAAGAGCCAATCATTCCTCTGTAGTGAGTTACATCTACCTCTTCACCTTGATCAGGATCAAATTTGGTAGTTGTAGCTATGGGAGTTGAAGCAGGAGTACTGTCTTGCATGTTAAACCTTGTCAGTAAATTCCTTGTGTATTTAGACTGATTAATAAAAATCCCTTCATCAGTCTGTTTAACTTGAAGACCCAGAAAGTAACTCATTTCTCCCATCATGCTCATTTGATATCTTGACTGCATAAGCTTGGAAAACTTTTCACACAGCTTATTGTTTGTTGACCCAAAAATGATATCATCAACATAAATCTAAAGGCAACTCCTTACCATGATTCAAATAAAATAGAGTTTTATCAATTGCACCTCTTTTGAATCCACTTTCCAGTAAGAATTGAGCTAAGGTTTCATACCATGCTCTTGGAGCTTGCTTTAGTCCATAAAGTGCCTTATCCAGTCTGTAGACATGATCTGGATATGTAGGATCAATGAAACCAGGAGGTTGTTCAACATAAACTTCTTCCTCCAGTTCACCATTTAAGAAAGCACTTTTAACATCCATCTGGAAAACCTTGAATTTCTTATGTGCTGCATAAGCAAGAAATATCCTGATGGCTTCTAGTCTTGCAACAGGAGCAAAAGTTTCATCATAGTCAATTCCCTCTTGTTGGGAATACCCCTTTGCAACTAGTCTAGCTTTATTTCTGATAATGACTCCATCAGAATCAGTTTGTTCTTGAAAATCCACTTTGTACCAATAATTGATCTATTCTTTGGTCTTGGTACCAGTTTCCAGACTTCATTCCTTTCAAATTCATTCAGTTCTTCTTGCATTGCAGTAACCCAATCAGCATCTTTAAGTGCATCTTCAACTTTCTTAGGCTCCTCCTTGGATAGAAAGTTATTATATAAACATTCATTCTGAGTTGCACTTCTTGTTTGAACACCTGCATCAGGATCTCCAATTATCAAATCAGGAGAATGATCTTTTGTCCATTTCCTTGCTGGTGTCAAATTGTTTCTTGAAGTAGATGCTCCCCCTGGATTGGTGTTATCTTGATTGAAAGAATTTGATTGATTTGAAGCTCTCCCTGAATTATTTCTATGCCCTCCTGATGTGTTATCAGGATCTTCACTTGAATCAGTATCTGAAGAATTCTGTCCTGATGATTGAGTTGACTCTAAACTTGTAGTTGAATGCCGTTGCTCCCCCTCAACATTAGCACTACTAGTTGTATCACTGTTGTTTGCATCATCAGTATTAGCACCATCAGTACCTGGTGAGTCATCAGGATTTGGTGACCCATCAGTATCTGATGAATTGACAGGATCTGATTCAATTTCTTCAGGTTCCTTGGAAGCTTCATTTTCAAATAACAATCTATCATGCGAGTCTTCAATGATTCCAGTTATCTTCTTATCATCAAAAGATACATGAATTGACTCCATGACAGTTCTTGTTCTCAAATTAAAAACTCTGAAGGCTCTTGATGTAGGATAACCTATGAATATTCCTTCATCAGCCTTTGTTTCAAATTTCCCTAGCTGTTCAGGATGAGTTCTGAGAACAAAACATTTACAGCCAAACACATGCAAATGCTTCAGACTTGGTTTCTTCTTCTTGAGTGACTGATAAGGAGTGACACCATGCCTGTTTATCAATGTGAGATTTTGTGTATAGCATGTTGTGTTGACTGCTTCTGCCCAGAAATATGTAGGTAATTTAGCTTCTTCCAACATAGTTCTGCCAGCTTCAATAAGAGTTCTATTCTTCCTTTCTACTACTCCATTTTGCTGAGGTGTGCCAGGAGCAGAGAATTGTTGAATGATTCCTTTGTATTTGCAGAACTCTTCCATCTTTGAATTCTTAAATTCAGTACCATTATCACTTCTCAGAATCTTGACTTTGTACTTTGTGGTTGTCTCAATCATCCTCACATGATCCAACAGAACTTCAGGAGTTTCATCTTTTCTATGCAGAAAATACACCCAGGTGAATCTAGAATATTCATCAACAATTACAAGAGTGTACCTTTTCTTACTGATGGACATGATGTTGACTGGACCAAACAGATCAAGATGTAGCATGTGATATGGTTCTTCAATAGAGGATTCTGATTTACTCTGGAATGATGTCCTTCTTTGTTTTGCTTTTTGGCATGCATCACAGAGTCCATCAGGTGTATATAAGACATTAGGTAATCCTCTTACTAACTCTTTCTTAACCAACTCATTGATGTTGCTGAAGTTGAGATGAGAAAGCTTCTTGTGCCAATTCCAACTTTCATCTACTGAAGCTTTACTGATGAAACATGTAGGGGAGCCATCAGTATCTGAGAGAATGTTGGCTTCATATATGTTACCATGCCTGTAGCCAGTTAGTGCTATCTTCCCTGTTGCTTTACTGACTACTTCACAATGTGTGGAATAGAAATTGACATGATAACCTCTGTCAGTGATTTGACTAATACTCAACAAGTTGTGTTTTAGTCCCTTCACTAGAGCTACTTTTTCAATGATGACATTTCCAATGATTATATTGCCATATCCCAAGGTTTGTCCAATGTTGCCATCTCCATAAGACACAGTTGGGCCAGCTTTTTCCTCATATTCTGATAACAGGGCTTTGTTTCCAGTCATGTGCACAGAACATCCACTATCCATGACTAACAGATTTTTCCTTTTACCCTGCATCAGAATAGTAAAACACTAGTCAGAATGTTTAGGAACCCACACTTGTTGGATTCCTTGTTCATGCATTTTATTAAATTTAACAGCAGAAGACTTTTTGACTCTAGCAGTCCTGACAGGATTTACTCCATCAGGATTTGCTTTGTCAGTATCAGTATTAACAAAAGCATGCTTCACTATGACATTTTCAGTTCTATCAGACTTTGTACTACTTTCAAACTTAGGCAATGGATCATAAAAGTTATAGTACAAATCATGATACTCTTTACATGTATAAATAGAATGCCATAGACTACCACAATGAAAACAGGAATCCTGTGGTTTATAAAATACTGATCTATTCCTAATATCAGACATAGGAATTTCAGCGATTTTCTTCTTACTCTTCTTACAATCAATGGCAAGATGATTAGAGTTTCCACAGTTAAAACAACTCTTCCTAGGTGCATTTGGGATATACTTATAACCATTTTCTTTATTGATCCCAATTTTACCATTCCTGTTTCTCTTAACAGTAGCTTCCTCTTTCTTATCTGTAACCTCACAGATTTTATCCTTAAGCTGTTTCTGAGACAATAGACCTACATTCTTAGTGACTTTGTTCATGACAGGTTTAGACTTTATAATTTTAATTCCTTGAGTAGAAGAAGATCCCTTTTCAAAAGTAGAATTGGAATCCTTACCAAAAACAAAATTAACAGGAGTAATCTTAGATTTGGTTGAGTCTATAACATGTCTATAGGTCTTTGGACTGACTGTCTCATCAATGACAATTTTCTCTGCTAATTTCTTATCTTCATCTGACTTATATCCTAGACACTCTTTCCAATTCTTAGAGGTATTAATCTCATGAAATTTCCTACCAGAGTCTGTCCAGGTTCTGATTTTCTCATTAGCATATTCAAGTTCTTTTTCAAGGGAAGTACATTTAGATGTCATCTCTAAGTGCATGTGTTTAGCATTATCACATTCTTTTTGTACTTCTTGCATACGAGAAAATTCAGCTTCTAATATCTCATTCCTCTTTCTAAGGTCAGACATCTCAGATAAGATTCTAGTATTCTCAGCAGTTTGACTTCTAAAGCTAATATGTAATGACTTTAGAAAACGTCTTAACTCAGAAGCATTATCAGTATCAAAATCAAAGATAGTATTTAGTACCTTATCATCAGGAGCAGCAGTTACATCAGCATTGGCCATTAACGCATAGTTGACTACCTCAGTATCAGATTCTGAGGAAGAGTCCATCCAATCCTTGCTTGATGTGATGAGTGCCTTTGTCTTGTTGCATTCAGAAGCAAAGTGACCCATACCATTACACTTGTAGCATCTAACCTTTGACTTGTCAAATTTGCTACCCTTGCTGTCCTTTTTGATATACTTGTCTTTGTCTGCTTTGAAGATCTTTTTCTGAAAGTTGCCTTGTCTTCTATTCTTCCTGAACTTCATCCTTCTGAAGTTTCTGACAATCATAGCAACCATCTCTTCCATGTCTGAATCAGAAGATTCATCACCAGTATTGGCATCAGAATTGCCATCAGTATCTGATGAAGAGTCGTCAGGATCTGACTCAGCTACTCTTGCTTTCCTTCTAGAGACCTCCAAGGCTTTCCCTTTTGATTTTGCTTCTACATTCAAAGCAATTGACTTTGCCTTGCTGCTTTTCTTGTTCTTTCTCTGTTGAACTTCAAGATCATGAGTTCTTAACATCCCATAGATCTCATCAAGAGACACAATGTTCAGATCATACTGGTGTCTAATGATTGAGGTCTGAGTATCCCATTCTTCAGGTAAAGCTCTAAGAAATTTGGTGTTTGAATCTTCAGTTTCATATACTTTGTCAACTAAGGATAAGCTGTTCAATAGTGTCAGAAATCTATCATATAGATCAGTCAGGCTCTCTTCAGGTCTTGCATCGAATTGTTCATATTCTTGAATCAAAAGAGCCCTTCTGTTTTTCTTAACAGATGCAGATCCCTGGCACTGAGTTTCCAAAGTATCCCAGATTTCTTTTGAAGACTTGCATGCAATCACTCTGTTTGACATGACAGCATCAAGGCTATTATGCAAGATATTCTTTATCTTTGGTTCCCTGAGTACATGATCTTTTTCTTCTGGAGTCCATTCAGCTTTAGCTTTGACCACATAATGTTCTGGTACTGTATCTGTTCGTTCTACGAACTTTGTTGGTATATATGGTCCATCACGAATCCTGTCCAAGTAGTCAGGATCCATAGCCTCCAGGTACATCAGCATCTTTACCCTCCATGTAGGATATTCTGATATCTTTAAGATGGGAATCTTCATGCTTTCATACTTGGTTGTCGACATCTTTAGATCGTATCTGATTCAGAATTAAATCAGTTTGCTCTGATACCAATTGTTGCCCAGTAATAATCTATTGTAGAAGGGGGGTTGAATACAATAGAGTAAGATAATCGACTTCTTAATGTATATATCACAAATATGAAAAGAAAGATAACAGCTTTATTAAATCTGATATAAAACTGTTACAAACTCTCTCAAGAAATTCTGATGTTCTTGAGAGCTGCTAGTTTACAAAAACTCTCTCAAGAAATTCTATGTTCTCGAGAGCTTCTATTCGATTATGTTCTCTCTCGAATGAATACATAAATCGAAACCAAGACTGTGTTTATATAGTGCACACAGCTTCTCTATCAATAACAAGATAAGTCCTAATCAATAACAAAGATAGAAACCTATCCTTAATCGATAGCTACATTCTACAAACCAGGAACAAATAGAATAAACTTCCATGTTTATCTAGACTCCAAATATAACTCGAAGTAGGAATCCTGATCAGCTTCAAGTTCTGATGATCAATCCTGATCATAGTCTGAGTAGGAATCCTGATGATCAATAAGATACTGACGCTTGATCAAATACTGATGACCATGCAATACTGATGACGTCAGCAATCCTGATCAGTTGAGTCTAGCTTCTGACGATCATTGAATTCTGATCTAACACTACTTTTCTACTCAGGAACACGTGCCCTGCAAATAAGCATGAACACTCCTGATGGATCATAACCAGGCTTTGATCCATCTAGGGCTTCTCTTGTTCCATCCTTAAGAGACAAGAAGAGGAGCTAATTTACTTGAAGGTGGATCGTCACCGTGACCACCGGGACGCTTCCGTGCCTCCAACTTGCATGACATACAAGCATCACGGATTCTCTTCTTACGTTTCTCAAGCTCTCGGACGAGCTCTTCATCATCTTCATCCTCATCCTCTTCATCATCCTCATCCTCTTCATAGATGAGGTTATCAAGCGGATTCCAGTTCGGATTGGCTTGCAGGAAGTTGTGCCAAACCACATCAAACATTGCGTTTATAAACGCTTCTTGTTACTGAGGGTCAGGAACTGGTTGTGGCTCCATCTCAGCAAGAGCCTCATCCATCACTTGCCAAATCAAGTCAAGCTCTTCTTCAGGTATGTTGTTTTGTTGATTGGCAGCCATTGAAAAACAAAGAAGGTGAAAGGTTTTCGTAAGTTTTTCTCTGGAGAGGGTTTGTGTTTTAATAGATATATGATGATTATGCTTAACAGTTCTATTTAATAGAGAATGTGTGTTGAGGATGCAGGTCATTTTTGTTTATCGAGGCGACTGTTCAGTTTCTCATAATTACTTTGCCTCGGTAATTGTTAAGAATGGTTACATGGGTATTATGCTATTTGTTTTTGTAATCATTTTAAAATAAAAATAGCACTTATCAGGATTATAAAAATAAATTTTGTTTTCTTAAATAAAATTTTATTTTACTTCATTTTAAATATTTTTTTCTCAATCCTGATAAGGCAAATGGTTTTATAGGAAATGCTTTTATTCCTGATGAGGTTAGGTTTTTCTTACATAGGAAAATGCCTACTCGTTATGGTTTAATTTCTAATGCTATGGGGCAAGGCTCAACCCACCTTGTTCCTGACACAAGCATTCATCCTAAATAGTCTAAACAGTCAACTGCCACCTCTATTGTCTCTCAAAAGACTTTAGTTGTAAAAGCAAAGAAGTCAGCTCGAACTGATGTGTCAGGAAGGCAATCAGGTTCAAAGGACTTTTCCTCTACACCACTCACTGAAAAGAAGTTACAAGGGGGTGTACAAGGGGTCCTGGTCAAGAAAGCTGCAAAGGGAGGTGAGGTTGTTTCTGTAAAAAGAAAGTTAGTTCTCAGGGATGAGACTGACTCAGAGGATGATTTACCTATATCCTCTGTGCTGAAAGTGTGTAAGGAAGTTGCTGATACTGCTACTGCAGCTGTGGTTCCATTGTCTACACCACAGAAGAAAAGGAAGTTATCAAAGAGCATGTATCATATTCCTTTAGAAAAGAAGCAGGATACTGATGTACAGGACACTTCTATTCTGAATGAGCAATCAGTTTCTACTGCTCAAGCAAATCCTGATGTTAGTACTCCTGATGCTGCACCAAGTCAAGTGGTTAATATTTCAGACTCTCCAGCACAGGACTCTCCAACAAAAAGACATGTTGATATTTCATGGGAGAAGTATGGTGCTGCTGCTTCCAATCTTGGGATCAAACATCCAATGGAAAAGCTAAGGAAGGCAGAAGAGTTAGTCTATCAAAGACAGAAGAAACTGAAAGGATCAAGCCCACAAGAAGCTGAACCTCAAAGTGGTTCAGCAGCTCTTTCTGATGATCCAGCCACACAAGAACCACTCAATCAAAGTTTGGGTGAAGGCTTAGCTAGTGGAATGGTCACACAAGAACCATTTTCTCAAAGGGAGAATGAAGACATCAACATTCCAGCTACACAAGAACCATCTTCTCAAAGTGAAGATGCAGGCCAAGCTACAGTTTCTGAGAAATTTCCTGACAATGCTCAAGGAGTTTCTGGTGCAGATGAAGTTCGAAGATTGGTCAAGGACACTGTCTATGAGGGAAGCACACAAGAACCTTTGACTCAAAGTGTTGAAGCAGCTTCTGAACCTCAAGCTCCACAAGAACCATTGGTAGCAAATACTGATGCAAGCATATCAAATCCTGACGGTGTTCATCCTGACGCTAGTGGTGCTCCTGATGTTGAACCTATCCTGATACAGCCACTTCGTTCAAGACCAATGGATCATCATATCACAGATTCACAGGATAAAATGAAAGGTATCGCTATTCCTGATCCTGATGTTACTCACAGTACTGATGATGATGACTCTGGTGATAGTGATGATGATGAGAATCGAAAAGAGAAGGAACAGCTTGCTACAGCACTCAAGATTAGTCTTGGAACTAATTTTGGTTCATCAAGTACATTTATGGCTGGCAAAGCTTTCACTGGGAAAGATCAGAGACAAGATTTTTCTATTCCTTCCTTTGATCCTGCTGAGGCATTTAGACAGAATGAATGGAACAATTCATGGCACAATTCTGATGAATCTATCAGTTTTTCTTCTGCTATTGAACATGCCTATAAAGCAGTGAAATCTATAGAGAATCAAGACTTGAAGAATCATCTGAAGGCTACAACTCTGTTATCCAAGAGCCTGAAAAGTGAGATTGATTCTATCAAGAGTTCAACTGACAAAGTGAGGACTGATATCTTTAATAATTTTACAAAGGTGCCTACTACTTTTCAGCTAAGGGTAGTAGAATCCCAAGTGAAATCTGTTGTTTCAGAACAAACCTCAATCAACCGAAGAATTGATTCTCTGGATACTAAGGTAACTGACATTCAAGCCTCTCTTTCCTTAATTTTGAATTTATTGTCAAATCCTGATGTCAAAAAGGGGGAGAAGGTTAGTTGGACAAAATGCACACCTGATCTAGTATTAAGGAATAATGATGATGATACTGGAGATGATGGTAGTGACAAAGTGATACAAGGAGAAACCTCTGATGCTGTTGTTATGAAGTCTACAATTCAAACTTCACAAAGTCAAACAACGCAGTCAACTCATGTTTCTGATTCTGGAGTTAAAACAGTAAGAACAATGATGCAATCTCAGATCCTGACGGAAGAACAAATCCTGACACCTGGTCATGGACATATTCTTGCTACAATTCCTGAAGGAGATGAAGATGTGATTATTGATAATCCTGAAGATGCATCAAATTTATTCCAGAAGTTTTCTACAAAAGATGGCAGAATTGTTACTCTATATCATACTGATAAAAGAGTTCAACAATTATATGCTAGAAAAGCACTCTCTACAGCAAGTGAAGAGTATCCAGATCTCTCACATGAAGAATTTTTGAGACTACAAAGAGAGACAATGGAAATCTATACTGCTCCTACTAGAGGTAGAGGAGGCAGAGGTAGGAGAGGTGCTAGAAGAAGTAGAAGAGGTTCTTCAAATCAAACAGTACCTAGACAGACAAGGTCTACAGGGTTAAGAATTGAAGAAATTCTTGAACCTATTCAAACTCTAGTAGTTCCTGACAGATCTACTTTTGGTGATGATGGAAATATTGAAGAAGAACCTGAATTGAGAAGAAAATCAAGAAAATCAACTCTCTGCAATACAAATCAAATTGAAGAATCTAATCCTGATATTGTTCCTGATAATATTCAAGATCCTGATGATTCTGAAATTCTGCAAGAGATTGACTTGATAATTTTATCTACTGTTGTTGATTCTCACAACAAGGAAGTAGATGAAGAAGAAGAAGCCAGAAGAAGTGAAATTACAAGATTAACAAATAGAGATTTCAATCTCTATGTACAAAGGCTTAAACTCTCAAATAGAAGAGTGTGGAGGAACCCAAGCAGACAAGAATTTTCACTGAAAAGAAGCTATGCCTTTGAAAAGGAAAAGGATAAGAAGTGGAAACATATTAGCACATTAAGTTGTGATACACTTATCAATTTTCAGTCTGGAGGAATTATTACAAGCGCTTCAAGTGTTGTTGATTTATCTGAGATGGTTAGATCAAAAGCACTCTGGTTAAAGATGTTTTCAAATCTGAAGCAATTGTCAAGCAATTCAAGAGGAGGTATTGGACACAGAGATGGTGAATATCTGAATATGTCATATGTTGATCCTTACTCCTTGACTGAAATTGGAGGTACTTTAACTTCTGAAAACCTGAACAATTTACTAGCTGTTGATATAGTTATAGATTGTCATGATGGTTTTGACAAGAAAGAAAAGCTTCTGTACTTCATGAAAGATGGTAGTGTGAAGATCCTATCTATTCAAGATCTGCTGATAAAAACTACACAGGAACTGAAATATGTTCATTATCTTTTGAGATCGAAGAATCAAATATGCAAAGAATGGAGTGACATGATTTTGTCAACAATAAGAAGAAGACTGGATGGAAACAGTAATTTCAATGGTAATTACATTCCCATGTACTTAAATCAAAGAGGTCAGGATGTGGAAATGCAAAGGGGTACTGCTGTTAAAGAAGTAAATTTTGGCATGACTCATCTTATTCTCAATCCTGATGGGAAGGAAATTGCTTATCTTTTGCTTGAAGAGCGTAGTCTTCAGAGAAACTCCATATTGAATCTCAGAGCAGCTATCTACCAGATTAATGAGGAAGATGAAGAACTCAGAAATCTTAAGGAAAGACTGATTCAAATTCTTGAAGAAAAAGAAGAAAATCTATTATCCAACTTCTTGAAGATGAATTTGTTCTATCAAAGAATCTAAACAGATAAGTTGTTACTGCATATTTTGTACATTTTGTATATATGTTTTTGACATCATTGAATATTTGGAATCTATACTTTATTTCACAAAGTATGAGATTGGGGGAGATTGTTAGATCAGAATTCAATGATCGTCAGGAGCTAGACTCAACTGATCAGGATTGCTGACGTCATCAGGATTACATGGTCGTCAGGATCAGAAGGCATATCAGGACTGGGATCAGGATTGATCATCAGGACTGGAAGCTGATCAGGATTCCTACTTCGAGTTATATTTGGAGTCTAGTTAAACATGGAAGTTTATTCTGTCGGTTCCTGGTTTGTAGAATGTAGCTATCAATTATGGATAGGTTTCAATCTTTGTAATTGATTAGGACTTATCATTGATAGAGAAGCTGTGTAGTATATAAACACAGTCTTGGTTTCGATTTATGTAATTCGGAAGAGAAGAGAAGCGAATCAAGATAGAAGCTCTCGAGAACATAGAATTTCTTGAGAGAGTTTTTGTAAGCTAGCAGCTCTCAAGAACATCAGAATTTCTTGAGAGAGTTTGTAACAGTTTTATATCAGATTTAATAAAGCTGTTATCTTTCTTTTCATATTTGTGATATATACATTAAGAAGTTGATTATCTTATACTATTGTATTCAACCCCCCTTCTACAATAGATTATTACTGGGCAACAAAAACTGCAAGGGCATTCGTCAGCCCAAACGACATTACTAAAAACACGTAGTGTCCATACTTGGTGCGAACGCAGTCTTGGGTACGTTCTCAGGCTTAATATTCAATTGGTGGTAACCAGTTCTCAATCAATATTCGAGAATTTAACTGCACCATGCAGCCGATCGATCAAATCACCGATCCTTGGCAGGGGTATTCATTCTTGACAATTGGCCTATTTAGCTCTCGATACTCTATGCACAGCCTCTTGCTGTCGTTCTTTTTCTTCATCAATAACACGGGTGCATCCCTCGGTGACGCACTTGGTCTTATCATTCCTCTATCGGGTGGTAACCCTGGGAGATCTTTTTGGAAATACATCCTCGAATTCGTTGATGATGGGGATATTCCGCATACTAGGTGCTTCCCGTTTAGTATCCATCACAGTCGCTAAACAAGTTTCATCTTCTTGGAGGTCAAACGTTTCCTCGTCCAACAATCTGAATTCTTACTTCCTTTCTTTCTCAATCTATTCGCGTTTCATACTCTATTTTCTTTATGCCCATTTCTATCATAGTCGTTTCATTAACCAAGGTAACATAATCAGTCGTTTTGAACACTTCGTTATTCTGAATTCGCATCATGCGAAACAAACCTTGGCAATTTCCGTAAACTTCGATTCATAATTGTCGTACTCATTTATCTTGGCTCCCAGCTTCAACAATCTCCTTTTTCCAAATACTAAGGAAAATACTTGCATGGTACCAAGAATGCTTCAAGCAACAGAATGCTTTATGTAAAAACTTTGTACAAATTCTCGCTGAGGGGGCGACCTGGTTAGGTCTCAATCAAATTATCGTTTGAAAATCTTCCCACCATACTTCACTGCATACAAATGCATCGTGAATTCACTTATATAAATTTGACCGAAAGTTGAACTTAGGGAAACAATAACTAGTTCATTTCAAGAAAATTTTAACAACCAGCTGAACAAAATTTGCTAGTTCGATTAGTTTGGGACGCAGTATCTAGCTAGGATAATTAGCTAGATTTTCATCATATCATTTCAACTAGTTAGAACAATTAACTAGTCACTCATTATGGCACATGCAATTAGCCATTTCCAATCTACTAGTACAAAATCTCGACATTGTAGCCAAAGAAAGAAAGAAAACAACATTTTGACTACTCGGATAATGAATTGAAGAGAAGAGTAAAGAAGTTTAGGATGATCAAGATAATTATAAACTTTGAATAGAAAGTTCTTGGTATCGGGACAATCGATAACCTCCCATCAAATATTTCTCATCAGTGAAATGGTCCACCCAAAAGGGGCCTCCGTACATATACTTTATCAAATTCCTCAATAGAATTGAATTCGGACTACCAATATCAAATTGATATCCTTTCTATGATTTCAACGTCTGATTTACAAATCTCATCTTAAAATAGAGTAAAAGAATCTACGAGGAATCTCTAAATAATAGATCCTCCATGTTTAAACAAATAGTTAGATATTTATGAACTCGACTGAGGAGTCCAAGTATGAAAGAAGAAATCGAATATCAAGATAATCGTTAAAGAATATTCGTCAAATAATTAAGGAAGCATTAATTGAACATTCCTTAGATAATTGAAAGAATACGAAATAAATTATAGACCTGGAAGGATAGATGAATAATGGTTCCCTCTTCAGGTCGTCCTGGAACATGAACAAAATGCTCCGGTGAGTAATGGTAAGTTAACTCTGCGTATTTAAACCTCAAAGGTAATGAGAGGAGAAAAGAAAAGAATAAAATAAAGATAGAAATTGTTGGTTGCATCCCAGGTTGAAGTAAGAAACTAGAAAGGTTACCTGACATGAATTATTCAAGGTAACACGGGCATGAACAGTTTTAGATTGAGGAGTGTACCAGCAAGTAGATACCAAAAAGTCAATGGTCATCATAATTTCTAACATCACCCGTACGAGGATGATCTTATCTTTCTGCCTTTATGGCTAAGGGTACTAATCAACGGTACCTCAAAATCGTACAAGTCCTTAAATAGGTCGGGAGTTCGAAACATATTCGCCATTCCCCGATAGTCGTTCAAAGATTGGGCCTCATACGGCCGCATCAACACATCCACGAAAGATGAAGGTCCGTTAACGTATATGTAATTTCTTAACACTAATTGTATCGAACGAATCCAACCCCAGGCCACCATAGGTCTCGTTCCTCGTAGGTCCTGAGATTGTCGCATTGCTCGTTGCAACCATACGTGTCTTTATCAGAATCACGCTATTCATTCTTCATATCTTTGATTTCTGAATTGAGCCATCATGGCCTATCGTACGAAATATACTCGCGATGCGATTTAGCACGTTCGTCTCACGATAACGTTCTGGTACTATACGTACGCAACAGTCTCCTTTTTAGGTAACAAAATACCCATCGACGGAAAAGACACCAACTCTTGTGGAATCGTTGTTCTCAAGGCTTGGACCTCATACACAAGATAATGCCCTAACTAGTCCATGCAATTTAGTAATTCGGACCGCGTAAAGGACTGTAAACGTCTCAATCTTCACATGCGCTGCCTTCTCGTGGCAAACTACGATGAACTTCAAACACTTAGGTTCTGACTAAGTCAAGTTATCCATTGGTATTGGCCATTCCGACCTTACCCCAACTGCAACCGAGACTCTGCTTCACGTCTTATCTTAATGTTTTTGATAATCCGTGTACAATTCTAAACGTCCTTCTCATCATTATGATGATCTTCAACGGTCCTGTCGGTCCTCCGATAAGTCCTCAACTAAACTCTTTAATCTTAACATCCTCAGTGGCACTACTTCCGGTAGTCCACTTAACGAACTCTATATGAGTCATCTCGTCATTCTCTTAGTTCAATATAACTCTTAACACTCTCTCATATCCAAGTTTATAACTTAACTCTCTGATACCATTTCTGTAACACCCCCAGATCCGGGGTCAGGAATCTGGGTTGTCACGCTCCATCAATGGTACAATACCTGCATTACTTACAACATTCTTATAATACAACTTCAAAGACCCCAATCACTTACACACACACAAGTTATAGCCTTGGAAATGAGCAACAATAAGTAACACTTGTTATTACAAACCAAATGTACTATCCAGGACCTCATCTGTTATATACAACCTCTACCTGAAGTTACAGTAATAGACCTCACAATTCAATACAAGGTTTAGTAATACAAACCCACTCAAAATAATTCTCACTAATTCAAGCTGCAACCATTCTGCTCACACTGACAGTATTCATCCTGCGTCAACTAACTCCAGGGTGGTCTCTCAATTCCCTTGCTCTCGTAACACGAGGTGGATTCGGCAATGTTTTCCTCATGCTGAAATATTTAATAAAGCAAGAATGAGCTAATAATGCTCAGCAAGAAATCTATCCCAGTTTAAATCTTTAAACCTTTTTGGAAGATAATCCATATGGCATCAAACCTTTTATCAGTACTAGGGTCTAACCCCAAAATAGTATATCTTTTAAAATACTGAATGACTTATAATCATACTCATATACTCTTCGTAATCATTTGGAAATCCTTGGTATCAGTATGATAAACCAAGACTCAAAACATATCTTTTTAAAATAGATATCAAATATTGGAATCAAGGCTTAAAGCCTATTCATTGACTCAAAATACTATATAGTTCAATATACTGTATATCTTAAATACTTTCTCAACATATATGTATGCATATATATTTAGATATCTCATACTGTTCAAAACACTGTAAAATATTCGTAATGAACACCTTTTTGACTCTGTTGTGTTGTGATATATAAAAGAAGCAAGAATGAGCACTATAGCTCGGTGATAATATATAGCAGCATAATCGTATATGTAAGCTGATACCATAATTGAAAACTTTTAAAACTTCATTCGTATACAGAATGATATATTGAAATATTCTTTTCGTCAAAACATGTCGTATAGTTCGAGATACTGTAGAAGAAGTATACTTTTCAACCACTGTCAACATTATCGGTAACTCAGCACCTAGGCTTTCGTTACAATGTCACAGTACAATTCCAATTGGAAGATGGGACTATCTGGAGCACACCACGATACACGATGATCAGTCGTTGTATCGCACTAACACTTTTCTACTAGTAGATGGATGACATCCTAACACGATTATCACCCCAGCCTCATACGGGCTTTGTATCTGCTGGACTGTCCCACAGCCTCCTACGCGAGATAGATGCTGGACTGCCCCGCAGCCTCTTACGCTATAAAATCTGATGGACTGTCCCACAGCCTCTTACACGAGATAGATGCTGAACTGCCCCGCAGCCTCTTACGCTATATAATTTGATGGACTGTCCCACGGCCTCTTACACGTTTCCTCCTAGTCCCGGATGAATATTCAATAAAACCGGAATCGAGGTTTAATCCTGATTCCCCAAGTATAAGATACTTGCCAAAACTGTTCATTATTTCTGATTACCTTACTCCCTGATTGTTTGGGGAAGTAAGTCACAAGGGGAGTTGACTTGAGTCAACCAGAGTAATCACCGAGAAGGATTCGCTTCGCGAAATTTCGACTTGGGAGTAGTCGGAGTTTTCTGAGATGCTTTGATTTGAAATTCGTTAGGATAGGGCAGTGATCCCAAAGCATAAACTCTTTCGAGGAATTGGAAGAGTAAAATCATTAATCGCTCCTTAAACTGGATTCCCAATTTTTGAGGAGTTGGAAAATATTTTAATCGTATTTAAGTGTCTTAATAAACTCAATATAATATTTGGGGAACCCCTACTGTTTTTAAATGATTTTTCTGAAGGCCAGAAAATATTTTAAATAATTAATGAGGGCCTTAAATAATTTTTAAATAGGGTTTTATGATTTTTTAAATCATTTTAGAATATTAAATAAATATTTGAATAATATTTATTAATTAATAAACAATTAAGGATATTTAATAAATATTGATATAATATTTATTAAATATAAACAATTACTTAAACTCTTTTTAAATGAATATTCGAAAATAATATTCATTAAATAAATAAACCTCAAATGAATATTCGAAAATAATATTCATTAAGTAATTAAATCTCAAATGAATATTCAAAAGCAATATTCATTAAATAAATAATTAATCCTCGAATGAATATACATAATTAATATTCATTGAATAATTAAATAATCTTCAAATGAATATTCAAAAATTAATATTCATTAAATAATCCCCAGATGAATATTCACAATAATATTCTTAAAGTCAATAATCCTCAAATGAATATAAATGGTATTCTTTAAGTCAATAATCCTCAAATGAATATTCAAAATAATATTCGTTAAATAAATAAATAAAATCCTCGAATAACAGTTACCCGATATCTTTATCGGAAAAATAATCCTTAACATATACCGAAGTATAATTACTTCTGATCTTAGAGAAAAAAATCACTTGCCCTTATCCTAGGGCATTATATACAAAACTGGCTTATAACTGATATCCCATATCTAGCTTATAAGCTCCACCTCAAATCATATCCTCAAGTATTGCTATATATATAGCAGTTCAAAAACAAGCATGCAATTTATACATCGCATTTACATAACATATATGAAACAGTTTATTATCACAACAACAGTAAGTATGGGTTTTGAAAACTTGCATCTATTATATGCATACATCAGAATATAGTACTTTAAAATACAGCATGGAATGAGAAAACTTGCCTGAAAATCTCGAAGTAGCAATAAGTCTCAGGTTAGTCCAGTAATCTAGAATCAACACAAGGTTCAAGATTAATAACTCAACGCTTTCACCATCCCAAATATATACTAACTCAAGTACAAGTCCCTTTTCAAGTTAACTCCTTAAGATCCTCTACTCGAGCATAATCGCTCACGCATTTTTATAAAATTGAGATATAATCCTTTTAACACGAAATCTTTTCGAGGGTCTTCCTAAACATACCTCGCATGTTATCACAAAGTTTCACATTTTATTATGACCTCTAAGTGGTTCGATCATAGCCTCAAAGTTGCCTAAGTGGCACGGTTTGGTTTTACGAACGCCTTACACTAAAACACATGTTTCTCCTAAACCGTAAATCGGATTCACATGATCTTCGAACCAAAACGAACCTTGAAACAAGACCTACACTATAATAGGCAGTGGTGGCCTTGGACAGAAGTACTTATGTTCGAATACCTCAAACAAAACAGGCTTAAGTAAATTCGGGCATTATAACGGCTATGTTTTAACGATTCCAAAGTTTAATCATAAATTTTACATAATCAATCCAACCAAATTACCAAGTCAAATCCTCAACATCATTACTAACCCATAATCATCATCAACCAGTCAAAACCAACATTTACAATATCATCCATCAAAACCACAACAATCATCCACCAAAACCAATCATCCATCCTTATAACCATACTAACACAAACTAACTCAAAACTCATCATATAATTCGATTTATAACTAAGGGTATGAAGAGTTTATACCTTCCTTGATGCTTCATATACACTAACAATAGTTTATAATCCTTCTTTGAGCTTTGAACAAACCTTAACAAGCTTAATCCTTAAGAAACAAAATCAAGAATCATGAAAAGTTACTATTCATTCTCATCTTGTAAAATCCATAACAAATCGAAAAATAAGAGTTTGGTGCTAGGATTTTTACCAGACCTTGTGCTATTCATAAGATTTCTTTTGAGTTATAGATCGCCAAATTCTAAGCTTCCTAGCTAGGGTTTTGAGCCCCATCTTTTCGCTGGACAGAAACTGGACAGTTTAGGTTCTCCAACTTGGGGAAGCGATTTGGATAGGCTACACTCCTTTGTTGACTATGAAATTGTGAACGAATGTTACCCATGGAGAGGAGAAGCTATGGTTAAAATTTGGTGATTTTAGGACAAGTAGATTTGGAGTTATGAATTTTTCTTTGCTCCTTGCTCAAGCTGAGCAGAAATCTGGAAATGGGGGAGAGTTTTTCTTTTCCTTTCTTGCCTTGGTTAATTGATAAAATGCTGATATTTGTTGGTCAAAGTGGTGAGTCATCACCTTTGCCTTGTCACAGGGACACATGGCAAGCATGCACGGGTTTGAAATAAAGTAGCTTTACTGGTTCGTTTTCTTTCACACGGATGATCCAATTGTTGCATTCCTTGTGTTTATCTTGTTACATGTTACTTCCATGTCTATATTTAATCCTGTAAATGTCCCGTTGTTCCGTCTCCGTTTAATCTCGTATTTAAATCGATTCGTGTCTCGTTGTTCGGTTACGGCTTAATCTTGATGAACGTTCGCAGGAATTTCTTAAGGGTTCTATCAAAGTAGTTTACCGTAAACGTTCTCGATATCTCTAATTCTTTTATTAAATCCATATCCAAGGAATTGATAATTTAATCCTCCAATACTTTCGAATAATGATTAATCCATCTGTTATTGGTGAAATTTCGGAGAAAACAGAAATGCTATTTTTCCGATTCTGACAGCTTTTGCATTCCTTCATTTATATCGCAGATCACTAATACGACTTTGAAAGTTTATTATATCGCCCCGTATATAGGGTGGTCTGAAAATCTTTTTCGGCTCAGAAATTTACTATTCATCAGGATTTTACTATTCATCAAATAAAAAAAATTAACTAAGTCTAAAATTTGGGGTTATTACAGCTATGGTGATTTTCCTTGCAGGTACATTTGGATCCTGAAGCTCTGAGAGATAAGAGTGAAACACTTGTGAGGTACACGAAACAGAATCACACACTCACAGTGAGGAAGAAAGAGAAACACCAAATCCCATTCCATATCCCTTAAACTTGATTCGTAATGTTTTACCTTTAAAGACCTAACAGTTAAGACCTCATTTCAGAACCTAACATGTTTTAGGGCCCTAAAAAGTGTGATCTAACAGTTGGGAGGTATAAGGAAGATGTCAGGAAATTTGGTTCATAGGACGATCGACGGTGAAGCCATCTTGCAGTATTTAAAGGGCACAGTTGATCAGACTACATATTACTACTTCTTTTCTAACATATGCTACATGAAAATTCCTTCAAGACCCAGAAAAACTTCTTTTCTTAACTAAGGGGGAGAAGTGAGTTATAATCAGATGATTGGAGGATTCCTCAACTAAGGGGAAGAAATGGTAAGAAAAAGTAGAGGTACACCACACCACAATTCTATTGATCTTTCAACTATTGGGGAGAGACTAGGGTAGAAGTGGTAGATTTCCTAGAAGACAGAGAAGTGGTATTGGTTCACCACTGTTCCAATAAAGGGAGCATCTGTATTCCATATGGGGAGGAGTTGTATTCCAAATAAGGAGAAGAAAGGGAGATATGTGCTTTTCAGAAAAGGAAATATGGTTGTACAACAGAAGCCGTTGAACTCCGATGGAGAGAAGTGGAAAGGTATACTTCAGTAAGTGGTAGACAAAGACATATTCATTACCACTGAAGAATCTCGAGAAGCTGCTAATGATTACTTCAAGACTGAGAAGGATTATTTGGCAGAGATTTAAAGAACCAAAGAAATGAAGATGAGTTACTACATGAATATCAGTTCAGTGCTAAAGAAACAATCATCTATCATTTCAGTTTGAACAAGAAATCTGGAAGTGAAGAATTTGATCTAGAAAACTAGTAGCATTATTTACAAGTCCTGGGTAATCACTTTTTCTACTTGTTAGTTGAGTTATCCTCTCTATAATTTGTTTGTTAGGTTTAACAATCAAATAGGGGGAGATTGTTGGTGATATCACAAGGCAGTATGAACAGGAAGACGTGATAACTCAACAATAGAACATGACAGGTAAATAATACTACGCCTACACAGAAATCAGGAAGAAATGAATACGAGGCAAATACAAAGAATCAAAACATTAGATAGAGCTTTGAAGTCTACTACAGGTCACTGAAAGAAGTTCATTAACATGTTCATGCCTCAGCGAAGAATAAGGTTTGAAGACTTTCAAGGTTTCAGAAGGTGTGTAGATTCAATATAAGTGCCACAAGAAGATTGTGTTATAGACAGTGTTCGAAGCATATGAATCTGGTTTAATTGAATACATGGTAAAGACAAAGGTTAAAGAAGATAGCTACAGTCTTGAAGTTATACTCACTGAAAGAAGTTCATTTATAAGTTCGATCCTCAGTGAAGAACAGATAATGAAGTATTTAAGATTGTAGTAGCAATGAAGACGTTGTCTAAGTACCAGGAAGGACTCCAGTGAAAGTGCGTTGTTTATTGACAATCTGTGTTTGAAGCAATTTGTACTGTTGTCGACTTATCAATTGGAATGCAATGAAGATGTGAAGATTCAATTCAGTGTTAGTCGTCTGTGAACCATACTAGTTGCACCAGGCGTCAACACATAAGAAGAAGATCAACACATTTATTCGACAGAAAGAATTAATGAAGTCCGACATGATAATTCCAGAAAATATCAAGCAGATTAATAAGAATTATCAGTGTTGAAGAAAACCATGAGAAGCTAAACTGTCGAAAGGAAAATTGTACAGTCAAAAGGTGTTAAGTGTACAAAAGTTGAAACCTCAATAAAGAAACTGCAAGAATGGAAACTTGAAGGTTTAAGTGCTGACCAACCAAACCTTGGGTACTAATCTACATTTTGACAAGGTTGGCCAAAACCACTTCGATGGTTTTTGTTTTGGTCGATAGTTTTTAGTTTGAAAAACTTTGATAGTTTCTTTTGGGTTCACACTGGAACCAGTTCAGCTTTGTTGGGGCCGAGATTTTTGACTGCTGCGATACTTTTAATGCTCCGATAGTTTATGCAATTTATTTTATAAACTTAAATAAATTTATTTTAAACTTATTAATTAAGTTTATTATAAATTTAAATAAGTTTATTTTATAAATTTATTAAAACAAAAAAGGAGTATTTCGATAGTTTCTTTATAAGAAACCATCGAAGTAGTTTTGAAAAAAAAAGGAAAGCTTCGATAGTTTTCTCCTACAGCATGAAGAATTGTGTGGACACAATTTAAAAGTTGTGTTCGATAGTTTTTTTTAAAGACTATACAAGACTACACATTTTGTTGCAGAAGATCAATTAACAGACTTCTTTTGTTCTTCATCTTCTTCGACGAAGAGAAGAAAAATAGAGAGAGACAGAGAAGGAGACATTTATTTTATACCTGAACTTCTCACCGGGTAAACGTTATAATGCCCAAACTTTGTTCAATCTTAAGGGCCATTATAAAGTTTCTCCGGTAATTAAATCCTTTAGACAAACAAATAGATACAAACATTGTTTAGGATTTAATTTGTACAATTTTTGTAGAAGCAAGAACAATTTGTTCTTGGTAGCCGGTAAATTGATTTACCGGGTGTAGCACCCCTTCATGTCCGAAATACTATTCACCCTCAAGAACACGAACCCACTACAAGAACACTAATTTAATTATCCGCAAAAGATTCGAAAGAATTTTTTATAATTAGTGAGTATCGTATTCAACCCCCCCCCCTTCTACGATACTTTGGGACCTAACAGTTTAGATACTTTAAGAGCAGTAACATTTAAATCAGTCTTAACCTGTTTGTCTTTCATGTTAGCTGTGGCTTTCTCATTTTCAGTGCTAGTGCTACCAGATGCATTCATTAACTTAAAATAAGCATGCATGATATTGTATGCACAAAGTAAACAATCTTTCTTGCCACAGGGTTCATGAAGATTAGGCATGTCAGATATGTTATGCATTTCAGAAGCAACAGTAGTTTCTACTTTAACCTTTTTACATGCATGTGTAAGGTGTCCAACAGAATTACAAATAGTGCACAACTTCCTAGATGCAATGGGTGAGGATGTACTAACATTCTGATTAATAACACCTGCTTTCCCATTCCTGTTCTTTTTAGCCTTTCTAACCTTATTGCCTATCTCAGTTTTAGGTAATTCAGTTTTTATTGATTTCCTAGGCAATTCAGTTTGCATCTCTACTTCCTTCTTTAAATCCTCCTCAAGAAATTCTCGTCTTATGATTAAGTCTCCTTCATTGAAAGGTTCTGAAACAGGCTTAACAAAAACTGGACACTCAACATTCTTAAGAATGTGTGGAATATTCTCATTGACAGCTGGAGGTGCCACGGGGAACTCCACTGGCTTCTTTCCAGTTTTCTTATTGTAGTCAAATCCTATTGCAGTTTTATTCTCCAAGGTCTGAGTATCAATGATTTCCTTAGCAATTAGGGCGGAGTTCTTATATGCATTCAGTTTCAACTCTAGGTCTGAAATCTGCTTCCTAAGGATAGTCTCTATCTCTTCATTACATTTGACCTTGTTCTCTAAGTACTCATTTCTCTGTTTAAGATCTTCTAGGGTGAAAGCTAAAAGCACTAGTTCTTCATTTTTAGATTCTAGATTTTTAATCTTAAGAACTAGTTTAGCATTTTCAATTTCAGATGTTATCATGTTGGTATGAACATTAAACAATTCTACACTAAGATCTTGTACAGTTTTCTTGTACTCGGAATTAGACATGTCAATAGTAGTTAGGATAGCTACCTGGGATGATTGTGGTGATTTCTCTGAAGAGTCGGCCATTAGGGCAAGATTTACATAATCTTCCTCTTCATCAGAATCAGTATCATCCCAGCTTTTACCCTCTGCAATATAAGATTTTCCTTTTTGCTTTCCAGATATTGCTTCCAGTTGTTGTTTCAGCTTTGCATTCTCTCTCTTCAAATCCTCATAAGAATCCTTCTTCTCATACACATCTTTCTTGTCTCCATTTGTCTCAGATATCAGATCCCTTTTGCCAAGATGCCTGCGTACCAATTTATATTGGATCAAGCCTGCGTAGTTCTGTGCAGTTGTGTTTATCCCTAAGAGACTTTAGGGATAAACTTCGTTAATGTGGACAATTACAGATTTTATCTTGCATTATCTTGGCGGTGTGATTCTTTTCTAATTTGAAAGAATCGTTTGGAGATATTTTCCGTTATTGATTGATTGATATTGATTATTTCCTCGTTTCAGAGAGAGGATATTACTTGGTGGTTAAGCAATAATTATTAATAGATTAATATTGAGAAATTAGGAGATAATTGAGGCAACCGAAAATATGGCGTAACAACTACCCCCCAGTTCTTAAGTGCAACTTGATGGACAGGAGAACTAAGCATGATTTGATCTTCCGAATTTCCTGAGTCAATGAAACAACTAGGAGTAGAAGATTAGTGAATAATATGAAGCACATAGGTACCCGTGAGTTGCCTGTAGATGCGAGGGAGACAACATTATGTCCCCGTAATATGCGAGTATCAGTAGTCTTGCAAGTGTACGAGAATGAGCGGCTTTGTATAGATATTGTTGCGCTTCCCCTTGTAAAGTTAGGTTTGTGAATCCATTATTCAAGAGATAGAAGTAGCAAAATGTAGTAGCAGCAGTAGTGATGTCCTCGTATGTTGAAATAAGGAGAGAATGTAATGTGTTGAGATTGTAGTCCAAGCATTATCCCGGAGGATCTTCTCCTTAAGAGGGAGGACTCTTCTCTCCATAAGAGAGAGGACTCTCTTCTCCATAAGAGGGAAGACTCTTCTCTCCATAAGAGGGAGGACTCTCTTCTTCATAAGAGGGAGGACTTTTCTCTCCATAAGAGGGAGGACTCTCTTCACCTTAAGAGGGAGGACTCTCTTCACCTTAAGAGGGATGACTCTTCTCTCCATAAGAGGGAGGACTCTCTTCACCTTAATAGAGGGTGGACTCTCTTCACCTATAAGAGGGTGGACTCTTCTCTCCATAAGAGGGAGGACTCCCTTCTTGGTGAGCTTCCCGGAAGTACGGGTTACCAAGGTTCTCTCCATAAGAGGGAGGTCTCTTCTCTCCATAAGAGGGAGGACTCTCTTCTCCATAAGAGGGATGACTCTTCTCTCAATAAGAGGGAGTACTCTTTTCTTGGTGAGCTTTCCGGAAGTACGGATTTACCAAGTTATTCCAAGCAACACCTTCCACAAAGAAGGACCTTCAAAATATTCCAAGAAACACCTTCATAAAGAAGGGTCTTCAAAAATAATTCAAGCAACACCTTCATCAAAGAAGGGCCTTCAAAAAATAATTTCCGAGCAACACCTTAAAGAAGGGCCTTCAAAAATAATTCAAGAGCAACACCTTTATCAAAGAAGGGTCTTCATAAATATCACACAGAGACTACCACAGAATCTAAAAATGTCCAATTTTTACGAGTAAATGTATGATGCACATGATGATATGAATGCATGATGTGAATGATGCACAAGGTGATGAATGCATGATGCATGACCTTCAAAACAAGATTACCCCGAAGGTCCTTCAAAAGACGATCACCGCGTAGGGACTTCAAACAAAATCACCCTGAAAGACCTTCAGAAGACGATTAACCCGTAGGAACGTCTTCAAAAATATTATCCTTCTTGGAAGAGGATCTTCAAAAATATTATCCTACTCGAAATAGGGTCTTCAAAAATATTATCCTCCTTGGAAAAGAGAGTTTTCGAAAACATTACCCTTCTCAGATAAGGACCTTCCACACTTATTTTTGTGCATGCACGAGCTAGTGAAATAATCAAATCATGTGCTACGAATATTGCATCACAATTCTTTAACATCTCCTTGATTTAGATTCTGCCCAGATCTATGTTTTACCTTTTTGGCCCTGTAAACGATATTTTATTGGAAAACACAAAACATGAAAGTTGTAGGAAACGAAAAGATCTTTCCGATGATATATGGCTCGTCAGAAACGGACTTATAACGAATCGGAAATCAAATAAAATGTCTACTGATTAACTTCTCAATATTGAAAAACGGGATCTGATTATGTTTTGTGATTTCGAGAATAGATCGAAACATAATCTTAGAAAACATCAAGAATGAAAGTTGTAAGAAATCGCAAAAGCTTTTCGGATCATAAAAAATCATCAAAATCTGACATGTATTAAATTTACTACGAATTTTATAAGATAACTTATTTGTACGGAGAAAATCATAAGAAAACTTATCTGAATTTTGAATAAAATCACGAACAAACCACCGCCTCCACCGTTCAGCTCCTCCATTAAAGCAGCTCCAGATCCATAATAACCCCCCATGCGTATTGTATAGATTTTATGTCCTCCACAATAAAAAATTATCCCCTCTTTCTAGCGCCAATTGTTAACGGAGGAATTTGGTGATAACAAATTTCGGGGATTGCTGGAATAACGAATTATGAAAATAGGGGGATTTGAGATTTTTTGGATGTTTGGGGCTGGACTTGGGAGGTGTCTAGATTTTTCTCAGATATCAGATCCCTTTTGCCAAGATGTCTGCGTACCAATTTATATTGGATCAAGCCCACACAGTTCTGTGCAATTGTGTTTATCCCTAAGAGACTTTAGGGATAAACTTCGTTAATGTGGACAATTACAGATTTTATCTTGCATTATCTTGGCGTTGTGATTCTTTTCTAATTTGAAAGAATCGTTTAGAGATATTTTCCGTTATTGATTGATTGATATTGATTCTTTCCTCGTTTCAGAGAGAGAATATTACTTGGTGGTTAAGCAATAGTTATTAATAGATTAATATTGAAAAATTAAGAAATAATTGAGGCAATCGAAAATATGATGTAACAAATGTTATACACATTAGAATCTATCCATTCGGGTGGAAATTCATCAAAGTCTAGAGGCTCAATGACTTGCACATCATCGATTTTAGTAGAAGTAAGAATCGGAGAGTCTTGGGGCTCTTCATCTTAACCTTTACTCATAACTAAAGTCATCTTCACCACTTTCTTCTTTTCGATAACCTTCTTCTTGGTTGGAGCATCCAGAGATGGCCTTGAGACCAAGTCGCTTATGCTAATGAATGAGGACACCCGAAAATTTGAGTTTTTTAGGGCACATTTTTTTTATAAGAAAGCAAAAAAATATGCAAAATATATATAGGTACAATTTTTCTGAAAAAGAGCATAAAAGCAAAACAATATGCAAAATATATATATGTACAAGAATATAGAGAAAATTATTACATGAACTTGGTGTTATTTTAGTTTTGGACACAAAAATTCGATCCATTTGGGGTTTTCAATATTTCAGGATCGGCCCTGGCAGCAGCTTCTTAAAGCATATGGATTAAAGATTTAATGGTTTGATCTTCACCTTTATGAATACCTACATCATCATCTTCATCTATCTTCATAGAGTGTTGATACTCTTTTCTTTCCAATTCTTTTTTACTGGCCTTATTGTAGAGTGGATGAGTATTATAAACTTTAATCTCCTTACCATTTTTAACGATTGTTACTGTTACGCCATATTTTCGTTTACCTCAATTATCTCCTAATTTCCCAATATTAATCATAGAATATCTCCAAACGATTCTTTCAAATCAGGAAAGAATCACAACGCTAATATAACTCTAAAAAGATAAAATCAACTTATCTCAAGATATCCCTTAACAATCACAGGGATTAAAAACACTATCATATCACAGAACTGCATTGACTTGATCCCTATATATAAACAGGGTACGCAGACATTTTGGAATAGGATCCGACACATCTAACAAGTCGAGACACCTTTCAAGTCCAGCCCAAACATCCAAAAATACCAAAATCCCCCATTATCACAATTTCATTATTCCAGCAATCCCCGAAATTTGTTATCACCAAATTCCTCCGTTAATAATTAGCGCTAGAAGGAGGGCATAATTTTTTATTGTGGAGGACAATCAAATCATCTACATCATGCACAAGGGGGGTTTTATCGGATCTGGAGCGGCTTTAATGGAGGAGCTAAACGGTGGAGGCGGTGGTTCGTTCGTGATTGCATTCAAAATTAAGATAAGTTTTTTCTTATGATTTTGTCCGTACAAATAAGCTATCTTATAAAATTCGTAGTAAATTTAATACATTTCAGATTTTGATGATTTTTTATGATCCGAAAAGATTTTGTGATTTCCAACAACTTTCGTTCTTGGTGTTTTCTGAGATTATGTTTCGATCTATTCTCGAAGTAACAAAACATAATCAGATCCCGTTTTTCAGTATTGAGAAGTTAATCAGCAGACGTTTTATTTGATTCCCGATCCGTTATAACTCCGTTTCTAACGAGTCATATATCATCGGAAAGCTCTTTTCGTTTCCTACAACTTTCATGTTTTGTGTTTTCCAAGAAAATATCGTTTACAGGGCCAAAAAGGTAAAAACCAGATCTGGACAAAATCTAAATCATGAAGATATATATTAAAGAATTGTAATGCAATATTAGCAGCACATGATTTGATTACTTCACTAGCTCGCGCATGGATAAAAACAAGTGTGGAAGGTCCTTATCTGAGAAGGGAAATTTATTTTTGAAAGCTCTCTTTTCCAGGGAGTATAATATTTTTGAAGATCCTATTCCAAGTAGGATAATATTTTTGAAGAACCTCTTTCGAGTAGAATAATATTTTTGAAGACCCTCTTTCGAGGAGGATAATATTTTAGAAGACTGTCTTTTGAAGATGATAATATGTTTGAAGACCCTACGGGTTAATCTTCTTCTGAAGATCTTTCAGGGTGATTTAGTTTGAAGGCCTTACGTAGTGATCGTCTTTTGAAGACCCTTCGGGGTAATCTTGTTTTGAAGGCCCTGCATCATTCGCATCATGCATTCATTAATTATCATGTGCATCATTCGCATCATGCATTCATTCATATCATCATATGCATCATGTTCATCATACATTTATGTTGGGATTTATGGGTGATAGCATAGGAACAACTTAACTTTGTATATACTTAATTTTTTTAATTAAGTAGAACATACTGTCACAGCCAAAGTATGTTCTTGTAATCAGTATGCAATGTTATTTTAATTGTGTAATTTGGAAGAAGTTCACTTTCTGTGTTCAAGCCTCAAAGAACGCATATTAGATGACAGCATGAATAAAGGTTACTGTCATAAGCATTGACAGTAAGATTACAAGAAGACAGAATGTTGCAAGTCAAGACAACATATTCACTCTGACAGCAACATTGGCGGAAGACTACGCGACAGCAACTTTAGCCCTCGACAGCAAGTTTGGAAACCTCGACAGCACACTATGCGGGGAACTCCTACTGTCACCAAAAGCACATTCCTGTGACAGCAAGCTCTGCGGCAAAAGTAACTGTGTTGAGAAAGATCCTTGTTCTAGGTATCTTTCTCAGTCAAACCCCGTGACAGTTTCAATGTTCAAGAAACAGGCGTATTGCAGTATCCCTAAGCTGCACCAAGTCTGCAAGACTACGACAGAAGCTTCAAGCACTGCAAACAAAAGCGAATCAATTCAAGAGCAAGGTCAAGTCTCTATTTGTTGAATTGTTTTAGCTAGAAATAGAATGAATCTAGGTTGTTTTCTTTGTAATGTATATCTGACATTGTTAGCAATTTAGGAAAGTCACATGGGTAGACACTTTGTAAGAAGCTGCCACTTGATAATGACAGCAGCTTCACAAACCCGTGTTGATAGTGATAGGATTAGTTTTATACTTAGACTATCAATTCATTCTAAAAAAACAACGAAGACAAGCAAGTGTCTTGGAGAAACCGAAGCTCGAGAATTCTTTCTTGAGGTTGTAGCAACACTTTGCAAAATAAATAAAACATTTATTTTGTGAATCCTGTTCTTACTGCATACTGTTCGTGATTGCATATATTGCTGATAACATTTAATCTTGATTTTAGTTGTTGAAATTTAGATTGAATTTTATCAGTATTGCATTCATCCCCCCCACCCTTCTGCAATACACAAGGACCAACAACTGGTATCAGAGCGATCAGATTAACATACATATCTGAGATCCCTACGACAATGCAGAAATCAAACAGTATCAAGATCCCAGCTTTTGATAAAGAGAACTACAGCATTTGGAAAAGAAAAATCTTGTTGTTTATCAAAGCTGCAAATCCACTATACCCAGGTATACTCGAGAATGGTCCTTTCATACCAAGGAAGGAAATTGAAGCCACAACAATAAATGGTGAGATCATTCCTGCACATTGGGTTCCCAAAGATCCCTCGGAATTTTTGGAAACTGAGAAGGAGAAAATGGTGCTAGATGATCACTTGCAACTCATCTTGCTCGATTCTCTCACGTTGGATAAAGTCATGTGTGGAAGTGTGATAAGCTGCACATCAGCCAAGGAGATGTGGATCAGGTTAGCCTTACTCTGTAAAGGAAGTGAAGAAGTTAAAGGCAACCAAAGGCAAATACTTATATCTCAATATGAGGCATTCATGGCCAAGCCTGGTGAAGACTTAACCTCCATGTTTGAAAGGTTCAGTAAGCTCTTAACTGAACTTCAGATACATGGCAAGTACTATGACAGAAAAGAATTGAATGTCAAGTTCTTGCTTACACTGCCTGATCATCTTGAACACAAGACAACAGCCATACGAGAAGGAAGAGATCTCAACAATATAACCTTTGAGACACTTTATGGCATTCTGAAATCTTATGAACTTGAACTCTTTCAAAAGAGAGCCATACAAAGTGGAACAAGGAACAAGATGGCTAACATGTCAAGTGCCCTAGTAGCACAAGTGCCAAGAATCACACAACCTAGTGAAGCACTACAAATCACTCAACCAACCCCTGTACAATCCTTGAAGATAGAAGAGGTTGTTGAAGATGATGAGAAAGTAGTACTACAGCTCAAGGATGTGGAAGATGAAGACTTCTACACTATGGAGGAACTGGAAAGCATGGACAATCCTACTATGGCTTACATGGCCAAAAAGTTCAAGAACTTTAGGTTCAAGAAGGACAGGTCATTCAGGCCCCAAGGCCAAGCATCCAAGTTCACCAAGGGAAGCTCATCAAAGGCTGCTGTGGGAAGCTCATTCAAAGGAGGATACAAGACTGGATTTGTGGATAGATCTAAATTCAAGTGTTACAACTGTGGTGAACCTGGTCATTTTGCTACTGAGTGCAAAAGACCTAAACAGGTTCAGAGATTTGAGAAAGGAACTGGTGGATACTCTAAGAAGAATCAAGGTAGAGCCTATGTGGCTGAAGGAAAGTGTTGGGATGAGTCTGATGATGAAGATGAAGAAGAATATGTCAACCTAGCTCTCATGGCTAGCACTGATGAAGTAACATCAACATCTTCAAGTCAGGTACCTTCACTTGTCTTACTTGATATGTCCATTGATGAGTATAAGAAAACCATTAAAGACTTAAGTGCTGAAATGTTCAATGTCCATACTAGCTTATCTGCTGCCAATGAGGAGATCACTAGGCTGAGTAAGCTAAATGAAACACTAAAGTCTGAAAATGAATCTCTTGTTCTCAAAACCAGTTCACTAGACTCTTTAGCTCAGGAGAATGCTAAACTTAAAAATGAATTGAAATGTGCTAAAGAGGTTGAGGAATTCCTGAGAAATGAGATTGCCGAAAATGAATTTAAAATCAAGGCTTATAAAAACTCATCTAAGATAGTTCAGGATTACAATGATAAGCATACAGAAAATCAGTCAGTTGGTATAGGTTTTTCATATGGTAGAAGACCTGGAAAGGAAACTGTGATTCAAGATTGTTCTGGAAATGCTGCTGTCAAACCCACCATTCTCAAGAAAGTTAAAACTCCCATTTTCAAAGCTGCAGAAATTGAGTTTGATGAAGAAGCCATGCTCATCAAACAAGAAATTCTTGATGAGGATGAAGGTGTTGACAGCACATTCAAGGATGGAAAGGATACTGTCACAATCCCCAAGACAGTAAACTTACCAAGCAATCAGACAGCAAGTTCAAAAGATGCTGTCACAGTTGGCAAGACAGAATCTTCCAAAGATACTGTCAAGAATGGTTCAAGACAGTAACTTTAAAACCTTTTGTCAAGACAGTAGGAATAAAAGATACTGTCAAGGAAAGTTCGACAGCAACTTCTGAACATACTGTCAATCCAGTAACTCCCAAGTCTAAGAATAGGAATGGAAAGGTAGGAGTCAACAAAGGAAATGGATACACTAATGTTGGAGGTGCTTCTAGGAAACTATGCAATAACTGTGGATCTACTCATCACTTAACACATGTTTTTTAAGAAACCAATTGAGGATAAGGTCAATGCAACTGAACTCAATGGTAACTTACACAGAACCCCCCTTATGCATAGAACTATGAGTGTCTGTAATAACATTGAATGTATGCCATGCAAGATTACCGCCATGAGTACATGCTTTAACTTACCTATTCTCACTACTGAAAAATGTTCATACTTGAACACTGTTGAGACTTCTGAGCCTGCTGGCAACAGCAAAAAGGCTCCATCCACTAAGAAAAGGACCAAGTCCAATTCTAAACCTAAGTGGGTGAAAAGAGAAGTCAAACAGGAGATTACTGATAATGTTTGTGACTTTATGACTGAAAGAAACTCAGGAGACACTGAAACTGCAGGACCCAACAAGGATTGGGTACCATATGCATCTTAGACACATTCTGTTTTGCAGGGCAAGAAGAAAGATCAAGTCATGTGGATCATTGACAGTGGTTGCTCAAGGCACATGACAGGTGATAAAGCCCTGCTATCACATTATGTTGAGAAAGCTGGCCCAATCATAACCTTTGGAGACAACAGCAAGGGTTACACAATGGGATATGGCTGTCTAGAAATTGGAAATGTTGTCATTGAAGATATTGCTCTTGTGGATGGATTGAAGCACAATCTACTCAGTGTCAGCCAATTCAGTGACAGGGGATTCAAGGTTGATTTTGATATGATGCTGTGTAACATTTATCACAAGAAGGAAAGTAGCCTCTCTCTAAAAGGGGTTAGAAAAGGAAGCTTGTTTGTTGCTAACTTAAATTCAACAAAGAAGGATAAGGTTTACTGCTTTTACAGTAAAGCTACTGTTGGTGACAGTATGCTTTGGCACAGGAAGCTCTCACATCTCAATTTCAAGACAATGAATATTCTAATGAAGAAGGAGTTAGTGAGAGGTTTGCCCCAACAGGAATTCTGTCAAGAAGGACTGTGTGAAGACTGTCAAATGGGCAAACTGAGAAGAGCTGTGCACAAGTCCAAGCAAATGAACACCAACATTGAAGCACTCAAGTTGATACACATGGATCTCTTTGGACCAGTCAATGTACCATCAATGGCCAAGAAGAGATATGCCTTAGTAATGGTGGATGATTACTCAAGGTACACTTGGGTGAAGTTTCTTGAATCCAAAGATGAAGCTGCTCAAATGATTATTGATCAAGTCAGAGTTCTTGATAGAACTCCAAACTCAAAAGTTCAAATCTTGAGGAGTGACAATGGTACAGAATTCAGAAATGCCACTCTTGGAAATTTCTGTAAAGATGAAGGGATTGTACAACAATTCTCTGCTGCAAGAACTCCACAGCAGAATGGAGTTGCAGAGAGAAAGAACAGGACTCTCATTGAAGCAGCTAGAACTATGTTGCATGACGCCAAACTGCCAACATATTTCTGGGCTGAAGCTATCAACACAGCCTGTTACACTCAGAACAGAACCATGATCAACAAGACTCATGCAAGTACACCTTACTGTCTGCTAACTGGAAAGAAACCTACTATCAAATATTTTCATGTGTTTGGGAGCAAATGCTTTATGATGAAGGATAACCATGAAAAGAAAGGAAAATTTGACACCAAGGCTTTTGAAGGACTATTCATGGGTTACAGCACAGAAAGAACTGCCTACAGAGTTTATGTTATGGAACACAGGATTATTGAAGAAAGTGTTAATGTCACATTTGATGAAACCAAGTTTCCAGGACTGCATGAAGAAGGAAAGATGCAGACATTCAGATTTGAGAATCAAGGATACTTGGAAGCTGAGGAAATTGTGGATGAAGAACCTAGCTTCACTCAAATTGTTGAAGTTGATAATGATACTGTCAATACCACTACTGTCAACCAAACTCCAGCTCAGTCACAGACCATAACCTCTAACATTCATGACAGTGGTGACTCTGGAGACAATGAAGAACATAGTGAAGACAATAGGATTGGTGATCATTCAACTCAACAAACTGAAGCAAATGTTCTTGTACAGTCATGTAGCTTGCCCAGAATCACCAAGTGGAACAAGGATCACTCAAGTGACCTCATCATTGGTGACCCTAATTCTGGAGTGAAGACAAGGAACAAAGTCTCTGCTGACAGCATGTTTTCATGCTTCCTGTCTCAAATGGAACCCAAGACAACTGATGAAGCATTGTTGGATTCTGACTGGGTGATAGCCATGCAAGAAGAGCTAAATCAGTTTGAAAGGAACAATGTATGGAAGCTAGTTCCAAGACCTAAGGGAAAGTCAGTCATTGAGACCAAATGGGTTTTCAGAAACAAGCTTGATGAAAATGGATCAGTGACAAGAAACAAAGCAAGGCTAGTAGCTAAGGGTTACTGTCAAGAGGAAGGAATAGATTATGATGAGACATTTGCACCTGTTGCAAGACTTGAAGCTATAAGAATCTTTCTAGCCTATGCTGCACACTGCAACTTCAAAGTATTTCAGATGGATGTCAAAAGTGCCTTCCTAAATGGAGAATTGGAAGAAGAAGTGTATGTTGAACAGCCACCAGGGTTTGAGGATGCTGAAGTGTATGATTTTGTATACAAACTTTTCAAAGCTTTGTATGGACTAAAGCAAGCACCCAGGGCTTGGTATGACACACTCTCCACTTTTCTCTTGGACAATCAGTTTACTAGAGGAGTTGTGGACAAGACACTTTTCTACAAACATCATGGCAAGGACATCATTCTGGTACAAATCTATGTGGATGATATCATTTTTGGTTCAACAAATGAGAGGCTGTGTGAGAAGTTTTCCTCTCTCATGAGTAACAAATATGAGATGAGTATGATGGGAGAATTGTCATTCTTTCTGGGATTACAAATTCTTCAACAATCTGATGGAATCTTCATTTGCCAAGCTAAATACATCAAGGAACTTCTCAGAAAGTTCAACTTGGAAGATTCATCACCTGCAAAGACACCAATGTCCACCTCAACCAGTCTGGATCTTGATCCTAAAGGAAAGAAAGTTGACTCAAGCACCTATAGAGGCATGGTAGGATCTCTCCTTTACCTAACTGCTAGCAGACCTGACATCATGTTTGCTACATGTCTCTGTGCAAGGTTTCAGAGTGATCCAAAGGAGTCTCACTTAGTAGCCATCAAGAGAATCTTTAGATACCTAAAAGGCACTCCTAACCTAGGTCTTTGGTATCCCAAGAACACTGGATTTGATCTAATTGGCTACTCAGACTCAGACTATGATGGATGCAAGATTGACAGAAAGAGTACTACTGGTAGCTGTCAATTTCTTGGTGGAAGATTGGTCTCATGGTTTAGCAAGAAGCAGCATTCAGTTTCTACCTCAACTGCAGAAGCTGAGTATATTGCTGCAGGCAGTTGCTGTGCACAAATTCTATGGATGAAGAATCAACTTCTGGATTATGGTCTAGTGTTAAGTGAAATTCCAATCTACTGTGACAACACTAGTGCCATAGCCATTTCAGACAATCCAGTTCAACACTCTAGGACAAAGCACATTGATATAAGACATCACTTTATCAGAGAGCATGTTGAACAAGGAACTGTGAAGCTGATCTATGTCCCAACTGACAAGCAACTTGCTGACATCTTCACTAAGCCATTGGATGAAGCAACCTTCAACAGGTTGGTAAGTGAATTGGGAATGCTGAATCTGGTATGTTGATTTACTCAGTTTTGTATAATTCCAAATTCTCTTATGAAGCTCATGACAGCAACTTCAAACCTGCTGTCAAGAGAAGTTACTGTCTACTTGGTCTATGTCTGTTATGTGACAGCATGTGTTGATTTGACTTTTCATGTCAGTATTTTGTGCCAGTCTCATACTTTTAGACCGTGTATGACATTAATGTGGTTACTTGTTAAGTTTGAGAGATAAAAATCTGTTTCATTGGACTTTCACACCGTTTTGCATTAATCTGTAGGATTAAAGGAGGACACGACCATTAATTACTTTTGTGGTAGTTGTATGGGTACTCTAACTGTTGACCATTAGACTTTAACCCTTAGACGGTTTTGCCTATAAATTAACCTTAGGTTTCACCAGTCTGCTCTCAGTTTTAAAGTAAATAATGGAAAACAAAGTAGGAATTGAAGTAGGGCTAAAACGGTGCGATAGTGAACCCGACAGTGAAGAGATGGATGAACTCTTCGAGATGCTGTTGGACGGCATAGATGAGATCGAAGAGGAAAAGAAACAGGAAGAGGAGGCCAAAGCTCAGGAAGAAGAGAAGGAGCTTCAGGCACTTCTTGAAAAAGAAGGTCGCTCTGAAGAAGAGATTAAGGAAGAGCTTTTCGAACTAGTTGATAAGATCATAGAATAATGTACTCCATGTTCTATTTTTAATGATTTTATCAATAATAATAATAAAAGTTCTTGTTCTTGTGTTTATGATTTGTCTGTGCTAATTGCTTAATATCTGTGTTCAAAAGATTAAATTGCTAAATCCAAAATATGTCAATATTAAGTTAAGTATATGAATAAAGCATTCTAATAAGTTCATGACAGAATCAATTCCCAATCGAAGTTACTGTCGTTAAGAAGGGTACTGTCGTGTGTCTCTTGACAGCAACCTTCTTGACAGCAGGAAAAGACTTTCTGTCAAGACTTGTAAAGGATACTGTCATTCATACGCTTAACGGTGACAGCAAGTTTTTGCGCAATAGTTGCTGTCGCGCAAAACCTACTGTCACCACCTCTTATTACTGACAGATTGTTTCTAGCGCATAGGTTACTGTCAACAATAGTGGACCATTGAAATTGGATATTCATCCCACGTTGGTCAGTGAATAACGGGAAGTAACTGACGTGTTATAAGAGTGGGTTAAGACACGTTCTTTAATTCCACTTTTTGTGCACAACGTTTGCGATACCTCTATTTATTCTCCAGTTACTCAGACATATCACTCTCATCGAACTCAAGGCAATATACTTTTCTTCAAGCAAAAAGCCACTTTCTTACTTTCTTCTTTTCTTGAAATCTCCATGGCATCCAAACAGACTCTCTCTCAAACAAACTTTGCTGGCATCTTTTCCCCAAATGATGCTGGTGAAGGCTTCAAAGGACTCGTGTTTTTTTTTGAACAAGTCCTATCTCGGTTATGCCATCACCTCAACCCCCATTCTAGACTTAGACCGAATTGAGGCGTTTTGGCAAACTGATGTTGCTCAAACTGAGGGTGAGAACCCGGGTATTCAATTCACTATCTCTGGGCAACAATACACTCTTACAGCTGAGGTCATCAACACTGCTCTTGGAATTACACTTGAAGCAGGACACCAATTTGCTGAACTTGCCAATGATGACACTCTCAAGAAGCTCTTCTTGAAGATTGGGTATGCAGACCCTATTCTCGAAGAGGGGACTACCAAGTGGTATCCAACTGGTGAAATGGATAGGAAGCATCTGAGAAAGGAGTGGAGCATGATATTTGATGTGATGGTCAAGGTGTTCTCTACCAAGTCTACAGGCTGGAATGGGATACCCTCCTACATCAAGAAACTGACACATTCTCTTGTCCATGGATACAAGGTGAATGTTGGAGCTCTCCTCATGGCACAACTCAGGGCTGCCATAGGTAAGAAGGTATCAATCTACCCTCGCTTTCTTATGATGTGCATTAATTCATTCTGTGATTTTAATGATGATGCTCCTCGTTTAGAGGCTTGCTCAGTTTTGAAGAAGAACACACACACACTGTTATCTTCACAGAAGCTCAATGCACATATTCCACTTTGTTTCACTCAGCACATGGTTGATCAAGTGTCCAACCTTGATTATCCATTACCAACTGGTTATGATTCCTTCACTCTTGAGAATGAAACTGAATTAGACCCAAATTCAGTTAACCCACATTCTACACCATACACTCAGCCTAGGCCCTCTAGACTTACCAAAGCCCAAAGAGAAGCAGTGTAAGAATCCAGAAAAAGGCCCTTAGAAGCTGATATTGGTGGTAGCTCTGTCAGTCAAGAGGGAGACACTGCACCTAGTGCAGCAAATAAGGAAGGTAGTCAAACAGAACCCCCAGTGGTTCCCCCTGAGCCTAAGAAGAAGAGAGCTAGGAGGACTAAAACCACTGTTAACCAAGCTGCAGTTTCTCAACAAACTGTGGTTACTGAAAGGGACTCAAACACCTCCCTAGATGTGCCTTCTCAACAAGGTGCATCTATTGAAATTGGCTTGTCTCCCAAGGCACCCTATACAGAGTCTGCACAAACTCATGGTTCACAACCTGAGATACCCCCACTTGAAGAAACACACAGTGAGTTAGGGCACAGTGAGGATTTCTCTACTCCTATTGATGGTTCACATGTTTCCCCTGTGAATCAGCCCCCACTCTCTGCTACACTTTCACCTTCTTCCTTCCCTACACATTCCTTTGTTTCTTCTCCACAACCTAGAGAAGGGGACAGTCCCAACCCTTCAGGTTTTGATCATCCATCTCCAATCATGGATGAGCCCCCCTCTAGTGGTCCACAAGAACCCATTTCTCAAAGTGAGATGGACACCACTCCTCCAAACACTGAGCTAGGGCAAAGTGGAATTTTGTCAGAAAATGAAACAGTCAACACTTTGTCTGAACTCCAAGGAGCATCTTACCTTCAGGAAGATGCTGTCACAGCCTCTGTTGCTGTCAAAGACACTGGGAATGTTGCTGTCCTGGACACAGCTGATGTCATGGGTGGAGAGAAAGATACTGTCACTACATAACCTACTGTCACTCCACCTCCCAAAGTTGCTGTCATGCCAGAACCTGCTGTCCGGACTCCAACTGACAGTAACATTCCTGCCACAGATGTTGTCCAGTCCTCTCAGCCTGATTTTGAAGCTGTAATCATTGAGGATGCCTCTGATGATGATCTCCCTCTTGCCAAACTCTTAAAGGTACATTCTAAATCTACTCCTTCCATGCATGTTAGTACTGCTCATACCCATGCATCTAGGTTGAGTGAGGGTGTGCAAAAGAAAAGAGAGGTGAGCATAAAAATGAGAGGCAGCCAAATGAGCTGGCAAAAGGAGAGGGACTTGAGCATGTCCAGAGAGATATTGAGGGAGCCCACACTATTCAGGCATTAGGCCTTGAGAGTCAATCTGTGAGGGGTGATGCGATCACTCAAAAACACCCTGAGAGTGTGAGAACCCCCATAGCCTCCAAGCCCCTTTCTTTTCCTTCCCCTCCAAGAAGGTTAAGGTCTGGTGGCCCCTCTGCTACTTTTGGTAACAGGATTGCAACTCTGGAAGGACAGTGTGCTACTTTGAACTCCAAGATGGACTCTCTCTCTCAACTGATGGTTGATGGTTTTGCTGCTACTCAGCTCTCTATCCAGTTCCTCACTAACCTAGTAGCTGCCAACTCAACTAAGGGGGAGAAGGTAGCAAGATCAGAATCAATATCTATTCAGGAATCAGGTGGAACTCAGGGGGAGCCAGTAGCTGTGAAGACCAAAGGGGGAGCTAAGGGGAAAGCAATATCTAAGGGGGAGCAGGTCAAACCAAGCAGTGGACAACCATAGGATAAAGCTGAAGAGCTTGTTGAAGTTGACTTGGATGGAGAAAGAGTACTGATGTCTAAAGCAACTCAAGATGCAATGCAAAGAAGACCTGCATCTAGACATCCAATTCTACCTCCTGTGACAATCAGAGAGCCAACTCCAGCATCTCAAGAATCTGCTCTACAAAGAAGATGGAGAGAAATGGAGGAACAGAATAAGTCTGGGAAAGGTAAAGGGAAACTGCCTGAATCCATCCATAAAGGAAATACTTGGTCCAATGGTGCTGAGTATGATCAAGAAGAAGCCAATACTCTAATGGTGGATTACAGGGAGAGCACATTACACAATCATGACAGTGAATTTAGCAGTTTGGTGGAAGAAGCAATGAATGCTCCAAGCAACCTTCCAACCAAAACCACAAAATTGTTAAAGGATCAAATCACCAGTGTCAGTGTAATGGTTAATGATGAGAAAAGATGGGCTGTAAGTATCTATTTCACTTCTGGCATATCTTATTTCATCACAATGCAGTTATTGCAGAGTCTGCCAGCAAAGGTGTTGTGTGCTTTGAAGGGAAAGATCAGGGCAACTCAAACACCATTCAATGAAATATTGGATATGCAAATCCAGAACCTGCTCACACAAAAGCTACCTGAAGTCTACACAAATCCACCAAGTGTTTTCTACAGATATGTAACTAAGGATGACACAAGAAGGAACAGCTTCATGAATTTGGTTGGCACATCCAGAATGGAAACCAAGTCAATTCTGAAAGTGTTAGATGGAATACTCAGTTCAAATGCCAATCCAGGAAGAGTTTATGATGTTCAAGAGATCTACAAAATGCTGGTGTTGAGAGACAAGGCACTGGGAGCTAGAGTGAAGGAACTAATCTCTAGAGCCAATGCTAAAAGAAATGATCAAGGTGGAAGCTGTCTCTATGTCATACCTCCTCATGATGATGATGATGATGATGAGGTTGGAGGTGGTGAAGCTTCTGAAAAGGCTGGAAATGCTGGTGGAAGTAATTATGGGAATACTGGTATTCAATCTCAGAATGAAGGCAATGAAGAAACTCCTAGTCAAGAAAAGAAAGATGCTGGTGCAACAGATGAAGAGGAGCCAAGAATACTGGAAGATTTGGAGGCAAGCATTCTTAGATGTGCTATTGACTGCATAAATGCAGAAAAAGATGCTGTCACCAAAGGTACTGTCGACAAGGAAACTGTCAAAGAAGATGCTGTCATGGAAGATACTGTCGACAAAGGTACTGTCAAGAAAGGTTCTGTCAAGGATGAAGCCAAAGCTACTGTCAAGCCCATAAGACGGAAAGCCAAAGCAAGAGCATGGTTTTCTAGACAGAAACCTGAAGGAAAGCACAAGTACTCAGGAAAGGAAAAGACCACTGGATTTGGCAGGAATCTTAAGAAGCCAATTCAATCAATACCTCCCAACAGTCTTAAGATACAACAGATGCAATCTAGAGAAATCAAGAGTGTTGAGGTAAAGATGGATGCAAATCAAGAGGTCACTGGGTACATTCTGTGGTGGGAAGAATCAAGAACTACCAAGGTTGATAAGGATTTCAATCTGGTCTCCACATCAACCAGTGGTAGGACATCAACCTTAGATAAAAGAAGAATTGACTTCTTCTACCTGGAAAGAATGGTAGAGTTGCTGGAGAGCTATGAAAATGTTTCAGAGTCTGTTATGGAACATATTCTGAAATATCAAGCTGATAGGGATGCTGAATTCTATCAGAAATTTGGCTACAACTTTGTAGATTTTGATGATGCTGATATTTCAACTGATTTACCAGCTTCTCCTATACCATATCACTGGTACTATGAGTTTGATGATTCACCCACAGAAGAAAGGAAAACCCAACCCACAGAGAAAGGGCAACCCAAGCCAAGCAAAAGACCTGACTCTTCTCAATACGCTCAATATCAGTCAGAACTTGATAAGAAGGAAGCCGAACTCCTGGAAAGATGCAAGACTGCCAACAAGGCAGAAAGTGAAGCTCCAAATTATCAAACATGTATGCTGGAAAATCCCTTAAGAATCAAGCATCTAAAAGAAGAAATCTATGTTTGCAGCTTGCACAAGCTAAAAACAAATATTCTGAAGGATTTATAGTATATGGTTGCTGGATCAATTCATCCCCTGGAGCAGATCTGTTCTGACAAGATAGAGGAACTATTGGAAAGGAGAAAAGGAGAAGATTCGAAGCTGGACAAGCAAAGGAGGATGTCTCTCAATGCTTATCGAGGAAGTAGATTCAAGCTTATACATGAAGAACTCCACTTCAGAAGCTATCCATTTGATCAAGAGCAATGGTTGAATCTCAGGGATGCTAGTTCTCTTATTTCTCCTACTATCAAGAAGATCATTGAAGAAATAGAAGATGCTGCAGTCACACCTGCTGAAATCTCTCTTGTAGAAGGTCTAAGAAGCAGCTTGGTAGAAGCTCTCAGAAGAGAGGAAGTAACGAGACAGAAGAGGAAATCTCAAGCTAAGTAAACATTCTAAATCTGTTCTGATCTTGTTAGTTAAGTTGTCAGCATATATTGAAAATTTGTTGTTATTGTCCATAAAAACAAATTGGGGGAGATTGTTGGGATTTATGGGTGATAGCATAGGAACAACTTAACTTTGTATATACTTAATTTTTTAATTAAGTAGAACATACTGTCACAGCCAAAGTATGTTCTTGTAATCAGTATGCAATGTTATTTTAATTGTGTAATTTGGAAGAAGTTCACTTTCTGTGTTCAAGCCTCAAAGAACGCATATTAGATGACAGCATGAATAAAGGTTAATGTCATAAGCATTGACAGTAAGATTACAAGAAGACAGAATGTTGCAAGTCAAGACAGCATATTCACTCTGACAGCAACTTTGGCGGAAGACTACGCGACAGCAACTTTAGCCCTCGACAGCAAGTTTGGAAACCTCGACAGCACACTATGCGGGGAACTCCTACTGTCACCAAAAGCACATTCCTGTGACAGCAAGCTCTGCGGCAAAAGTAACTGTGTTGAGAAAGATCCTTGTTCTAGGTATCTTTCTCAGTCAAACCCCGTGACAGTTTCAATGTTCAAGAAACAGGCGTATTGCAGTATCCCTAATCTGCACCAAGTCTGCAAGACTACGACAGAAGCTTCAAGCACTGCAAACAAAAGCGAATCAATTCAAGAGCAAGGTCAAGTCTCTATTTGCTGAATTGTTTTAGCTAGAAATAGAATGAATCTAGGTTGCTTTCTTTGTCATGTATATCTGACATTGTTAGCAATTTAGGAAAGTCACATGGGTAGACACTTTGTAAGAAGCTGCCACTTGATAATGACAGCAGCTTCACAGACCCGTGTTGATAGTGATAGGATTAGTTTTATACTTAGACTATCAATTCATTCTAAAAAAACAACGAAGACAAGCAAGTGTCTTGGAGAAACCGAAGCTCGAGAATTCTTTCTTGAGGTTGTAGCAACACTTTGCAAAATAAATAAAACATTTATTTTGTGAATCCTGTTCTTACTGCATACTGTTCGTGATTGCATATATTGCTGATAACATTTAATCTTGATTTTAGTTGTTGAAATTTAGATTGAATTTTATCAGTATTGCATTCATCCCCCCCCCCCCCCCCCCGCCTTCTGCAATACACAAGGACCAACAATTTACTTGTAAACATTGGACACTCTTAGATTCTATGGTTGTCTCTGTGTGATATTTTTGAAGACCCTTCTTAATGAAGGTGTTGCTTAGAAGTTATTTTTGAATGTCCTTCTTTAAGGTGTTTCTTGAAAATTATTTTTTGAAGGCCCTTCTTTGTGGAAGGTGTTGCTTGAAATTTATTTTTGAAGGCCCTTCTATGAGGAGGGTACTGCTTGGAATTCCTTGGTAAACCCGTAATTCCGGGGTGCTTATCCGTACTTCCGGAAAGCTCACCAAGAAGAGAGTCCACCCTCTTATGGTGAAGAGAGTCCATCCTCTTATAGGTGAAGAGAGTTCACCCTCTTATAGGTGAAGAGAGGCCTCCCTCTTATGGAGAGAAGAGTCCTCCCTCTTATGGAGAAGAGAATCCTCCCTCTAATGGAGAGAAGAGTCCACCCTCTTATGATGAAGAGAGTCCACCCTCTTATAGGTGAAGAGAGTCCACCATCTTATGGTGAAAAGAGTCCACCCTCTTATAGGTGACGAGAGTCCACCCTCTTATAGGTGAAGAGAGTCCCCCCTCTTATGGAGAGAAGAGTCATCCCTCTTAAGGAGAAGATCCTCCGGGATAATGCTCATGTTGTCTCCCTCGCAACTATAGACATATTACGGGTAATTAACTGCTCCATATTATTTGCTAATATTCTACTCCTAGTTGTTTCAGTGACTCAGGAAATTTGGAAGATCAAAGCACGCTTAGTTCTCTAGTCCATCAAGTTACACTGAAGAACTGGGGGTAGTTGTTACGCCATATTTTCGGTTGCCTCAATTATCTCCTAATTTTCCAATATTAATCATAGAATATCTCCAAACGATTCTTTCAAATCAGGAAAGAATCACAACGCTAATATAACTCTAAAAAGATAAAATCAACTTATCTCAAGATATTCCTTAACAATCACAGGGATTAAAAACACTATCCTATCACAGAACTGCGTTGGCTTGATCCCTATATATAAACAGGGTACGCAGACATCTTGGAATAGGATCCGACATATCTAACAAGTCGAGACACCTTTCAAGTCCAGCCTCAAATATCCAAAAATATCAAAATCACCCATTATCACAATTTCGTTATTCCAGCAATCCCCAAAATTTGTTATCACCAAATTCCTCCGTTAACCGTTACAAATTTTTGACTCGTAGTATTTTGAGTTTTATAATCCCTGATTAATATCCAAAGCACCTAAAGCACCTCAGGGGAATCTTCAAAGAAGTCATCAAATATCGTCTAGTTTTTTCCACTTTTCTCTATAAGAGTCGAGCCATGAATGCTACAGGAACTTCATATGGTAAAAATTCATTTGCATGACTCGATTGTACTTTTTCTATTTTAGATTTTACAGGGCCCGGCTCCTTGGCTTGATTTAATCTACATATTCATTTACTTATCAATGTTTGAAAGTAGAACCCAAATTCATTAATCCTATTTTATTTTCAAGAGATACAAATCTCATATCACATTTTCTCTCTAAACCGAAGAAGACTTGTTCAATTTTTTATTCACACTTTCCGGTAATCTGCCCAACAAGTTGGAGTTTCGCCAGCATTCACAAATCTGCCGTCGTTTTCTCTTGGGCATATAAATTTATAACATTCTTTGTGCAAAAAAATCCCTTGTTTCAAGAGAAGAACACAATATGGGGGTCGGAAGCTCAAGATAGAAATATGAAAATGTCATGCACACAAGCCGCAGAACATCTAAAATCAAAGAAAAAGAAAAAAAGCAGATTCAAAACTCCTTCGCTTGTAGATTTCCCAAAAATGATATCTAGTTTCTAGATATATGATATGCAGTTCCGCAAGGCAAAGCTGGGGAATGGTTTCTACCTGAGCAATGTCAAGTTAAATTTGCATCCTGAAAAATCCATCATAACTTATGTCCTAATATTATTAAAAATATAAAATATTAGCAGCAACTTCTGGGATCAAACAGTATACAATATTCCAAGAGACATCATTTTAAAATCTCAAGTAAACAGTATTAGGTAACAAACATTTTGATACTGTCACTAAAAGTACGGAATACCTCAAAACTACATTAAAAAATCCTCCAAGACAACAAAAAATTAATTCAAAATTTTACTCCTGCCCATAGTCAGAGGAAAGGACCTCTTCAGTGACCTCCAACAGTTCTTCCACTTCAACTTCCTTGGCTTCGTACTCTTCTTCTTCATCACTGGCTTCCCCATCTCTCAGCTTCTGCCTCTCCATCTTCTCTTCGTCATGCCATTTCTTCCACTGGCTTACCCACATCTCCCACTCTTCCTTCAACTTCTTCCGCTTCTCGCGCTCCTGTTCACTCAACAGCAAGGAGACATCCTGATCTTCAGCTTCGTATTTCTTGCTGTACTTCTTCAAGTTCTTAGCGATCTCCTCTTCTTTTTCAGGGCTCAAGAAAGATGGTGGCCTTGGACGCCACAAGAACTGTAAAACCAAAAGAATATACAGCCCATTAAGAGGAAGAAAGAGAAAATGAAGTTGATACAGTTCTGAATAGGATACAACACAAAAAGGGTGATTACATCTCTAGTGAGTTAATTTTTTTAATCAAACATCTCATTTGCATGAAAAAGAAAAAAACCAACACCAGTCTAAATTACCTGAAAGAAATGATCTTTCATTATTCTATACAGCAGCTTTCCATGGAAAGACCATATATTGAAACCATTTTCCATTTCATGAACTGAAGTAACAGCAGTAGCAACATACCTGCAAGTATAAAACAGAGGAAAACAATTATATAAACAAAGCCCAGAATAACCAAGACGATGCAAACTGCATACACATGTCGTTTTTCTAAAAATGTTTTCCCTTCATAAAATAATAATACTTTATGGTAATATTCCTAGGCCTGATGTAATAAAAAAGTTTACCACACAAGGGGCTTATGAAAGAATCATAATCAAATACACAATATGGATACTATACTGCATTTCAGTTCATACAAATTCATTTCCAGTTAGGTAGCAAAGTTACCTTCCCGTGGGATCCCACTCTATATCTGTTGCCATGAAATGCTCAGCTGTAGCCATGGTTTCAAGGTCGTCCACATTATAGAATTCCAACTGCCCATTCAAACCCTTCAAACCAGCCAAAATAATGAAACGTCCTCCAGGTGACCAGAAAAGTGCGTTCGCCTGCTTACCCTTAAGGGTTGTTAGCTTTGACACTCGACCTGTATTTGTCCCGCTCCTCATGGAGTAAAAACTTATGTCAGGTCTAGGATTATCGCCATGAATAACAGCAAACCTGTGTCCCTTTGGCTCCCAAGCAAATGCAATAATCTTGTCATTCTTATTCTCGAGCTCCAAAACCTCAATTGGTATGTCCCTCTCTTTGATTCTGAAGAGCTCGAATCCGGTGTAAGTGCTCTTTTTAGTTTTAGTATATCGATCCACCTTGACAGCCAAATAATCCCCATTACTTTGCCAGTACATTTTGCAGTCACTAACACTAAAAAGATTTTTCTGCCTCAACTCTTCTTTGCCTGGGATTTGGATAAGACTAACCTACACATAAATATTAACTATAAAAATTAGAAAAATAAGGACAGCAGTAACTAGAATCTAGATCATCAATGTGTACGAAACACTAACCCTTGCAGGTTGGTTCCCACCACCAAGTTCAGGAACAAAGAGAGCAAATATGGGATCTGTAGGTGACCAACTAAAGTCCATCACATTTTCAACCTTAATTGATTTTTTATCGATAAGAGTAAATGTCTCAGTTTCATAGACGGAAATGACATTTTTGCCCATTCTAGCGAAGTACTTGTCATCCTTCCCTCCACCCCATCTGCAAATGACAAATCAGTTAATACACCAAAAAAAAATATATATTATGGCAAAGTCGGTAACAAAATCAGAACCATCACCTGAAAACAGGCCACGAGACTCCAGCAAAACCCCCACTTCCTCCGATTGCAAAATCATCGGCACTTCCCTTAAAATCTCTCATTATCTTTCCAGTTCTCACGTCAAAAATATTTAGCACAACCTTCTGAAATTTTTTGTTTATACATGATATCAGGTCACATATTTATACATAACAAGCATAAAAGATGGTCAAACAAAATGAAAGCTTCTTACATGAGTATCACGGGGATTGCTTGGTTCATGACTGCTATATGTTACCAAATATTTCTCCCCAGGAGAGAAATCAATTAATTTTACCTACCATCAAAGAAGAAATCTGATCAGTATAAAATTTCAAATGGTACAAAGGAAATGAATTCTGGAAATGAACAAAAAAAGTAACCTGTGGATGAGCATAACGCATTAGACGATTAAACGTGGAAGCACCACCCCAAACAGCAGCACCCTGTCTATGAACGGTGGCCAAGTATGTCCCTAGTGGGGACCACTGCACGTAACTTTCGGTCCAAAACTGTATGAGCAGATAAGAGATATCATCAAATTTATGCATTATTATTCTACAAGTGTAACCCTCATAGCGAAGTATACATCATTATGTTTAACCGAGCAACAACAATTTTCATCAGATAAAAAACGAATACAACTCTGTAGATTTCACAAAGTCAAATAAATTAATTTCAACAGACAATCAAGAAAAGATTCGCCTACATTGCGCTTATAAACAGGATCAGCTTTCAACTGTCTTGCATCATTCCATAGAACCTCAGTGTCCGAGCCAGCGCGAATAACAAACTGGTCCCTAGCTTTTTCATCAGTAAGCCAATGCTGCAAATTTTCCTACATATCCATACACAAAATGCATAAATAAGAGTTGAAGTTATAGATAGCGCTATGACAACTTTGTTATATGTGTTACATGTATATCAGTTAAAACATACAACATCTTACAGAGAGAAGAAAGACAACACAATATAAAATTTTAACATGCTGCTGCTTTCTCGCCACGTCTTTATCAAACTCAAAAGAAGAACAAATAAAGATGGAAATATAAGCACTATCTGTAAAGAATATGATTTCTCTTACAGATTCCAAAGATAGTCTGTAAAGAATATCAGAACTTTCTGTACTACACTATGCACCATAAAAAATGTAATTCTAATGGGGTTTTATCTGATCAAAATCCATCCATAAAATCAATATTCATGTGAAACGAGCCTAGTTTTCAGTTAACTTCTGACATCCATACTATATGAACTAAAATGCCTAGCCCCAGCATGCAATATTACCTGAATTTCAGTTAATATTACAAAGTACAGCTAAAGTCAACATACAGTACAACCACATAGGTGGGGTTTTCCTGCCAAGTCACAAAATTTGGTCTCTGGAAATTTATGCTTACCTTTTTTTTACTTATCCTAAAATGTAACTCAACCTTCTATCATACAAATCGTAAAAGGTTATGCAAGTTTTAATATCTATAGATTAGCCTGGAAGCACCAAAACCATGCAACTAGTTTACCAATAAATAGTCAATTAAATCATGAAATTCGTTAGATCTGTGTATACGTTTTCCAGAATATGATTTAACTTTTGCATCTTTTATTAGCTATTTAAGCATAATTTTTCTACAGTTATTTGGACTCTGCAGCTAGTTAAAATTGTACAGGTTGAAAAAAGTGCTCAACACGAAATCAAACAAAAGACATTATAAAACTGCCTTCAGTGCCTACCCCTGGTGTATAAGGCTTGGTCTCTGGAGGGGCCCATTCATCAGGAACTTTCATGAACTTCTCAATCTCATCAAACATGTTTACTGCAAATATGTGGGCTCTGTCTAACTTGTATCCATTTGTCTTCTCCTTTGCAAGTTCACCTTCCTTCAAAAGAAAAGAAAAGTACATCAAGCAAATATAAAGTCATTTCACAAACAACAGATGACAAGCATGTTAATACAGAATTTTGAAAATCAAAAGCTGAAAATCATATAGAATTATAGATAATTGTGTATATTTGTTTCCTTGCAAGTAACCATCACCCTGGACTTCAGAAAAAATCACATAAAAAATCCCAAGGTTTTAATAAATCAAATATGAGCCTTTCAGAGGTAAAATCAGATTCTGGACAACCATCCGTCTTGTATCAGTAAGACCACACTAATTTATGAATTAATCATTTTGAGGCTTGCCATTCCTACAAGTTCTACAAGCAAGTAGCATTCCATCTAAGACCACACTAGTTTATGAATTAATCATTTTGAGGCTTGCCATTCCTACAAGTTCTACAAGCAAGTAGCATTCCATCTAACAAGCATGGTCACGAAAACAACATGATATTAATACCAACATACTATGGGAGTTTTTGGAAGGTTCCTCTTACAAGGGATATGATTCCCAACTATAAATAGAAATATTAGTTTTGGCAAACGTCTTAACGAAACATAACACGAATTCAACCGCAGTGTTCATGGCGTCAGGAGGACCTAAGTAGTTGAACCTACTGGTACTAAACTGTTTATAGAGTGATAATAACCCCAATAGTAAATGAACACCTGAGTGGTCCAATTTTAATATTAACTGTACATGTCGATCGAGTTATATCGTGAATAATTTTTGCATAGAAACTACTAAAACCAGACATAAAAGTCAAATATTACACTGTCAGGATAGTAGCTTAAGTAGTAGTATTACTGGTGTCTGTTATTTTCTATTAGTAAGGGTATATCTGTCTTTATATGTATTAGTAGTGGGAGTCTATAAATAGCTGAGAAGATGTAAACTTTGGGATTATGTTTTGAATATCAGAAAATGGAATTTCATTCCACCAAACCTCTCTCTCTCTCTCTCAATAACAAACTCTCTTCTCTGATTTCTTCGTCTGCACTCTCTCTCTCTCTCTGAATTCTACCTTCTCTCTATCTGATCTCACTCTTCTCTCTCAAATTCTCTGCTCTGTCTCTCTAATTCTCTATTATCTACATCTATCTAGCTTGTTTATTACTTTCTGTTTACATTACTGCATCATTATAAACAGAAAACACAAAAACATTCACAAAACCTGAAAATACAAACGGAGTTCCTGACATGCACCCTGAATTATAATGAGAATAATATTACAAATAAATATTGCAACCACATGAAATCTATATTATCCTATATTTGCATGTTTCTTGTCAGTGTGATCGTCATTATTAATATTATTATTTTAAAAGAACATTATTTCTATACCTAAGCTGCTACTATATCTGAAGGGCTGCTGTTACCTGTTTAGAGACCACTTAATAATTCCATCCAATCAATTGGCATAAAAAAAACAAAAAGTTGAGACTATAATATTACGAGGCAGATCTGCTTTTGAGAAAAAAATTGTAAACAAACAAAACAATCATTCAAGAGTTGCCTTCACAAACTAAAGCTTAATATGCTATACAGACTACTTCTCCTTTTGTGGTTACATGTCACCTACTGTGAATTATAAACTTCAAAGCTACAAGCTGATACAGAATTATAACTTCAAAGCTACGAACGGATACAATTGACCATTCCTAAGTTGATATTCTATTCTACTAATAACAGTAACCAATTAAACACACATGAACCAAGTGCAATCCTAACAACCAAAGTTCAGAAGTTTACTTAAATACTTCTTTAGTTATGTGGCTAGTAAAACTAAACCGGATTCTGAAGCGTCGTAATAAGTCATGTTCCAAATTCAAAATTTGACAACACAAAAAAAACAAACAGGATTCAACTATGTAGCTAGACCTGGAAAGAATCCTACTTACAAACTATCAGTCAAACACAATTTCTGCCAAAAGTACATACATTACGAGTATCATATCTGAAAGTAAAGCTGCTGTGTGAAATCTAGTGGGACATCAACAATAGGGGATAATGTCATACCTAAGAATTGTTTTATTTGATGAATCAATAACCAATATTGATTATACATATAAAACCCCAATTTGTATATGTAGCGCATGTCACCATAAGTATGAAATATAACACATACAAGGTATTAACAACAAAGGTTTTATTCAAATACCAAATTATGACATTGCTCAGCAATTCTCTAATGTACAAGTATCAGGATATATATAATTACAACAACAAAAATTATATCAGCCATGTTATTTATCATCTAACAGGCACTTAAACCTGCTTAAGACCAGCTAAAAAAAGGGAAGATTCTTTTGGTGCTTACAGATAATTGAAAAACCACCAATTCAAATGTAACAAATCTAAAAGTAAAGCTACAATGTGATGATTTTTCATTTATACATGTATGGGCAGAATAGTACCTGAGGAGTATTATACTCAATGAAGCAATAACCAAGTGTTTTCTGAGTGGCAGGATCAACAGGCATCCACAGTCCATCGTCTTTAATCACTCCAATTTGACTATAAATCTTCCTCACAACACCTTCCAATTTCTCAAACTTCTCTCTAGGAACAACTGGTAAATTATCCACAACGATAATGTTGCCAAATCCACCCTCAAATTCCAATGAATCCTCTTCATTTAAATCTTCATCATCACTGAAGTCACAAAAACACCCCAACACTTCAAAATCACTCATAAAAAATCAATCAGGGTTCATATTAATTTCAGGTCCAATTTTTGCACTGTTAATGTCAAAAAGTCAACAAGAACACAAAAAACACAACAATGTAACAGAATAATTTACGATTTATCTCAGTTTTCTACATCTTTTGCATTCCGAGTTTTAAAAAATACAAAAAAAGGAGGGATTTTATTTTAATTTCAGGGCCAAATTCTTTCCTTTTCGATTCCAGTTTTGTAATTACAAAAGAAATATTGAAAAGGACTATGCTTTGTTTGAAATTTCAATGTCAAAGTTGAACCTTTACAATTTAAATACGAAAAATTCAAAAAATAAATTAAAAACGGATAGGGCTCAAACATATTCACAGTTAATTAGGGCAATCACATATACAGATTCAAATCACAAAATTATAATAAAAAAGAGAGACATGGGTTTGTAAATACAAAGAAAAGGGTGAAAGAATCGACCTTTTGATTCCAAAATCTTGAGCAGAAGGAAGAGAAATTGAATCCAAATTCACATCATTCAAATTGATTCCGAGTCTTGAAGCGGAGGCTATTATGTCCTCCATGGACACTGTATCGATTGCCATGATTGCGGAGGAGAGTGTGTGCTTAGAGACCAGATTGCGCTCCGGTCTCTACAGACTTTGTATGTATTTTGATTTGCAGAGTTCTAAAGATAGATGGCGAGGTGTGTATACTTTTTAGGGTTGAGTCGAGGTATTGGGCCTCACTTGTTCTTTTATAATTTATTCGGCCCAAAATCCTTTCTCGAGTCTTATTTTGGTTTTTAATTCAAACATGCATTTTTGTTGTTTTTTCACATTATCCCAAACTAGCTTAAAAACCCGTGCGATGCACGGTTTGTTAATTGTTATTTTATTATTATTTTTTAATTATATTTGTTAAAAAAATAAGTAGACATGTTAAAATAGCTAAACACTTTTAATTAATTAAAACATTAAAACAGATTTTAAAATAAATAAGTAAGGGTTTGCTCGTTATATTTTTGGAAAATGAGGAGTTTTAGTATGAAAAAATAAAAAATATAACATATATTTAGTTTAAAAAGGTAAATGTCCGTGATATTTTTGGAAAATAAGGTTTTAATATTTAATAATTTAAATAAATTTTAAAATAAATAAGTAAATGGTTTGTCCGTGATATTTTTATAAAAAGAATGGATTTTAGTGAGAAAAATTGAAAAAGTAAATTGAAAAAGACAATTTCCCATGATATATTTAGAAAATGAGGGAATTTGTTAGAAAAAATCTATAATGTGTTTTAGCTGAAAATGTAATTGGTTATAAATAGGTATTTGATTATTTATATTTTATTATTTTTAGTAATTGCATTTGTTAAGAAAAATAAGTAGACATGTTAAAATAAGTAAACTTTTAAAAAAATAATTATAATATTAGGTTTAAAAATAAATAACTAAAGGTTTGTCCGTGATATTTTTGGAAAATGAGGGGTTTTAGTAAGAAAAAATAGAAAAACTAACATGTGTTAGTTAAAAAAGGTAATTGACCGTGATATATTTGAAAAAGTAGGGGAATTTGTTAGAAAAAATATAAAAAATAATGTATTTTAGGTGAAAAAGGTAATTGGTTATAAATAGGTAATATTATTATTTAATAATATATTTCTATAAATAAATAAGGTTAATTAAGTAAAAACATGAATTTAAGAAAGGGCAATTAAGTAAAATCACAACGTACCATACCGACCGACCAAACTTTTAATGTTTCGTCTATTATATAATAGTATTGATATTTTCATATTGTAAAGATTTTAACTTTTTTACGATAGAAAGATTTTATTCTTTTGCAAATATTAGTAAAATTAAGATTTTATTATGAAATAATAAAATTTAATTTACTTTGCAAATTGTTCCCAATATCAAATTCCTAATCTACTACATGCCAAATTTATTTAGGGTAGAAAGACGGGTATGCCCCTACATCTCCCTCTTGTTTTTTGTTTGACGATCCATCTTCGTCTTTGTAATCGAAGAAGCTGTTGTTTTAACTTTGTGATAAAGGATGAATCATCCTTTATGAATTTGTGTATGTTACTGATCACAGGAATCAAGAAAATGAAACAGAAACTCAGAAATAGATGAGAAAGACAGAGAGAAAGATGAGAAAACAGATTTTGACAATTAAATTCTTTTCTTAATCCATACAAATGATGCTAATCAGTTTTATACAATTTCCAGGACTAACAACTTGTTCTAAAGCTCAACAAACTCTAACTGATTTTCCCGCCAATCTTCATTTGACTTTGCACAACTAATATTGACTATTGACTCAGCTTTTGACTTTCATTTAGATGTTATGTTCCTATAACATATCTCCCTTCCTCGGAAAAGACTTGTCCTCAAGGCACATACAAAATCAAGTGAAGTTAAATGCAGGAAATTGCTGAACAAATGTCTCAGCAGGTTCCCATGTAGCCTCTGGCACTGGTGTGTTCTTCCAATGAATCAAAAACTGCACTTGAGCCTTATTAGCCACCTTTTTCACCCTCCTGTCCACAATAGCTTGAGGGAATTTTACAATACCAGGAGTTTGCATAAAACTAGGCAAAGTGACTGTCAAAGGCAAAACTCCATGAAAGGCTTTTAGTTAAGAGACATGAAAAACATCATGGATAGTAGAAGTGGAAGGTAATATCAACTTATAAGCCACCTGTCCCACCACATCACTGATTTGAAATGGTCCAAAAAATTTAGGAGAAAGCTTCTGGTTTGATCTTAACTGGAGAGACTGCTGCCTATAGGGTTGTAATTTTAACCATACCCAATCATTCTCATTAAAAATCCTTTCAGACCTATTCTTGTCAGCTTGAAACTTCATCCTAGATCGAGCTTTCAGTAATTGTACCTTTAGAGCAGCAAGAACTTGTTCCCTTCTCTGCAAACTTCTGTCCACTTCTACATTAGCAACTTCCCATGCTAAATAGGGTAAATGCAAAGGAGGAGGTTGTCCATACACAATTTCATATGGAGTACTTTGTATAGAAGTATGAAAATGAGTATTGTACCACCATTCAGATAATGGTAACCAAGAACTCCACTCTTTCTCATGCTGACTGCACATACATCTCAAATAGCCTTCAAGACACCTATTAACCACCTCAGTTTGTCCATCTGTGGCAGGATGATATGCAGTAGATAGTAAGAACTCAGTACCATGAATGGAGAAAAGACCTTGCCGAAATGTACTCAGAAAAATACTGTCCCTATCACTGACTATGGACTTAGGCCAACCATGAAGTTTAAATACATTGTCCAAGTATAACTGAGCCACTTCCAGTGCAGTAAAGGGATGAGCCAAAGACATGAAATGAGCATATTTACTCAACCTGTCTACTACCACAAAAATAACAGTTTTACCATTAGATTTTGGCAAACCTGTTATAAATTCCATTGAAATTTCAGTCCACACTTCTTCAGGAATAGGTAAAGGTTGAAGTAAACCAGGATAAGCAGATAAGTCAGCTTTGTGACTCTGACATATTTGACATTTCTGAACAAATTGTCTTATATCCTTAGTCATACCTCTCCAATAAAACAACTGTTTAACCCTTTTGACAGTCAAATCCCTTCCTGAATGACCTCCCTCAGGTGTGGAATGGTGCCAAAATATGATTTTGGTTTTCAAATCACCCGAATTCCCCACTACAATCTTATTCCTTCTTCTTAGCAGTCCTTCCTGATAAGAAAAAGAATCTAAAATTTGATCTTGCTGCAATTGTGCCATAATTGATTCAGACCAACCATCTCCAATATAGCTTGCCTTGATTAATTCTTCCAAATTAGAAGAAACAACAGAAAGGGCTAAACATAGAATTTCAGCTCCTGGTGCTCTTGAAAGTGCATCAGCTGCTATATTCTCCTTACCACTTTTGTATTGAATTTCATAATCAAAACCAAGCAATTTAGATAGACAAAACTGCGGAAAAGGAGTTGATACTTTCTGTTGAAGCAACCATTTAAGGCTTTTCTGGTCAGTTTTAATGACAAAGTGGTCTGCAGACAAACATTGCTCCCATTTTTGGACAGAAAATACAATTGCCAACAGTTCCTTCTCATACACAGATAATTTCTGCCATTTTGGCCCCAATGACCTACTTATAAAAGCTAAAGGATGCCCATTCTGCATTAAAACAGCCCCAATTCCATGCTTAGAAGCATCAGTTTCCACAACAAAGGGTATTTCAAAATTAGGAATAGCTAAAACAGGTGCACTAGTCAAAGCCACTTTTAATCTGGTAAATGCTTCCTGAGCTTCTGTAGTCCATTGAAATGCTCCTTTTTTTAACAGATCAGTTAAAGGCTTGCTTAATAAAGCATATCCTCTCACAAATTTCCTATAATAGCCAGCCAAGCCTAAAAAACCCCTCAACTCTTTCACAGTAGTAGGTACTTGCCAACAACTAATAGCAGACAGTTTCTGGGGATCAGTCTCAACCCCTTGTGCAGAAATAAAATGTCCCAGATACTCAATCTTATCAACTGCAAAAAAGCATTTACTAGGCTTGATGTGCATATTATTCTTATGCATTAACTGAAAAACTTCATCCAGATGTATCCAATGGTCTTCAAGACTTTTACTGTAAACCAAAACATCATCAAAAAATACCAAGACACACCTTCTGAGTAAGGGTTTAAACACAGCATTCATCCATCCTTGAAAAGAAGCAGGAGCATTAGGTAAACCAAAAGGCATCACTAAAAATTCATAATGGCATGTGTGTGTTTTGAAAGCAGTTTTGAATACATCATTAGGATGTAATCTTAATTGATGATAACCTGCCCTAAGGTCCAACTTACTAAAGACCTTTGCTCCAGCTAATTCATCAATAAGCTCATCAATAACTGGTATTGGAAATTTGTCTTTGACTGTTTTTTCTGTTAAGATCTCTGTAATCAATACACAATCTCCATGTACCATCCTTTTTTCCCAACCAAGACCACTGGAGAAGCAAAAGGTGATGAACTGTCTTGGATAATTCCTCTTTCCAACATATCTTGAATTAACTGCTCAATGACATCCCTTTGTTTAACTGGATACCTATAAGGTCTGATATTGACAGGACCTTCCCCAGGATTCAATGGAATCCTATGATCAAAGACTCCCCTACTTGGTGGTAAATCCTTTGGTTCATAAAAAACATCAACATATTTTTGTTTCAGAAACTGCAACTCCACACTCTCCTGTTTTGCCTTTGAAACAACAATTTGCCCTGAATTTTTAAGTTCAGTACTTCCCAAAAATAAGTCTGAAACCTTCCTGACCTGAATCAAACAACAATGGGCAGCATCCTGTAGCAGTTTACCAGATGGTTGACCCTCAAAGACCTTAATCCTTTTCTGTGGAACCCCCTTCAAAGAAACTTGCTCATCATTAAGAATAAACTCCATCTTTAGTTTTTTAAAATCCCAATAAACAGGACCTAAAGTAGACAACCACTGAACACCTAATACCATATCACAACTACCCAAAGAGATCAGCATAACCTATGTCTTAAACTCCTTACCATTCATCACCCAAGTAAAATTTTTACAAACATGTTTGCACACAATATGATTACCATCTGCAACTGTAATTGCTTGTGCAGCAACCTCTTCTTTGGTGCAGCCTAAGTCCTTGGCACATGCTAAGTCTAAAAAATTATGTGTGCTTCCAGAATCCACCAGTATATGAACTGTCTTTCCTTTTACCATGCCCTTTAGCCTCATAGTTTGAAAATTTTGATTACCAGCTAAAGCATTGACTGAAATACATGGTTCTTGTTCCTCCACAATCTCAGAAATCTCATTTTCAACATCTGTAGTGTCTTCCATTTCAGACCATTCCCCTGGCACTTCAACAGTAAACAACTGGGGCTCTTTAAACTTGCATTTATGACCTCTTTCATAAGCTTGATCACAATAATAGCAAAGTCCTTTGGCTATTTTCTCAGCTCTTATATCAGCAAGAATAAACCTAAAATTCCTGGTACTTTTGACAGCAGTTCCATTGCTTTTACTCTGAGGAGTAGGTAATAAAGATGGACCAGTATTGGCCAGTAATGGTACTGACTGGATAGGTTTTGGATGACCAAATGAAGTCAGAGAATTAGACTTAACAGGTTTATAAACGACATTAAGTGATTCCTCCTTCAACCTGGCATATTCTATGGCTTCAGTGATGCTAACTGGTTTAAATGCCTTGACAAATGGCTTAACAGTAGGCCTCAACCCTCCAATAAAACTATCCAAAATATAAGCATCTGGTAAAACATGATTATATTGTAACATTAATGATCTAATTCCTTCAAATTCATCAATATAATCCTCTAATTGACCACTTTGCTGCAACTTATTAAATTGCTCCACAACCTTACTAGAACCATCATCTTTAAACCTTGCAATCAAATCCATGATAAAATCATCCCATTCAACAAATTTTCTCACAGCAAGATAACTAGTAACCCAGGTTTCTGCCTTATCAGTCATGTACAAAGAAGCTAAATCCACTTTTTGATCATTAGAAATCTTACACAGTTCAAAGTACCTATTGCATTTCTTAATCCAAACTCTAGGATAAACTCCATCAAACTTAGGGAAATCTAGCTTGGGAGAAAACTTGAAAGATCGATTACCTATATCAAGAGTTTGATCGATATTGTTTCTGGCATTATCATCACTATTACGTCGAGATGATCCTGCTCCCTGTAGCTGTGACTTAATCTCATCAATCGATTTCCTTAAGCACATCAATGTATCCTCTACCTTCTTGTTCTGAACATCTTGAAGCTGATTATATGATTCTAACTTCTTATCTACAACCTTGATATGCTCCTCCATAACTGTTGATTTCCGTGTTTTAGCCAGTGCTCAACAATCACCGGAATTAGCAATCACAATCGCCGGAATTAGCAATCACAATCGCCGGAATTAGCTTCTGTATATTTTGTGTATTGTATGTATATATTTATGCTCTGTATCTATTTTAGTCGCAAGGAAAGAGACGCTCTGATACCAATGATAAATGATGAATCATCCTTTATGAATTTGTGTATGTTACTGATCACAGGAATCAAGAAAATGAAACAGAAACTCAGAAATAGATGAGAAAGACAGAGAGAGAAAGATGAGAAAACAGATTTTGACAATTAAATTCTTTTCGTAATCCATACAAATGATGCTAATCAGTTTTATACAATTTCCAGGACTAACAACTTGTTCTAAAGCTCAACAAACTCTAACTGATTTTCCCGCCAATCTTCATTTGACTTTGCACAACTAATATTGACTATTGACTCAGCTTTTGACTTTCATTTAGATGTTATGTTCCTATAACACTTTGTTGGGTCTTGGTAACAAGGTATTAATTCTTCCATAGTTTTTTATTTTTGTGCTTATGCATTTAATTGTTGTTTAGATTCTTGTTTTAGTCTACCTAATAATCTTGTAAAGTTTAATTCATTATCGTGTGATATCTTTCACAATGATTATTGGGTAGAATGTTTTTTCAACCCATGTAAACAAGTTCACATCTTTTGTATTATGATGCAATTTATAATATAAACTTCTTAATGCACATGAACAATTTGTAAAACATCTCAATATGTGCCAAAATGTGTTAGGAATTATGTTAATTCTTGATGATAACCAAACTATCTTAGTGAAAATTGTATAAGTTAAAATGTAGTTTTCAACGGATATCATGTATCTACAGTATCGGTTGAAGGGTAGTTTATCTACGAATAAGACTCTATGTAACATGCTTGTATAATTCTGTGTTAGCAGTTGAAGTATTAGGCTTCGTTTGGCATTGCTGTTGAATACAGCAACAACAGCTTTTTTTTGAAAAGCGGCTAAAAAGTGTTTGGTAAAATTTAAAAGCTACTTTTCTGAAAAGCGCTTTTGGCTTAAAAGCGCATTTGGCTGAAAAGCTGTTTTTATAGAAAGCAGATCCCCCATACTTTTGAAAAAGCTGCTTTTCAGCTTTTGTGGGAAGCAGCTACTGGTTTCAACATCAAAACTCACCAAAAACATTAATTTTTTATATTATACACCAAAACATGCACATATCAAAAATATTACCAAACAGTTATCTGATTTTCACAACAGCACTTATTTTAACAACACTTTTTTCAACAGCACAACAATTTTTAATAGCAATCCCAAACAAAGCCTTAGTTTTCTAAGTCATGTTGACTATCAACGGATATGTAGAATAAGGAGGGTAATTGTAAATAGTCTATGACTTGTAATTTTACACAAGTGAAATTGAGCTTTAACAGATGGAGTCACAATACTTCAACGAATGATACTCAAACCACCTCAACGGATGTCATCTTCATTATTTGTACCTAACACTGTGAAAAGGACAGTTCAGACAGAGCACATGGGTTGACAGAATTCACGAGAGCATGAAAACCAGTATTTCTGGTAAACTCAGAAGAACAAGAAGCATTCTGTTTTCTTTGGTCGGGAGTGACATTACTACAAAGGGTATTCAGCCAAAAGAAGTCAGCCACCAACAAAAGGACCACTACTCAGAATGGAGAAACAAGTCTTTTTGGACTCTACCAATTTTGTATTATTAGCTGTCCAAATTGTCTTGTAAACTTGGGTTATATAACCAAGTGTAACACTGTTTTAGATGTTAAGAAATCAGTTAGGTTATTCAAGAGCCAAAGCAAAATTCTCTGTAATTTGCTGAAGCTAAAACAGTGTATGCAACTGTGTGTTTATTCATAAACATCACAGAGATTTCTTCAATAAAATCTCTCAGGTGGAACAATCAATCCACCTGAATTTTTAATTATTGTGTTATTGATTTACATTCTGTTCTTGATTTTATTTTAGTCCTTATCTTTGTTTAAAGAACTTAAGAAATTTTAAAGATTGTATTCAACCTCCCCCCTTCTACAATCTTGATTCATTGTCTGGGAATAACAATTGGTATCAGAGCAAGCTTCTAACAAACAAGAAGTTTAAAGATCAAAAGATATCAGAATCATGGGTCAGAAGGACTATGGAGTTAAGATACCAGTTCTTGATAGGGACAATTACTTTTACTGGAAAGAAAAGATGCGTTTACATCTTATGTCCATGGATGAATGATATATAGAATGCATCGATCATGACCCTCATGTTTCAATGAAGCCAAACACCTCAATAGCTCAAGCACCTGCAGTGTAATAACCCGGATTTTTGGTAAAATTTAAAACTTTTCTTATTATGATTAAGTGCATCAGTGAATAGTGAATTTGGTGGATGAATAGTGATTTTGAGAATTAACAAAGTTTTTCATGCCACCTATGTACGAGACGTAGTGTGGATATTCCGAAGTCATATTAGTGATCTACGGAGTAAATAAGTGAATGCAAAGACGATCGGAATTCAGAAATTCCAAATTTTATTTTGGTGTGGTATTTGACCGGGCAGTGAATTATATATTATTATATTAAAAAAAATGAGATATTAAATTTGAGGATTTGAGGATTTAATATTTTGGAATTTTATTATATTTGATTTGAGAAATTAGAACAAAAACCACTGGGACAGTGAAACGAACGTTCTAGGAACCACTGAGACTTTATAACGAGATTAAGCGATCAAGCGAACGAATCATGGATTAAGGATATGGTATAATAAGAATCCAAGGATTTTATATTTTATTATTTTATTAAAGTCGATTTAAGGATTCGATTGTTGGAGCGAATAGTGAATAGTTACTATTCACTACGAAGATCGCGTAGAGTTTTATTCGCTCTTTTGGGAAATATTTCGAATCGTTTCAAGCGAAACAAGGCAACATTTAAAGGATTAAATATAGACATGGAAGTAACATGTAACAAGATTAATTCGAGGAATGCAACATTTGGATCATCCATGTGAAAGGAGACGAATCAGTAAAGCTACTTTATCCAACTCGTGCATGTGCGACACGTGTCCACTGACTAAGCACTAAAGGTGATGACTCACCCCTTTTAACCACAAAATATCAGCACTTTTAGTAGTCAAATAAGAAAAGAAAAAGAAGAATTCTTCCCCTTTTTGGAGAGAAAACCCGAGAGAGAGAGAGGAGGAAAATGGTGGAGAAAGAATTGATCATAACTTGAGTTTCTCTCGGCGGTTTTTGGCGATCCACCACTCAAATCGAAGCTCTCGAGAAGCTCTACGCAACCATGGTAAGCGCTCGCTTCACCTCTGTGTTTTACCCATTCGATTTCAGTGATTAACAGTTGGAGAAGATGATGAATAGTAACTTGTGTTTTGTTTTGTTTTTGGATATTGAGTTTGTGGCTTCCAAAGGTTGTATTAAGCAAGGATCTAAGGTTACATAAGGAATATAACAGCAAGCAAGCTTGGAGGAAGGTATAAACCTCTGCCCTTTTGAGTTTGATATGAGTTTTAAAGTGGTTTTGATGTTTATGCAAAGTTAAGAGCATGATTAAGTAATTAGATGAATTGTTGATTGAGTTTGGAGGATGGGTTACGAATTTGTTTTGATTATTCATGGAGGATTTGACTGAGTGGAGGGTGTATAAGGTGGATGGTGAGTTTGGGATTGATTGGTATTGATTTGGTTGTGTTTTGGAAATGGAAAACGTTACGATTATAGCCGTCGTAATGCCCAATTGATTTAAGGCTGTTTTGAGCAAGAATTACGAACTGGTCTGGTAATAATTTTGAACAGAACTGACCATGAACATGTAGGTCTTGTTTTAAGGTTTGTTTTGATATAAATATCATGTCTATACGATTTACGGTTTAGGAGAAAAGTGAGTTTTAGTAAACGCCATTCGGAAGAATGACTCATCTCTGTTCAGCAACTTTGAGGCTATATTTGGACCACTTCGGAGCCATATTAAAATGTAAAACTTTGAGGAATAATAGTAGAGACAGTTAGGAAGGCTCACGAAAACGATTCGTATTAAAAAGGTTATTTTTCGATTTTATAAAAATGTTTTAGTCGAGGTCGCGCAAGTGAAAACCACTGAAAACGAGACTTAGAAACCAAGGTTCCAAATGGTTAAGTATAACTTGGATTTGAGAATGGATTTCAAACCAAACTTGTGATATAAGTATTTGACGAATAACATGGACTTAGTATGAGCCTATAACGAGCTAGTAATGCCTTGGTTGTGTTTCGCTTACGTGTTTAAGCATTAAGTTATAAGTGGTTTATCGAGGGGATTAACCGTGTGTTTTCGTTTGACTTTGTCTAGATTGTCCGGCATCGTCGCGAACCCCTATCACTTCACGAGCATCAGGCAAGTTTCTAAAACCATATTTTGAAGTATGCATATACTAGATGCAAGTTTTCTTATTCCATGCTATGTTTCCCATTAAGTATACTAATGATGCATACGATATGATGTTATGCATGTTTTCAAACCTTACATCGTATATAGATGTAATGGTATTAAAAATTTTGAGACGTAATATATGCATATGATAGATGCATGCAAGTTTTCAAACCTATACCTTTTTAAAAACTGTTGTGGTGATAACTAAAGATTTTGAGATATATGCTATATGTGTATGATTTCGCAATGATTTCTATGATGCTAAGTCGAAGGTATTGATACAAGTTGACTTATAAGCTATGGATATAGTAATATTTTGGAGCTGATGTGCTAAGCAAAACCCTCAGTAGGGGGAATATACTCTGCATTTATACTTCGGACCGGGAATGGTATCAGTTATTATCCAGAGATATATTATATATTCTCTATATTTATTTTACATACTAAGAATGGTATCAGTTGCTATCTAGGATTATTTTATTGTGTTATTACAATTAATCTCGATAAATGGTTTACAAATTAAAGATCATTTGGAGTGTAATCTATTAAGGGTATATTTTAAATATATGGTGAATAGTTGTTATCTACCCTTTTTGATAAGAAAGTACTTGAGAATTATTTCTAAATAAATATTCTTTATTAAATATAGTTTGCATTAATTATTTAAAGCCCTACTTCTTAAGGAAGTATTTTGTGAAAACTATTTTAAACCCTAGATAGCTAATAAAGTATATTTCAGTCAATTTTTATTATAATTAGAGAGGGTTCCCAAATCTATTTCCCGTTTAAGTCTATATTCAGAAAGACTTAAATGTTCGCTCAAACTACAAAGATGCATGGAACCTTTCTCCAGATTTTATGTTTGTTTCAAGTGGACTGCCCGGTCCTAAATCTTTTTGAAACTATTAATTTAACAGCTTCGTATGCTACCATCAAAATGATTTTGATTACTTCCTCAAGACTCGAGGAGTAAGATTAGTGGAATCAGTGGTATACATTAACAAGCGTCAGCTTGGGAAATATAGGTGAATTTTCCTTTCCAACCAGATATGACTACTTTGTGGAGTCGTATACTTGGGGAAAAAGGGAAAGGAACTTTATGTTTCAAAGTTATGGATTTTCTCGAACTCGGAGAATGTGTAAGGGACTGAGTGGCGACCTGTCCCCTAAGGGAATTACGCGTAGACCGGCAGTCTATGAACGGGTCTGTTCTTCCCTTAGATTATCAGATAGTGCCCGACCGTAGGAAAAGTGGATAGTAACAGAATCGACCGTCTATGAATGGGTCTGTTCTTCCTGCCTACAACCGATTGGCGGGGAGGTAGGTCAGTTAGCGTCTGCCCTATTTTCCCTTCTATGTAGAAAAACAGCAGTGGGGATTGCCTTACGACTGATCATCGTAGAGGTATCCCTGTCGCCCAGAATCTCCGTCTACAGTTCATCATCCATGAAAGAAAATGTTTTATGCAAGTTATCAGAGAAAGAACATGTTTTAAGCAAGATTCCAGAAAAGAAAAGTTTATTCAAGCTATTCCAGTTATTCAAGTTCATGCAAGTTGTTCAAGTTTAGAAAGTGGATTGGAAATATTTTGCCTTGTCTTTATTTCCAGAATATGATATGAGATAAATGTTTGATATGAAAGATGATATTTGGAAATTCCTACAACTTCATCTTTTATTTTATGACTGATGACTCTGATAAAACCTGATTAAGGATATATATGTATAAGTGGATTTTGGGTTATGGAAACCTTATATTGAATTTCCTTATAACTTCATCTTTCAAGTATATGTTGATAGTCTGCTTATATTTTATATAGCAGATATTTTACAGAAAGGATATACTGAGTTATCTTGTTATTTCATCTTTTATACTATACTAGAACTTTGTTCATAGTATAAACATTGAAAGTTGCAGAGTATTATGAAATGATATTTGAAATACCACAATGGTACTATTTTTGGAATACATTCCGATAAGAAAATGATTTCAGTATCAAGATATTTTGACAAGTTATTGTCTTATACCCGCTTTATTTCTGGGTTGAATTAAAGGCAGAATTATGCCATACTTTCATTACCTTGCTGAGCTATCGCTCACTCTTGCTATTATTTTATATATATTATATAGCAGTGAAGCAGGATGCCAATGGGACGGCACATACCTCGCCAGGCGTTTCCATTACGCAGTTTCTAGCAGCGGTCCCGAGAGTAGTACGAACCAATTGAATCAGGCTACGGCTGTTGGTATTCAACTTATGTATAGACATGAATGGTATTAGAGGATTGTGAGCATCAGAAGGCTAAGCTGGTAATGTAACAATACTTAGAAATTGTATCAGTATCAGATTCAAAAGACATTTGGGTATTGTAATAAAAGTTAGTTATTCCGCAGTTGTTGTATTGTGTCGTTTCTGAGACTCTAACCTGTGTGTGTGTGTGTGTGTGACATATGTTGTGGGGTCATGAGCAGGTAAATTATGAATGGTGTGAGTAATACAGGTAAGGCAAGGAGTACATGGATTGTGACAACCCTAGATCCCTGACCCCGGATTTGGGGCTGTTACAGAGATGGTATCAGAGCGTTAGGTTACAGTCCTCAGAAACGATAGGAGATCGAGTCTTACAATACCCTTAATAATGATAAGAGCACCTAGAGCTCAAATTGAGTTCGTAGTCGGGTTAGAGGACATGACCCTGACTGTTTAAGATGAAGCCCGAGAGGGGACTTCTTTTGGGAAACCGTACTTAGGACTTCATGGTTAGTCACCTCGATTCGTATGAGTTATAGATGGATGGGATTCTGAGATACCAGATCCCGAGGCCTTCGATTAGGCATTTGATGATGCGTTCCTTGAAATGGACGGAGACCCGATAAAAGAAGATCCATAGGAGGATCTAGAGGAAGACCCCATAGTGGGTCAAGGAAAGAATCTTGTAGAGGACGTGTTGATTGATAAAGATGTGGTGTGTTACTTGAGGTCTAATAATAAGACCGGACGAACCTTCAAGGGATAAATAAGGGACGAGACGAGAGGTTAAGGATCGTTCATGATTCATCAAGAGGTATGACAAAGAAAATGGAGTAGAGTCTCCAAGGTAGAGGAGGTAGAGGCAGTATAGCCAGTATCAATGGATTGATTCGACTTGAACGAAACTTGTTACTTGTAGTCAGTTATAGTTGCCCATAAGGAGGCGACATAAGTAAGAACCAAGGTGTTCAGATTTTCACGAACGATTAAGGGTACTTAGTTGCCTAGTATAGAGAAAGGAATTGCTTTGGATACGAGGTTTCAATCCCCCACGACCAGCGATTCCACTGGAAATAGTGTCTATTAAATCATTGAGGGATTTTATTATCTCAAGGAGAATTGTGGGTATATGTACCATGCAAATGTTATTGTAAGACAAGCACGCTAAGACGGAATCGAGAACGAGATTTACCACCCTCAAGAAACCAGGAAGGAATTATGAGGATAGAACAGAAAGGTCGGAAATCAGATCCGAGTATTACTAGTAGGTAAATAGATTGATCAAATTTCCCAAATTTGGAGGGAAGTTCAGCAAATTTTGGCAAACCTTGTCTTTCTGATTACCAGAGGATGTCACCAAAGAGAGTGGAAACTAGAGCGAACCCTGTGGATTGGATAAGATAGTCGTTATATGGATTGGTGGACAGACCCTGATTGCTATAATTGATTGTAGAAGATAAAATGATAAAGTTGAGATTGGACGGTAAAGGCGAAATATATTTAAGGACCAAGACGGACTGAGAAGTTCCGGGATTGACTTAAATGAAAAGGCTATTGTGCCAAAGTGTTAAGCTATGTAGCGCACGGGATTGATATGGGAGAAGGAATATTGGGTATAAGGATGATTGAAATAGAGACCGGATTTAAGTCTGTAGATTCTAACGATCTTCCGGAGTACCGCCCAGTCGACATGAGGAATTGTCATTGCAATGGGCGACAACGGTATCGAAGTCTTCTTATAGAACAGAATGCTTACTTGAAATGTTTGCGCCTAGTCGAATAGAACTCCCTGCGATTGTAAATGTTGATGGTGGAATCCTTAGCGACTATTATGAGTCGGCAATAACGTAAGTATCGACCACCTTAGGGTGTGCATGGAGAAGAAAATCTTTGGAATTGAACAATTATCCGTTAGAGGAGCCGACATAAAAGGCATCCGTTGAGACCTTGGCAAACCTCCCCAATCTATGATCTATCTTGACCTCTCACCAGGAAAGAATTCTGATAAAGGGTATATTCCCTCTTCGAAGTTGTTTTATAACACTTGTGCTAAACCATATTCAGTTTCACTTGTGCCAGAGGCTGTCACAATGCCTAATTTCAGGCTTTCGAAGCCCTGTCAAATGCTGTTATTTAAGCTTTCACTTTTCTTCAAATAATGAATGACCCTATGGTGATACCTCACCACTTGTTTGTTAAGTACCAGTATCTTTTTGGTTATTCTTTTCTTTGTATTTTCTTTGGAAACCGCACCTTTGGAATCTGTTCAATTTTAATCCAAGGTGTTCCTTTGAGGAATATTGTCGAAAGACGGTAATCAGTAAATTGATATCGAATTGCTTTCATACTTTTCAACTTCCACTGAGACGAACAACCCTATACTTATAGGGGCTACAAGGACTATCTGTCTGTGTGATAGAAGTCTGATGGGACGCCATCACTTGTAAGTTGTGAAATACAAGAAGGCTAATTACCTTTAGTAATGTCTCAATCGAGGCACACAACGTTGAGTTCTTATGATCATATTGATCTCTCGGTAAATTCTTTTACCTCCGATAAGGTTACCTTAAAACTCATAACCTTATGATCACCAGTGTGTGACGTTTTCCTTGATATGGGAGCTATCTTTTCAAGGCCCCATGATATTGTTATCCTCGTTGAACTCTAAGGGGAGGCCAACCAGGTCAAATAAGTCAAAATTCGCTGATAGGAATTAGATTCGCAACGGAATCACCTATGACAGGAGCGAATCCCTAAGACGAATAGAATGTTACATATCGATGAAATTGGTTTATTCTCCCAAGGATATTATGATAATGGAAAGCGTGTCAATCGATATATGTGAAAGAATAGCGATGTGCCGTGAACTCCAGTGACAACAGTGTTAGACAGATGCCCTATAGTGGAATTGAGATTTTGGAGGAGTTGTTTACGAATGTACACTACCTCTGGGTTAGCAAGATAAGTACTGACGATGGAGTCAGAGGGAACTGATATGGTGACTTGGGAGAGGTGCAGCGTGTGTTGTTTTAAAGGAATAATTTCCGGAAATATATGCAGACCCGGATGAAAATGAAAGTTAAAGAGTTAAAACAAGAAACCATGATTGTGACCGAGAAGGAGGCCAAGTTCTCCGAGTTATCGAGGGTTGTTCCGGAGTTTGTAAACACCGAATAAAAGAAAGCCAGTAGGTTCCAACCAGGGCTACCTCCAACAAGCAGCCCACTGTCAGGACCTTTAAATAGCAGGTGCCCTTCTATACTATTTAGACAGAGCTAATGTATCGTTGTATATCAAGAAGTTGCATGATAATTAAACCTTAAGGCCGAGCCGCTAAAGAGAATAATTACAAGTAGAAATAGCCATTCGAGGGATTTTCCCATAAGACTGGTACATCCAGGTTGTGAACTAGAAATATGAAGTCGACACTTTTGATAGGCCTGATTCCTTTCAAGTTGGAAGAAGTTGATATGATAATAAGGATGGGTTGGTTGACACCCAATGGAGCCCAGACTGATTGTAAGGGATAGAGAGTAATAAATAAAGAATGGAGACAGATTCAGAGATTCTTGAATATAGTCAGACTAAGAAATTATTATGCCGGAGATATGAGGCTTAATTAGCTCTTATGGTTGACGCCAAGAAAAGAGATACCAAGTATAAAGGGAACTACAATGGTTTTGGGAGATTGTACAAGGTTTTAGTGAGCTACCAGATATCGATTTGGATGACATGAGAATGAATACCGAGTATTCAGGGTATAGTGGGAATGAAAGAGTTAGTGACTCATTTACAAGAGTTGTTGTACAAGGATATGATAAGACCCAGTGTACCACCGTGGAGAGCCCGGTGTTGTTGTAAGAGAGAAAGATGTTAGCACAAGATTATGTATCGAACCTCGAGAGTTGTATGAGTTCGACATGGAGAATAGGTACCCTTGTAAATGATTGTTTGATCAGCGAAAGAACGCTGTGTATTTCCAAATTTATTTAGGAACTGGGTATCACCAGTTGGAAGTTAAATCCGAGGATATACCCGAGACTGCGATTCGTACTAGAAATAGACACTTCGAGTTTTCAGCGAGGTTATTTTGGGTTGACTAATGCACCCACAAATTTTATGGAATTTAATGAATTGGCTTTGAGTTACCCGTGATAGTAGATAACATGAGATGGAGAAATGGCTAGAATTGACCTAGAATTATGACTGTGAGATACACTACCATCCGGGGAAGGCCAATGTGGTGGCCGATACCCTTAATTAAAATGAGACAGAGATGGATTCCGAATGATCGGGAATTAAAGGATGAGATTTTACACAAAACCCAAGTTAGTCCAACGAACTAGAAAGACAAAAGGTTTAACCAACAAGCGGCTAATAACAGCCAAGGCAGACAGGGAAAGTATGCGGACTAAGCCCGCGAGTATAGAGATAGTACTGCTATTGATAAGCTAAATGGCATGTTGATGAAGAACAAGGAAGGTTATGTTGGTGTATTTTGGTACAGACAAGATGGAGAATATGAGGTTAGAGATTCGTGATGCTAAAAGGTATCTCCATGGAAAGAATTAATAAGATTTGGAAAGAAAGGGAAGTTGAGCCCGAGATTCATTGGGCCATCTGAGATTTAAGACGCGTCAGGAAGTTGGCCTACGAGCCAGCCTTACCCCCCCCCCAAACTTGTAGAATGGTCATAACGGGGTTCATGTGTCAATACTACGTCAGTATACTATAGATGCCCGACATATGTTAGAATACGAGCAGGTAGGTATACAATTTGGTTTGACTTACAAAGAACAACCTGTGGAAATCACGGATAGAAAAGAGCAAGTGCTAAGTGACGAGGTTGCCAAGCTAGTGAGAGGTTTGTGGAAAATGAAGAAGTGGAAGAATCCACTTGGGAGTTAGAAAGTGCAATGGAAGAGAAGTACCCCAGTTACTCCTAAGTTGATTCCGGGACGGAATCCTTTTAAGGAGGGGAGACTGTAATAACCCGGATTTTTGGTAAAATTTAAAACTTTTCTTATTATGATTAAGTGCATCAGTGAATAGTGAATTTGGTGGATGAATAGTGATTTTGAGAATTAACAAAGTTTTTCATGCCACCTATGTACGAGACGTAGTGTGGATATTCCGAAGTCATATTAGTGATCTACGGAGTAAATAAGTGAATGCAAAGACGATCGGAATTCAGAAATTCCAAATTTTATTTTGGTGTGGTATTTGACCGGGCAGTGAATTATATATTATTATATTAAAAAAAATGAGATATTAAATTTGAGGATTTGAGGATTTAGTATTTTGGAATTTTATTATATTTGATTTGAGAAATTAGAACAAAAACCACTGGGACAGTGAAACGAACGTTCTAGGAACCACTGAGACTTTATAACGAGATTAAGCGATCAAGCGAACGAATCATGGATTAAGGATATGGTATAATAAGAATCCAAGGATTTTATATTTTATTATTTTATTAAAGTCGATTTAAGGATTCGATTGTTGGAGCGAATAGTGAATAGTTACTATTCACTACGAAGATCGCGTAGAGTTTTATTCGCTCTTTTGGGAAATATTTCGAATCGTTTCAAGCGAAACAAGGCAACATTTAAAGGATTAAATATAGACATGGAAGTAACATGTAACAAGATTAATTCGAGGAATGCAACATTTGGATCATCCATGTGAAAGGAGACGAATCAGTAAAGCTACTTTATCCAACTCGTGCATGTGCGACACGTGTCCACTGACTAAGCACTAAAGGTGATGACTCACCCCTTTTAACCACAAAATATCAGCACTTTTAGTAGTCAAATAAGAAAAGAAAAAGAAGAATTCTTCCCCTTTTTGGAGAGAAAACCCGAGAGAGAGAGAGGAGGAAAATGGTGGAGAAAGAATTGATCATAACTTGAGTTTCTCTCGGCGGTTTTTGGCGATCCACCACTCAAATCGAAGCTCTCGAGAAGCTCTACGCAACCATGGTAAGCGCTCGCTTCACCTCTGTGTTTTACCCATTCGATTTCAGTGATTAACAGTTGGAGAAGATGATGAATAGTAACTTGTGTTTTGTTTTGTTTTTGGATATTGAGTTTGTGGCTTCCAAAGGTTGTATTAAGCAAGGATCTAAGGTTACATAAGGAATATAACAGCAAGCAAGCTTGGAGGAAGGTATAAACCTCTGCCCTTTTGAGTTTGATATGAGTTTTAAAGTGGTTTTGATGTTTATGCAAAGTTAAGAGCATGATTAAGTAATTAGATGAATTGTTGATTGAGTTTGGAGGATGGGTTACGAATTTGTTTTGATTATTCATGGAGGATTTGACTGAGTGGAGGGTGTATAAGGTGGATGGTGAGTTTGGGATTGATTGGTATTGATTTGGTTGTGTTTTGGAAATGGAAAACGTTACGATTATAGCCGTCGTAATGCCCAATTGATTTAAGGCTGTTTTGAGCAAGAATTACGAACTGGTCTGGTAATATTTTTGAACAGAACTGACCATGAACATGTAGGTCTTGTTTTAAGGTTTGTTTTGATATAAAGATCATGTCTATACGATTTACGGTTTTGGAGAAAAGTGAGTTTTAGTAAACGCCATTCGGAAGAATGACTCATCTCTGTTCAGCAACTTTGAGGCTATATTTGGACCACTTCGGAGCCATATTAAAATGTAAAACTTTGAGGTATAATAGTAGAGACAGTTAGGAAGGCTCACGAAAACGATTCGTATTAAAAAGGTTATTTTTCGATTTTATAAAAATGTTTTAGTCGAGGTCGCGCAAGTGAAAACCACTGAAAACGAGACTTAGAAACCAAGGTTCCAAATGGTTAAGTATAACTTGGATTTGAGAATGGATTTCAAACCAAACTTGTGATATAAGTATTTGACGAATAACATGGACTTAGTATGAGCCTATAACGAGCTAGTAATGCCTTGGTTGTGTTTCGCTTACGTGTTTAAGCATTAAGTTATAAGTGGTTTATCGAGGGGATTAACCGTGTGTTTTCGTTTGACTTTGTCTAGATTGTCCGGCATCGTCGCGAACCCCTATCACTTCACGAGCATCAGGCAAGTTTCTAAAACCATATTTTGAAGTATGCATATACTAGATGCAAGTTTTCTTATTCCATGCTATGTTTCCCATTAAGTATACTAATGATGCATACGATATGATGTTATGCATGTTTTCAAACCTTACATCGTATATAGATGTAATGGTATTAAAAATTTTGAGACGTAATATATGCATATGATAGATGCATGCAAGTTTTCAAACCTATACCTTTTTAAAAACTGTTGTGGTGATAACTAAAGATTTTGAGATATATGCTATATGTGTATGATTTCGCAATGATTTCTATGATGCTAAGTCGAAGGTATTGATACAAGTTGACTTATAAGCTATGGATATAGTAATATTTTGGAGCTGATGTGCTAAGCAAAACCCTCAGTAGGGGGAATATACTCTGCATTTATACTTCGGACCGGGAATGGTATCAGTTATTATCCAGAGATATATTATATATTCTCTATATTTATTTTACATACTAAGAATGGTATCAGTTGCTATCTAGGATTATTTTATTGTGTTATTACAATTAATCTCGATAAATGGTTTACAAATTAAAGATCATTTGGAGTGTAATCTATTAAGGGTATATTTTAAATATATGGTGAATAGTTGTTATCTACCCTTTTTGATAAGAAAGTACTTGAGAATTATTTCTAAATAAATATTCTTTATTAAATATAGTTTGCATTAATTATTTAAAGCCCTACTTCTTAAGGAAGTATTTTGTGAAAACTATTTTAAACCCTAGATAGCTAATAAAGTATATTTCAGTCAATTTTTATTATAATTAGAGAGGGTTCCCAAATCTATTTCCCGTTTAAGTCTATATTCAGAAAGACTTAAATGTTCGCTCAAACTACAAAGATGCATGGAACCTTTCTCCAGATTTTATGTTTGTTTCAAGTGGACTGCCCGGTCCTAAATCTTTTTGAAACTATTAATTTAACAGCTTCGTATGCTACCATCAAAATGATTTTGATTACTTCCTCAAGACTCGAGGAGTAAGATTAGTGGAATCAGTGGTATACATTAACAAGCGTCAGCTTGGGAAATATAGGTGAATTTTCCTTTCCAACCAGATATGACTACTTTGTGGAGTCGTATACTTGGGGAAAAAGGGAAAGGAACTTTATGTTTCAAAGTTATGGATTTTCTCGAACTCGGAGAATGTGTAAGGGACTGAGTGGCGACCTGTCCCCTAAGGGAATTACGCGTAGACCGGCAGTCTATGAACGGGTCTGTTCTTCCCTTAGATTATCAGATAGTGCCCGACCGTAGGAAAAGTGGATAGTAACAGAATCGACCGTCTATGAATGGGTCTGTTCTTCCTGCCTACAACCGATTGGCGGGGAGGTAGGTCAGTTAGCGTCTGCCCTATTTTCCCTTCTACGTAGAAAAACAGCAGTGGGGATTGCCTTACGACTGATCATCGTAGAGGTATCCCTGTCGCCCAGAATCTCCGTCTACAGTTCATCATCCATGAAAGAAAATGTTTTATGCAAGTTATCAGAGAAAGAACATGTTTTAAGCAAGATTCCAGAAAAGAAAAGTTTATTCAAGCTATTCCAGTTATTCAAGTTCATGCAAGTTGTTCAAGTTTAGAAAGTGGATTGGAAATATTTTGCCTTGTCTTTATTTCCAGAATATGATATGAGATAAATGTTTGATATGAAAGATGATATTTGGAAATTCCTACAACTTCATCTTTTATTTTATGACTGATGACTCTGATAAAACCTGATTAAGGATATATATGTATAAGTGGATTTTGAGTTATGGAAACCTTATATTGAATTTCCTTATAACTTCATCTTTCAAGTATATGTTGATAGTCTGCTTATATTTTATATAGCAGATATTTTACAGAAAGGATATACTGAGTTATCTTGTTATTTCATCTTTTATACTATACTAGAACTTTGTTCATAGTATAAACATTGAAAGTTGCAGAGTATTATGAAATGATATTTGAAATACCACAATGGTACTATTTTTGGAATACATTCCGATAAGAAAATGATTTCAGTATCAAGATATTTTGACAAGTTATTGTCTTATACCCGCTTTATTTCTGGGTTGAATTAAAGGCAGAATTATGCCATACTTTCATTACCTTGCTGAGCTATCGCTCACTCTTGCTATTATTTTATATATATTATATAGCAGTGAAGCAGGATGCCAATGGGACGGCACATACCTCGCCAGGCGTTTCCATTACGCAGTTTCTAGCAGCGGTCCCGAGAGTAGTACGAACCAATTGAATCAGGCTACGGCTGTTGGTATTCAACTTATGTATAGACATGAATGGTATTAGAGGATTGTGAGCATCAGAAGGCTAAGCTGGTAATGTAACAATACTTAGAAATTGTATCAGTATCAGATTCAAAAGACATTTGGGTATTGTAATAAAAGTTAGTTATTCCGTAGTTGTTGTATTGTGTCGTTTCTGAGACTCTAACCTGTGTGTGTGTGTGTGTGTGTGTGACATATGTTGTGGGGTCATGAGCAGGTAAATTATGAATGGTGTGAGTAATACAGGTAAGGCAAGGAGTACATGGATTGTGACAACCCTAGATCCCTGACCCCGGATTTGGGGCTGTTACATGCAGGAACCATAAACATCATTCCAAAATTATCTTCAGAATGGACTCGTGAGAGCATCATTGCCATACACAAAGACAAAAAGACTATGAACATTCTGTTCAATGCTCTTGAGTCTGATATGTTTGACAATGTAATTAACTGCTCTACAACTAAGGAAATTTAGGACACAGTCCAAACCCTGTGTGAAGGAACAGAACAGGTCAGAGAAAACAAGATGCAGCTTCTCATACAACAGTATAAATACTTTCACTTTAAAAGTGGAGAATCTTTGAATGATACTTTTAGTAGATTTCAAAAATTGCTGAATGGATTAAAGTTGTATGAGAGAGTGTATCAAACTAAGGATTCAAATCTCAAGTTTATGAGAGTCTTGCCCAAAGAGTGGAAGCCTATGACTGTTTCCTTGAAAAACACTCAAGAGTACAAGGATTTTACTCTTGAACGGCTATATGGAACTCTAAAGACATATGAACTAGACATGGAGCAGGATGAGGAAATTGAGAAGGTCCAGAAGAAAAATGGATATGTTGCCTTAGTTGCAAGTGTTAACAAGACTAAGGACATAAGGAAGAAACTGCTGAAGCTATACAAAGCCCAAGTGCTTGTGAAGGTAGGATTGAATCAAGAAAAGGCAAGGGAAAGATGATTGAAGAAAATGAGCCCTCAAACCAAGATGAAATGGATGAGCTAGATGAACATTTAGCTTTTCTGTCAAGAAAATTCTCAAAGCTCAAGTTCAAGAGAAACCCTGAGGTGACCAAGCCATTCAGAAAGGACTTTCATTCAAACAAGAACTATGTTGAAAGGTCCAAATTTAAATGTTTCAATTGTGGAATGGGAGGACACTTTGCTAGTGAATGCAAAAGACCAAAAACTGGGAAGAATTACAGGAAGTTTGAGCCTGTTGATTATAAGAAGAAATACTTTGAACTTCTCAAGCAAAAGGAAAGGGCATTCATAACTCAGGACTATGACTGGGCTGATGGTGGGAATGATTCTAAAGAGGACACTGAGTTTGTAAACCTTGCGCCGATGGCTGATTCAAATGAGCAGGAGGCCAGTTCATCAACCAATCAGGTAATCACTACCAACCTCACTGAGCTTTCTACAGAGAAATGTAATAGTGCAATTAATGATATGTCTACTGAATTATACCATATGCGTGTTTCTCTTAAGTCACTTACAAAAGAAAACACTAGGATTAAATATGTTAATCTATTTTTAAGTGATAGAAATGCTGTCTTGGAAACTCAGTTTATTGAGTTTGAGAAAATGAGGATAAAGTGTCATATTGCTAAGGATGAACTGTTAGCTGCACTGAAAAGAGAAGAAATTCTCAAAGTGCAGTTAGCAAAAGAATAGGAAGTAATTGCAAGATGGAATGATTCCAGGAATGTTGCCACAAACATAATCAAAGTTCAAGGTGTGGATACATTCTACAAGGAATCAATGAAAAAGGATAAAGAGAAACTAGATTACATTTCTGAGGATCTAGGAACTGATGATGCTTCAACGGATAGCGACCATCCGTTAAGAGATAACTCTTCAACGGATGAGACTCATCCTTTGAAACATACAGCAAGTGTCAGTAAAGAAAAATTGGAGAAACTAAACAAAAAGTATGGCCCAACCAGCAAAAATTTTGTTCAGGGAGAAAGTAGCAAAACCAAGAATGTTGAAAAGGTAAACATAGGTCACTTGTCCAACAAGCAATTGAAGGACAAGTTAGAGAACATAGAGGTCAAGGCTGAGGTTAAAAAGAAACAGAACAGAAATGGTAAGGTAGGGATTAATAAGCATAACAATTACACATCTGACAAATATGCTCCTAGAAAGACATGTTTTAAGTGTGGAAGTGTTAATCATTTGTCTACCAACTGTAAAGCTGTTAAAAATGCAAATGTTCAAATGCCAATGCTTATACCTAATGTGCCTATGCCTATTATGCCTAACATGCTTGTACATAATGCTCATGCATCTAACATGTATCCTAACATGCCATTCATTTTAAATCCTTATATGAGTGCATTTACTATGCCTCAAATGTCATGGAGCATGCCACACATGAGCACTATGTTTGCACAACACTCACAAATGCCAACACCAAACATTTATGCATCTGAACACTTTAAAAATTTTGTGTCTCAAAGGCAAACACCAAGAGTCAAGGTTGATTTAACTCAACCTGTGATAAAGGTGCAAAATGACAAGGGGAACAAAGTGAGGGCTAACAAGACAGGACCTAAGGAAACTTGGGTACCAAAATCAACTTGATTTGGTTTTTTTGTGTGCAAGGAAACAGAAGGAATCTATGGTACTTAGATAGTGGTTGTTCTAGGCACATGACTGGAGATTCCACCCTGCTCACAGAGTTCAAGGAGAGAGCTGGCCCTAGTATTACCTTTGGAGATGATAACAAAGGATATACTAAGGGATATGGCTTGATTTCAAAGGAAATGTCATCATTGATGAAATGGCACTAGTTGATGGACTTAAGCACAATTTGCTGAGTATCAGTCAACTATGTGATAAAGGTTTTTCAGTTTCATTCAATCAAGGAGCCTGTGTTGTCTCAAGCAAAAAGGACAACAATGTGGTGTTGACATGCTACAGAAAAGGGAATACGTACATAGCTCACTTCAACTCAACAAGTGCAAATTCAATCACTTGTCTTTTCAGTAAAGCAAGTAAGGATGAAAGTTGGTTGTGGCATAAAAGACTGTCACATTTGAACTTCAAGTCAATGAATGAATTGGTAAGAAAAGATCTTGTAAGAGGCATACCGCAATTGGAATTTTCCAAGGATGGCCTTTGTGATGCTTGTCAGAAAGGAAAGCAAAAGAAGGCCTCTTTCAGAAGCAAGTCAGAATCATCAATTGAGCAACCTCTAGAGCTGTTACATATGGATTTATTTGGACCAGTCAATGTCATGTCAATTTCAAAGAAGAAATACTGCCTTGTGATTGTAGATGATTTCTCTAAATTTACATGGACTTATTTTCTGCATTCTAAGGATGAGGCTAGTGAAATCATAATCAATCACATCAAGGTTTCTAACAATCATCCTGAGTATAAAGTTAGAAGAATCAGGAGTGACATTGACATTGAGTTCAAAAATTCAACAATGAGACTGTTTTGTGAGGGGAATGGAATTGTTCATGAATTCTCTGCAGCTAGGACACCACAAAAAAATCGAGTGATGGAAAGGAAAAATAGAACACTTATTGAAGCTGTAAGGACAATGCTAGGTGAATCAAAGCTACCTACATATTTCTGGGCTGAAGCAGTTAACACTACGTGTTTCACTCAAAATATCTCTTTGATCAATCAAGCTAGAGGAATGACTCCATACCATCTGCTCAAAGGAAGGAAACCATCTTTGGATTTTCTACATATCTTTGGTTGCAAATGTTTTGTACTGAGAAATTAATGTGAAAATCTTGGAAAATTTGAGTCAAAGGCAGATGAAGCCACTTTTATGGGATATGCAGCCTGAAAAAGCCTATAGGGTTTACAATCACAGAATCAACATTGTTATGGAATCTGTACATGTTGTTTTTGATGATACCAGAATTCAAGGTCTTACAGATGAGGGTTTTCATGAAACTCTCAGATTCGAGAATGAGGTGGAAGACCTATTATACAATGATGAAGATGATGATTAAGAGGATAGAGAATTTCCACCAAGAGTAACTGTTTCAACAATGGACAACTCAATTAATGATAGATCACTTGAGCCATCCGTTGAAAGGATAAATGAAGCATCCGTTGAAATGCTTCATACCCCATCCGTTGAAAGTCATTTTGAAGCATCCGTTGAAAGATCACAAAACAGAATGACTAACCCAATAAACTCAGGGGGAGTTTCTCTAAGTCAAATTTCAAACTCAAACCTACATGATCACACTCATGAAAATGAGGCAACATCTTCAAGGCCTGCACTTGCATCTCAAAGAAAATGGACTAGGGATCACCCATTTGAACTAATAATTGGTGATCTAACCTCAAAAGTCCAAACTAGAAGAGCCACTCAAGATGAATGTTTATATAGTAGCTTTCTTTCACAGGATGAACCAAAGAAAGTTGAGGATGCTCTTCTAGATCCAGATTGGGTTTTAGCTATGCAGGAAGAGCTAAACCAATTTGAGAGGAACAAAGTATGGAAGCTGGTGCCCAAACCTAAAGACAGAAGTGTTATAGGAACAAAATGGGTATTCAGAAACAAGATGGATGAAAATGGCATAGTTACAAGGAAGAAAGCTAGACTGGTTGCTAAAGGCTATTCTCAAGAAGAAGGAATAGACTATGATGAAACATTTGCCCATGTTGCTAGATTGCTAGATTGTTATAACGGTCCATAACAATCTCAAGATGGGCTCCCATATGGATCTAGGAAGAGGCAGGTGGACTATCCCAGGTTGGGCCTAAGGGAAGCTAGATGGGCCTAAGGGGAGCCAGATAGCTAGGTGAATTTCCAATATGGGTCAAGGGGGAGACAGATTACACATAATGGTGGCAGATTCGACAGGTGTCGAGCCTAATGCGTGAAGGGGGAGATTGTTGGGAGTTGTCACACATCGTTTGTGGGAGGGGCAGATTGCTAGTATATAAGCAACCAGTTAACTCCATTAGTATGAGGCCTTTTGGGAGAGACCCAAAAACAAATCCGTACGGGCTCGACCCAGAGCGGACAATGTCATACTATTGTGGAGTTAAGACTTGCTAGTAGCCCAACATGTCTTTGCATTACAAATAATACTGCCAAACCATTGAACCATCTGGTCATTTTGTATTAGCTGAATGTGTGTGCCTGATCTCGTCTCGTTTGTAATTTTTATGTTTTTCTAAATGTCTCTCAGAATGAACTTGTATTCTCTTTGTATGTTTCTTCTTTCTTCATTCTGTCTTTTGGCACGACTTTGGTTTTACTTTGTCGACCTCTGCACCATTTAGATATCAACACACATGTTATTTGGTCAACACAAGTTAAGAAAGGAACAAATCACTTATTTTTTCTCTGCAATCTTCAAGAGCTATGATTTTATGCTCTATAATACCATTCAATTTTTCACTAATAGCCTAGTGCTATTTTTCTAAATTAGTTTGAACCATTCGTAGTGCTTTGGTATTTCAGCTCTCTTGTTGCTACATTTACTCTCTAGAAGCTTTTAAGTCTACCAAAAGCTATATAGAAATTGTCTTTGGATGATCTGGGAAAATCCCCAAGACCTCTTTCAGCATAACAACTTGTAGTACTCTCTTTTATGGAAGTTCTGTTTATATTTTCAATAAATTCTCCCGGTTCGATTCCAGTTCTGGCTTGCTCTTTAAACCTGCTAGCTTTTTGTTTTACATTTGTGTGTGTTGCACATGAGTTCTTCATTCCTTTAGTCTTCTTTTTTTCTTGATGACCTGTTCATTCTTCGATTTTGTTATCTTCAGTTTTTGGTGTAATATTCTTGCTAGTCGCTCATATATACACCATGAAATAATCACGACTAAAATGATCAACGACTTGTTTTCTTTACAGACAGCTAGTTGGAGTCTACAACTAGCTTAGTATTTAGCTGAGCTCCTCTCTATTACGTTTCTCCAAGTTATTTCTTTATTCAGAATTCTCCGCACTATTTATCCTTTCTTTAAATTACACAATCATATTTGACTAGTTAATTTTTCTTCTCCTTTTTTAATTATTCCTTATTTTCGGTTTTTGTTTTTGTGAACATTCATTCTATCTCTTTTATGCAGGACCTGCAATTCCCAAGTAAGGGGCTAGCTTAAAGCTTTTAGTTTTGCAGATTTCCCTTTTTCTAGCATTCTTATTTCTGCTGTTTGATTACACCAGAATTCTTATGTTGTCTTTGATCATTATAGTCAGAAGTAACATCTCTATACTTCTTTTTATTGTTGTCAGCAATGATTCTTCTTTTTATAGTGTTTCACCGAGTTTGTTGTAGACCTGAAGATGCCCTGCTATTACATAGTGAGTTCATGATCCAATTTAAGCGGCATGTTAATGAATAGACCTAGTGAATTCAATTGGTTTTGTGCTAATTTTTTGTTCAATTACACCAAGTTGTTATAGATACAATGCCAGCTTTGGTTAGTTTTGTACTAAAGTCATGATGCTCCTTAATGTTGATGATACCTCGCTTTATGATTTTCAAGACAAATCGCCATTATTATACAACATAATAGATCCCAGATCACAAAATAAATGACCGGGATTTTTGATTCCTATGAGTTACTAGTAAAAGAAGTGAAACTCCTTCGAGGTTAATTACATTGACTTACTTAGAGGATTAGATCTTTAGTTACTTGAATGAGAACAAGTGTTGCACTCCATTTTCCCTTCATCACCAATGTTGTTTCTGCTTCAATTTGTTACCAACGCATCGGTCATCTTCACTGTGAATATCTTCAATTTGATTTGTACATAAATTCTCCGTATTCAGTTACTCGTAGATCTACATTGTAACTCCCACCTATTTTTTTTTTCGTCCCCGCTGATATGATAATAATAGTTTCCACTTTCCAGAGTTGTTAACTTTTTTCGCTGTTGATAATTACTCAAAAATATGTTTCCTTCACATCATAAATTGCTAGTTAAATTTAATGTTGCAAGACGTTGTTTAACAATGGATCCACCGACTTACTGTTGCGTCTGATCGTACATTTGTTGATTGAGATGTAATAATTTTTTAATGAGTGAAAACCATGTCCAATAAAAGAAGGTCCAGAGTGATTTGGAGCAAAAGTTGATGACTTAAGTTCATTGAGTTGTGAACGAATTTTCCATTTCCCGGGGCTTCGTAACTCCAGAGGTTTGCCCTTTTAGGCTTTTCCCTTTTATTCCTGGTCTCACAGTGGTATTTACCAGCAGTTCCTTTTCCTGATTAAATCAGTTGTTCAATAACAATTTTCTCTTGCCTATTTACATATTTTTGTACTCAATCCATATGTTGTTATATACATGACATATATCATGTAGACTTTCTATAATTATATGTTGAAATAAAAAAATTCCTCCTTCCAAGCGTCAAATATAATTTCCAACCATGAAATTGATTCCACCATTACTTCAATTTGCAAGAAAACAAATAAATAGATTTTATTTAGAAGAAGATGTTATAAGTTAGAAATTCAAGTGTTAGCCATAATAATTGATGTACGAGATAGACTGTAACACCCCCAGATCCGGGGTCAGGAATCTGGGTTGTCACGCTCCATCAATTATACAATACCTGCATTACTTACAACATTCTAATAATACAACTCCAAAGACCCCAATCACTTACGCACACACACACAAGTTATAGCCTTGGAAATGAGAAACAAAAGTATCATTTGTTATTACAACTCAAATGTACTATCCAGGATCTCATCTATTATTTACAACCTCTACCTGAAGTTACAATAATAGACCTCACCGTTTTATACAAGGCTTAATAATACAACCTACTCGAAAACAATTCTTACTAATACAGTCTGCAACTATTCTGCTCACACCAGCAGTATCCATCCTGCTGAACTAACTCAAGGGTGGTCTCTCCATCCCCTTTGCTCTCGTAACACGAGGTGAATCGGCAACGTTTTCTTCATGCTGAAAGTTTTAATAAAGCAAGAATGAGCTAATAGCGCTCAGCAAAAAATCTATCCCAGTTTAAATCTTTAAACCTTTCAGGTAGATAATCCATATAGGACCCATATTTAAAAACTACTAGGGTTCGACCCCCAAAATAGTATACCGTTCAAAATACCGTATGACTTATAATCATACTCAGTTACTTTTCATAATTCATTTAGGAATCCTTGGTATCGATATAATGAACCAAGATTCAAAACATATATTTTAAAATAGATATCAAATAATGGAATCAAGGCTTAAAGCCTATCCATTGATTCAAAGTACTATACAGTTCAACATACTGCATCTCTTAAATATCTTCTCAACATATTTACACGCATATCTATTTAGATATCTCATACGGTTCAAAATACTGTAAAATATCAGTAATGAACACCTTTGAAACTCCGTTCATATACAGAACGATATGTTTAAACATTCTTTTCGTCAAAACATGCCATATAGTACAACTACTGTATGAGGAACATCATTACTCATCACTGCCACATTATCAGTAACTCAGCACCTAGGCTTTCGTTACAATGTGCAGCACAACTCCAACTGGAGGGAAGGGGATATACTGGAACACCCGATACACGGTGATCAGCCGTTGTATCGTAACTTTTCTACTAGTAGAAGGACGACTTCCTATTCGGTTATCACCCTGGCCGCATACGGGCCACTGTGCTAAGAGATCACTACCTCGGTGCCTATTTCGTCACCGGGTAAGCCTTAGCACTCAAGAGATCACTACCTCGGCGCCTATTTCGTCACCGGGTAAGCCTTGATAATTTTGGCACTACCCTGGCACATGTTTCATTGCCGTGTAGGCCCTTCTAGTTCCCATTATAGAAAACAATATCAATGAAACGGGAATTGGAACTTAATCCTATTTTCCCCAAGTACAATTACTTGTCAAAACTTTGTAACTGTTCAGAATTCCTTACTCCAGAGTATTTGAAGGGAGTAAGTCATAGAGTGGGTTGACATTAGTCAACGAAACTATCGATGATTACCATGTATTTTGAAATCATGACCAGGGAGTTTATTGAAATTTTTAGAGTTTAACAAGTTTGAAATTCTTTACTTGAATGGGGCAGTCATCCCCAACTATAGGTATTCTAGAGGAACAGTGGAAGTAAAACTCTGTCCTCGACTTCTTGTACTAGATTTCCAATTTCCGATGAGTAGAAAACACCATTCGCATTTAATTATCTTTAAATATCTTAAGATAATAATTGGGAATCTCTGTTTTAAATATCTTTTCTGAAGATCAGAAAGTTTTGTGTAAATAGTAGAACCTTAAATAATATAATAAGGTTCTATGATTTTTAAATCATATTTGGAATATTTAATAAATATCCAAATAATAAATATTGATTTATTACTCAATAATATTCTACTTAAATGAATATTCAAAATAATATTCATTTAGTTAATAAATATTCAAAATAATATTCTTAATAATAGTATTTATTATCACACATTAAATATCCAATAATAAATATATATTGGAATATTTAATCATCATATTTAAAACATAGCTGTCCCTGGACCCTCCAGTATCTGACAGTACTCATTAAAATAAGGTAGTAATTTAACTCTCGGTCTATTATTTTAAAATCATCGTATATGTTAGGCCGAATACAGTATAATCAAATATATATGAGAATAACAATAATCAAGAACACTGTTTATAAACTGTAATTATATTAACAGCTTCTCTCTTTATGATGTTAATGAATCACAAAGAGCTACTAGGTTACAAGAATAATAATTCTATGTTCGCATCCCTTCTAGGGATAACCTATCTGTGTTTATATAGTACACAGTTACAATCAATCTCTAATTGATACTCCTACAAATTAGCTATACAATTTGTAATCAATTAGAATTGCTTCAGTCCTCTGTCCAGTCTCCTTAGCTGTATCAATATATTCTGCTTCTTTCCATCTTCAGAATATATTGCTTCTAGAATCTTCATGATATGCACCGACAGCTAAGTCAACTTTCACCCTGTCAGACTTTAACAAACTCTGACCGGCTTCCAGTAAACTCTGATAAGTACTTCAGACTAAACTCTGAACAGTACCTGTTACTTAAACACTGATTAAACAAACATCAGCAATTATATCTAACAATCTCCCCCAACTTGTGCATAATAAAAATGTACAAGTTAAACAGATAATTGATGATGTCAAAACATATAACAAATGCAGTGTTTAATCATAACAGAGTTTAATTTTAACTTAGAACAGAAAACTTTAAAAACTTACAGTTAGACTTTATTTGATTTCTTGAATATCAGGAACAGTTCTGAGATAATCCATGAGTAGTCTTCTTTCAGCCCTTTCCAGCTCTTCAACCATAACTTTCTTCAACTCTCTCAATTCTGGATCAGATTCTCCAGTCTGATAAATTGCAGCTCTCAAAGAATAGATGGAATTTTTCCTCATCTCATTCCCTAGCTTAATAAAATATGATTTATCAGATTCTAGATTGAATTCTAAGACTTTAACTCCCAGATCAGTCCTTAGTCTTGCACTGTTTCTTTTCATTTCTACAATCTTTCCATAAGCATCTCTGTACTTAGGAATATATGCACTCGAGACTCCTCCTCCAAGCATTATCTTTGATCTCAGCATCCTTTCTCTGATAACTAAAGCAGCATCATGAGTACTTCTATTTTTGACATTTAACAAATACAGAACATGCTCCAATTCTTCATACGATTTGAGATTGATGTCAGACTCTGCAACCTTGTAAACTCTTCCATCAGCCATAAAATACAACAAAAACTCTTTCTTTAACACTTTATGAAATATCATCTGAACAGATTCTAGCATATCAAGCTTCTCTTGAGTAATAATACCAGATACTTCCAGTGATGATTGATCTCCAGGCCTGTTGTTTATTCTCTTCTCCTTGTGTGAACCTAATCCAGATTTATCATAAGATTCTTTACCCAATACAGTTCTGGTTTCTGAGAAGTTAACAGTTTCTGGATTCAGAGTTTCAGGAAGTACAGGTCTTCTAAAAAGACCTTGGAGTTGAGGTGCTAGTTGATTTTGCACAACATGAGCATTGTCAGAGGTTGTTACAACTTTAGTAGAAACATCAACTTGAGCAGCGTTAGAGGTTGATTTACTTATCCTTGATTCAACTTGAGCAATGTCAGAGGTTGAATAATTCTTCTTAGGTAACTGTCCTTCTTCTACCAGTTTACCTTTTCCTTTATCAGTGTTTGCTATCACAGGCCTCCTGGTGTATTGTATACTCTGTTGAGTATTTTCCTTGATAAAAATTCCAGTTTCTTTCTTTCTAGGAGCCTTGACAGCTTTCTTCCTGTAAGTACCATCCTTCAATCTCTTCTCATGCTCTTCAGCAAGACTCAGCATTTCAGCTTCCATGTCTTCAACTGTAGCTTCATTACCATGTTCTTCTAAAAACATCTTCGTAGCAATTTCTTCATCAGTAAGTGGATTCGCTGAAATAATTAAACTCTTAAGTCTTGAACCACTGGCAGAGTTTGAGATTCCTTTACCAGAGTTTGTCAACCTATCAGAGTTTAATCTTGATCTTCCTTTCCCTTGACCAGAAGTTAAATTCCTCTCAGTTTCCTTGCTTCCACCATCAGCAGAATCATCCCTCCGTCTCAGAGTTTTAGTGTCTTTGCATTTGTCATTTGGTACACTCTCCCCCTTTTTGACATCATCAGAAAGTAGTACTGATGTCAGCAATTCTAGAGCAGTAGAAATAGAATTCAATTGTGTAGACATTGCAGTCTGATTCTCCTCAACTTTCCCAAGCCTCTTCTTAATGTCATCAGAATCCTTGGCTTGCTGCTTGAACATTGCAGAATAATAAGACCTATCAGTCTTTAAGGTAAGATCCCTTATGCCAACTTCATTCCTAAGATTGGTAACCGCTGTATGTGTTTCATCAAACCTATTGTTTAAGGCTTTGACTTGAACCACAGTGGCTTTTAAACTTGTAAGAACATCAGAGTTTGAAATCTGCTTCACAGAATCATTAAGAAAATCAGCAGCTCTCTGTGCAGAAAAGATACAATCTGCAGCAGCCCATCTATTGTAGTACATATCCTGAAAATGCTCAGCAGTGGCTCTATTGACCTCTCTTTCCTCATCAGAGTTTGCTCGAATATCAGATAACTCCTCTTGTGAATGAGCAGGACTATCTTCAACATTGTCATCCTCTGCTGTATTCTCTGCAGGAACATTCTCGGCCATTCGTTCTGGATTATCAGAGTTTGCATTAGTATCAAACTCTGCTTCTTTTTGAACAATCTCAACAACAGATTTTTGTAGAGCTTCAAGTAGAATAATATCCTCAGAGTTTAGCTTATCAGCAGCCTCTTGTACATTCTTTGCAACAGCTTCATCAGGAATTGGCTCTGTAGCAACTTCTATCCTCTGAGCAACTTCCTCACCTTGTTCAGAATGTGCATTATGTACTGAAAGAACTTCTGTGTGAGAATCCACAGAGTCTTCAATCACTAAGGTGGCTTGATCAGCTGCCACATCCTCGGTATTACAAATACTGATACTAGGATGTGCTTCCAAAATATCTTCATCAACAAAGAAATCCATTTTCTCAAAAACTCTGCTGTCAGAATGATCAGCAGCTTCCTCAACTACATCATCAGCCTTTGATGTAGGAGCTTCTATATCAGCACTTACCGTTTCAGGCATAGGTGCTGCTTCAGCATTTACATTAGATGCACCAAAGAGTTGTGCAGCCACCAGTCTTCTCTTCCTTTGATGAAGAGTTTCATCATCAGTTTCACTCTCCTCATCAACAGCATCAGACTTTGCCCTGTTGGCCCTTATTTTCTTTAACTTTTTCTTCTGAGGCATATCATCAGTGTTTGATACCCCAGCTTCAGCATTTGATGGATTCACTCGAGCAGACTTAACAGCTCTTAACTTAGTCTTCTTTGACCTCTGTGATTTAGACACAGAAGGTCCAGCTTCAGCTTCAGCATTTGCAAGTTGTTGTTCAGAATTGACTTGAAATTGTTGCACAGACTCAGGTAGCAATAAAACACCAACATCCCCTTTCTTGTTATCCTTGTTAGTTAGATCAGAGAATATGCGTTTATGCAATTTAAAACAAGGAATCACATCATTTTCAGCTATCTCTACTTCAGAAACACATTTAGAGAATATCAATTGACAGAATCGTGCAAAATAGACTACAACTCTGTTTTCAGTCATTTTCTCACCAATATTATTTAGAACTAGCCTAGCAACATCAAAATTACTTCCATAAAGTAGAGAATACCCGATTTGCAGACTATCAGTGGGAATCGCATCCCAGTTTATGCACTTCTTTCCAAAAGCCCTGGTGATGCAATCGAAAAAGAAACTCCATTCCTTGCGCAAAAACGACCTCTTCAGCTGACCAATCTTTGTCAATGGTCCAGAGTAGCCTATTTCTCTCATCATCCTAACCAACTCAGAATCGCCAACAGAGATTGTGAAAGCATTGAAATCCTCAAGACCCAAAGCATCACGAACAGTAGTTGGAGTAACTATAAACTCTTCTCCTTGGAATTCAAAGATAATAGACGGAGACCCAGTCTCTCCTCCATTATCATAAGTTCCTGTCTGCCAAAAGGTTCTGATTTGAGAGGCAGACAGCTTCAATGGTGCGGTGAGAGCAGTGCCAATATCAGAGTTTGACAAGAAATCCTGAATCAATTGAAACGCCTCCGGTGCGTTCTCATTTGCCAATGGAGCTGAATAATTATTAGGAACAAATTCTAACCCAGAAGCAGTAAACATTGTAGTAGCCATTAGAAACGTTTAGAAGTAAGCAAGGAATAAGACAGAGAAAACTGTAGAATGTATGCAGTGAAAGTGTTTGAGACAGTGTTTGTGAGTAAAAAAAATGAAGTGTGTAAAAGAATGAACCGTTTATGTGTAGTAAGTTTAAATAATAACTGTGAAAATTAAAACTCAATTGTTTTAATCATTACTACACACAGCAGGCGTCTTTGAAAAATGTGTGAGTGGGACAGATGTCAATCATGCATACGTTGACAACTGTATGTAACACCTTCCAATACACACGCGCAGTAAAAAGAGCCATAATTACCGCGTTTCACAATGTTCAAAACACTCAACCTCTCTCTCCTCTGTTTAATACAAATATGAACCGTTTGTAATCATACTCTTTCGAATTTCTAAAAAAATGTCTAATCTCAAAATTATAAAATGTCTGAAACAAAGAAATCATTTTAACCATCAGAGATTAAAACAAAGTTACCTCGGCGTATTTCACACAATACATCAGTGTTTACCATTTGTCCTTCTTTGTCAATAAACTCTTTTCTCAAACTGTACAGGTGTGAAGAATCGTGTGTGCAATAGCAGAGTTTACCGAAATCAAATATTTAGATCATCTCAAAGTGCATAAAATCCACAAACTAAAGCAGTAAAAACTGATTGCCCAAACTCTCATGTAGAAAATAAAATCTGATACTTATCTAAACTCTGTGTTCTTATATCCTTTCATTTGGATATTTTTATTAATTTCACCCCCTTGTATAATAAAATTTATTTATTATTATTATTATTTTTTTTTCTTCCAGTAATCAGTGGTTGGCACTAGTCACCAAAAATCAAAGATTTTAGCCCTTATTTCATACAATAAGTTCCTGGATCTTCCTAGGCACAACATGATCTCAAAGGAATTTGTGCTCTCTTTGGCATCTTTTGATATGAGGGTGAAATATTTGCTATTAGTTGTCAGAGTTTAGACTTATCATCAGTTAATACGATTAATTTATGAGAGAAAGTGCAAACAGCTAATACAAACTCAGTGTATAGGATCAATAAACTAAGAGATGGTATAAATATAGAAACAGTATCATGCTGTGTTAACTTACTGCATAGATTTGAGATCAGAATCTATATAACTCTTAAGGATTCATAATTACTTACTGAGAATTATGCCTCATACAAATTTCTTCATTGGTCCATATGTTTCAGACAAAATTACAATCAGAGTATAGCATTAGACTGTAACTTTCAATGATTTACTATCAGAGTATGACCAACACTTTATGACTAACAGAGTTTAACATCAGAGTTTATTTTCAGAGTTTATGACACTGGTACTCATAACAGTTAATACATGCAAGGAATCAAGAGCATAAAAATCAAACTTGTATAGGTTTTGAGTCTAACCCGTATCTCTAGTCAAAGCCAGAGATCATTCCAAGTTCATTTACTGTTGCCCAGTAAATAACAATTGTAGAAGGGGGTTGAATACAATTGTATAAGATTCTCGACTTTATATAACACAAATATGAAAGATCAATAACAATAACAATAACAGCTTTATTAACTTTGATATAAAACTGTTACAAACTCTCTTAAGAAATTCTGATGTTCTTAAGAGCTGCTAGCTTACAAAAACTCTCTCAAGAAATTCTGTTCTTAAGAGCTTCTCTTCGATTATGTTCTCTCTCGAATGAATACATAAATCGAAACCAAAACTGTGTTTATATAGTGCACACAGCTTCTCTATCAATAACAAGATAAGTCCTAATCATAACAAAGATAGAAACATATCTTTAATCGATAGCTGCATTCTACAAACTAGGAACAAACTTCCATGTTTATCTAGACTCCAAATATAACTCGAAGTAGGAATCCTGATCAGCTTCAAGTCCTGATGATCAAACCTGATCATAGTCTGAGTAGGAATCCTGATGATCAATAAGATACTGACGCTTGATCAAATACTGATGATCATGCAATACTGATGACGTCAGCAATCCTGATCAGTTGAGTCTAGCTTCTGACGATCATTGAATTCTGATCTAACAATCTCCCCCAATCTCATACTTTGTGAAATAAAGTATAGATTCCAAATATTCAATGATGTCAAAAACATGTATCAAAATGTACGAGTATCTTCAGAAACAACTTATCTGTTTAAGCTTTGTGATAGAACAGATTCATCTTCAAGAAGTTGAATAATAAACTTTCTTCTTTTTCTTCAAGAATTTGAATCAGTCTTTCCTTAAGATTTCTGAGTTCTTCATCTTCCTCATTAATCTGGTAGATAACTGCTCTGAGATTCTGTATGGAGTTTCTCTGTAGACTGTGCTCTTCAAGCAAAAGATAAGCAATTTCCTTCCCATCAGGATTGAGAAAAAGATGAGTCATGCCAAAATTTACTTCTTTAACAGCAGTACCCCTTTGCATTTCCACATCCTGACCTCTTTGATTTAAGTACATGGGAGTAAAATTACCATTGAAATTACTGTTTCCATCCAGTCTTCTTCTTATAGTTGACAAAATCATGTCACTCCATTCTTTGTACACTTGGTTCTTCCATCTTAACAGATAGTGAACATATTTCAGTTCCTGTGTAGTTTTCATCAGCAGATCTTGAATAGATAGAATCTTCACACTATCATCTTTCATGAAGTACAGAAGCTTTTCTTTCTTTTCAAAACCATCATGACAATCTATAACTATATCAACAGCTAATAAATTGTTCAGGTTTTCAGAAGTTAAAGTACCTCCAATTTCTGTCAAGGAGTAAGGATCAACATATGACATATTCAGATATTCACCATCTCTGTGTCCAATACCTCCTCTTGAATTACTTGACAATTGCTTCAGACTTGAAAACATCTTTAACCAGAGTGCTTTTGATCTAGCCATATCAGACAAATCAACAACACTTGAAGCGCTTGTAATAATTCCACCAGACTGAAAATTGATAGGTGTATCACAACTTAATGTGCTAATATGTTTCCACTTCTTGTATATCTCCTTTTCATGAGCGTAGCTTCTTTCAAGTAAAGATTCTTGTCTGCTTGAATTTCTCCATTGTCTTTTATTTGAAACCTTAAGCCTTTGTAGATAGAGATTGAAATCTTTATTTGTTCTTCTTGTAATATCTCTTCTTCTGGCTTCTTCTTCTTCATCTACTTCTTTGTTATGACAATCAACAACAGTAGATAAGATTATCAAATCAACCTCTTGCAGAATTTCAGATTCGTCAGGATCTTGAATATTGTCGGGATTAGAATCTTCAATTTGATTTGTATTGCTGAGAGTTGATTTACTTGATTTTCTTATCAATTCAGGTTCTTCTTCAACAATTCCATCATCACCAAAAGTAGATCTATCAGGAACTACTAGAGTTTGAATAGGTTCAGGAATTTCTTCAATTCTTAACCCTCTAGACCTTGTCTGTCTAGGTACTGTTTGAGTTGAAGAACCTCTTTTACTTCTTCTAACACCTCTCCTACCTCTGCTTCCTCTACCTCTAGCAGGAGCAGTATAGCTTTCCATTGTCTCTCTTTGTAGTCTCAAGAATTCTTCATGTGAGAGATCTGGATATTCTTCACTTGCTGTAGAGAGTGCTTTTCTGGCAAATAATTGTTGAACTCTTTTATCAGTGTGATAAAGAGTAACAATTCTACCGTCTTTTGTAGAAAACTTCTGGAATAAATTTGATGCATCTTCAGGATTATCAATAATCACATCTTCATCACCTTCAGGAATTGTAGCAAGAATGTGTCCATGACCAGGTGTCAGGATTTGATCTTCTGTCAGGATCTGAGATTGCACCAATGTTCTTACTGTCTTAACTCCAGAATCAGAAACATGAGTTGACTGCGTAGTCTGACTTTGAGAAGTTTGAATTCAGAGGTTTCTCCTTGTATCACTTTGTCACCACCATCATCTCCAGTATCATCATCATTATTTCTTAATACTAGATCAGGTGTACATTTTGTCTGAATAACCTTCTCCCCCTTTTTGACATCAGGAGTTGACAATAATTGCAAAATTAAGGAAAGAGAGGCTTGAATTTCAGTTACCTTAGTATCCAGAGAATCAATTCTTTGATGGATTGAGGTTTGTTCTGAAACAACAGATTTCACTTGGGATTCCACTACCCTCAGTTGAAAAGTAGTAGGCACCTTTGTAAAATTATTAAAGATATCAGTCCTCACTTTTTCAGTTGAGTCCTTGATAGAATCAATCTCACTTTTCAGGCTTTTGGATAACAGAGTAGTAGCCTTCAGATGATTCTTCAAGTCTTGATTCTCTATAGATTTCACTGCATTATAGGCATGTTCAATAGCAGAAGAAAAACTGATAGATTCATCAGAATTATTCCATGAATTGTTCCATTCATTCTGTCTAAATGCCTCTGCAGGATCAAAGGAAGGAGTAGAAAAATCTTGTCTCTGATCTTTTCCAGTATAAGCATTGCCAGCCATATACGTACTCGATGAACCAAAATTAGTTCCAAGACTAATCTTGAGTGCTGTAGCAAGCTGTTCCTTCTCTTTTCTATTCTCATTATCATCATCACTATCATCATCAGAATTATCATCATCAGAACCATGAGATATATCAGGATCAGGAATTGCAATACCTTTCAGTTTATCCTGTGATTCTGAGATAGGATGATCTATTGGTCTTGAACGAAGTGGCTGTATCAAAATAGGCTCAGTATCAGGAGCACCACTAACGTCAGGATGAACATCGTCAGGATTTGATATGCTTGCATCAGTATTTGCTACCAATGGTTCTTGTGGAGCTTGAGGTTCAGAAGCTGCTTCAACACTTTGAGCTAAAGGTTCTTGTGTGCTTCCCTCATTGACAATGTTCTCGACCAATCTTTCAACAGAAGCTGTAGCTTTGCCTGCATCTTCACTTTGAGAAGATGGTTCTTGTGTAGCTGGAATGTTGATGTCTTCATTCTCCCTTTGAGAAAATGGTTCTTGTGTGACCATTCCACTAGCTAAGCCTTCACCCAAACTTTGATTGAGTGGTTCTTGTGTGGCAGGATCACCAGTAGCTGCTGAATTACTCTGAAATTCAGGTTCTTGTGGGCTTGATCCTTTCAGCTTCTTCTGTCTCTGATAGACTAACTCTTCTGCATTCCTCTTTTTCTTTGATGTAGGTGTAAGACCAACCAAGGAAGCAGTTGTAGAAACCTTCTCCCAAGAATGTCCTCGAATCTGAGATGGAGAGGCTGGAGAGTCTGATATAGAGACAACTTTTGTTGCTGCATCAGGAATACTAACATCAGGATTTGATGTCTGAATATCAGTATCCTTCATTTGCACTGTCAAAGGAATATGATACCTGCTCTTTGATAATTTCCTAGTCTTTTGTGGTTTTGATAAAGGTACCACAGCTTTAGTAGCAGTATCAGCAACTTCCTTGTTCACATTCATCACAGAGGATATAGGTAAGTCATCCTCGGAATCACTTTCATCAATCAACCTTAACTTCCTTTTCACAGGAACATCCTTAACAACCTTATCAGCTTTCTTCACCAGGACCCCTTGTACACCCCCTTGTATCTTCTTTTTAGTGATTGGTGTAGAGGAAAAATCCTTTGAACCTGATTGCCTTCCAGACACATCAGTTCTAGCTGATTTCTTTGATTTTACAACTAAAGTCTTTTGAGAGACAGTAGAGGTGGTTGTTAACTGTTTAGACTGTTTAGGTTGCATGCTTGTGTCAGGAACAAGGTGGGTTGGTCCTTGTACCATAGCATTAGAAAGTAGTCCATAACGAGTAGGCATTTTCTGATGTAAGAAAAACCTAACCTCATCAGGAATAAAAGCATTTCCTATAAAACCATTTGCCTTATCACTGTTGACTAAGGACTTAATATTATTCTCAGTAATTCTACAGATTGGTAGAACTACATCATCCTCAAAAACAACATTAGGACATAAGTGATTAAATATCAACTGTAAAAATCTAAGAAAACAGACAGAACCCAACTTATCTGATTTCCTATCACTTAAAGCTTTTAAGATAAAAGAGCCATAATCAAACACTGTAGAATGGATGAGAGAGTACCCAATTTTAAGAGATCCTGATGGAAGAGCATCAAAATTTGATGTCTTGTTCAGGAAACAGCGGCTGATTGTATCAAAGAAGAAATTCCATTCCTTCTTAAGCTTTGTCCTAAAGAGATTTCCATATCTCTTTACTTCTCCATTGTAGCCCAGTTTCTTGACAAACTCAAATAGAGCAGAGTCTGAAATCACCCTAGGGACTTTTTCACCCAGAATAGGCAAATGCAGTGCCTCTTCAATAACAGCAGGGGTGACATGATGAGTGACCCCATTTGATTCGAACTGCATCAGAATGGTTCCTGTAGAACTTTGACCAAAAACAACTGTGTTCCAAACCTGCATTACAGACTTAAAAGAAACACTTGCAGGCTCTGTTAAAGCATACTTCAATGGGCTTGAAGTAAGAAAATCTTGAATTATATGGAACTCAGGAGGCAATTCTTGATGGTCTAGAATGGCTACAAAGTTATTAGTGGCAAAAGTAATATCACGAATTACTGTTTGTTTGTTCATGAATGATGAAGACGCCATTATAATGCTTTTGAGAACTCGAGAATTAAGATTTGAAGCAATTAGGGTATGAAAGCACAGAGAGAGATAAAAACGAAAAACTGATGATGAGAGAGTAATGAAAGATGTAAAACAATGAAAAATATTTTGTTAAAACAAAATATTACTCTCAATGACAGGTGGCAAAATATGATTTGTGCATAACTAATTAGTGGACAGATTACGTGTGTCATTAAATAAAACTGCACCGCTTTTTATGTGTATGTATAGATATAACTATAAGAGAGCAACACACGCGCGTATACAGTTGTCCTACTAAAACTCAATCGTCTATTAGCAGATACGGACGAAAAATTAGGCACAAATTTAGCAATGAAAATACTGACCTGTACATCAGAATTGACCAGTTGACTTCCTGTCAGGATTTGATCAAAGAAAACATACCTTTCTGAATAACCATCAGGATTTGACAGTTATCAGGATTTCCTCTCTGTAGCTTTTCCTCAGAAATTCTCAAAATTCATCATTCCAAGTTCATTCACCAACTTATTGAAAGTAGCTTCAGGCAGTGGCTTGGTGAATATATCAGCTAGTTGTTGATCAGTAGGAACAAAGTGAAGTTCAATTGTTCCTTCCAGAACCTGTTCTCTTATAAAGTGATATCTGATACTTATGTGTTTAGTAAGAGAATGCTGAACTGGATTTCCTGTCATTGCAATAGCACTTTGGTTATCACAATAAATAGGGATTTTTGAGTATGACAGGCCATAATCTAACAACTGATTTCTCATCCACATTATCTGAGCACAACAACTTCCTGCAGCAATGTACTCAGCTTCTGCAGTTGAAGTGGAAATTGATTTCTGCTTTTTACTGAACCATGAAACTAGTCTTCCACCCAAAAACTGACAACTTCCTGAAGTACTTTTCCTGTCTATTTTGCATCATGCAAAATCAGCATCTGAATAACCACACAACCCAAAATCTGATTCCCTTGCATACCAAAGGCCAAGTGAAGGAGTGCCTTTGAGATATCTGAAAATTCTTTTGACTGCAATCAGATGTGGTTCTCTAGGTTTTGCTTGAAATCTAGCACATAGACAGGTTGCAAACATGATATCTGGTCTACTGGCAGTGAGATACAATAAAGAGCCAATCATTCCTCTGAAGTGAGTTACATCTACCTCTTCACCTTGATCAGGATCAAGTTTGGTAGCTGTAGCTATGGGAGTGGAAGCAGGAGTACTGTCTTGCATGTTAAACCTTTTCAGTAAATTCCTTGTGTATTTAGACTGATTAATAAAAATCCCTTCATCAGTCTGTTTAACTTGAAGACCCAGAAAGTAACTCATTTCTCCCATCATGCTCATTTGATATCTTGACTGCATAAGCTTGGAAAACTTTTCACACAGCTTATTGTTTGTTGACCCAAAAATGATATCATCAACATAAATCTGAACTAACAGCAACTCCTTACCATGATTCAAATAAAATAGAGTTTTATCAATTGCACCTCTTTTGAATCCACTTTCCAGTAAGAATTGAGCTAAGGTTTCATACCATGCTCTTGGAGCTTGCTTTAGTCCATAAAGTGCCTTATCCAGTCTGTAGACATGATCTGGATATTTAGGATCAATGAAACCAGGAGGTTGTTCAACATAAACTTCTTCCTCCAGTTCACCATTTAAGAAAGCACTTTTAACATCCATCTGGAAAACCTTGAATTTCTTATGTGCTGCATAAGCAAGAAATATCCTGATGGCTTCTAGTCTTGCAACAGGAGCAAAAGTTTCATCATAGTCAATTCCTTCTTGTTGGGAATACCCCTTTGCAACTAGTCTAGCTTTATTTCTGATAATGACTCCATCAGAATCAGTCTTGTTCTTGAAAATCCACTTTGTACCAACAATTGATCTATTCTTTGGTCTTGGTACCAGTTTCCAGACTTCATTCCTTTCAAATTCATTCAGTTCTTCTTGCATTGCAGTAACCCAATCAGCATCTTTAAGTGCATCTTCAACTTTCTTAGGCTCCTCCTTGGACAGAAAGTTATTATATAGACATTCATTCTGAGTTGCACTTCTTGTTTGAACACCTGCATCAGGATCTCCAATTATCAAATCAGGAGTATGATCTTTAGTCCATTTCCTTGCTGGTGTCAAATTGTTTCTTGAAGTAGATGCTCCCCCTGGATTGGTGTTATCTTGATTGAAAGAATTTGCTTGAGATGAAGCTCTTCCTGAATTATTGCTATGACCTCCTGATGTGTTATCAGGATCTTCACTTGAATCAGTATCTGAAGAATTCTGTCCTGATGAATGAGTTGACTCTGAACTTGTAGTTGAATGCCGTTGCTCCCCCTCAACATTAGCACTACTAGTTGTATTACTGTTGTTTGCATCATCAGTATTAGTACCATCAGTACCTGGTGAGTCATCAGGATTTGGTGACCCGTCAGTACTGGATGAATGGACAGCTTCTGATTCACTTTCTTCAGGTTCCTTGGAAGCTTCATTTTCAAATAACAATCTATCATGCGAGTCTTCAATTATTCCAGTTATCTTCTTATCATCAAAAGATACATGTATTGACTCCATGACAGTTCTTGTTCTCAAATTAAAAACTCTGAAGGCTCTTGATGTAGGATAGCCTATGAATATTCCTTCATCAGCCTTTGTTTCAAATTTCCCTAGCTGTTCAGGATGAGTTCTGAGAACAAAACATTTACAGCCAAACACATGCAAATGCTTCAGGCTTGGCTTCTTCTCTTTGAGAGACTGATAAGGAGTGACACCATGCCTGTTTATCAATGTAAGATTTTGTGTATAGCATGCTGTGTTGACTGCTTCTGCCCAGAAATATGTAGGTAATTTAGCTTCTTCCAACATAGTTCTGCCAGCTTCAATAAGAGTTCTATTCTTCCTTTCTACTACTCCATTTTGCTGAGGTGTGCCAGGAGCAGAGAATTGTTGAATGATTCCTTTGTATTTGCAGAACTCTTCCATCTTTGAATTCTTAAATTCAGTACCATTATCACTTCTCAGGATCTTGACTTTGTACTTTGTGGTTGTCTCAATCATTCTCACATGATCCAACAGAACTTCAGGAGTTTCATCTTTTCTGTGCAGAAAATACACCCAGGTGAATCTAGAATATTCATCAACAATTACAAGAGTGTACCTTTTCTTACTGATGGACATGATGTTGACTGGACCAAACAGATCAAGATGTAGCATGTGATATGGTTCTTCAATAGAGGATTCTGATTTACTCTGGAATGATGTCCTTCTTTGTTTTGCTTTTTGGCATGCATCACAGAGTCCATCAGGTGTATATAAGACATTAGGTAATCCTCTTACTAACTCTTTCTTAACCAACTCATTGATGTTGCTGAAGTTGAGATGAGAAAGCTTCTTGTGCCAGTTCCAACTTTCATCTACTGAAGCTTTACTGATGAAACATGTAGGGGAGCCATCAGTATCTGAGAGAATGTTGGCTTCATATATGTTACCATGCCTGTAGCCAGTTAGTGCTATCTTCCCTGTTGCTTTACTGACTACTTCACAATGTGTGGAATAGAAATTGACATGATAACCTCTGTCAGTGATTTGACTAATACTCAACAAGTTGTGTTTTAGTCCCTTCACTAGAGCTACTTTTTCAATGATGACATTTCCAATGATTATATTGCCATATCCCAAGGTTTGTCCAATGTTGCCATCTCCATAAGACACAGTTGGGCCAGCTTTTTCCTCATATTCTGATAACAGGGCTTTGTTTCCAGTCATGTGCACAGAACATCCACTATCCATGACTAACACATTTTTCTTTTTACCCTGCATCAGAATAGTAAAACACTAGTTAGAACACTTAGGAACCCATACATGTTGGGTTCCTTTCTCATGCAATTTATTAATCTTAACAGCAGAAGACTTTTTGACTTTAGCAGTCCTGACAGGATTTACTCCATCAGGATTTGCTTTGTCAGTATCAGTATTAACAGAAGCATGCTTCACTATGACATTTTCAGTTTTATCAGACTTTGTACTACTTTCAAACTTAGGCAATGGATCATAAAAGTTATAGTACAAATCATGATACTCTTTACATGTATAAATAGAATGCCATAGACTACCACAATGAAAACAGGAATTCTGTGGTTTGTAAAATACTGATCTATTCCTAACATCAGACTTAGGAATTTCAGCAATTTTCTTCTTACTCTTTTTACAATCAATAGCAAGATGATTAGAGTTACCACAGTTAAAACAACACTTTCTAGGTGCATTTGGGATATACTTATAACCATTCTCTTTATTGATCCCAACTTTACCATTCCTGTTTCTCTTAACAGTAGCTTCCTTTTTCTTATCTGTAACCTCACAGATTTTATCTTTAAGCTGTTTCTGAGACAATAGACCTACATTCTTAGTGACTTTGTTCATGACAGGTTTAGACTTTATAATTTTAATTCCTTGAGTAGAAGAAGATCCCTTTTCAAAAGTAGAATTGGAATCCTTACCAAAAACAAAATTAACAGGAGTAATCTTAGATTTGGTTGAGTCTATAACATGTCTATAGGTCTTTGGACTGACTGTCTCATCAATGACAATTTTCTCTTTCAATTTCTTATCCTCATCTGACTTATATCCTAGACACTCTTTCCAATTCTTAGAGGTATTAATCTCATGAAATTTCCTACCAGAGTCTGTCCAGGTTCTGATTTTCTCATTAGCATATTCAAGTTCTTTTTCAAGGGAAGTACATTTAGATGTCATCTCTAAGTGCATGTGTTTAGCATTATCACATTCTTTTTGTACTTCTTGCATACGAGAAAATTCAGCTTCTAATATCTCATTCCTTTTTCTAAGGTCAGACATCTCAGATAAGATTCTAGTATTCTCAGCAGTTTGACTTCTAAAGCTAATATGTAATGACTTTAGAAAACGTCTTAACTCAGAAGCATTATCAGTATCAAAATCAAAGATAGTATTTAGTACCTTATCATCAGGAGCAGCAGTTACATCAGCATTGGCCATTAACGCATAGTTGACTACCTCAGTATCAGATTCTGAGGAAGAGTCCATCCAATCCTTGCTTGATGTGATGAGTGCCTTTGTCTTGTTACATTCAGAAGCAAAGTGACCCATACCATTACACTTGTAGCATCTAACCTTTGACTTGTCAAATTTGCTACCCTTGCTGTCCTTCTTGATATACTTGTCTTTGTCTGCTTTGAAGGTCTTTTTCTGAACATTGCCTTGTCTTCTATTCTTCCTGAACTTCATCCTTCTGAAGTTTCTGACAATCATAGCAACCATCTCTTCCATGTCTGAATCAGAAGATTCATCACCAGTATTGGCATCAGGATTGCCATCAGTATCTGATGAAGAGTCGTCAGGATCTGACTCAGCTACTCTTGCTTTCCTTCTAGAGACCTCCATAGCTTTCCCTTTTGATTTTGCTTCTACATTCAAAGCAATTGACTTTGCCTTGCTGCTTTTCTTGTTCTTTCTCTGTTGAACTTCAAGATCATGAGTTCTTAGCATCCCATAGATCTCATCAAGAGACACAATGTTCAGATCATACTGGTGTCTAATGATTGAGGTCTGAGTATCCCATTCTTCAGGTAAAGCTCTAAGAAATTTGGTGTTTGAATCTTTGGTTTCATATACTTTGTCAACTAAGGATAAGCTGTTCAATAGTGTCAGGAATCTATCATATAGATCAGTCAGGCTCTCTTCAGGTCTTGCATCGAATTGTTCATATTCTTGAATCAATAGAGCCCTTCTGTTTTTCTTGACAGATGCAGATCCCTGGCACTGAGTTTCCAAAGTATCCCAGATTTCTTTTGAAGACTTGCATGCAATCACTCTGTTTGACATAACAGCATCAAGGCTATTATGCAAGATATTCTTTATCTTTGGTTCCCTGAGTACATGAGCTTTTTCTTCTGGAGTCCATTCAGCTTTAGCTTTGACCACATAATGTTCTGGTACTGTATCTGTTCGTTCTACGAACTTTGTTGGTATATATGGTCCATCACGAATCCTGTCCAAGTAGTCGGGATCCATAGCCTCCAGGTACATCAGCATCTTTACCCTCCATGTGGGATATTCTGATATCTTCAAGATGGGAATCTTCATGCTTTCATACTTGGTTGTCGACATCTTTAGATCGTATCTGATTCAGAATTAAATCAGTTTGCTCTGATACCAATTGTTGCCCAGTAAATAACAATTGTAGAAGGGGGTTGAATACAATTGTATAAGATTCTCGACTTTATATAACACAAATATGAAAGATCAATAACAATAACAATAACAGCTTTATTAACTTTGATATAAAACTGTTACAAACTCTCTTAAGAAATTCTGATGTTCTTAAGAGCTGCTAGCTTACAAAAACTCTCTCAAGAAATTCTGTTCTTAAGAGCTTCTCTTCGATTATGTTCTCTCTCGAATGAATACATAAATCGAAACCAAAACTGTGTTTATATAGTGCACACAGCTTCTCTATCAATAACAAGATAAGTCCTAATCATAACAAAGATAGAAACATATCTTTAATCGATAGCTGCATTCTACAAACCAGGAACAAACTTCCATGTTTATCTAGACTCCAAATATAACTCGAAGTAGGAATCCTGATCAGCTTCAAGTCCTGATGATCAAACCTGATCATAGTCTGAGTAGGAATCCTGATGATCAATAAGATACTGACGCTTGATCAAATACTGATGATCATGCAATACTGATGACGTCAGCAATCCTGATCAGTTGAGTCTAGCTTCTGACGATCATTGAATTCTGATCTAACATTTACCAATCTTGTAAAGGTAGCTTCACTCAAAGGTTTGGTGAAGATATCTGCAAGTTGTTGGTCTGTAGACACAAACTGAAGCTCAATGTTTCCTTCCTCCACATGTTCTCTGATAAAATGATACCTTATGCTGATGTGCTTGGTCATGGAGTGCTGTACAGGATTACCTGTCATAGCAATAGCACTTTGGTTATCACAGAAAATAGGTATTTTAGAGTACCTCAACCCATAATCCAGCAACTGATTCTTCATCCACAGAATCTGTGCACAACAGCTACCAGCAGCTATATACTCTGCTTCTGCAGTGGATGTGGAAATTGACTTCTGTTTCTTGCTATACCAAGAAACCAATCTGTCACCTAAGAATTGACAGCTTCCACTTGTACTTTTTCTGTCTATCTTACAGCCTGCAAAATCTGCATCAGAGTAACCAATTAGCTTAAACTCTGATTCTCTAGGATACCACAAACCCAAGGTTATGGTTCCTTTGAGATATTTGAAAATCCTTTTTACAGCTGTTAGATGAGGCTCTCTGGGATCTGCTTGAAATCTTGCACAAAGACATGTGGCATACATGATATCAGGTCTACTTGCTGTGAGATACAGAAGAGACCCTATCATGCCTCTATAGGTTGTCATATTCACTGTAGCACCTGTGTCTTTGTCTAGCTTTGTTGCAGTAGCCATGGGAGTTGGAGCAGATGAACTATCAAGCATACCAAATTTCTTTAGAAGATTTCTGGTATACTTTGCTTGATTGATAAAAATCCCATCATCTGTTTGCTTGACCTGTAAGCCTAGAAAATAACTAAGCTCTCCCATCATGCTCATTTGGTACCTGGACTGCATAAGCTTTGCAAACTTCTTACAAAGTTTGTCATTAGTAGATCCAAAAATAATATCATCTACATAAATTTGAACTAACAGCAAATCATCACCAGAATTGAAATAAAACAAAGTTTTATCAATTGTACCTCTTGTGAACCCACTTTCTAAAAGGAATTGAGCAAGAGTTTCATACCATGCTCTTGGTGCTTGCTTTAGTCCATATAATGCCTTGTCAAGCCTGTAGACATAATCTGGATGCTTGGGATCTACAAATCCTGGTGGTTGTTCAACAAACACTTCTTCTTCAAGCTTCCCATTGAGAAAAGCACTTTTCACATCCATATGAAAGACTTTAAACTTCTTGTGTGCAGCATAGGCCAGAAAAATTCTTATGGCCTCCAATCTTGCAACTGGAGCAAAGGTTTCATCATAGTCAATTCCTTCCTGTTGTGAATAACCTTTAGCCACAAGTCTAGCCTTGTTTCTTGTAATCACACCTTCACTGTCAGTCTTGTTTCTGAAAACCCACTTTGTACCTACAATTGATCTATTCTTTGGTCTAGGTACAAGTGTCCAGACTTCATTTCTTTCAAATTCATTTAACTCTTCTTGCATTGCTGTAATCCAATTAGCATCTTGAAGAGCTTCCTTCACTTTCTTTGGTTCTGTTTGAGACAAGAAAGCATGATACAGACACTCATTATTTGTTGCACTTCTGGTTCTCACACTAGCATCAGGATCTCCAATTATGAGATCAGGTGTGTGTGTGCCTGTGTCCACTTTCTTACTGTTGGTAAGTGGTTTCTTGCATTATTATTGGATCCTCCCCCTTGATCCATGCTCTCCTGATTCATATGTTGACTTTCTGCAGCATCTGAGGCTCCCCCTGAATTGGATGGCTCAGAGTTTGAACTGTCAGAGTTTGAATCAGTTTCCTCAACTGACTCACTTGCTGTGTCTTGTTGAGCTTCTTCACGCTCCCCCTCAACTGGTTCTCTATTTTGTTCAATTTGAAAATTTCCAGTTTCTCCAGTATTTACCAGTAGAGGTTCAGAGTATGCTTCGTCAGAGTTTGTCGAACCAGCTTCATCAGAGTTTACATCATCAGAGAATAAATCTTCATTTTCAAAGCGCAGTCGATCATATTCATCTAAGTCATCAAGTCCAGTTATTTTCTTGTCATCAAATGACACATATATAGACTCCATGATCACCTTTGTTCTCAGATTGTATACTCTGAACGCTTTTGTTGACAATGGATAGCCAACAAAAATTCCTTCATCAGCTTTTAACTCGAACTTGGTCAACTGTTCAGGATGAGTCTTCAACACAAAGCATTTGCATCCAAATATATGAAAATATTTCAAATTTGGCTTCTTATTTTTCACCATCTCATATGGTGTTTTCCCATGCTTGTTGATCAGTGTAGCATTTTGAGTAAAACAAGCAGTTTGAACAGCTTCTGCCCAGAAATAGGTTGGTAACTTTGCTTCATCAAGCATTGTTCTGGCAGCTTCAACTAGAGTTCTGTTCTTTCTTTCAACTACACCATTTTGCTGTGGAGTTCCAGGTGCAGAAAATTCTTGTTTCACTCCTCTTTCCTTGCAGAAAGCTTCCATTATTGAGTTTCTGAATTCAGTTCCATTATCACTCCTTATAATTTTGACTTTGTGCTGTGATCCTTTGTCCAGTAGATTTACATGATCCATTAGAGTTTGAGCAGTTTCATCCTTCTTTGATAAGAAATACACCCATGTATATCTAGTATGTTCATCAACAATTACTAGAGCATATTTCTTTCTGCCCATAGACATCACATTCACTGGTCCAAAGAGATCAACATGTAGAAGATGATAAGGTTCCACTACTGAAGATTCAGATTTGCTCTTGAAAGATGACTTCCTTTGCTTGGCCTTTTGACAGGAATCACATAGGCCATCTAGACTGAGTATTGATTTTGGGAGTCCCCTTACAAGATCCTTTCTTATTAGCTCATTGATGTTGTTCAAATTGAGATGAGAGAGCTTCTTATGCCATTTCCAACTCTCTTCATTTGACATTCTTGCAGATAGACACACTGTTTTTCCATCAGAGTTTGTTACCAAACTTGCTTCATAAATGTTATTGCGCCTGTGTCCAACTAGAACAACTTTTCCAGTAGATTTACTGATAACTTCACAGTGTTCAGTATGAAAATCTACATGGTTTCCTCTGTCACAGATTTGACTCACAGATAGCAGATTATGCTTGAGTCCTGAGACTAGAGCTACATTTGATATGATGACACTTCCAAGATTGATATTGCCATATCCCATAGTACGTCCTATGTTGCCATCTCCATAGGATACTTTTGGGCCAGCCTTCTCCTCAAAATCTGATAGCAGGGCTTTATTTCCAGTCATGTGTCCTGAGCATCCACTGTCTAAGATAAGGGTGCTCTCTTTTATGCCCTTATTTTCAGATGATTCAGTCTCATCTTTGACAGTTGCCATAAGAGCATAATTTACTCCATCATCAGAGTCTGAAGTATCTGTCCAGTCTTTGCCTTTAGAGATAAGTGCTTTTTCAGATTTTCTTTTCTTGCACTATGGGGCATAGTGACCCATCTCCTTACACTTGTAGCACTGGATTTCAGATTTATTCTTCTTGCCAGACTTGGTCTCCCTTCCATCAGACTTTCTAAAACTTTTCCTTTCAGAGTTTGAATCTTTCCTTGAGAATTTCTTTCCTTTCTTGAAGTTCTTGAATCCCATCTTCTTGAAGGTCTTCACCATCAATGCAGCCATTTGCATCATCTGTTCTTCATCATCCTCAGAGTCAGAAGCTTCATCAGAGTTTGAGTCATCATCAGAGTTTGATGACTCACTTTCAGATTTAATGACTAAAGCCTTTCCCTTGACTTTCTTCTTTGATGATTCCTTCTTGATAGGCTTCTCCTCAACTTTAAGAGCAACAGATTTTGTCTTCTTGCTTGATCTTCTGTTTCTTTGTTCTATTTCCAATTCATGAGTTTTCAGTAACCCATAAATCTCATCAAGTTCAGTTTCAGCAAGTTCGTAATTATCTCTTATAGTTGTTGTCTTCAAATCCCATCTTTCAGGTAAAGATAAGAGAAATTTGAGATTTGATTCTTCAAGATCATATTCTTTATCAACTAGAGATAAATCATTCAATAGTTTGCAAAATCTGTCATAAGTCTCAGTCAAGGTTTCATTGGTTCTTGAATCAAAGTGCTCATACTCCTGAGTGAGTATAGTTCTCCTGTTCTTCTTTATAGCACTGGTTCCTTGACACCTGACTTCTAAAGCATCCCATATCTCCTTGGCAGTTTTACAGCCAATTACTCTGTTAGACATAACATTGTCTAAAGCACTGTGGAGTAGATGTCTAACTTTTGCATCCTTTGCAATTGATGAGATGTCCTCAGGAGTCATATCTTTCTTTTCCTTTGGAACAGTCTTTTGTTCTTGACCATCAACAACAGGAGACAATTTAGTCGGCATATGAGGACCATCATTGATTCTGTCAAGATATTCTGGATCTGTAGCCTCCAGAAACATGGTCATCTTCACCTTCCAAATTGGATACTCCACTGGCCTGAGAATTGGAACCCTGATTGTTTCATATCGACTCACAGAATTAGGTTTAACCTGTTCAACCTTGGGAGGAGCTTGATTTTCTTCAGACATGATTATTACTGTGTTTGAATCGTAAAACTGTATATATTAAACAGCCTAGGCTCTGATACCAATTGTTAGGCCGAATACAGTATAATCAAATATATATGAGAATAACAATAATCAAGAACACTGTTTATAAACTGTAATTATATTAACAGCTTCTCTCTTTATGATGTTAATGAATCACAAAGAGCTACTAGGTTACAAGAATAATAATTCTATGTTCGCATCCCTTCTAGGGATAACCTATCTGTGTTTATATAGTACACAGTTACAATCAATCTCTAATTGATACTCCTACAAATTAGCTATACAATTTGTAATCAATTAGAATTGCTTCAGTCCTCTGTCCAGTCTCCTTAGCTGTATCAATATATTCTGCTTCTTTCCATCCTCAGAATATATTGCTTCTAGAATCTTCATGATATGCACCGACAGCTAAGTCAACTTTCACCCTGTCAGACTTTAACAAACTCTGACCGGCTTCTAGTAAACTCTGATAAGTACTTCAGACTAAACTCTGAACAGTACCTGTTACTTAAACACTGATTAAACAAACATCAGCAATTATATCTAACAGTATAAGTGCTCCATCCTTAGAGCCTTTAAAACCTCGGTTTATATCTAGTATTTACCTAGCATATAAATCTTATATCTTATTGGAGCTTTTTCTTAAAAGCGTAAACAGTTCACAAAACTTTTCGCAGTATTAAAACAGGATATATATCACATGCACAACAGTAAATCACAACAGCTTTACTTATACGAGGTAGGGTTTGAAAACTTGCATGCATCTATCATATGCATACATCACATCTCATCATTTTTAATACCATCACATCTATATACGATGCGAGGTTTGAAAGCATGCATCTAACATATGCATATATCACATCTCGTCATTTTTAATACCATCACATCTATATACGATGTGAGGTTTGAAAGCATGCATCTATCATATGCATATCAATATAAGTAATGGAAAACAACATGGGATGAGAAAACTTGCCTTGAGTCCTTGGTATTAGGGTTTTGAGACTTTGTCGGGAAATCTATAAACAAAGAAATACTCGATCAGTCCCTAGCGTAATCATTCGCTCATAACAATTCACTCTAAGTCAACCATAAGTCAAACACATCATGTAGCCACGTTATTCCTCAACAATGTTCGTGTTTTAATCGACTTGAAATAATCATTTATCTCAGTCACAATGGGTGGTCAAAGTAGTACCCCTAGAGTTGACTTTTCATGGAGTTACTATTACGCGACTCGCACTCTAACACTTTTAATAAATCAGAAAATTTACATTTAAATAAGAAACCACTTCTAAAATCATTTTGAGTATTTGTAATATTTATCATAAAAGTTTTGATCTCAAAACAGAGGTTTAACTTGGTGAAATGTCTTTTCAAACTTGGATGAGCTACGGAAAGTTACTATTCGTACAACTTTCACTAAAATGCTTATATCTCCTTAACCGTTAACTGAAATGACACACCGTTTTCGCGTGCGCGATATAGAGAAAGAATGGAACAAAATGTTTTAAAATGTTTTTCTGGTTCAGGGGATGAAAATCCCGAGAGCAGCAGTTTAAGTCAGTGGAGTGCGGAAACCATTCATCCTTGCGCAGTTTTGGTTCCGACATTTTTATAAAATCGGAAAATTATCTTTTTAACACGAAACCTTCTCGGTTATCTTACTAACTGTCCATACTATTATCCATTTTAATATCTCGACCCAATTTCATTTTTAAAGGGCTTGATCCCTATCTCAAAGTTCATGCAATGAACTACTTAGTTATCCGAAACCGCTTTCGCTAAAACGGACGTTTCTCCTAAACCGTAAATTGAAATGATACGATTCTTTCGCTAAAACAAACTAGGAAACAGGGCCTACATGCTCATAGTCAGAAACCTTATGTTTATGCCCTTTAATGTAACCGTGGTTTCTGTCCAATCTTCCTAAGTAAAATTCGACATGGTAACGACGCTTAAACGCGATTCCCGTGTTTTAAACACTCAAATCAACCACCAATCAACAACCAATCAACCAACCAATCAACAACCAATCAACCAACCATCAAGCCTCAAGTTAATACTACAAGTTTTCTGCCCAAACATGATCATACCCTAGTTCATAGGTTTATCCATAAATTAACCATTAAACATTCTCAAAATCATGCATACATGCTCTTAATCATACTACCACTAATCATTCTTAACATAATCACTAATAATCAAAGTATATCATAAGGGTGAGAGGTTTTGTACCTTCCTTGGTACTTAGTATAGCCTAGCAATAGGTAGTATGTCCTTCTTTGATCCTTGATTATGCTTTACAAGCCTAAAACCTCAAGATCAAAACAAGAAATTCATAAGTTACTATTCATGCTCATCTTTGATTCAACTTTTGAACATGAAATCATCCATGGATGAAGCTAAGATTAAAGATCTACCTTAGTTTGGAAATATGGAAGCTTTAGAATCCATCCTTGCAATTTTTGGAGAAGTGGAAGTGGTAGCAAAAATTTTAAGGAATGGAAGAACCATTTTGGCCGAAAGTTTGATGAAGAAATGGGGAGGATTTTTGCTTGCTTTTCTATTTCTTTCTTTTGTCCAATAATGCTAAATTGGATGCATCCATTTTGCGTGGTCTTTATTTGGTTTGGTCATCAAAGATACATGGCCTTTTAATCTTGTGGTTGTGGTGAAAGTGGTGACAAGGTGGTGATTCACCACTTTGTCATCACTTGTCATCCCTATGTTATCCTCATGTGTCATGCTTATGTCATAATTTGTATCCTCAATACTCTTATATATTGCACTTGATGATCTTATATAATACTCCTCCTTTGGTTAGGGTTTAATCCATAATTCGTTACGCTTTTGTTTCGCGATAGTCTCAAGTGATTTCAAAAACGTTTCTCAGTACCAAAGCTACAGAATACTTCCTTGATCTTTCCACTACCTTGGTTTAATATGTGATCCTAGATTTCTCGCCTTGGTTTAAGGTATGATCATGGATTTCTCATTCTACATACTTTCTCAAAACGATTAAATCAATACATCCTTGATTGTTCGATAAATAGTGATCAAAATTTAAAGTTGGAATCTCCCGATTCTGATCGCGTTTACATTCACTTATTCTCCTTATACGTCACTAATATAACTTCGAAACATTCCTTCCATGTCTTCCATATAGTGTGGTCTGAAAATATTTCCATCAGCCAATTTACTATTCATCAGGGGCAATTTTACTATTCACCAATTTTTTTTTAACTTAGTCCAAAATTTGGGGTTATTACAGTCTCCCCTCCTTAAAAGGATTCCGTCCCGGAATCTAAGAAAATAGCCGAAGTTATTCTTTCAATATAGAAATCTCCAGTTTCCAGGTTGACTCCTCAACCCTCTGGTTTCATTACAACACTTACTCATTCCGGTCTGTGATATCTACCGGACGCTTTATATAAGCCAATTCTGGTTGTACTCTTATACACCCATTTTCTATCAACATCCGACTACTCTTGCAGTCGGCGGTACAACGCTTACCATAACTTCGGTTCTCTGAAAGGTTTCTTTCGGTCGGTCCGTCGGTCTGCGGATCCTACGTAGTGCTCACACTCAATCTCGTCGCCAAACACGTTTGGAAAACTCCTCCCGAATCGGGAGTTCATTCATTGGTCCTTATCTGACACAATGGTGCCTGGAACTCCACGTCACCCAACTATCTCTTTCGTAACTCTTCGATTAAAGATCTCTTGCTAAAAACAAAATATGAGTAGACTCATTTAATCCATCAATTATAGCTCAATTGACGTCATAGTCCGACTTGATTCTTGTTGATCCTATCACAGAATCCATTATAGTAAAATTACATTCCTAATCAGGAATCTCTACTAACTGTGATAGTGAACTAGGTCTTTGTTCTGCCTTCATTTTCTGACATATCCAATATTTACTTACCAATCGATAAATCCTTTTATTTATCGGGCTACCTATAACATTTCCTTAACCTTCTTTACCTTTTCGTACTCTCGGTGTAGCTGTCTCTCTATGATAGATCGTTATTCCTTAATTCGTTCTGGCTCAATCAGGACTTTTTAAATAATCCTTGCTGTACTCTTAACTTCAAACTTCATCCTTTCAGTTCCTCTTATTAGTCATCCTGAAAAATTAGCATCCTTTATCTTTTGAACATTAGGAACCCAAACTCAGTAAAAATACCTCATGATTCCTTTATCATTCTCTCTCAGTCTTTACTGCTTTCTTCAACGTTGACTTTATACCTTTACTCTTGACATAACCTGATTTTCTGTAGCAATTTCCGGTTGCATTGCAATCTCTAATAGTCTCTCAGTACCATTTACGGTTATCTTAACCTCAATTTCCATCTTCTAAAATCCTTGGATTAACTTTATCCAACGATGTTATCATCTTAAGTCTCTCTTTCCTACTAAGGGCAGTGGCCACCACACTGGCCTTCCCTGGGTGGTAAAGAATCCCACCATCATAATACTTGATTAGCTTTAGCTATCTTTTCTATTCTCATGGTAAGTTCTTTCTGGGAAAACGTATCTAAGGCTCTTATGATTTGTATAAATCCCGCACTTCTTTCCATACAATTAGTGTCTTCAAATCCCTAAAGCGAAACAATCGCTGCCGATTCTAAGTCATGTGTAGGGTATCTAAGCTCATATTCCTTTAATTGTCTGGATGCATACTCAATTACCTTTCCGTGCTGCATAAACACACACCCTAATCCTTTATGCGATGCGTCGCTATAGATCACAAAATCTCCCTTCCCGTCTGGCAGTACTAGCACAGGGCAATGACTAGTCTCTTCTTTAATTCTTGGAAACTTTCTCACATTTCTCAGTCCATTCAACTTTTCAGTCTTTCGAGTAAGTCTGGTCAGTGGGGCTGCTATTTTAGCAAAATCTTGTACACGTCTTCGGTAATATCCGGCTAAATCCACAAAAAAAATTCACCTTGGTTGGTGTGGTTGGTCTTTCCCAGTTCGAAACAGCTTTTATCATAGCAGGGTCAACCAGCACTCCTTCACTGTTGACCACCTGTCCTAAAAACTGTACTTCCCTTAGCCAAAACTCGCACTTTGAGAACTTGGCATATAACGTTTCCCTTCTCAGTGTCTCTAACACTATCCTCAAATGTTCAGCATGTTCTCCCTCGGTCTTTGAGGTAAACCAAAATATTATCGATGTCATTATGACACACTTATCCAAATACTTCTTGAAAATTCGATTCATCAAGTCCATTAAAGTTGCAGGGGCATTCGTTAGCCCAACGACATCACTAAAACTCGTAGTGTCCATACCTGGTGCAAAACGCAGTCTTGGGTACGTCCTCAGGTTCAATATTCCACTGGTGGCATCCAGTTCTCAATCAATCTTCGAGCATTTAACTACACCATGCAGCCGATCGATCCAATCACCGATCCTTGGCAGGGGTATTCATTCTTAACCGTTAGCCTATTCAGCTTTCGATAGTTTATGCACAGTCTCATGTTGTCGTCCTTTTTCTTCACCAAAAACACGGGTGCATCCCACGGTGACACACTTGGTCTTATCATTCCTTTCTCTAACAATTCCTACAATTGAGCGACTAATTTCTTCATCTCGACTGGAGCTAGTCGGTACGGGGCCTTCGAAACTGGCGCCGTTCTTGGAGCTAATTCTATAGCAACTCTATTTCTCTATCGGGTGGTAACCCCGGAAGATCTTCTGGAAATACATCCTTGCATTTGTTGACAACAGGGATTTTCTGTACACTAGGTACTTCCTGTATCGTATCCATCACAGTCTGAAAGGCATATGTTTAGGCCTATTAATATTCCGAGGAAACAACTTAATTTAAACAAGTATGTAATAAGTAAATAATAATTTAAAGGTCACAGGAATCTCAGAGAGTTTTATCTGTCAAGAGAATGGAGAACCAAAGTAATCTACAGACTTGAAGTTATTCTACATTGAAAGAAGTTCAATTTATTGTTCAAGCCTCAGTGAAGTATTCAAGTAAGTGGATTTACTACAGTGACAGAGATTTCCAGTTGGTGACGGAAGAAGTACAGGATACAGAGTTTATTCAAAGCTAAAGAAAAGAAGCCACAGCTTTAAATGTTTTTTAAAGATGAAGAATTATCATTGAAGTCAGTTATTCATGAACCAGACAGTGCATCGAATGACGACATCAATCAGTGGAATTAAATCATCTATATTCAGTGGTTTTCAGAAGATAGAGGAATGCAAGGATTTTAAGTTAACTTCTTTAAATTTATTAATTCAATTTAATTAATAAATTAATTCTATCAGAATTAATTAATTTATTAAATTAATTAAGTTAGTTGTTTAAATTATTTATTAAATTAATTCTATAAAAGAATTAATTTAATCTAGAATTTAATCTAACTAATTTAAATTAAAAGGATTTTCTGAAAATCAAACTGGTATGACCTAGTTAAATAACTCGGTATGACCTGTTGATTTATCTCGGTATGACCTGCTCTGTATAGTGTTAGGTTCTACCGAATTAATTAAAAGGTCATACAAAGTCATTTTTAATAGGTCATACAGATTACTTTCTTAGGTTCTACCAAAAGTGGTTAGAAATACCTGAGGTCATACCAGACACTTTTGAAAGGTCATACTGATGTACCAAGGTTCTACCGAGTTTAGTTTGTCAGGTCATACAAGTGTTTTGATTGTTTTATTAAATCATTTTTGATTTAATAAAAGGTCATACAAGGCTAAATGCAATTGCATTAAGTCGAGAGACAGCAGACAGAACAAGAAGATCAGTTAAGACAAAACAAAAGACACAGAAGCATTTACTCTGAAGAACAGAAGAAGCCATTTCATATCATTTCTTCTCAAGCAATTAATTCTAGTTTGTATTGTTAAATCCAAACCACTAGAAGTTGATTACTTGTATTGCTTTGATTATCTAGCGGATTTTTATCCCTAGAATTTATCTCGAACTTGCTTTTAGCATTCGATCTTTTATTACAAATATTAGAAAAGTTCATGTCGAATTTATTCTAAATTTGTATTAATTAGTTTGAGATAAATACTTTGTAATCCTTATTGTATTTGCAACACCCTTCAAGTTTAATATAAGTTATATTTAACTTGAATCTTGTTTCATTTATATTCCGCATTAATTTGTTCTCAATTGTTAAATTATTCAAAGAACAAATTTCGATAAAACGGTATAGTTTGTATTCAACCCCCCTTCTACAAACTTATCAGGACCTAACACAGTCGCTAAACAAGTTTCATCTTCTTGGAGGTCAAACGTTTCCTCGTCCGACAATCTGAATTCTTACTTTCTTTCTTTCTCAATCTATTCGCGTTTCATACTCTATTTTCTTTATGCCCATTTATTTATCGTCCACTTTGCTTCTATTTCTATCATAGTCGTTTTATTAACCAAGGTAACATAATCAGTCGTTTCGAACACTCCGTTATTCTGAATTCGCATCATGCGAAACAAACCTTGGCAATTTCCGTAACTTCAATTCATAATTTGTCGTACTCATTTACCTTAGCTCTCAGCTTCAACACTTTCTTTTTCCAAATACTTAGGAAAATACTTGCATGGTACCAGGAATACTTCAAGCAACAGAATGTTTTATAAAATCTTTGTAAGAATTCTCGTCGAATGGATGACCCTATAAGGTCTCAATCAATTATCATTTGGAAATTTCATCATCACAATTCACTGCATATAAAATGCATTGTGAACCAAAGTTGAACTTAGTGATACAATAACTAGTTCATTTCAAGAAACATTAACAACTAGCTGAACAAAATTTGCTAGTTCGATTAGTTTGGGACGCATCATCTAGCTAGGATGATTAGCTAGATTTTCATCATATCATTAAAATTTCAACTAGTTAGAACAATTAACTAGTCACTCATCATGGCACATATAATTAGCCAGTTTCAATCTACTAGTTCAAAATCTCAACATCGTAGTCGAAGAAAGAAAGAAAGCAAAATTTTGACTACTCGGATAATGAATAAAAAAAAATAAGTTTGGGACGAACAAGGTGATTATAACCTTGAATAGAATATAAGGTCTAAATAGATGGTTCTTGGTATCGGAACAATCGATAACCTCCCACCAAACATTTCTCATCAGGGAAACGACCCACCCAAAAGGGGTCTCCGTACATAAACTTTGTCAAATTCTCCGATAGAATTGAATTCGGAATATCAATATCAAATTGATATCCTTTCTACAATTTCAACGTCTGATGTGCAAATCTTTCCTTAATAGAAGAAAAGAATTCACGAGTAGTCTCTGAAATATACATCATCTATGTTTTAAACACATAGCTAGATATTTATGAACTCAACTGAGGAGTCCAAATATGAAGAAATAAAATGAATACTTAACAATTGTTGGTTGCATCCCAAGTTGAAGTAGGAAACTAGAAGGGTTACCTGACATGAATTATTCAAGGTAACACGGGCATGAACAGTTTTAGATTGAGTAGGGTACCAGCAAGTAGATACCAAAAGTCAATGGTCATCATAAGTTCTATCATTACCCGTACGAGGATGATCTTATCTTTCTGCCTTTATGGCTTAGGGTACTAACCAATGGTACCTCAAAATCGTACAAGTCCTTAAATAGGTCGGGAGTTCGAAACATAATTGCCATTCCCCGATAATCGTTCAGAGATTGGGCCTCCTACGGCCGCATCAACACATCCTCAAAAGATGGAGGTCCATTAACGTATATGTAATTTCTCAATACTAGTCGTATCGAATGAATCCAACCCCAAGCCACCATAGGTCTCGTTCCTCGTAGGTCCTGAGATTGTCGCATTGCTTGTTGCAACCATACGTGTCTTTATCAGAATCACGTTATCCATTCTTCATATCTTTGATTTCCGCGTTGAGCCATCATGGCCTATCGTACGAAATATACTCGCGATGCGATTTAGCACGTTCGTCTCACGATAACGTTCTGGTACTATATGTACGCAAAAGTTTTCCTCTTATGTAACAAAATACCCATCGACGGAAAAGACACCAACTCTGGTGGAATCGTTGTTCTCAAGGCTTGGACCTCATACACACGATAATGCCTTAACTTGTCCACGCAATTTAGTAATTCGGATCGCGTAAAGGACTGTTAACGTCTCAATCTTCACATGTGCTGCCTTCTCGTGGCAAACTACGATGAACTACAAACACTTAGGTTCTTACTAAGTCAAGTTATCCATTGGTATTGGCCATTCCGACCTTACCTCAACTGCGTCCGAGACTCTGCTCCTTTACACTATTACATGTTACCTCTCAGTATGTAAGTTGTTTTTGTTATGGATTGCAGGGGGGTTCATACATCTGGATGGCACACAAAAGAAATTACAAAATGTTGCACGGATCATTTGATGGATCTCATAAGCAGAAGTTTAGTTGTTGTACTTAAGAAAGGGTCAAATGGTGCAACGAAAACATGCCATATCCATGACCTCTTGCGTGATTTGTGCTTAGAAAAGCCAAGGAGAATTTTATCCCAAACATTTACAACTACAATAAACATTCTTATTCATGTTCTCATTCTTCAAAAAATCCCTCTACAAAATGCCAACTTCTGCTTGAGGGTGTATCTATTGTATGGAAAACCATCAAATTTGTCAGGGCTTTGGATATATCATCCTTAGAATTTTCTTTTTTTTTCCAAGTGCATTACTGCAACTAGTACATTTGAGGTACTTGGAACTTCGCTTAAGAAATGGCAGCCCTCCTGAATCAATATTCCGCCTCATAGTACTCCAAACACTTATCATTTCACCACCTAGGCCTCATGTAGAGGGTTAAAGTCTCCTGATCTAGGCCTTTTCATGCACCTAGAAACATAACAGTTATTAAATACATCTCCTTTGTGCACGCGCAAGACTAAGCAATTCAATTGTCTTTCCTGGAAGTCTTAAATATCTTACTATGTCAATTACTTACTTGGATTGGAAAGAATCTTCTTGTAATCACTTTCCTGTGCTTCAGCGCTTACAGGTGTATAGATGCCTATATCTGATGGAGATTCCGGAAGACTTTGGTAATATCTGCAGACTTGAGTGGACGGAACTAAGTGGGCGTAGTGATGCTGCAACAAGTTTTGCATGAGATATCCAAAAAGAGCAACGTCAACGATTTGATTAATATCCTTATAAACCCTAGGGTGGGGACTAACACCAAGCCCTGGCTATAGATGCACAAAAGAGCATATCAGGTACTCAACATTATTAATGAGTACAAATTGATATCAACTATTTTCCTTGATATTATTTAGGTAATCTCATATGTTGCCTCTAATCAGAAGGATGTTATTCCACTTCAAATTTGATTCCGTCACTTTAGCAGCAACATTATTGTGTTGTGTACAACTTCCTCGCAGTTTGACTAAAATCTTCTAGCCCAAATGAAAGATCTAGACTTTGAGCTTCTGTGGAATGTATGGGGAGAGCTTAAATTGTTCTCGGAAATGTGTATGTTGATGGCACAGGAAGCGCAGAGGCATACTCTGACTTGATCCTTGCCCAGACTTGCAGACCTATCCTTTGTTTTTTTTGGGAATCATGGATTTCTTATGTAATAAGTTATCTTGCTAAATGGCTAGCATCAAGATTGTTTTGCATTTTGTTTTAGTTATATAAGAATGTAATACACCATTATGTCCAACTCAGTTATGTTTTTCTGCATTTCATCATATCACCCCTCTCCTATTTGAGGATAATCAAAGTTCCAATGTCCACTTTTTAAGGCTGTATTTTAAATGCCAAGTTCAATCAATTTCTTATATTCACTTCATTTTATTATGCATAGTAATATAAGGTTTCATGAGAAACATATTTGGATGTACAAATAGTAGTTAATATATAACTAGAAAAAGAAAGGCTGAAAGCACTCGTTTTGAAAAAAGTGCCATAACATTAAAGATAGCATCAATACCAGCAATCTGATACACAGCAAATTTGCCTTGCAGTTCGAACTATGGTTTTCCTAGGCATATTACAGAAATATATCTTTAGTAATAATTATTAATAAATAATAAGAGAAAAATTCCTTAATAATAGTAAATTAAGAGAAATTATTTTGCTCATCAATTAGAGGTGTTGTAGTGTGGATTACCATCAGAGTGTTCTTCTACTTGAAAAAAATCTTCCAAAGTCACTTTTTTACTTTAATTTTTCATTATCTTTTTCACAATAATCTTCCTTTTTTTTTATTGTTTGATCATCCAGTGTCCGGGTCAGCTTTCACGCATCTCGACTAATCCGGAGGACTGCGCACACTCGTACCTACCGAGCATGGCATCCCACTTACTTCCGGGCCTCCCAGTAGAATCGAACCTATGACATTGGGGTGGTAAGCCCCTAAGTCACGGTCTCAACGAACGGGGACATCTGTGGTGGGTTACTCTTCCCCTTCCTATTCTTCTCCTTCTCTTCTTGTTTAAAAAGCTGCTAATAGTACTCCTCTTTTCACATTTCCAAACTATATATTTGAGCTTAAAGCTTCTCAATTTTCCCGTTGAGCATACACACTCAAACATTATCACTCATCTTTAATTTACAACATGCAAGCTCACCAGCCTTTCATTTCATGAGCAGAGATTCAGCAGAAAACCCTTAGTGCTTTCCATCTGTTTCCCAACCAAGCATTCTCATGTAATAATCTCCGATTCCAAGACTTTCAATAAGTTTTTCTAGAAATGAGATCTATTTTTTTGGATTACTCCTTCGACTTGTTCTCCCCTCCATCCAGCTCATTGACAATGACTCATATGTCAATGTCATACTCCATGTGCTTGGTCACAAGTTCAGTAACAATCTGATCAACATCCATAATGACTTGATGAGTCTTGCATGGAGTTGAAATTGGATCTTGAAATGATAACGAGCTCACACTATCTGATGCACTGTCAACTTCACTACAAAATAAATTTTCTTTATCTGAATTCAGTTCAATGCTTGAAATTGATGATGCTGATGAAGCATGTCGATGCTTATGCTTAGCACGTGTTTGGTGTTTGGCAGTAACACTCGGCTAACATGAGATAACCATTATGCAGGTCTTGGGGTAGAGCTAATGGCCGTGGACGCTTCTCGTAAGACGCTGCAGCTTGTTCAGCAAAACTGTCTCCCTTGTCTTCCACTTTGTTAGAGTTTGAAGATACCATTTTCATCCTGTTGTCTAAGATCCTTTTTGCGGTTTCTTATAAGTAGTTTATAAACATATAGATGGTCAGTTGGCCACATATATAGACATCAAGAGGGATCTTTTATGTAGTTGGTTAACAAAAAATTTAGGTTTTTTTTTAAGAAAAGCAAACTTATCTTAATAAGAGCAGCTACCAAGGCCCCAAACTGGATACAAACATCTGATACCAGTGGGACTAGCCTACACTATAGTCCGGGCTGAACTTCAAAAATCAATATAATTTTAATTCCAAACCTTGGTTTTGAAGTAAAAATGGTACCTTAAAAATTACTTGAATCCCCAGCAGACTTTCAAAAATCACAAATATATATTTTTAGCCCCAGCTCTCTTGGAATCCTGGTTCCGCCTGTCTATTACCAATCAACTATAAATAGCAGAACTACCTTACAAAGTTACATTATCAGGGAGTAACATACTACTACTACTACTAGCTTGCTTCTGGACCACAAAATGGGCAAAAACTTGAACTGATACTGGAACCTAGGAACAGATTGCACATGCAATTTCTTAATCAATAACCTAATACGCTACTAGATAGAGATAACCACTTCAACAGAAACAGATCAGTCTATGTCCTCAAAATGGACATCTCCACCAATGATAGTCCATCATTTGCAACAACTCCACCCTACAGATATGTTACAGGAATTAATATTCTTAGAATATTAATAATTCAATATTTCAATTTCTCTTTTATTTTCAAATATAGAAATAGGCGGGAAATTATGTTATGGACATTCAAGAGGGAAATTCTGTTAGGAAATATTGTGTTAGGAAATGAGCTGGAAAATGGATACTTATATTCATTCCAGAAAGACAATTTGTATTCATTCAGTTTTATGAAATCAAGATTTTGTTTTCTCTCATCTCTTTTCTCTCCATCTCTCTCATCTTCCTCATAGATCTCTCCGACTATCTCTTTCTGTTTCTCATTGTTTCTGTGATAATCACTTTGGTCAATGGCCAATTATCTTTAAGGGAGCTTATCCCTTAACATTGGTATCAAAGTATTTCGATCTGGGATATCATCAAGCTTCATCTTCATCAAATAACTTGCAACCTGGCAAGAACAAGAAAAGGGGCTGCAATGGAAGAACAGTTTAAAGTATTGATTGACAGTCATTCAAAGAAACAAGAGGCCCAGATCAAACGTCTTGAAGAGAATATGTTGAAGATGATGCAAGCAATTACGGATATGAAAGATCGGATCAGAATTACTGAAAGTTCTTCAGGAAATCTTACTGTTACACCATTAACTGAACCAGGGCAAGGTAATACTCATACTCCTAGATCACTTAGTTTTATGCCTAAATTGGAATTTCCAAAATTTGATGGATCTCATCCTAGGGTTTGGATTAAGAAGGCTAGTAAGTATTTTGAGTTGTGTAAAGATCTGGATGAACAGAAGGTTGATTTAGCCTCTTTACATATGATTGATAAAGCTGAGAATTGGGTTTCTAGTTACTTAGCAGTGCATAAAAATGTTGAGTGGGGAATGTTTACTGTTGATTTGTCTGCTAGATTCAAAGAGGAGAACAGTGCTAATATAGTTGAACAGTTTAACAAATTGGTTCAGAATGATACATTAGAGAAATATATAGATGAATTTGAAGATCTGAGAGCTGTGATGATACAAATTAACCATATTCTTCCTGATAACTACATTTTGGACAGTTTTATTGGGGGTTTGAAACCATCTGTTAAACCTTTTGTTAGAGCTTTCAAACCTGCAACAATTTCTCAAGCTATAGAGTATGCTAGGTTACAAGAAGAATCATTGAGTATGGTGGTCCAGAAGTCATCAAGATTTGATTTCACTAAATCTCCTAGTCCTATGTTGGCCAATACTAAACCACCTTTGTTGCCTACACCCTCAGTTGGGATTGAGGCATCTTCTGTGGCTAAGTTTCAACCAAGGCAACCAAGAAATAACAAGTTTGTTCCTGCTGATGTAAGGGCTGAAAAAATTGCAAAGGGCCTATGTTATTTCTGTGATGAACCCTATACAAGAGGACATAAGTGTAAATTCAAAGAACCACAGTTGTTTACAGTTGAAGTTCCAGGGGAGACAGATGTTGATAGTGAGGATGATGAAGAATTATTAGGAGATAGTTATGTGGAGCCATGCAATTCTGTGAATGCTTTAGCAGGAAGCCAGAATTTTCAGACTATGAGAGTTAAAGGAGTAATTGGGAATAAAACAATCTATATACTGGTGGATTCAGGTAGCACTCACAATTTCTTGGATGTAAATTTGGCAATTAAGTTGGGATGTCCAGTGGATAGTATTCCTCCTCAAGCTGTTACAGTGGCTGATGGTAATCATATTCCTTGTACTCAAGTTTGTAAGAATTTAGAGTGGAGAATGCATAATAAAGAATTTATTACAGAAGCTATGCTAATTCCACTTGGGGGCTGTGATATGGTTTTAGGGATCCAGTGGTTAAGTACTTTAGGATCTGTCAATTGGGATTTCAAAAATTTGAGAATGGAATTTGTTTACCAGGGTGCTCAGTGTGTGCTCAAAGGAATTCCAATTCAAAAGTTGAAAGTCTTGAGTAAACAGCCATCTGCAAAATTGTTACAGGGTGCAGCTCAATTATGTTTTGTTCAAGTAAGGGAATTGAATGTATTGACTGGGAATAAACCAGATATGATAAAGAAGGATCCACATGGTGGTTGGCCAGAACTGGAATTCTTGAAATCAAAATATTCTGCAGTATTTGAGGAACCTGTGGATTTGCCTCCTCATAGAGGTGTTTTTGACCATAGAATTCCTTTAGAACCTAATGCCAGGCCTGTCAATATTAGACCATACAGATATCCTCTTAAACAAAGAGATGTTATTGAACAGTTAGTTCAAGAAATGTTGGATAGGGGCATCATTCAGAATAGTTCTAGCCCTTTTGCATCTCCTGTGGTGTTGGTTGGGAAAAAGGATGGGACCTGGAGATTATGTATAGATTATAGAGAGCTGAATAGGAAGACAATAAAGGATAAGTTTCCCATTCCTGTTATTGAAGAGCTTATTGATGAACTTGCTGGGGCTCAGTATTTCAGCAAATTGGATTTAAGAGCTGGATATCATCAACTAAGATTGCATCCTGATGAGGTATTCAAAACTGCATTCAAAACACATACTGGCCATTATGAGTTTTTGGTCATGCCTTTTGGTTTGACCAATGCTCCTGCATCTTTTCAGAGTTGGATGAATACTGTTTTTAAACCTTTGTTGAGGAAATGTGTTCTTGTTTTTTTTGATGATATACTGGTCTATAGTAAGTCTATTAAGGATCACTGGCAACATTTAGAAAGTGTCTTTCAGCTGATGCAATCTCACCAGATGTATGCCAAGAAAAGTAAGTGTCTATTTGTTGTGGATAAAGTAGAATATTTGGGACATTATATTTCTGCAAGAGGGGTAGAGACAGATCCTAATAAGATCTCTGTAGTAGCCAGTTGGCCTGTTCCCAGTACAGTTAAGGAACTCAGAAGTTTTTTAGGGTTGACAGGCTATTATAGGAAGTTTGTCAAGGGTTATGCTGTTATTAGTAAAAATTTGATAGATTTATTAAAGAAAGGTATTTTTCACTGGAATGACCAAGCTCAATTAGCTTTTGAAACTTTGAAACAATATTTGATTTCTGCACCTGTGTTGGCTATTCCTGATTTTACTCAAGAATTTGTGGTAGAAACAGATGCTTCTAAGACAGGGATAGGGGCTGTTTTAATGCAGAATTCAAATCCTCTAGCTTTTATCAGCAGATCTTTAGGACCAAAATGGCAGAAACTTTCAGTATATGAGAATGAACTCTTGGCCATTGTGTTTGCTGTCCAGAAATGGGAGCAATACTTAACTGGTAATCACTTTCTTATCAGAACTGATCAGAAAAGCCTTAAGTGGTTATTACAACAAAAGATTTCCACTCCTTTCCAACAATTTTGGTTGTCTAAACTTTTAGGGTTTGACTATGAGATTCAGTATAGACAAGGAAAAGAAAATTTGGCTGATGATGCTCTTTCTAGGGTTCCAAATGCTGAAATCCTGTGTTTGGAAATCTCTGTGGTTTCATCTGACATGGAGTTATTGATTCAAGCCAGTTATCAGAATGATTCAATTTTACTAGATATTTTAGATCAGTTGAAGCAATCTAATGGGTCATGGGGTGATTTTTCTTTGATTGGTACTTTGATCAGGAAAAACAACAAAATTATAGTGGGACCAGATGCTCAATTAAGGCTTAAGATTTTACAATGGCATCATCATTCTCCTGGTGGAGGGCATTCTGGTAGAGATGCCACACTCAAGAAAGTCAAATCACTTTTTTTCTGGAAGGGACTTTCAAGAGATGTTAAACAGTTGGTTAAGGATTGCCAGGTATGTCAAGCTGCAAAATATGACACTTCTGCCTATCCTGGTCTATTGCAACCTTTACTAGTACCTGAAGAAGTATGGTTGGATATTTCTATGGATTTTATTACTGGGTTACCAAAATCCAAAGGATATGATGTTATTTTGGTCATTGTTGATAGGTTAAGCAAGTATAGGCATTTTCTAGCTTTGTCTTATCCCTTCACAGCTGTTCAAGTAGCTCAACTCTACTTAGATAGTGTTTTCAGATTGCATGGCTGGCCTAGGAGTATTGTTAGTGATAGGGATGTTGTATTTTTAAGTGATTTTTGGAAAAGCCTATTCACAATTCATGGTACACAATTCTTGATGTCTTCAGCCTATCATCCAGCTACTGATGGACAAACTGAGGTTGTTAACAGATGCTTGGAAACATACTTGAGGTGTATGTGTGGGGATAATGTGCAAGGCTGGAGTTCATGGTTACCATTAGCTGAATGGTGGTATAATACTAATTTTCATATTGCTACTGGGTTGACACCATATGAGATTGTTTACAATCAGCAACCACCACTGCATTTACCATATATGTCTGGTGAATCTACTAATGTCATAGTGGATAGAAGTTTGCAGAAAATGGAAGTTATGATCACTGATTTAAAACATCATTTGTTGAGGGCTCAACTTAGGATGAAAAATCAAGCTGATAAGCATAGGAGTGATAGAGACAAGAATCGGTAGCCAAACGGGGTAATCAGAAGTTGGCTCAGAAGTATTTTGGCCCTTTTCAAGTTGAAGCAGTGATTGGCAAAGTAGCTTATAAACTGTCATTACCTACTACTGTTAAAGTTCATAATACTTTCCATGTTTCTTTGTTAAAAGCTTTTCATGGACAAGCACCAACCATTATTTCTGTCCCAGGCTGGATGCAGGTTGCAGATGTGGGTGCTCTACAACCCCAAGCTATTTGTCAAACAAGGGTGATCAAAGTGCATAATGCTGTCCAAATTCAGTACTTAGTACAGTGGATGTCTAAACCTGCTCATGAAGCTACTTGGGAGATTTCTGAAAGCTGTCCAACAGTTCCCTCAATTTCTATTGGCTGAGGCCCTTGCTCGTTTACAGTCTTGAGGACAAGACTCTCAGAAGGGGGGAGTAATGTTACAGGAATTAATATTCTTAGAATATTAATAATTCAATATTTCAATTTCTCTTTTATTTTCAAATATAGAAATAGGCGGGAAATTCTGTTATGGACATTCAAGAGGGAAATTCTGTTAGGAAATGAGCTGGAAAATGGATACTTATATTCATTCCAGAAAGACAATTTGTATTCATTCAGTTTTATGAAATCAAGATTCTGTTTTCTCTCATCTCTTTTCTCTCTATCTCTCTCATCTTCCTCATAGATCTCTCCGACTATCTCTTTCTGTTTCTCATTGTTTTTGTGATAATCACTTTGGTCAATGACCAATTCTCTTTAAGGGAGCTTGTCCCTTAACAAGATATTCCTCTAACATTTCTTCATTCTCCTGATTTTAATCACCACGTCGCCGTTAAGACCACCCACCACTGCTTCTCGATTCACATCCTGATTTGGATCCACCATACCAACTCCAGGACCGTATATATGTTCTGCGAGCATTAAACCTTCATCTTAAACCTCGAAAAATTGACAAAATTAACTCTTTTAATATAAACTTTTACTATAATGACAACTTTCAAATAAGTGATCAATTCTGACCTTTTGGACCTGCCTTTGCTAAATGTGTATTGAGATTCATATACATACAAGCTGTACTCGCGAGTTTCTTCAACTCCAGCCATCGATCCAGACACCGACTTTGCAATCTACAATTAACATTCACAATGTTTAAACCCTAACAATCTATATCCATCTATATACAAGTATAATATATATGTATATGTACGTATATGTTATATCATATATGTATCGTCGACAACCCAATAGCGAACTGGAGAACATATATATATGCGATACCCCATTGCCTCATGCGTATCGAGATAATACTCATTCTCCAATTGCGTATTCTTGAGAATACCCCATCCCCAGTTGTGTATTTAGCTTAAAAAATGGCGATACCCTTTTGATAAATGCGTAATTAATCAGCTATAATTGCTCATCAAACTAAACTCGGTTATTTTAGTCTATTTTATATAGAAAAGGGGTTAAACTTATCAATCACCCAACCTTTTTTTATTAACCTAATTCTTTTACATAATGTATAATACTTAAATTATATTTTAAATATTATATTTCATATTTAGAACTTGCTTACAATCTAATATGGATTTTAAATCTATTTATATATTACAGTTTTATCACCTCTTCAAACACATTCAATAAAAATTGCAACTCATTATTTACATTAAATCATTAAATATTATAAAAATATTTTTCTTCTATTTATTTAAATTATTAAATTAAATCAAACTTTAAATCCCAAGAAATTTTAAAATGTTATTAAAACTGAACATGGAGGTGTTATAAATACCTACACAGAGTAAAGTGATTTAACAGATCAAATGTCAGATTGCTCATCCCTTTAGGACAAGCACGACGACCAAAATGAGATGTGCTGCGCATCAGAATGAAGGATTAACCCCAAACTTTGCTTTACAAGTGATAGTGTTGCTCAGGGACTTGAGACTAAACATAACAAGCACTTTTAAATTTAAACAAGCAATTTGCACATAATTTGTACAAAGAGTTAGAAATGTTTCTATCTATTAAACAGAACCACTTTGGTACTTCAACGTAACCCGCTTCCATAAAACTGGTACAACCTGGTAGGACAGACCAGTTCCGAAATCTTGAACTTATATAACTTATTACACCCTCAAGAATAAAAATCAAATACAAAAAAAAGTGATGAGATATACTAAAAAATATGGTGATGCAAAGGGTGAGCTCTCTGTTGTAGATTGTCAGTTTCAAACACTTATTCATGCCATATAAAACTTAAACGACTTGCAAATCAATAAGAAGAATATGAAGGAGCTGGTAGAAAAGGAAATGGGGCAACAGAAGCAAATGCAACAGGTGGACGTCTTTGACGACCACTACGATCAACGCGCTTCGCCTTCTTTTGTTGATCAGAATTTCCAAGTTCTTTTATCGGAGCTTCTGAGGTGGATGTATAGCCAACAAGTGCCTCTGAATTTTTAACTGATACGTGTTCATTATTAGAAAGTCGATGAAACATAATCCCAGACATAAATACCGGTAGATAGAGAAGACTTGCATGAAACATTCTCCTGGCAGTTTCTGTAGTTCGGTGTACATAGAAAGACGCTGCTGTTCCGGTGATTGCAAGTGCAAGTAGTGTTGATTCAAGACAAAACCAGCCAGACGTGATACCCCCTGCAAAAACAAATCAATTTGAGGAATTCCGGTGGCAAAAACCATTATTAAGCTTTGTTACCCGGACTCAGCTGGAAGTGTCCAACATGGATACGTATCCAAGTGTCGGACTCGGAAATATTTTGAAAAAATTGCATATTTTTGGCCTAAAATTCATGTCCAAGTGTCCATACCCATGTCCTAGTGTCGAGTGTCCGACATTGGTATTTGAGGGAAAATGAAGAGTCTGGGTAACAGAGTTATCAAGTAGTATCTCCTAATAGCACATTATCAGTGGTCAAATTGTTCATGCTCGTGATTACTGAGTTTGTTCAAAAGCACCTCTAAATATGTTCACTTAACTGATTAATGTTTGATTATTTTTGCAGAACAGCATCTCAACGAACACTCTTCAGTAACCAAGTTACTAAATTTCTATTTAAAGATGGATCAAATCAAGAGCACGACATTTGTCATCTTTATACAAACCACACACACTTGGCAGAAAAAGAAGACATATACATTGCACTCGTCTCTAATTTCAAAATTGTTGTCTAATTTCAAAATTGTTGAATCACGGACAAACAGTAAGAGTTTTAAAGTACTACAATTTGATATTTCATAGCTTGAGAGATGTTTAGTGAATTGACTGAATCATGTTAACATAAAAAATGAGGATTTCAATCAAAATTCAAAACCAGAGTAAACAACACAACGGAGTATTTCTAATGCAAATGTGAATAAACTTACAATCATAGGCCAAATACCCCAATGGAAGCAGATACAAGCAGTTCCTTAAAGCCACTAAAGCTGTTCTGTGGCCAGACGGATCAGCAAGTGAAAACATCCTAAACCTGGAAATTAAACAAAATCATCAAAACCATGAGTTGGACAGAAAATTAACATATTCTCTTTCTTTGAAGGTAGTAATAAAAGGAGGGTGATGAATGGCATAAACTTGTCATCTAGCACACAATGAATCATGATCAAGAAAAGTTAAAAATCACCAAGGAACCAGTTAAATACATATATTAGATATTTGGACAATAGTTTTACAATCACCCTCATGGCATTCCATTTTTCAACTTCATCGAAGGTAAGGCTCATTTATTAAAAAAAAAAAACAGGGAAAAGATAACAGAATCAGTGAATACCCTCCGGCAGCATAATCTTCACGGCACAGATATGCAAGGGCCATAAAGTGTGGTATTTGCCAAAAATAGAGAGCAGCTGGAAGAATCATTCCGTTAAGTGAAATTGAACCAGAAGCTGCGGCCCACCTGCACACAAATTGTAACACTATATTAACCCGCCAAGTAGCATCCATCTCCTTTCACAACTGACATGGAACACCTCAACATGCATGCAACAATTCAACATATTTTTATCAAGGACCTTTAGCCAGACAATGACTCTCAAGTAAATTTCTATTCCAAGACTTTGAAACAAAATGCATATAGCACACTTGTAGCATTCAAAAATACTGGTCAACAAGTTCAGTCATCATAGATGGTTAAATACTCAAATTGCTTCACATAACCTCTATCTCTCATGTAATTATTAAAAAGTATCAAAGTTGGCTTTCAAGATTACATTCCCAGAGACTCCAAGATGCAGCAAACAAGAATTTACCCAAGAAGAGGTGGAATAGCACCAACAACAGCCCCGACCCAAGTGTTTACCGGATGTATTTGCTTTAAAGGAGTGTACACAAATGCATAGAGAACAAGATTAGAGGCTCCAAGACCAGCTGCCAACATATTAGCCTGGAGGGAACTTGTCATTAGAGATAGTATTAGTCCCCAAGTCAAGATACAAATTGATAATAAGACTGATATCGGCAAGCTTGTTTAAAAAAATTTATGCAACAAAAAAAGATGCATCTAATAGAATATTTGGATACCTTCCATGCCAGTAAAGCAGTGCCAGCTGCACCAACAGAAGACGCCCACATGACTGCATGAGGTAAAGTGATCCGCCCCGATGGTAGTGGTCTTCGCATTGTTCTCTTCATCTTGGCATCATTCTTAATTTCGAAAATCTACAACAGTAATAGGGAAAATGTGCATTAGTATTAATGCATTTTATATAGTGTTCCACAATTTTCACTTATACCTATGAAGAACCACAATATAGTAATTAATCACTGAAAACAAAATGCTCGATGTCTGGACATTGGTTTCTTGCAGCATGATCTCCAATTCACTAAAGCTGTGTACATCAATAATTACCATGAATAACGTACAAGCTATCCCATTACTGTTATGTCCAACATACAAAAAAACTAACATATGATAAAGGTACATCATTCTTGTAAAAGTGGTGCATGTGTTTGAATTGAAAGTACTATTAGAAACTCTAAATATTACTGTATAGATACCAGCTAAGACTTCGTATTAAAGAAATAGTTGACTGCAAATGTAAATCATATGCATTCAAGTGCACATAATGGATTTTAACTTGTAACTATTAAAATATGGCATGGTGATATTTCTAGCAAACAACGCTAGAGCCTAGTCCAAGTTTAATTCAAAAATCAAACTAACAATTGTTCTTCTCCTCAAGTGATTAACTGTAGTCGAGTTTTCCATAAAGAATTAAGAAAAGTTTGACTCAACCAAACTACATACTCCATATCAGTTAACAAAATTAGTTTTTATACCATAAATCTTAAATATCTCAAGAACAAACCTGATTTAAGGAATTAGCAGCGGCCGCAATCATCATTGTTCCAGCACATGTGTAACTGAGACCCAAATAGTCAATTGCACCGCCACTACCAAGGACATATCCTGCTCCAGAAGTAGCAACAACTAGCATGCTGCAATAGTATGAAGGAAAACACAGTTCCAAAAAATCATCCAAAAAAAAAAAGAACTAAGAAGATAAAAATTCCATTGAAAGAAGATTGAGAGACAAAATGCATGTATGAAGATAAGCACAATCACATGTTATATCATTGATTCAAAAGAAACTAATGTCAAAATTTAAGAGAAGTGTGACTAAATGAAGTATAGGAAAGGAAAAAAACAAACAAAAGCTGCAAATTATGCAAAACGAGTCACTTACATTGTTGCAAGAAATGAAATAACAAATATCCTTAACAAATTATGTACATTCAAATCCTCCAAGATGCTAAGGCTACTAAATTTCATAAAATAATTTTACTATCCTAAAATGATTGTTACTATATCATACTAAGGTTTATAGACATTAAAAAAATTACTCAGAATATTAGAAATGTTAAACAATAGCAGAAACTCTAATTGAGCCCGGTCAAGAAGTTCGTATAATTAAGAAGCCTCAGCCTTATCACATATGTAATGTACCTATATCAATATCATCTCTTGCATAAACAACTTTCACTGTAACAATATTTGTAAAAGAGTTGACAACTGACCAAACAAATTTTGGTTTGGTCCGGCTTACATTGTGAATTCAGATGTGATGTAGAACAATGAACAGAGTTTATATTAACAAACAGTCAAACAACTTGGGTGATTAAATCAAAACCCAATCACTACCCCGAGAAAGAAATGAGCTCAATATGCACTATGGACACACACACACTGACACACATATATGAATGTGTAAAATTAATATCAAGCTCTCTAATGAAAAACTAGCACAATATATATATATATATAAAAGAGACGATTACAGTGGAGTGCAACGGGAACTTCTCTTGCAGCAAAATGAACTATCAACCATGTTCTATTTTAAGCAATCCAAGATTTCTTGACCGTGACAGGAGCATGAGCACCCCTTGGGAATTGTTTACGAAACACGAGATAATGTAGATTTCATTAAGGTATCTCCAAACAAGTTTCTAATTAACTAATTATCAATGAAGGATTAATGGAGACGGTAAGAGGAGAAATACTATTTCATTGAGTGATAGATGTGCCATAAATCTAGAAAGAGTATACGAGAAGGACATGTTGGTCACCACTCACCCCACTGCCACCCTTAACCCTACATAAACATATATAAGATTTGAAAGGCCCAAAGAATCTCACGTTCAACAAAATTTATACGATTAGGAAACCCATTACTTAAAGTAATCCAAAATCAGTCGTGCTTTGTAAATAAAATTGACAATCATGCTTTGTAAATAAAATTGACAATAATTATTCTAGATTAGAGATAGGAAACTTATCTTTTGAAGTTTGATAATAAATCTGAAATGTCATTAGGTTTAGTAGATAAAGGATTTAAACATTGTAAAGTAGGAAATTTACTGGAATTGTTGGTTCTTTATTTTGAAATTTATTGCTTGAGAAATGTCCCAAAACCTCGACCCCATCAGTCTAATGGAGCAAAATGCCACATAAGACAATTCCAGACAAAAAGAAAATAAAGAGAAATCTGCTGATAATAAATTTAACAACAGAGTATTTACTAATAAAATCTATACACCAGTCTTAAAAAATCAGTAAATTATATCTCAAGTTACGTGTACTAAATTTCAAATACTGAACAGAGTATCTTGTCCGACAATAGTATCACTACAAAAAATTCAAATAGCTAATTAAAATTTCAAAAAAATAAAATAACAACAATACAAATCATCAGTAAATAAATCTTGACAATATCTCACTCTACTTATACAATAGAACACAATTAAGTTTCAAAGTCACATCTATTCGATTTCGAATGCTAAAGTGTATAACTAAACCAAAAGTTGTTTCAACACCTAAACTTTGTATATGAAAATATATAATATTTGTTTGTTAAGAGAAAAAAGTCCACACTGGGGACTATCTGATTATCTTTGGGGTTAAATATCAAAGCGGTCACCGAGGTGAGGGCTATGCCATGTATCAATTCTTTCATTCTAGTTAATGGGGTCTCTAATGCACCACTCTAGTAGCCAGTAATGAGACTCCAGTAAAACTCTAACTGTTGACTTGACAGAAATATTTTGACTTTTGACATGTATATTTAATTTCTTTGACGAGATAATGACTACTCAATTGGTGGCACATGACTAGATAATACACTCAATCTATATATATATATATAACACCCATATATATGTATATTATATCATCTCTGTATTCTCTCTAGCTAGTAGTCTCTCTTCTGACGACCGATCTTATTTGAGAGAGACTGATAGAGTGCATATAATTCTCGAGGCTATCATGGACATGGTAGTTTAAATCGAGGACAACATATATATATCTAAAGATAACAGACATTAGTTGCCATGGAACAAATTAATTTATGTTATATAAACATCCTTGAAAACTTTATTTACAGATATTGCAAGCTAACTAAAAATCGGTTGTAACATTTCAGGTATAGGTGAATACACTCAATAAGTTTCAGATGTTGGTTTTGTCAAAGTAGCTGTTACTATTAGCTGTTCCTAATTAGATGTAAATATATTAGCTGTATTAAAATATAGCTAATGTACAGATTTTCAGCCTTTACAACAGCTGTTGTACCCTAACTATGGAATGTGAATATTTACCTACATGGATATGTTAATACAGCTAATATATTTACATCTAATTAGGAACAGCTAATAGTAACAGCTACTTTGACAGGTTTCAGATTGTGTAAACAGGGTGGCGGGGATGAGCTTCCGGTACTAGCTATCCCTAAATCCTCGATGTCGGTTTTCTTCATAAATGCAAAGAAACGGAAAAATGTTCAAGTGGGGAGTTAATTACTCCGGTTTGAGCAGATGATTATTCATAGTAAGAATGTTAAACTTGTTAATTCACTTTCGCGTCCTTGGTTCACAGGAATTCAATGAGATCAATATGCAAGCTTATGAACTGCCAATAGCTCTCATGGAAGCAATCATTCATGCACCACAAAACGAAAGCTTAACAATTAAATCGCTTGTAGGCACTGCTCTTAAGTAGCAGGAACCAGGAAGAGAATGAAGACTTCCAAAGATATTAGAACTTAACCTTACAGCTCTAAATTTATGATCTTGACTTGAAATAAAACACCATTATTGACTCGCAAATTCTGAAATTCAGCTGAGTAGCTGACTAAAGGTTTAATTTTATCCGCACCAAAATGAACTTTAAAGACCCAAAAAAGATTTTGTTTTTCTTTAAAAAACACTTCCTTAAGCCCATGCCCAATCACCAGAAATGAAGATACAGTTATCTTCAGGTACACCACAAACAAAAACTTAGTGAAACACTAATTGGAAAAAAGACTCAAACAAAGTCTAACAAGATAAGGAACGTACCTAAAGAACAATCGGATGGGAAAACAAGAATAATAAGAAAGTCATGGAATGGAATTGCGAAACCTTTTTATTGCTGATTTTGTATATTTAGTGTTCATTAATTCACGTATTTGTAGGTTTTGTATAGTTGTGTAGTTCTTAAGAGGGAAAGAATCTTGAAAGTGGATAATATCATCTTACATTGGTGTCGTTACAGACTATGCATTTATTATTTTCTTCTGATAAATGTTTATGGCAGCTTTTGGACTGATTTAGGAATGGTCAGTGTCTTTACCCTGGACAACCTATGTGCTGAAGGAGGAAACCAGTTGCATCATGAGGTTGCATTTCCTTGCATCAGAACTGGATTCAATTTAGAGTAAGATGGATTCTTATACATTGACGTGATAGTTGTAGATGCCATGTATTTATTTAGACCAGTATAAGCAGTGAATAACAACAATGGGTTTAATTATATACGCACACATAGATATACACAGTATACATGTATATAAATAGTAGAATGCCCGTGTCAAGAAAAATCTGTGTTGACATTCCACTCACAAAAATCAAATATACCATTTCACAGTCAAGATGTTTTCCATCAGTTGAACAATTCAAACTAACGACATTGTCATTACTTAATGGAATGACAATGAAACGAATTGATACATGACACTCACTCCAGTGACCACTTAGATATTTAACCCGATCATCTCTTTTCAAAACTTAGTTCTCGACTAATACATATCGAACTTCAAATATTTAATAAACCCAATTTATCTTTTCCTTGAATCGTTGAAATTACCGGTAAACAAATTATTACAACTTTCTAAAACAACGAGAAACTTCAATTACATGAAAACAGTACATCTCAATTTCCAATTCACACACACACATAGATATATATATATATATAAACAAACACCGAGACAAGGAGTAGAATTTCTCGAACAATAATATTCTGAAACTTGAAATTATTAATCAACCAAACCCTCACAACCTAACCTAATACACACACATACACATACAAATTTCACCTAAATTGACAGAAAAGCTTGAAACTTTACCAAAAATGAAACCCTAATTTCATTAAGAAAACCTCCAATTCACAATATTCCACACACAACAGATAACAAAAAATGAAGTGAAAAAAAGAAACATGGTTAGAATTGACAGACCTAAGCCTGGCTTTGGAAAGCTCCCAATAACAGCGTCCATAGTGTCTACCCGCAGTCACCAACGACGTCGTATTGGCAATCGCTGTTCTCGGTGGAAGTGGTAGGGTTTGTGTAGCAGTGGATCTAATATGAGTCAGAATTGAAGTTGAGTTTGTGGGAGGAATTATGAGTTTCCACAGCGACTTTCTCCGTAACATTGAGCGAGTTGGGACTGAGTCGACTCAACGAGTTGGATTGGAGAAATGAAATGGGGTTTTTCTTAACAATGTTTGGTTTCTGTCTTGTTTATACGATCATGGAGTTGTTGTGTTAAGCGCGTGTGAGTCGGACTCAACTTTAACAAAGTTGATTCACCTGCTTAAATCGCTAATTCATCGCTATAGTCGGCAGTAACTTATAAGTGAGTTATTAAGTTAAAATTGCTTTCAATCAAATTCATCAAGTACTTAAAAATTTGCAAATGGGTTATTCCCGTTCAATCCGTTAAAAACCTTAATAGAAAAATGACATGTATGCTTACGTGGCACACTCAAATTTATTTCTATTTTCAATTAGTTCGTCAATTTTATCTCAATTTTCAATTACGTCATCAACTAACTTTAATTTTAAACTAATTAATTTTAGAATTTAACATACCTATTTAATTCATATGCTTAAAAAAAATAGCACATTTTTCAATCTGAAATTTTTCGATATGGATGTATCATACCAAAATTATAAATTGTTCAAATTGTAATTTTTTTTCGTATGATTTCTCTTTAATAAAATTTAAAATTGTACTTAACAATTCAATACATATACTTATGGATAGATACAAGTGGACGAATATTTAAATATAATAATTTTTTTCGATATGATGATTTGTACCAAAGGTGTAAATTTTAAATTTTTTGAATGATTACACTTTAATTATATTTAAATTTGTACATACCATTTCAATACATATACTTATAAATCGATACAAGCGAACAAATATCTAGATATCACGTTTTTTTAATGTTTAATATTTAGAATTGAACATACCATATAATAATAAATTGATAACATCGAATAAATTTTAAAGATATCATGTGTTTTCAATCCATTTTTTCCCTAATAATTGATACCGAAAGTGTAAATTTTCTTAAATATTAATTTTTTTGAATGATTATTTAAATTTAAAAAATCATAACCTTTTTCAAAAGAATTATTTAATTTCGTTTAATATTTTTTGAATCTATTTTTTGTCCGTTAAAAGTCAACACATTTTAATGGTCGTGCAAGTATTTTGAAGTCCACTATTATGATTGCAAGTAAATTGTAGTTTCATGATGCGATTGAAAGTTGTTTTAACTTGATAACTCACTTGAAAGTTACTACCGACTACAATCATTTTAGCCCTCCAAATGATATAGCAATGTATCCATTAATTATAGCTACAGTAATACTTTTCCTATAACCAAAACGAAATAATTTATAACTACTGTGTCCATAAAAATATACTCAATTAATTGAAATGAATAACCAAGATCGTATTTTTTTTAGAGTCGAGTATGATCATATAGCTATAGATATATTGTGGAAATTACCAAATGTATATAACACATCTTATTATTAGTATAATTATTATATTATTTTTCAATGATTCAAGTTTTAATTATTTTGAGTTATCTAAAAAAATAGTAAATTTCTAACTATTAAACTCAAATATATTAGTGTTAGGATTTATGGGTAATTGCATATAAACAACTTAACTATGTAATTAGTCTTTAATTAGACTAAGAGATACATACTGTCACAGCCATGAAAATGTTCCATGTAATATTCAAATTATACTTTCATACATACATGTAATAAAGAATGTAATCTGGAAGAAGTTCACAATGTTCAAGCCCCAAAAAATATTCTACACATGACAAGTACAAGGAATAAACATGTTGTCAATATTCTCGACGACAGCAACTTCACAAGGAACATCAGACATGCGGTCAAGACAACACTCTTCATGACAGCAACCTTGTACCTTACTCAGCACAATCTGCAAGGTCACGACAATAGATTTCCATGTGACACCCCAGTCCTAGGATAATCTTACTGACGGGAGGACCTTTTTTTATTTATCTTCAAAATTAAAAAGTGTGACAGTCGTTTTAGTAGCAGGTGATGCAGAATTCATATGATTCTGTTATAATCCTAAAAGACTATGACAGAAGCATGAACGAGAACAAGACAAAGCTTACCAATTCAAGGGTATGCAAAATCAATATCGATTGAGATTGAGTATACTACAAAAGGAATGTATCTAGATTGCTTTATAGTTTATGATTAGACTATCTAGTATACATTTTAGGAAAGGTCACATGTGAGCACATTGTAAGAAGCTGTGTTAGGTCCCGATATGTTTGTAGAGGGGAGGGGGGGGGGGGGGGGGGGTTGGATACAAACAGTATCGTTTAATCGAATTTGTATTGTTCTTGATTTAACAATTTCAATAACAAATTACTGCGGAATAAAATGAAACAAGATTCAAGTTAAATATAACTTATATTAAACTTGAAGGGTGTTACAATTCAGTGTACAGATTACAGAGTTCTTGTTAAAACAAATCTAGAATAAATTTGACATGAATTTATCTATTTTTGTAATAAAAGGATCGAATACTAAAAAGTAGTTCGATATAATTTCTAGGGATTATGATCAGCTAGATTGTCAAAGCAATACAAGTAATTGAATTCTAGTGATTTGGATATAACAGTAATGACTAGAATTGATTACAATGTTCAAATTGAAAGCTTTGCAGTTGATCACTTTAATGGCAAAAGTAAAGGAATTTGATGATGTTTCTTTCTGTCGATCTGTATGCTTTGATCACACTTTTCTTCTCTTTTTAAACAAGTCAACAAACTTGTTTTGTACGCGCCAACCTTTTCTTTTTAATACAAATTCTACTAGCAGTACTACCAAATCACTTGGTAGTACTATTGGTAGTACTAACCAATTGACTTGGTAGTACTAATAACAGATAGTACTACTAGAGTAAATGTTAGTACTACTAGTACTAAGTGAAAGTACTTTTAGAATTAAATAAATTCTGATTTAATTTATTTACTTAATTGATTTAATAAATAACTTAATTCTAAACGAATTAAATTATAGATTAAATAAATCAAGTTATTGACTTAAATAATTCAATAAATTAATTAATTTTGAGAATTAATTTATAAATAAATTACTTAAGATCTAGATTAATTAATTTAAGATATAAATTAATTCTTTTATAGATTAAATTAATTAACTTATAGAATAAATTAAAGGAGAATTAAAACTAATTCTAAGAACCACTTAAATTGATGACGAACTTCCACTGAATGACGTTGACACTCCATGTACTGTCTAGTTCATGAGTGACTAACTTTAATGACCGTTCTTCATCTTTTGACTTTAAGCTGTGGTTCTTTCTCCTTCTACTTAACAAAGGACTGTAACCTGTACGTTTCCTGTCACACTTCTGAAATCTCTGTCACTTTTAAATAGTTCCACTTTCTTGAATACTTCACTGAAGCTTGATCAATAAATTGAACTTCTTTCAATGTAGAATTACTTCAAGACTGTAGATGACATTAACCTTCATTCTCTTGACAGATATTATCTTCTGAGATTCCTGTGACATATGAATATATTATTTACTTATTACATTCTTGTTTATGTTGAGTAGAATCCTCGGTGTTTACAAATAGGCCTATACATATGCCTTTCAATCTCCCCTATTTGTTTGTTAGACAATAACAATCAAATACCTCTAGAGGATAACTCAACTAAAACAAGAAAAGATAAGACTTTTAAGAGACAAGTAAATAATAAAAAGTTCTGGATTATATTTAACAATTTCCAGATTCAAACAATAAAGATAAATACAATATAGATGTTCCTCTAGACTGAACATGTGATTACATTTCCTATCTTGATTCACCTATGCTCTAAACATATTACAATAAAAACTGAGCTCTCTTCCTCATGCCTTAATCTCTAATCTCACATTCTTCAACATCTTGCAAGGTGTTTAGAAGATCTTTATCAAGGACACGATCACTTTCTGAAACAACACCACTTGGCTTGACTGGTTAAGAAGTGACTTTCTTTAATCTGTTCTTCAATTGAGAATACCTTGGAACATTTTCATTGCAGTAGTCTAAAATCATATCAGCAACTTCAGACTTTGCTTCAGTAGTAAACCCAGAAGTTCTCAGAATATTCTCCAACTTCACCAGCTGCATAGCAGTTTGTAACTTCAAAGAATCAGGATCCAGCCTAACTATCTCCAGAGTTGTACCTCCATAGATTTTAACGTCATACGAAAAGTGTACAACTTGAGGGCTGGCATTCATAGTTGAATCTCTGAGCCAGTCATAAAGAAGTTCATTCAAGTAGGAAGATATTTTCACTTTGCTCACCAGAACCCAAAGCTCTGACAGAGATCTTCTTTCAAGGAGGTCAAGAGAAACTGTGAATGACCCTTCAAGGACACTTGAAACATAGATATACAATTCATGTCTGACTTGATCAAATGTAGATGTAATCCTTAAGATATCTTCCTTCAAAGCCTTCATGTATAATGAATTATCTGGATTAACTGTTCTGATCTTCTCAAGCAATTTAAGAAAAGTACGATCATTGTTTGTGCGTCTCTGAGGGATATCAAACATCTCCCTTGCTCCATCCCACTTGCTTCCCATCTTCATCCTGACATCTAATCTCCTTTCCTTCACATGAATACTATGAAGACGTTGTTTGTCTTCATGTTCAGCTTTTTGAATTTTAAGCTTTTGAGATATAATGTCTGAGACCTTGACATTTTCATCTTCCTTTCTTCTCAGATCTGCTTGTTGTTTCTTCAATTCTTTCTGAAATAAGGGATCAGGAGTGTACATCTCATCTTCATCTTCCCAGTCATCAAAGTTGGCCACTTCTTCAACCTCATCTACACCAATAGTTTCTTTAGGGATAGTCTCCTGTAGATCACCAGACATATCATATTGAAAATCACCCTGTTCACCATGGTAGTAGAAAGCATCATCAAAAGTAGACTCCTCCATTGACTGTTTCTGCTTACCCTTCCCCTTATCTTTTCCAGAAGCTCCTCCAGCTTCTCCTTCACCTCCTTTCTTCTCCCCCTTAGTTGAGGAATCCTCTACAGATGTAAATTTATCAGCTTCGGGATTGACCTCACTTGTTCCCCTTATATCTCCTCCATCTCCTCTATCTCCTCCTTGATCAACATCATCTTCATCATCACCCTCAAAGAATGTTTTCTGTTCAGCAGTGGGTTGATGTGAATTCTTGATCATATAGTACAGATGCTTCATCCCTTTATTGAGATGCTCCATTCCACCTTCAATATTTGTAAACCTTTGTTCATTAAACCACTGATTTTCATCAACCATTTGCTGAATGTAGTCCACTTGAGTAGAAATGGAAACAATCTGCTGAGCATTTAAAGTTGTAAGATTAGAGACGTCTGAAGCCACAAATACCTGAGATTGCTGGATAGCATTGATCTTGGGTAGGAGAGTAATCTTCAGACCTTCAATATCATCCTTTATAGTACCCAGCTGATTAGTTACAGAGGTGGAAGAAGAAGACCGTTCAACCACTTGTGCTTTGAGAAGATCTTTTTCAGCCTGGGTTTCCAAGAGTTGTTTCTATAGAACAGCTATCTGAGCTAACAACGAAGCAGTGTTTGTGTTAGTGTGTGCACTCACCTCAATTTCTCTCAGTGGTGTTTTACTCACCTCACGTGTTTGTGTATCACTCTGTTTGATTCTCATTTCTAATCACCAACTGTCTATCCATATTTGGATATGATGTACCTGCATAAGAAATCACCCTAGCCCCTTCAAGAGAGGTCAGTGGTGGTGCCATGGGAGTTCGCAATTCCCAATCCCTAGTTGAGTCTGTCAAAACATTTGACATTGTAAACTGAATTGCTTCAGTGACAGACTCACCTGGTTGCCTTTCACTTTCTCCAGTGTAAGCTGCGAGTGAAAAATCCCTTAAGGGAGCCAGAGATGTTCCCTCCGGGAGGGGAGAAAATGATTCTATTAAGAGGGGCAAAGAATCAGATTTTCCCTCTGATGCCTGTGAAGGCACTTCTACCATAACTATGGTAGGCACTGTGTCAGATCCTAAGTGCTCTCCTAACAACGTGTCCTGAGTTTCTTCTATTTGAATGTCTTCTCCCATTGTGAGTAATGGGAGTGTGCTTGACTCATTACAGGTTGCCAGGGCCCAATGGTGAATTTCAATAGATTCATCCTGTTGAGAGAATGTCTCTAGAGACTGTTCAGTGGCCATTTCAAAGTCCATATCCTATTGGGAGGATATGGATGGGCTAGCAGATGCCTCCCTGTAGGTTTTTCTTTTTTTTGGAGGAGGAGAAAGAGCTGTGGGTGCACTCAGTGTTTGTTCACTACTTGACCTTTGTCTGACAAGAGAAACAATTTTAGGTTGAAAGGTTAAAGGATTTGACACTGTGTCGGGCTATAATCGGACAATTCCATCGTGTCTATGACCTGGGTTAGAGATTTTGGTTCTACAACCTCTTGGTCAGCCCTATCAACCACTTGGGTTTCAGTAGAGGTGCCAGATGATCCAGGGATAGGATGAATCACCTGTATTGGCAGTGCCTCTGAAGTTCCAGCTACAATGACTAACTGTTGCTCAGGAAAAAAAGGTTGAAAAGCAGGAAGTTGAATGAACTGTGCCATGAATGGGGTGACTACCACTGGAGTGATGTTTAATTTAAAAGAAGTGTGGAGTCTTTGATAGAACTTACGATCAGAAGTAGGAGAAGGAACATATAAAGCATTTCTAAACATCTCCTTATGAGCATCAGACAACACATGATTGATTAAGATGGTGAGAAATCGAGGATAGAAACATATGACTTTCCTATCACTGTCATGATCAATCATGGCATTTTCTACTCTTCTAACTATAAGACTCCAAATAAGATGACCAATGTTAAGTCTAACGTTAAACACAGCAACATAAGCAATATGTTGTAACAAAGATGGAATATTTTGAAAATTGCTTTTAGTACAGTTGCTGAAAACCTTAGCCAATGTATCAAAGAAAACATCCCATTCACAGACCAAATTAGCTTTACTGAGTTTGGGCAACTCCAAAGGACCTTGATAATGAATTCTGTTGAAAAACTGAATTAATTCAATATCAGAGGGAGTCCTATCAAAGTTGTCCCTAGGAAGTTGAAAAACTTCACAAAACAGATCCTCAGTAATAGTGTACTGTGTGTGCTCAATTGTAAAGTTATAGACCTATAATTATCAGTAATCACAGCACTAGAACACAGTAACCTCAATGGTTCAATTTTTAAATCAGCATATAGACAAATAGCACGACTGACACAACACTACGTATTTAAAAACGGAATCCAAGGTCGAAAACGATCAACAAGGCATTTCAAAGGATCAAAATACCCATTATAATTGTTTTTAACGACCTCAAAATTCTGAGCCATAATTTACTAAACAAATATTAACACAAATAAACAAATAAACAAAAAATCAAATAATTTTGAATAATTAGAATTTAAGGATTTTAAAATTAATTAAAAATTAATTAAAAATCCAAAATTTCAAAGTTCTCCAAAAATTACCAAATTTTAGTATGTTACTCACAAACCACACACCCTGCAATTTTTAGAATCAAAAAATGACTTTTTAAACACTAAAAATGAATACCAAAACCTTTGAACTTCAAAAACTCGAAAACAGAAAAACTTGACAAAACTCGGATTTTAAGTACTCAAATTAATGGCTTGAGAAGATGAATCCAGTGATGGTCTTAGATTTTAAAACAAGCAAGATTCGAACTCAGAAATTGAAAAAGAATTGGGCAGTAGTTCGTTGCTAAAGAAAGAAAAAAAACGAAGAGAAAGAAAAAAAACGAAGAGAATAAACAGTTAAGTTAACACTTGAACTAAAAGTACTATGGTAAAAAAAGAAAAAACACAAGCAGTATATATATATAAAGAACTGATAGTACTAAGGTAAAAAAAACGGCAGTACTAAGATAAAACTCGGTAGTACTAACAATTAAAAAAACAAAAAACAAAAAACAAAATTAAAAGCTAGTAGTATTGACAAACAAAAAAAAGGAAAAAACAAAAAAATATCAACTAAAAATAGCTAGTAGTACTATCAAAGGATAGTACTACCGAAAGTACTACATGTTAAAATACTAACAGTACTTAGAAAATGAAAAGAAAAAAGAAAAAGAAATAAAAGAAAAGAAAAGAAAATACACTGGTAATACTATCAGGTAGTACTATTGGATAGTACTACCGATAGTACTACTAGTATAAACTGCAACTAATACCAAAAAAAAATATAAAAAATATATATATAAAATAGAAATACTAACAGTAGTATTTAGATAGTACTACCGATAGTACTACTAGTACAAAATTAGTAATACTAACGAAAAATAGGAAATAAAATAGAACAAGCAGATTTTAATTAACAGAAAATGCTGAAAATTAATAAAAACTTACAGAAATTGTCTAAAAATGCAGAAAAAATATGTACAAGTTCAGAAAATTCACAGAAAAATGCATAAAAACCAGAAAAACATGCATAAAATTATAGAAGTGCAATAAAATAATATAAACCTGCAGAAAAGTTCAAACAACAATTTATACAATCTGAAACTAACTTAAATGATTCCAAATAATTAAATTTTCAATAAAAATAAATTTCTCCACTTAAATAAATGAGAAAAATATTTTTAAAGAAAATAGATTATTCAGAATATTTAAATTAACAAGCTTTACACATCAAACAAGAATTGGCAATATTTATCATTTAATATCAGCAAGAGAAAATGATTTTAGCTAGGAACAAACATAACAGAGATACTGTTAATCACTAAGACTGTTCAACATACCCAATTTACCAACTAACCTGGTAAATGTGGATTCGTCAAGAGATTTAGTGAATATATTTGCAGTCTGTTCTTCTGTGGGTACAAAGTGTAACTCCACAGTTCCATTCATGACATGCTCTCTGATAAAATGATACCTGATATCAATGTGCTTTGTTCTCGAGTGATGAACAGGGTTGTTGGAGATTGCTATGGCACTTGTATTGTCACATAAAATTGGAATTTTGTCTAATACCAAGCCATAGTCCTTCAATTGATTCCTTATCCATAAGATCTGAGCACAGCAGCTTCCAGCAGCAATATATTTAGCTTCTGTTGTTGAATTGGAAACTGTTTGTTGTTTCTTGCTATACTAGGAAATCAATCTACCTCCTAGGAATTGACAACTCCCAGAGGTACTCTTTCTATCCAAAACATTACTTGCATAATCAGAATCTGTATATCCAACAAGATTAAAACCAGAATCTTTAGGGTACCAGATACCTAAATTAGGTGTACCCTTAAGATATCTCAAGATTCTTTTAACAGCAACGAGATGTAAATCTCTAGGGTCCGCTTGGAACCTTGCACACAAGCATGTAGCATACATAATATCTGGTCTACTTGCAGTAAGATAGAGTAAGGAGCTAATCATACCTCTGTAGCTTGTAACATCTACCTTGATAGAGTTATCACAAGCTCCAAGTTTGACAACTGTTGAAGATGGAGTCCTGGCTGATGCTGAATCCTCCATGTGATACTTCTTGAGGAGTTCTTTGAGATACTTGGATTGACAAATAAATATACCATTTGACCTTTGACTTACTTGTAATCCAAGAAAGAACTTCAGCTTACCCATCATACTCATTTAAAACTTACTCCGCATTAGCTTAGCAAATCTCTTACAGAGATCATCATTAGTAGACCCAAATATGATGTCATCCACATAGACTTGGACTAATATCATATCATTTTTGTGTTTCTTAGAAAAAAGAGTTTTGTCTATGATACCTCTAACAAAACCATTTTCTATAAGAAAAACAGAGAGATTGTCATACCATTTTCTTGGGGCTTGTTTGAGACCATGGATAGCCTTGAAGAGAAAGTACACAAAGTCCAGCAACTCCTGATTTTCAAAGCTAGGGAGCCGTTCCATATACACTTCTTCATCCAGCTCACCATTCAGGAATGCACTCTTAACATCCATTTGATAAACTTTAAAATTGGAGTAAGCTGCAAATGCTAAGAACATCCTGATAGCCTCAAGCCTAGCCACTAGTGCATAGGTTTCATCATAATCAATTCCTTCAGCTTGTGAATACCCTTGAGAAACCAGTCTTGCTTTGTTTCTGGTGACAATGCCATCCTCATCTAATTTGTTTTTGTATACCCATCTTGTACCAACTACTTTCCTGTTCTTTGGTCTGGGTACCAGCTTCCAGACTTGCTGTTGTTCAAACTGATTGAGTTCATCTTGCATAGCAATCACCCAATCTGGATCACTCAGTGCTTCCTCAGTCTTCTTTGGCTCCATCTCAGATAGAAACCCTGAATAGTGACATTCATTCTGAGTAGCACTTCTAGTTCTAACTCCAACATCTGGATCACCAATGATCAGCTCAAAAGGATGAGCTCTATTCCATACAATCTGTCTTGGAAGATTTGATCTTGATGATTCGCCTTGAAATTCATTCTGATGTTGTGAATGACTAGTTGACCCTTCATTTCCTCCCCCTGAGTTGTTGCTTGATTGCCTTGATGATTCTTCTCCAGTGTTGGTGGTATCTCAATTATTATCAATGTTTCCAACACCACCACCATGATCATTATCATCATTATTATTTTCATTACCAGTAACAATCTCATGTGGAGCTTCATCATCCGATTCTGAGTCTGGCAAGTTATCAAACTTCAGTTCTTCAGATGAATCTTCTGTTTGGATACTAGGGATCTTAGTGTCATCAAATGTAACATTGACACTTTCCTTCACTTGGTGACTGTCAATCAAGTACACCCTGTAAGATCTTCTGGAATAACCAACAAAAATAGATTCATATGCCTTGGCCTCAAACTTGCCACGTTTAACATCTCCATCCTTAAGCACAAAACATTTTGCCCCAAATACATGAAAGTATTTGAGAGTTGGTTTCTTGTTATTCATGATCTCATAAGGAGTCTTCATTAAGTCCTTGTTGATTAAAGTTCGATTCTGAGTATAACAAGCAGTATTTACATCTTCAGCCCAGAAGTACATTAGAAGTCTTGATTCACTTAACATAGTCCTTGCAGCTTCAATCAATGTACGATTCTTCCTTTCTACCACTCCATTCTGTTGAGGAGGTCTAGGGGCTGAATATTGTCTTGTTATTCCTTTATCTGCACAAAAGTCATTTAGGACTGCATTCTTGAATTCAGTTCCATTATCTGACCTTATAGCTCTAATAGGGAATCTAGAATCCAGCTCAATCAACTTTATCTGATCAATCACCATCTGTGGGGTCTCATCCTTGGAATGTAGGAATAAAACCCAAGTATATTTGGAATAGTCATCAACAATCACAAGTGCATATTGTTTCTTTGACATAGACATCACATTAACTGGACCAAACAAATCCATGTGCAGTAGCTGATGTGGTTCAGTTATTGATGATGTGTCAGTGCCTTTGTGAGAAGCTTTCTTTGACTTTCCTTTCTGACCAGCCTCACACAGTCCTTCCTGTGTAAATTCCATTTGAGGCAGACCTCTCACCAATTCCCTCTTGACTAGGGAGTTCATTGTCTTGAAATTCAGGTGAGACATCTTCGTGTGCCATAGCCAACTTTCATCTGATGAAGCTTTGGCATAAAACAATTAACTTCATCTTTGGATCCAGAGTACAGATCAGCTATGAACAAGTCACCTTTCCTTACTCCTTGTAGAGCAGGCTTTCCATTCTTCTTGTGAAGGATCTGACACTTCTCTTTCTCAAAGGAAACAACATATCCCCTGTCACAGAATTAACTGATGCTGAGAAGATTGTGCTTCAGACCTTCCATAATCGATACATCTTGAATGATAACATTTCCTGATTCCAAACAACCATATCCTCTAGTTATACCTTTGCTGTTATCTCCAAAGGTAACTCCTGGGCGAGCTTTCTCAACCACATTTGATAGTAGGGCTCTATCTCCGGTCATATGCCTTGAACATCCACTGTCCAGAATCCACACAGCACGGTTTACCTGTGCCACACCCTGCAATATCAAACTGATTAGTCCTTCCTCGGAACCCAAACTTGATTGGGTCCGGCATATTTAAAGAACTAGCATTTGTCAGGCAAAACAAAATTTTTAACTTTAACTACTTCAACCTCTTTCACAAAAGAGCGTTTCCATTTATAGTCAGCCTTAACACATTTCTGAGTAGGCTTAGGGATAAATGAATCCACTCTAGTCTTAGGAGGACTAGTAGTCTTAGATCTAACATCCTTCTTATTATTAACATGTTGACGGGGAGTAGTCTTATTATCAGATACATGCTTACTATTAAAATAAGCATACATAACATTAAATGAACAATACATGCAATTAACCACACCACATGCTTTATGAGACAGATTAATAGCAGGCATGTTAGTTCTATAGTTGTTTTGATCCACTTTATGAATGTCTGATTTAGTCTCTGTTTTTGAAACAACTTTGACATGATTCTCAGACATACACTTGTTGGACTGATCAAGTTCAAAAGCAAGATCCTCAATATGCATATCCTCTTGAATAATGATGGAATATTCATTGAGAGGTTCTGCCAAGGATTCTCTAAAGAAAGGTTTATCAATACCCTTAAGCAGATGTGGTACACCCCTTTCTTCAGCACTGAATCTATTAGGGGTGTTAATGCTTAATTCTCCAATAGACTCATTATAGTCATAACCTATTCCTACAGTTTGACCAATAATTTGTTTATTGAAGATTTCTTTAGCAGTCTTACAAGAATTATAGTAAGCATTTACCTTGGTTTAAAGTTCACTGATCTGATCCTTAAGAATGGTTTCCAATTGAATATAACACTTAACCCTATTCTCAAGAAATGCTATCTTCTTAGTGAGATCATCCTGATTAACATGCACAAGTCTTAATTCGTTTACCTCCTTTTCAAGAGAAGTGTTCAAAAGAATTATTCTATCATTTTCACTACGTGCACAAGAAACAGTACTACTAAGATGATAGATCATTTCAGAATCAGTAAACTTTACCTCTGACATGAATGATGAAGTCACCACCGGATTGACCAGTGGATGTTTAGCCATATTCTGCCACAGTAACATCCATGTCAGAACTAGAATGTTGAACAACCTTCACTTCCAGTTGTCGTGGGACTTCTGCCACCAATGCAGTAGAAGTACTGACTATCTTTCCTGTTCCATATATCTCCTTCTGCTGAATCTGCTCCAGCTCATAGGTCTTCAGAACACCATAGAGTCTTTCCAAAGAAATCTCACCAAGATCTTTGGCTTCTCTAATTGCAGATATTCTGTGCTCCAAATGAGATGGAAGTTTCAGGAGAAACTTCTTGTTAATCTCCTTGATAGTATAGTGCTTTCCATGGAGATTCAGATCATTTATTAATTTGTTGTATCTCTCAAAAACCTCAGAGATACCTTTACCAGGGTTTGATCTGAAATGTTCATATGAAGATGTGAGAATTTCCATCTTATTCTCTCTGACTTCCTCTGTTCCCTCATTGATTATCTCAATTGTGTCCCAAATGTGTTTTGCAGTAACACAGTTTAGAACATGATTATGCATGATAGGATCAAGACAATCAACCAGAATCCACTGTAAACAAGCATCCAGGGAAGCATCCTCTTTCTCATCAGCTGTGTACATCCTAGCAGCTCTAGTAATAACATTGTTCTCTATCTGCTCTTCCTCAACAATCATAGGAAGTTTTGGACCATTTTTCAGCACTCCAAGATATTTATAATTAGCCACTTGAAGAAACATGAGCATCTTCTTCTTCCACATAGGCTAATGCTCCTTACTGAACATGGTGATTTTCATTATAACAACTTTATGTGTAGTAGACATTTTTGAGATTTTTGATGAAGAATAAAAATTTCAGAGTTAAGAAAAAATCACAAAAATGGATCTTTGATTTGTGTATCAATCGAAAGGCTCTGATACCAATTGTTAGGTCCCGATATGTTTGTAGAAGGGGGGGGGGGGGTTGAATACAAACAGTACCGTTTAATCGAATTTGTATTGTTCTTGATTTAACAATTTCAATAACAAATTACTGAGGAATAAAATGAAATAAGATTCAAGTTAAATATAACTTATATTAAACTTGAAGGGTGTTACAATTCAGTGTACAGATTACAGAGTTCTTGTTAAAACAAATCTAGAATAAATTCAACATGAATTTATCTATTTTTGTAATAAAAGGATCGAATACTAAAAAGTAGTTCGATATAATTTCTAGGGATTATGATCCGCTAGATTATCAAAGCAATACAAGTAATTGAATTCTAGTGATTTGGATATAACAATAATGACTAGAATTGATTACAATGTTCAAATTGAAAGCTTTGCAGTTGATCACTTTAATGGCAAAAGTAAAGGAATTTGATGATGTTTCTTTCTGTCTGTCTATATACTTTGATCACACTTTTCTTCTCTTTTTAAACAAGTCAACAAACTTGTTTTGTACGCGCCAACCTTTTCTTTTTAATACAAATTCTACTAGCAGTACTACCAAATCAGTTGGTAGTACTATCGGTAGTACTAGCCAATTGACTTGGTAGTACTATCAGTAGTACTAATAACAGATAGTACTGCTAGAGTAAATGTTAGTACTACTACTACTAAGTGCAAGTACTTTTAGAATTAAATAAATTCTGATTTAATTTATTTACTTAATTGATTTAATAAATAACTTAATTCTAAATGAATTAAATTATAGATTAAATAAATCAAGTTATTGACTTAAATAATTCAATAAATAAATAAATTCTGAGTATTAATTTATAAATAAAATTACTTAAGATCTAGATTAATTAATTTAATAAATTAAAGGAGAATTAAAACTAATTCTAAGAACCACTTAAATTGATGACGAATTTCCACTGAATGACGTTGACACTCCATGTACTGTCTGGTTCATGAGTGACTAACTTTAATTATTGTTCTTCATCTTTTGACTTTAAGCTGTGGTTCTTTCTCCTTCTACTTAACAAAGGACTATAACCTGTACGTTTCCTGTCACACTTCTAAAATCTCTGTCACTTTTAAATAGTTCAACTTTCTTGAATACTTCACTGAGGCTTGATCAATAAATTGAACTTCTTTCAATGTAGAATTACTTCAAGACTGTAGATGACATTAACCTTCATTCTTGTAACGCCCCCAAATCCGGGGTCAGAGGATTTGGTCGTCATGCTCCTCAATTTAAAACAACCTGTTAAATATTAAACCAATACAAATATAACATCTGCGACCCCAATTCTACCAAGAATCTTTATAGGTTATAGTGCTAGAAACAAGAATCCAAAATTCCATTACATAAATTTTTTTTTCTTTACAACAATTCTCTTTGCATAAATTCTATAACACTGGTATAACTTCGACAAGAAGTATACCAGGCAAAAATAATCTTATAGCATATAGTATTTAATAGAAATTACTTTATACAATAACATTACACTCGTTCCAAATATTCTGGATTATAACATCTTCGCGCTAACATCTTTTCCTTTTTCTGCCCAAGCTACGCGGACAACTCCCGCCAATCTGCCTTCTTACTGAAAGGCTAAAATATGAAAAAACAAGTATGAGCGAAAGAATTGCTCAGCAGGTGCATTATCAAGGTATAATAGGAAAAGTTTCAAAACAAATTTTGAGTTTTCAGATAAAATAAGCTTTTGGTTTGAACATTTATAATTTTTAAAACTTATAAAACAAGTTTGGTATTTCGCAATAATTTTTCATTCAACTTTTAACAACTGAATGGTTTAAAACAAGAAGGAATTTATATTGGTCGCCATGGTTACTCGAACAACAATGACTATAAGAGTATGTAGAAAATATGAAGTAACTGTAAAATCCATACATTTTGGAGACCATAGTTTTACAAAAATACTATTTTTGTTAAGATAACTGTTTTATTCACAAAATCTTTTGAAAATAACAATTCTGGAAGGGTAGAACAATAAAGAAGTAAGAATGAGCCAAAACGCTCGGCCATGGTATAAAGAACGTAGCTCAAGACTTCAGTATGGCACCAACTGAATACGCGGTTTGAATAAAACCTAATGAGGAAGGTATCTCACAACTGTCAACGGAATCAAGGAAGTGGATTTTTGACTATATATAATCCATTGTAAGTCAAGAGTAAGCAGTTTCAGCAGGATTGAAACCCCTTCTTATTAATCACTGAACCAACAATTTTAAGCAAACGGATAAACCTGAATATCAGGTTATAATTCACAAGTACAGAACATATGGATGTAATCAATCTCAGATATAAGAAGTGATATTAGAATTGGATTTTTATATTTTTAGAAATTAATAAGGTTGAGCTGCTGATCAGTCACGCATCAACCCCGAACCAGCATATAGCAAAGTCCTTTAATTAGGATCCTTGGCCCTCTCGCCCTTAATTCATTCCGACCACGAATCTGGTCTGACCATTACTGGTCCACTTAAAAACATTCTAATTCTATCACAGGATATTAGCAATAGTGTGCTCAACAAAGTTAAGTATGAAATGAAACAAACATTACGATATCAAAAGAAATTACAACTGCTCAATATAAAGTAGGGTTCAAGGAACATGCTCTAGATGGCCTCAACGGTACTAATTATCTCATTATGGAAGGATAAATAAGGTCCACTAGTTGATAAGTAACAAGAAAGTCAAGTTCAAGTTTAGGGAAAATTCAAGGTGAAGTTAAATGAATAAAGAAATAAGGATTTATTGAATACTGAAAGAAATAGTTCAAGTCCTTCAAAAAGTATACTTATAACATATAAGCCTTACATTCTGAAGGAATTAAACTAAATTATGCATAACATATATGAGTTCGAATAAGGGACTGGATCAGATAATTGCATTAACAAGAAATAATAATAACACTTGCATAGGTGCAAGATGGAAAATAGAATACTTATAGAACAAGCTCTATAAACCCAGAATTTAGAATATCATTTTACCCTTATCGAGTTCACAATTTCCCAATCATTTAGGGTTTACAACATTCCAACCTAGTATTCACAAATCAGGATTTTTGAACGAAAGCATTCGAATAAGTCCCATAACTGTCTTTTAAACCGTTTCAACATAATAATTATATTTTTCCCAATTAATATGGAAATATGAATCTGATCTCAAAAGATATGAAATAATACTCGTTAATATACGAGATTATATAAAACACTTGCCTCTGGTCCTTAGCTATCGCGTAAGGCTGAAATAATACGACTTCCTTCTTATTCTGTCTTATAGCACAATTCTCTATTTCAATGCTCCTTTGATTTAACGCTCTTGTGATCACCATGAGTCTGATCCAACGATTTTGAACCCACGTGTCTGCCTCGATAGTCAAACATGAGACGGTACTTTAGTCTTCAACGTATGATTCTCACATTCCAGAAACGATTGTAACTTAATTCTGACGCATTTACTAGTCTTACCGATATCTCCGACTTCTTCATTTAACATATTTCGGTAATCTGGCTCGTCTCGTCCAATAGCCTCTGTTACATAGATAACCATATTTCAATTGATAGAATAGTTACGATTGACTAAATAAATAATTCACGTATCACGCTCGTCAAAAATCTCTATAATATAAAAGTCAACATCTAAGTCAACAATCTCGTCTGTTAGGAATATGTTGTTCTTGATGATAATTATAAAACACTTAGTAGATTTTGTATTAAGTCTATTTTGTAACTGTCAACGGAATGGTATGCTTTGCAGCTTTCGTTGACATGTAGCTCATCAATGAAATGAGTCTCATCAACGAAATGAGTAATGTAGCAATTGCACTGTACAATACTTCACAGTTTGATATGCATTTTGTTGTAGGTATTAGATAGGTTCTCTAAGTCATGTTGACTAAGTATTAGATAGGCAAAATAGGTTGGTTAAGTGTAAATATATTGTGCCTTGTAATTTTGCTTAAGTGAAGACATGTCAACGGAATGAAGATTACTCTATCAACGAAATGAAGATTACTCCATCAACGAAATGAAGAATATACCATCAACGGAATGAAGAATAAATCTATCAACGAAACACATCTCCCTGCTATCAACGAATCATTATCACTTTTCTGAATAGTTGACAAAGTGATAGTGACAGTTTTCTGACAGATCAAAAGGAGATGTAGAAGTGTACTTTGCATTGGAAGCCATCAAAATGGACACTGGGAATGAGGAAACATTCCAATTTCCAATTAGGTTCTTGAGTGGGATCATAATAAGCACGAAGACAAAAGACAAGATCTCCAAGGACCATTGGACAAAAGGGATGAAAAGCAAGCTACTGGAGGTTACCTTTAGATTAATTTAGAATAGCCAAAAATAGCATTGTAAACTTGGGTTATATAACCAAGTGTAGCAGTTCATTTTAAGATAAGCGAGTGAGATAAAAATAGTTTGTATCAGCTTCTTTCAAAGAGCACTCTCACTCCAAATCAGGAACTGAGCAGCTGTGATACTTTTGTAACACAGATTATTTCCGAAATGCCATGTTAGAAGCACATCTCATTGAGTTTGAGAAAATGAAGTGTGTTAGTAGGGATGCCAAGCAGGAACTTGAGAAAGTGTTAAAAAGGGAAGAAATTCTTAAAACACAACTAGAAATAGAACAGAAAGTGATTACCAAATGGAAAGATTCTAGGAATGTTGCTAGCAACATCATTAATGTTCAAGGTATGGAATCTTTCTATGAGCAGTCATGGAAAAAGAACAAAGAGAAGCTAGGGTATGCTGGTGAAACCTTAGAATCAGAAACAGAATCAACAAACAACAATGATCATATGTTGAAGGTTGATACGTCAACGGAATGCAAGGTTTCGTTGACAGATGAACCATCAACCGATTAGGCAGTTTCGTTGACAGAGAAAAGGAAAGAAGAACTCACTAGACTTAATAACAAGTATGGTCCTGTCACCAAGAACTTTGTTCAAGGCGAGTCTAGTAAATCAAAGAAAGTTGAGAAGCCTGTTGAAAGAGCGAATGTGGGTCACTTGTCCAACAAGCAATTGAAAGACAAGTTAGAGAAAATTCAAGTTGAGGTTAAAGGCAATAAAAAGAATAACAGAAATGGGAAAGTAGGGATTAACAAACATAACAATTACACACCTGATAAGTATGCTCCTAGAAAGACATGTGTTAATTGTGGTAGTGTTAGTCATTTGTCTGCTAATTGCAAATCTGTTAAGAAGACTGCTAATGTGAAAATGCCTAAGCCTGCAATGAATGTTTCTATGCCGACAATGCCTGTTATGCCTAACATGTTTGCTCCATATGCACAATTTCAAAATCCATATGCCAGCATGTCATTTGTGCCTAATCCATACATGAACATGATTAATATGCCACAAATGCCATGGAATGTGAATAACATGTTTGTTCCTCCAACTATGCATGCTGTGAATGAAAATGTGAGCAACCCTCAGAAATCAACACCAAAGGTAAAGGTTGATTTAAATCAATCTGAGCCCAAGGTGAAAAATGATATAAAAGGAAAATCAAAGGCTAACAAAACAAGACCCAAGGTAACTTGGGTACCAAAATCAACTTGATTTGGTTTTATTGTGTGCAGGGAGACAAAAGGAATCTTTGGTACTTGGATAGTGGTTGTTCAAGACACATGACTGGTGATTCTATCCTACTCACAGAGTTTCAGGAAAGAGCTGGCCCTTGTATTGCTTTTGGAGATGACAACAAAGGCTACACTAAGGGATATGGCTTGATCTCAAAAGGGAATGTCATCATAGATGAGGTTGCATTGGTGGATGGTCTTAAGCACAATTTGCTTAGTATCGGCCAACTTTGTGACAAAGGATTTTTAGTCACTTTTTCAAAAGAAGCCTGTGTTGTTTCTAAAGTAGGAGACAACAATGTGGTAATGACTGGATTCAGAAGAGGGAATGTGTACATTGCTGACTTTAGTAGCACAAGTCCAGACACCATCACTTGTCTTTTCAGCAAGGCAATCAAGGATGAAAGTTGGCTATGGCACAAGAAATTATCTCATTTGAATTTTAAGGTTATGAATGACTTGATAAGGAAAGATCTTGCTAGAGGAATTCCAAAGGTGGAATTCTCAAAGGATGGTTTGTGTGATGCCTGTCAAAAAGGGAAACAAAAGAAGGCATCATTCAAAAGCAAGACAGAGTCATCAATTGTCCAACAGCTTGAGTTGCTTCATATGGATCTATTTGGCCCTGTAAATGTCATGTCCATTTCAAAGAAGAAATACTGTCTTGTGATTGTTGATAATTTTTCTAGATTTACATGGACTTTCTTTTTGCACTCCAAAGATGAGGCAAGTGAAATCATTATCAATCACATCAAGATGGTAAACAATCATCCTGATTTCAAAGTAAGAAGGATTAGGAGTGACAATGGGACAGAATTCAAGAATTCAACTATGAAGATGTTCTGTGAAGAAAATGGTATTTTGCATGAATTTTCAGCAGCAAGGACACCACAGCAAAATGGTGTAGTTGAAAGGAAAAACAGAACACTTATTGAAGCTGCAAGGACAATGCTAGATGAATCAAAGTTACCAACATATTTCTGGGCTGAGGCAGTTAACACAGCTTGCTTCACTCAAAATATTTCTTTGATTAATCAAGCCAAGGGAATGACCCCTTATCAATTACTCAAAAGAAAGAAGCCACTATTGGATTTTCTTCATGTTTTTGGATGCAAGTGCTTTGTTCTGAGAAATCAAGCTGAGCAGTTGGGGAAATTTGAAGCAAAGGTAGATGAAGCAATATTTGTGGGATATGCAGCAGGGAAAGCTTATAGAGTCTATAATCTCAGAACCAACATTGTTATGGAATCTGTACATGTTGTTTTTGATGATCTCAAAATTCAAGGTCTCTGTGATGAAGGTTTCCATGAAAGTCTTTCTTTTGAGAATGAGGAAGGAGATCAAATGAATCATGTTAAGGTTATTGAGAAACAACCTAAAGTTGTTGTGTCTAGCACATATGAAAGCAGCAATGAAGATGAAATTGCTGCATTAAGATTGAAAAGAATAGCTGCTAGCAAACCAAATGGTCATTTCTTTGACAGTCATGATGAAGGATTCGTTGACAGTCAGAATGAGTGTTTCGTTGACAGTCAAAATGGGCTTTCCGTTGACAGTCACAGAAATGCCTCTAGGAGTGATCAATTAGGGACAACAAACTCAGGGGGAGTTTCTCAAGAACAAATATCTAATCAAGGCAATCATGATCATGAAGCTACATCTTCTAGAGCTAATCTACCTCCCTCAAGGAAATGGACTAAAGATCATCCCTTTGAACTCATTATAGGTGATGTTTCTTCAAAAGTCCAAACTAGAAGAGCAACTCAAGAAGAATGTCTATATAGTAGCTTTCTGTCTCAAGATGAGCCAAAGAAAGTTGAGGATGCACTTCTAGATCCAGATTAGGTTTTAGCTATGCAAGAGGAGCTAAACCAATTTGAGAGAAACAAAGTTTGGAAGCTGGTGCCCAAGCCTAAGGACATAAGTGTTATAGGCACAAAATGGGTGTTCAGAAACAAGATGGATGAAAATGGCATAGTCACAAGGAACAAAGCTAGATTGGTTGCAAAAGGCTATTCACAGGAAGAGGGAATTGATTTTGATGAAACCTTTGCTCCTGTTGCAAGACTAGAAGCAATAAGGATATTCCTAGCCTATGCAGCCCATGCCAATTTCAAAGTTTATCAAATGGATGTGAAGAGTGCTTTTCTGAAAGGGGAATTGGAAGAGGAGGTATATGTGAGTCAACCTCCTGGTTGTGAAGATGATGATTTTCCAGAATATGTGTACTTCCTCCTCAAAGAACTCTATGGTTTGAAACAAGCACCTAGAGCCTGGTATGACACACTTTCACAGTTCCTCCTTGAGAATCACTTCACTAGAGGTACTGTAGATAAAACTCTTTTTCATAGGATTGTGAATGGCTCTACTATACTTGTTCAAATTTATGTAGATGACATAATTTTTGGGTCTACAGATGAAAAACTTTGTCAAAAGTTTGCCAAGCTTATGCAAAGTAAATATGAAATGAGCATGATGGGAGAATTAACTTATTTTCTTGGTCTCCAAGTGAAGCAAGTTAATGAAGGCATCTTCATTAGTCAAACAAAGTATATTCATGATTTTTTAAAGAAATTTAACTTAATGGAATGCTCTCCTGCCAAAACTCCCATGCCTACTGCCACCAAACTTGAATTGAATACTAAGGAAAAATCTGTGGACATTTCAAGTTACAGAGGCATGGTAGGCTCACTTTTATATTTAACAGCTAGTAGACCTGATATTATGTTTGCTACATGTCTATGTGCTAGATTTCAGGCTGATCCAAGGGAATCCCATTTAGTTGCTATTAAAAGAATTTTCAGATATCTCAAAGGAACACTAAACCTTGGCATTTGGTATCCTAGAGAATCTGGCTTTGAACTAATTGGTTATTCAGATGCAGATTATGCAGGATGTAAAATTGACAGGAAAAGCACAACTGGCACCTGTCAATTCCTAGGAAACAAGCTTGTGTCATGGTTCAGCAAGAAACAAAACTCAGTTTCTACCTCCACAGCCGAGGCTGAGTATATTGCAGCTGGAAGTTGTTGTGCACAGATTTTATGGATGAAGAATCAACTACTTGATTATGGATTAAGAGTTGAGAAAATTCCTATCTTCTGTGACAACACTAGTGCCATTGCCATTACTGAGAATCCAGTACAGCATTCAAGGACCAAGCACATTGACATCAAGTATCATTTCATTAGAGAACATGTTATGAATGGTACTGTGGAGTTACATTTTGTTCCAAGTGAACAACAACTTGCAGACATCTTTACCAAGCCACTTGATGAATCAACATTCTCAAGATTAGTAAGTGAGCTAGGTATGCTAAATTTCTCTTAATTATTTTTGAGATTTTTGCAAGTTATAATGCAGCCAGAAATTTGCTATGATTTTCTGTGAATTAATTTTCTCAAAAAAAAAAAGTGAAATTTTGTCTAAGTCAAAATTACTATGTCAACAAATGCTTCATTCCGTTGACAAACTTAGTATTTTTCTGGGTGTTTCGTTGATAGCTCTTTTATATCAACGAAACGCAGCTTTATCAACGAAATAGACGGGACCTTAAACACCCAATTCTGATTCGTTGATACATCGTAGTTAATCTGAACCGTTGATTTTGCACGTCTCTTTACCACGATCTATGCATACACCCCTGTAAGTATAAATCATGGTAATATTTTAATTGTAACGGTTAGATTTTTAAGCCAATCCAGTAATTTATATTTATTATTGGACTTAATTTTTGAGAAATTTTGGGGGAGTATTTAAGAAATTTTGTTTTCTTTAATTCTTTTCTACCTTGCTCTCAAAATTTCCAAAGGCTTTCTTACTTCTTCTTCTCTCAAAGCAAAACAAAGTTCGAACTTTTCTTCACTCAACAATGGCACCCATAGTCAAACTCATGTCAGCTGGAGGGTTCATTTACGAGAAGAACAACTCCATTCCATTTGTTGTCAAGGAAAGTCCGAACAGAATCTTTCACAAGATGATTGATTTCTTGATGAATTGCAAACTGAGCTACGCAATGTTTCACTCAACTCCGCTCTACAATGAAATCATAGAGGAGATTTGGACCTCCTGTGAGTACAGTGGGACAAATTTCACTTTGCAATTCACCATTCAAGGTAAAGAGTATATTGTCAATTCTGATGTATTGCAAGCATGCCTTCACATTCCTGAGGATAACTGCTTAGCTTTGCCTTCATATACTGAAATGGTTAACATGCTTAATTCTATAAATTACTCTTTGCCTACTGATAATTTGGGTAAGATAATTAGGAGAGGTTTGGTTAGGGAATATAGTTACTTAGCTGATGCATTCATTAAGGTCTTTTATGGTAAAATCAGTAATTTTGATGCATTAACTAACTCAATTTTAATTCTGTTTACCATGCTCTTAACTGATAGATATTATAACTTTAGCACCCAACTTATGTATTAAATTGGTGCTAAGTTGGGTGATAAGGCTAATAGGAAAAAGAATATCTATTATGCTAGATTTCTAATGATGTTGGCTAACCATGTTAGTCCATCACCATTGGTTATCTCTAATCATAATGGTGATGTCCTAGCGGTGTATCTGCCCATAATTGAGGTAACCACTTCTAATCCTGTTAGTTTAATTGTTACTTCATCCACCTCTGTTGCTATGGAGTCTGTAGTTGTGTAGTTGTGACCCAACAGGCTCCTGCCCCTGCAACAAAACCAAAATCTAAGAAATCCTCCAAGCCAACCTCAGGTGCTTCTCAAAAGGCACATGTTGTAAAATCCACTACACAACCCAAGGGGAGTGGTGCAGGTGATGTGAGAGGTGAGGGAAGGGGTGAAAATCAAAGAAACCCTAAGGATAAGGTGGGAGAGATGAGTGTTTCCCAGACTAGCCCCATTGTGTCTTCCCAACAAGGCATAATGAGTAAAATGGATATTAGCACAAGTCTAATTGCATCCTCCCAAAAGGATGTAGTTATTGAAACAAGATCTCCTCCAAGAGCACACTCCAAAAGGGTAAGGGACACTTCAAGCCCCCATTCAGCAATTTCCCAATACCAAAGGAGAGTGAAGCAAAAATCCCAGGTCACACAGGGTGCACACACACTGGAAGCAACACTTCCAGTCTCTCAAATTCAGTTTGATGTAACCCCTATTATCACTCTGGGGTTACAGTCCCATTCTCTAAACATAAATCTTGAACCAACTCCACAAAATTCACCAACACAGTCATTAGATGTGGATATGATCCATTTATCTATTCCTGATTCTCCAACCTTGTTCTTGGAGAAGCCCCACTCTGAAATTGGTGGTCATCACTTGTTAAGTGATTTTTTGGGCCACCAATCATCTTTTTCTGAAGCTACAAGAGGATCTGTGGAACAATCTTTAAAATCAATCACCACAGATTCTACTGTAATTTCACTTTCTCAGAATGCTTTCTTGACTTCATCAACGAAACAGTCTCTTTCGTTGACAAGTGTTTCTCCATCAACGGTATCCATACCGTTGACAGTTCAAACTACCATACCGTTGATAGTTCATTCTGCACCTTTTATTGAAAATCAAGTTGTTCACACAACTAGTGCAGATGATCTAGTGGTAGTTGAGACACTTCTAGGATTGAAAGGGAGTGAATCTGAGAGGCTGGCTTGCAGCCAGGCAAAAGGAGAGGATGTGTGTGAGAGGCTGGCTATTTCTTCCAGCCAGGCAAAAGTAGAGACCGAGAGTTCCACCTTAGTAGGTGAAGGTGAGGGTGTGAGAGGTATGAGCCATGGGGAGCCCATGATGCAAGAAAAGAGTGGAGAGAGAGAAGGGACTACAGATGCTGAAAGGAAGGAACCAGCCATTGCAAGTGAGTTAATGGAGGTTAATGAGGGAGAAAAAGAATTGTCTTTCCAGGAGCATTATCAACAAACTCTGGATATCATTTCTTTGGATCCTGAAACCTTTACTCATCCTGTGCCAGCCTATCAAATCATGGCTCAACAGGGCAATGTGGAGACAGAAAGATCACTAAATCTTATTCATACAACTGCATCCATGATGAGGGCTAAGGATGCACTTGCTAATTTGTCTCCAGGTGCTGGTGGCAGCTTTGAATATGATGATTCTTCCAGTGATGAGGGCAGTCTTGGTGCTAATCTACAGGTGGCTGTTTCTACATAGACTGGAAACTATGTGGTGCCTCCTACTCCAAGATGGATGACTCAAGACTCACGTGGGGATCATAGCCTAGATGCTGCAATCACTAGGCAGTACAATGAAGCTTACCTAGCTCATGAGTCTGCAAATGCCAATGACAAGAAATTCTACAAGGCTATCATGGACTCTTTGGAGATTCAGAGGCTACAGATGTTTCAAACAAGGATTGAAGCTAGGAACATCAAGGACTCTATTGAGAACCTGAAGGATGCTACTGACAGGAGGTTTGATGAAAAGCTTCCTCTTCTTACTGTTTCCAAGATGAACAGATTCTTCAACAAAGAACCTGAAGTGGCAACTACTCTGAAGACTCTTACTTCTAGGGTGGACAAAGTGGAAGCTACACTTACTCAAATGCAAAAGGAACATGAGAAGCAAACACAACTCTTAACCCAGCTAGTGGCAGCTCAGGGACTCTCTATCATCTCTCTTGATGATAACAAAAAGGGGGAGAAATCTAAGGAGCTAGACATTCAAATCACAAAGGTTATGGTCCCAGCCATTTCCTTACCACAGGAGCCATTAGCAATGGGGGAGTCAATAAAGGATAAAATGGATGGCATTGACCTGATTCAACAGGCATCTATGAGGCTACAACTTGCAGAACAGATAAAAGACCAACGGTCTAGCATAGATGCAAGAATCAAGAAGATAGCTGAAACTGCAAAGAACAAACATCCATCAACGGATCAAGCTACTTCTACAACACCATCAACGAATGCCATGGTATTAGTGTCAACGGATCAGGAGCCACAGTTTAAATGTTCACATGATCTAAAGCCCCTTCTATATGGAGTTACTCAAGGTCCAAGGAAAGAAAAGGGACAAACTTCATGCATTAGGGATGTGGAACAAGCTACACTTCAAGGAAGCCTATCTCCAAAATCCCCTACTAAACCAAAGGGCAAAAACATTGCAAGGACTTTTTATCCTTCACCATATCCCGATGAGCTCAAGGTTCTAGGACAACTTATCACAAAATGCAAGGAGAGCAATGATCCTGAGATAAGGAAACAAAGAGCAATTGTCTACAGGAATGGACAAGAAATTTGTGTTTGGGCTGGTCACCCAAATTTTGCTGAGGCTAAAGCTGAGGAGTCAGATAGGGCAGCTATGCAAGCCCTTGCAGTTGCCCAATCTCTTGACAATGAAGAAAGACAACAAGAGGAAAAAGCCAAAGAGGAAAGGAGAAAGAGGGAGAGCACAAGGCAACCCAATGCAAAAGCTAAGAGAAACATAGCTTTTGATAATGATGACTCTCAGAACAATGCAACAGACTCTTCTGCACCAATTGCACCTCCAACATTTCCTGATCCAGTTTCTGGAGTAAAGTTAGCCTGTGATCCTGTACATCCAGTTAATTTCCATGATCAACCAATTGAGCCAAAGGAAGAGCCAATTGAGTTTGATGAGGCCAGCTTTCCAAAATTCCTCTTTGAAATGGATCCAAAGAAGAAATCAAAGCAGAGGGCTGCTAAGGCTAAGCCAATCTTTGTAAGGAGACCACAAGCTGAGAAACCTCCTACCAACCCAGAAGACTTCATCTATATTGCTGATATCAGGGAGGAGTCTGACCTACATCTTAATCTTGATGACTTGGTTGAAGTGAGAGGAATAACAGCTTCTCATAAACTACCAGAGAGATTGGTGTTTGTCTACAAGGGTGGGAGAGAACAGATTTGGCCTCTACACAGGATTCTGGGAGAAGACTATCAGACACTGCTATCTGTGTTCAAATGTCCGAAGAAAGATTTTGGTTTTACCAAAACAGCCAAGTCCGAGGTTGTCTCCAAAATTTGCCAAATCAAAGCTAGCTGGAACAAGCCTGGTGCACTTCCCAGAGTATTGAAGGTCCCTCAAACAGGAAAGAAAATTCATCTCCAACCTTTTTGGATGATGGAATTCAGAGACAAAGACAACTGTAGAAGATTCTTCAGAATAGAAGACCAACTGGAAAAGGCATCCAATGAAACTCTGAGTTTAATGCAATCCAAGTTGGGGAATCAAGATGAAGAAGAGAAGATTTTCTACAGAAGACTTCAAGCTCAGATTGAGGAGAACAATGCAAGAAAAGGGAAGAAAACAAGGCCACAGAGGCAAAGATTAAATCTGCTCAGACTAGAGGAGCAACTCTGTGCACTTGTTTTGTAAGTTTTTCTACTTTGTATTTCAATAAAATTCAAAAACAATATGAAGCTCAATGCAATTTCTGCTTTTATCATTTGTAATATGTCTGAGTGTTTTTGTTATCATCAAGGCTCTTGATTTATGGCTGTTATTCTATCAGTCATAAATTGGGGGAGATTGTTAGGAATATGTTGTTCTTGATGATAATTATAAAACACTTAGTAGATTTTGTATTAAGTCTATTTTGTAACTGTCAACGGAATGGTATGCTTTGCAGCTTTCGTTTACAGGTAGCTCATCAACGAAATGAGTCTCATCAACGAAATGAGTAATGTAGCAATTGCACTGTACAATACTTCACAGTTTGATATGCATTTTGTTGTAGGTATTAGATAGGTTCTCTAAGTCATGTTGACTAAGTATTAGATAGGCAAAATAGGTTGGTTAAGTGTAGATATATTGTGCCTTGTAATTTTGCCTAAATGAAGACATGTCAACGGAATGAAGATTACTCTATCAACGGAATGAAGATTACTCCATCAACGAAATGAAGAATATACCATCAACGGAATGAAGAATAAAGCTATCAACGAAACACATCTCCCTACTATCAACGAATCATGATCACTTTTCTAAATAGTTGACAAAGTGATAGTGACAGTTTTCTGACAGATCAAAAGGAGATGTAGAAGTGTACTTTGCATTGGAAGCCATCAAAATGGACACTGGGAATGAGGAAACATTCCAATTTCCAATTAGGTTCTTGAGTGGGATCATAATAAGCACGAAGACAAAAGACAAGATCTCCAAGGACCATTGGACAAAAGGGATGAAAAGCAAGCTACTGGAGGTTACCTTTAGATTAATTTAGAGTAGCCAAAAATAGCATTGTAAACTTGGGTTATATAACCAAGTGTAGCAGTTCATTTTAAGATAAGCGAGTGAGATAAAAATAGTTTGTATCAGCTTCTTTCAAAGAGCACTCTCACTCCAAATCAGGAACTGAGCAGCTGTGATACTTTTGTAACACAGATTATTTCCGAAATAAAATCATCTCAGTTGGATCCTCAAAACATCCAACTGAAATTTTATATTTGCTTGAGTTTTTATTTTCAGTATTGTTTTAGTTGAAAGTTGTTTTAAGTTTAGGAAATATCTAGAATTGTATTCAACCCCCCCCCCCCTTCTACAATTCTGTTAGGTCATTTGGGATTAACATCGTCAATCTCATTTTCTAACAATACTAACAAATTTCTATTCTAACTACCCCTCGTGATAATATTAGACACGATTAAAACATTTAAACAAGTCACAAAACACTTATTCGTAATTACGACTCAACAACCAGATAATTCACATAATTCACGTAACAAATATTGTCATTTAATTGCAATAAATAAATCATATAAGTCTCGTAACGTTTAAGAAATAATTTTAGAAAGATATTCGACTCTCGTTTTAAAAGAATTTAATCGTACAACATTTTTAGATCGAAAATCAAATCGTTTTTCATAATATAAAGGTATTCAATAATTAAATTAGTCAACTAATAAAATTAATCGACCAATTATATCTAATTAAACAAATATTAATTAACTTAATAAAACTAATTAACCAATTATAACTAATCAAAACAAAACAGTTGTATGAGGTCACTGCCGAAACAGATTGTCTAGTGGCTGCTCAAGCTATCAGAGGTAGTGCAACAATGTCATCTTATTTTGGTGTTGTAATCCAGGAGTGCAGAAATCTCTTGAAGGAGGTGAAAGACAAAGGAGTGATCCTTAGGTTCGTCAAGCGATCCGCGAATAGCTGACCGCATCTGGAAGGCAAATGACGTCTCTCCAGAAATTATTCATGTTCTTGAGTATGATTTGAATCAATGAAAGTATCTTTCAACTGGCAAAAAAAAACAAATATTAGAGGATAAAACTCATTAAGGAAAATAACTAAACTCAATTTAAATTAATTAGATTTAATTAATAATTAATTAATAAAATTAACTGATTAATAAATTAATCAATCAATTAAATAAATTAATCATTAATTAAAAAAATTAAAATAATTAAATTTAATCAATTTTTGAAATTAAATAAATATAACTTGAATTTACTAAAATAAATAACCCAAAAACACTTTTCTGAAATGCAGTTAGGGTTTGGAAGATCAACACTGGGTCGGCTCAAAAACTAAACGGGTCGCCAAGAACATGGGCGGGTCACCAAGAACACCACCGGAATCCGGTGGCGGTTCCGGCCACCCGCTGCATCCGGCGACCACCAACAACTCCCCGAAACATGCGTTTCTTACACATGAAAACACGGAAATCACTCACCCATCAATACCCAGCTTAAATCAGCCTCAAAACACAACAGAAACGATCAAAATCAACCCCGAAACAAGAAACCGCCGGCGGCGGCTCTCCTCCGGCGAGCTCCAATTCGATTCCAACCTCAAAGATAATCACATGCACATGCTCTAAATCCTACGATCTATTCATTGGTATAAAACTTAATCAAAACCGATTAACCAAGCGAAAATCCGGCCAAAGCTTTAAGAAATCCGGTGAACTTTTACAAATCTGGTCAACTCGATTCATACATCAAAAATTCAATTACAATTCACCAATAAGCTCCAAACAACATATACAATCTAACCATATAATAATTTAACAAGAATCATGAAGATTCGAGTTTTCCCCAAATTAATTAAATAAATTCGAAATAAATAAATAAAAATCAAGAAATTCGAGATTCATACAAACACCGAATTTGATGATGGATTTAGATAGAGGGTGAAGAGAGCTTCGATTCGACTACTAGAGCGCTGAAATCGGACTCCGGTAACGTCTTCAAAAGTTGGTTTGATTCTCAAGAACACGAAGAACATGTCTCGGGAATTTCGGGTATTTTTGGATAATTATCAAGATTTTATACGTTGAATAAAATACGATACGCCTATTTATATTAAACAAAAAATAATACCCCAAACGACATTTTTGGTTCAATATTGATCCATTGGATCGATTTTTATACGAATAAATAGAATACACGTTCTACGAGACGATAATTATCAAGAATATATGGATAATTACAAGAATTGTTTAATAATAGATATACGAACCAAAATATCTCTATCACAAATGTTCCAGAATATTTTTCACTTCAACGAATAAAATATTGGTATGAACGATATACCAATTCCCCGAATGATTATAAAACGAACTAAATTTTCTTTTCGATAATTAAAATAAAACGAAACAAAATGTCATCCTCTTAAAAAAATAAATTCCAATTACCACAAATATTCACATAGCATCCCAAGGTCACATATTCAACCATTTAACGAATAAATTAACACATTTAAACAGATAAAAATTTAATAAATATAGATATGAAAATAAATTTCATTCCACATCAAATATTAACATGTAATTTTCCCGGATCTTACAATTCTCTTGACAAATATTATCTTCTGAGATTCCTGTGACATATGAATATATTATTTACTTATTACATTCTTGTTTATGTTAAGTAGAATCCTCGGTGTTTACAAATAGGCCTATACATATGTCTTTCAAGCTGTCACTTGAATATATAAACAGCTTCACACCTCACATGTAACTAGGAACACAATCTAACAGGCTTAGAAAGCTACTCCCACAACTCAGTTGTAATCTCTCTCGAGATAGAAGCTGTAAACTCAGTTTTTCCATGTTGTATCAAAACTCCTCACAAAATAAATAAATCAATTATTTTGTGAATCTCTGTCCTGTTTAGATATTGTTGTTTTCATGTGTTCTAACTGATAATTGTGAATATCTTTCTTTATTGTTGGGAAAAGATTATACATTATCAATATTACATTCAACCCCCCTTCTGCAATACTCTCATGGACTAACAACTGGTATTAGAGCCTTTAGATTGACATACAAATTTAAAGATCAAGATGAGTACGCAGAAGGCATGCAACATAAGAATTCCATTCTTTGATAAAGAGAACTACAATATTTGGAAAACGAAGATGTTTTTATTTATCAAATCAGCAAATCCACTTTACATGGGTATCCTTGAAAATGAAGCATTTGTACCCCATAAAGATATTCCAGCCTCCACAGTCAATGGAGTTGTTGTACGAGCTCACTTTATCCCAGAGCAGGTATCTGAGTATACTGAACCAAAGAAAGAAAAGGTTGCGCTTGATGATAACTTACAGTTAATCATCTATGACTCGTTCATAGTGGACAAAGCCATGTGTGGGAATGTCATAGGAAGCAGGGTAACCAAAGAAATGTGGGATAAGATTGAGTTACTATGTGAATGAAGTGAATAAGCCAGAGAAAATAGAAGACAGACACATGTCTCTCAATATGAGGCATTCATGGCTAAGCCAAATGAAGACCTTACTGAGATGTTCTCAAGATTCAATAAGCTACTGTGTGAACTTCAAATCCATGGGAAATTCTATGAGAAGAAAGAGATTAACATAAAGTTCTTGTTAACTCTTTCTGAACACCTTGAACATAGGATTACAACCATAAGAGAAGGTAGAGATATGAGAAGTATTTCTCTTGAAACTCTCTATGGTGTGCTTAAGTCTTATGAACTTGAGCTTTTCCAGAAGAGAGCCATTCAAGCTGGACACAAAGGAAAGATGGATAACATGTCCAGTGCTCTAGTAGCTCATGAACCCCCATCTGTTCAAATCACTGAGTTACCTCAGTCATCTAAATCAACTATTGTTCCTTCCATCAAAATAAGAGGAAATAGTTGAAGAAGATGACAAAGTGATACTTGAATTAAAGGATGTTGAAAATGAAGACTTCAACTCCTTGGAAGAACTGGAAAGCATGGACAATCCAATCATTGCTTATATGGCTAAAAAGTTCTCTAACTTGAGATTTAGGATAAACAAAGCCTTTAAGCCAAAGGGTTCAACAAACAGGTTTAAGCAAGGGAACACTTCAAGGCCTGGTGGAAATGGAAAAAAATGGGGGATGCAAGACCCAAGGAAAATCAAAAGATGGAAAGAGGATTTGGAAATCAGTAAAGGAAGAGCTTATGTAGGTGAAGGAAAGTGCTGGGATGAATCCGATGAGGAAGAAGATGAGGAATATGTAAATCTTGCCTTGATGGCCAAGTCAGATGATGAAGCATCCTCCTCCCCAACTCAGGTACCAACACTTGTTTCTCTTGATATGTCTAATTCTGAATTCAAACAGACTGTTGAAAGTTTAAGTATTGAGATCTTTAACATTCATACTAGTTTAACTGCTGCTAATGAAGAAATTGTTAGACTAACTAAGTTGAATGATAAGATTCATGCTAAAAATGACATCTTAGAACTTAACCTTGATCCTCTTGAGTAATTATTTCAGGAAAATTCCAGACTTAAAACACTACGCCATAAGTGGGATTCAGCAACACCTGAAAAAGTGTGGTTATAGCCCAAAAAACTGTTGGTAAAAGAAAAAAAATAGGCTATGGCTACACTTTGACCAAATTTGAGGGTGTTAGAAAAATGGCCGCTACCATAGGGGTCTACGCCAACACTTTTGTAGTTTTTGGTAACACGGGAGAAATGTGTAGGCGTAAACCCCTACGCCAACACTTTCTATTTCTGTGGCTACATATTATTAGTTGTTGCTATAGATCTATGCCAACACAGTTATCTTTGTAGTAACACTACTAATAGTATTGCTATAGAACTATGCCAACACATTTTCATTACTACTGTAACACCAAATTATGAAACACTTAGATGTTTTTACCAACACCCTTACCACTATGCCTACACTTTTTCTTAAACATTTTTAGATTTTGTGCCAACACTTTGCTATACTTTTGCCAACACATAAAGACTAAATACTCTAATAAAAATACAAAAATTGAAATTTAATCATTTTTATGATCAAAACCTTAATAGAGTTTACAACAATTAGATTACAAGAAACTCCACAAGCTTCCTCAATTTGATAATGTATATCTTCCGCAAAAAATAACTACATCAAAGTTAGGGACTTGATGACCTTCAGCTCCTCACATCAAGCCCTTCAGCAGCCGTTACGGAAGAAATTCTCATTTGTATATAAGGGCATCACGTCCAGGCCCTATACCTATGTAATGAACGGGTACACCAACAAGCTCTTTTATTCTTTCCACGTAGTCATGTGCAGCCTTTGGCAGATCAGAGTAGTACTACTTAACTCTTTGATACACCAAGGTGAGCAACTAGCAATGTCATAGCTATAGATTGTTTTTGTTATAAATTCCTCAATGTGGAGTGCTGAGAGACCGCACAAATGATTGTCTGCAGAGATCAGCCAGTGATTGTATTTCAGATGAAGTTACGCGGTGGCTTGTAGCTTCAAATGCCAGAGGTGAACAGAGGGGACCTGCGATCAAGTGATGAGTCATGTCCAGGCGCAAAATAGCTACAGCCAGAAATAGAGTACAAGCAGCAATATAAATGCAAGATCAGAGCAGAGGCTCTTGAGCAAAGAAACACGGATTGAAAAAGATCTTGTCTACCCATATGAATATGAGTCTGAAACCTTCATTCTCAACATCCTTTCGATCTACTGGAAGACTTCATGATTTTAATCAATAGCAATTCTTAGGCATATGCGAGTGGTGGAACATGGGTAAAGAGATTATACAGGTACATCTCAAACTCTCCATAACTCCATTTCTACTTCATAATCTATATATAAAACAGTATAAATTATGGGAATTAATTCTGCATACACTTCCAGAATACAAGTAAGACAACGGTTCAAGCAAGATAGAGACAAGTTGAATCAATAAAACAATTATTCAGCCTACTCATATTTCATGTTCTATTATCTAATTGTCGATTGGCTTCATCCCTGTCCAATCCCAAATGTCAAACATTTTACACAATATTTAGGATTCTATTGCACATTTTCCTAGGATTTTCTGTGCTAGATTACAGTAGCAGATACTAGGTATGTTCCATCATCAATTTAGCACCAAATCAATCTAGTTCACCATATTCATCTTAGAACAATTGCAGTTATATAGATTATTAGTAAGCCTTAGGTAGAGTACACATATAATTAAGTTGCAGATTGATTACCTTAGTTCTGTACAGTGTAGACAATCAGGGAGCTTCACACCTCCTCTTCCGGCTCCAATAACCAAAGAAAAACACAGAGAGTACTAAGATGGAAATGACATGATGCAAGGATAATAAATTCTGCAATTGTCAGTATCAATCTTAGAGAAATAAGGTAAAACAATATACCATAAACTGGTGAAACCCCCGCAACAGCTAGTACTGGCTATCAAAAATGTATGCAACATGATTTAACATTGAGGGCATTAGCAAGCAATTTCAGAATACATGAGATAGTAGGAAACGCGGACCGACTCTTTTAAGTCCAAGCGTTACAGATTTATTTCAAGTTAATGGAAATACCCTACAGGAACAACTAACAAGTATGCTGCTATCATAATATGCATTATGCAACGAGCATTAATACACTATTTAAGAAATCAAAACTTGCCAAACTCCTGCTACATACACAAGTTTGTGGATCCATCACTCTTTCTATGAGTAGAAGACAAAAGATAAGTAATAGTAATAAAACAAATTGATTGAGAAGTCATCACAAGTTTTTTATTATATAAAGTAAGGTTACGATCATTGATGCACTTATATATTCCTTAAATAGGTCTCTTAATGCATTGTCATACCAAATGAGAAGTTATAAAATCACAGACATAGCATCATTCTCAATCAAAGAATATGGAGATAGAAAAAGGAAAATCGACTTGCCTTTAATTGTTCAAGAACACATTGATCTCCTGGGAAAGATTCAACTGGAGTTCCATCAACATATTTGTATGAAACCCCTAATTCAATTTCAGGGAGATCAGACAAGACATCAAGTTTGGTGAGATTCAGAGAAGAAAAACCATTAATCTGGCAGCAATATTTAAGCGCAACTACATCAAGCCAGCCACACCGACGAGGACGGCCGATAGTTGTGCCAAACTCCTGCACAACAAACCGAAGAAGATCCCCACCTTTACCCAATATTTCTGTTGGGAAAGGACCAGATTTGACTCAGGATATACAATAGGCAGGTAACCATGGCTTATAAGCCACTGTATGCATCTATTGTAATAAAAAAAATGAACTTTTACAAGTAAAAGAATCAAATTACAAGTCTAGTGCTTCAGAAACCTTTTGCAATAGTATAAAAGAATAACAATAAGCAGAGTCGTCATAATTCAAGTGCCACAAACTGAAGCAAACAAAAAAGCATCTATTGATTGTGATTTGAAATCAGGTAGAAAAATACTATACTACTCCGCAAAACCACCTTCCCCGGATTGGACTCTGATGAGCCACAAAAGCAAAAGCCATCAGAGAACCAGGGAGACAATTGGCTGACTCCTGTACTTCTGCAGGTAGAATACTACTTCTGAAACAGATTAATATACATACTACACTTTCTCTTGTTCTAAAAAAAAATAAAAAAAATTAAACCGATATAACAACAAAGATAATGCTACTATCACTTACCACTCCAACAATATCACCAAGGACCCTAGGTGCAACACCAAGCCCAGTGCAGATTCCACCAGCAGATGGACTGGAGGATGTAACGAAAGGGTAAGTCCCGAATAAAAACTAAATACTCCATTTACTTACCATTTAAACCAACCAATATTGCTCTAATACATCTTTCAAACCCGTAACTAAATCTAACTTAAGAAAATCATAATCGATACATATAAAAATACAAAAATAATGAATCAAAACATGTTATAAGCATGTTATACACAAACAAATATTCCTAATCGAAGCCCCAATCATGAATCGAGGCCCCAAACCAGCAAATAACCATGTAATACACAAACAAGAACAAGGAAGTAAGAATGTAAAGAACAATACCTGAAGAAGACAATTAGGCAGTAGAAAATTTAATCAAACAAGAAGAACCTTGAAAGAACCCAATAGAACCTAAATCGAACCCTAACCCGTAATTGAAGCCCTAATTGAACCCGAAGAGAACCCTAATCTACAAGCCCTAGTTGTAGAGAACTCGTAGAGAGAGAACTTGTAAATAATCGGTAGAGAGAAAGCCCTAACTGAGATTTGAGAGAGACAGAGAAAGTTGAGACGTGAAAGAGAGAGAGAGAGTACTTGAGAGATACTGAGTGAGAGATAAGAGTGAATAATTGAGAGAGGGAATAATTGAGAGAGAATGAAATTTGACCCGCCTAATTGAAATATTTGGACAAATATTGAGGCAGCCTGTTTAATTTCACCCACTTAAATGAAATATTGAGCCACCTAATTCTCTTTTTGATTTTTAAAAGCCAACGGTTACACTTTTATTAAAGACCAACGACTACACCGACTTTGGCGTTAACATAGATACTGAATCACGTCTACCGTAACACTAATTTATAGAAATGCTAACATAGAAAAAAAGTGTAGGCGTAGATCCATTTTAAGGCATATATGGTTACGCTTTTGCTTTTTACTCTGTGGCGTAGTGAAAATGATATTATTTGTGCTAAGGAAATAGAGGAATTTCTCAGAAACAAAATTGAAGAAAATGAACTTAGGTTAAAAGCCTATAGAAACTCCTCTAAATTAGTTCAGGAATATCATGATAACCACACTGAAAATCAGAAAGTTGGCATAGGGTTTACTTACTCTAGAAGACCTCGTAAGGAGATTGCTTCAGATTCTTGTACATACAACAATACTGTCAAACCTCATGTGTTGAAAAATGTCAAGAAACCAATCTCCAAGAATGTTGAACATGAGTTTGATGAGGAAGCCTTACTTATCAAGCATGAGCTTCTTGAAGAAGATGAAGGTATTGACAGTAAGTTATCTGGTAACAAAGATTATGTCACAAAACCCCCGACAGAAAATTTGTTGAGCAATCTGACAGAATGTTCAAAAGATGTTGTTAAAGAGGATGAGACAATAACTTTGAAAGATACTGTCAAGAACATAGCTGTGACAACAACTTCCAAACTTACTGTCAAGGATACTGTCAAGACAGTAAAGCTGGAAGGTACTGTCACAGGTTTGTCGATAGCAACTTTAGGGTTGTCATTCCTAGTACCAGTAAAACTAAGAAGAACAGAAATGGCAAGTTAGGAATTAATTAGAATAATGATTATGCTCATGTTAAGGGTGCATCAAGGAAACTTTGCAATAACTGTGGATCATCACATCATCTAACCCATGTGTGTAATAAACCATCATGTGCTAAAATGAATGCTACATATGAATTTGGTAATTCACACAGAACCCCAGTAATGCAGAGATCTGTTAGTGTAATAACATTGATTGCATACCTTTTAAAATCACAGTCATGAGTAAATGCTTTAATTTACCAATACTATCTTCTGAAAAATGTTCTTTCATTTCATCTGTTGAGACTCATTTTGAGACTTCAATTTCTTGTACTGTTAACAGGAACAAACCACCCTCAAAGAAAAAGACCAAGTCTCACTCAGAATGGATGGTTAAAGGAGTCAAAAGAGAACCATCTGATAATGATAGTGATGTTTGTTAGGTCCTGATAAGTTTGTAGAAGGGGGGTTGAATACAAACTATACCGTTTAATCGAATTTGTCCTTTAAATGATTTAACTGTTTAGAACAAATTAATGCGGAATAAAAACTGAAACAATATTCAAGTTAAATAGAAACTCTATTAAACTTGAGGAATGTTACAACTTTGATCACTGATTACAAAGAACTTAATAAAACAAATCTAGAATAAATTCGACATGAATTTATCTATTTTTGTAATAAAAAGGATCGAATACTAAAAAGTAGTTCGATATAAAATCTAGGGATTATGATCCGCTAGAAAGCTAAAGCAGTACAAGAGATACAATTCTTATGAATTAAATGTTGAAGAACAATCAAGAATTAAATCTCTGGCGAATTTTGTAGCTTGACAGTTGAGAGAAGTAATGAAGAGAGAATGAAATATTTGTTGCTGTCTTTACTTCTGTGTAAACTGATGATCATCGAATGTCAACTGCCTTGTTTTCCTTTATACAATATACTTGTTCTTTGTTTCACACGCGCCAATCCACTTGCAGAAAGTAATTGGAAGACTTGCTGAAAAACATTTCTTTTTTTTTTTGCCTTGGAAGACAATCGGGAAGACAAGCATTTGTACTAAAAAGACATTCGGGAAGACAAGGGAATGGCCTAGGAAGACTTTCGGGAAGTGAGTCTTCCTAGTTCATTTTTCTAAGTCTTCCTAGTTCAAACCTAAGTCTTCCTAGTTCATTTTTATTCTAATTTAAATAATTAACTAAATAAATTATGTATTAATTTAATTCTTTGCAGAATTAAATTAATAAATAATATACTTAATAATATTAATTATTTATAAGAGAATAAATAGAATTAGTTGACTTCTCAATTAATTCCAGAATCACTTAAAACTTAGATAAATAACAAACACAATAGTACGTAGACACTCGATGTACTGTCTGGTTCATGAGTGACTAACGACAATGTCTGTTCTTTATCTATTTAACTTTAAGCAGTGATTCACTACCTTCTCATTCAAGAACTCCGTAATCAGTATCTTTTTCTGTCACCACTTGAAATCTCTGTCACTTTAATAAATCCACTGAGCTTGAATACTTCATTGAGGCTTGATCAATAAATTGAGCTTCTTTCAATGTAGAATCACTTCAAGTCTGTAGATGACTTTAATCTTCATTCTTTGACAGATATAAACTTCTGAGATTCCTGTGACATTTGATTTTTATTATTTACTTATTACATCTTAATTAAAGTTGAGTAGAATCCTCGGTGTTTACAAATAGGCCTGGACATATGCCTTTCAATGTTAATTGTTATTCCCAGACAATGAATCTAGATTGTAGAAGGGGGGGGGGGGGGGTTGAATACAGTCTATAAAAATTTCTTTTGTTCTTGACATAAAAGATAAGATAAATTCAAGAACAGAAAAAACAAACAAAGAAAAAGTTAACACAAGAATTAAAAATTCAGGTGGATTGATTTATCCACCTGAGAGATTTTTATTAGAAAAAATCTCTGTGATGTTTATGAATAAACACATAGCTGCATACATACTATTCTAACTTCAGCAATTTACAAAGGATATTGCCTTTAGCTCTCTAAATTGCCTAACTGATTTCTTGAGTTCTAGAATAATTCTACACTTGGTTATATAACCCAAGTTTACAAGATATTTCGAACAACTAATAATACAAAAAATAACTCTGTCCAAAATCCTTGCTTCTCCATTCTGAGTAGTGGTCCATATGTTGGTAGCTTGCCCTTCTTGGATGATTGTCTTTTATGGAATTACTACAATTGACCAGACAAAACAGAATGCTTCTTCTTCTCGTGAGTTTACCAGAAATACTTGTTTCCATGCTCTGTGAAATATGTCAACCCATGTGCTCTGTCAGAACTGTCTTTTTCACAAAGTACAGAGTGTATCCGTAGATGTTATTTGAGTTGTATCCGTTGAGAGTATCTTGACCACATCCGTAGACGGCTAGTACTGCTATCCGTAGACAGTACTTTGACTACATCCGTAGAAGGCTAATGCTGCTATCCGTAGACAGTCAATTTCACTTATGTAAAATTACAAGGCATAGACTATTTACAATTAGCCTCCCTATTCTACATATCCATTAATAGTCAACATGACTTATTCAGCCTAAAAACTAATACTCCAACTTCTACATCAGGATTACAAATCAGGATTACACATCAGGATTGCACATCAAGATTACACAAGCATGTTACATTGAGTCTTATCTGTAGATAAGCTACCCTTCCACGGATACTGCAAATGCATGCTTTCCGTTGAATGCTACATTTTTACTTATACAATTTTCACTAAGTTAATTTAGTTATCATCAAGAAACAACATAGTTCCTAACAATCTCCCCCAATTTATGCCTGGTTGAGAATCAGACATAAATTAAGAGTCTTGATGATAACAAAACCACTTCTAACAAATAAACAGTAAACAGTAAAAATTGTATTAAGCTACATTATTGAGATACTGAAGAGTTGAGAGATTTACATAGAGAGTGCTCCTCTAGACTGAGCAGATTTAATTCATTTTCTTCTCTCTTGGAGGCTGAATCTTTTGTCTCCCTTCCTTAGCATAGTTGGCCTTGATTTGTTCTTGAAGCTTCCTGTAGAATGCATCTTCTTTAGCAATTTTTGGATCCAGCTTAGCTTGCAACCATCTAAGGTACCTAGTGCTGGCCTTAGACAATTGGTCCTCAATCCCGAATAATCTTCTACAGCCCTTGTCATCTTTGAACTCTATCATCCAGTAAGGTTGGGGATAGATTCTTTGTCCATTGTAAGGGATCTTCATCTTTCTTGGCAAACTATCAGGAGAATTCCAACTATTCCTGATTTCTTCAATCTTCTTCAAAATTGCACCTCTTGCAACCTTAGAAAATCCCCTTGTGTTCTTGAAGCTTGAGAAAATCTTCACCAAGGTGGAATATCCTTCATTCAGCACTTGTTGCAAGGGCCATGCTCTCGCATTCCCTTCTTTGTAGACAAAAGCTAGTCTTTCAGGCAGATCTCTGAATTTGGCCGTGCCTCTTATATCACTAACTTCATCAAGGTAGAGATCCATGGACGAGTACTCCTGTATTTCTGCAATGTACACATAGTTTGCCTTGTCCTCAACTAGCTTGGCAACTTTTGGTGTAACATTCAGTTTGATTGGTCCTTGTTGAGCTCTTTTAACTGGTTCCCTTTTCTTTGACTTCTTTTCAGCTTCAATAATGAACTTAGGAAAAACCAAGTTTTCAAACTCAACATGCTCTTCTTTGGTCTCTACAGGAGTTTCATGGTAGGTGGTTTGATATTGAGTTGAAGCTGGAATACGGTCTTCAAAGACAAGTCTTCGCCCTGTATCCCTTTTCTCTTCCACTTTCTCAGGAGAGACAAGCCTATTTGATCTTTGCTTTCATCTGATAGGATTGGCCTTTGGCACTGTCTTCCTCTTCTTCAATTTTCTTTTGGTAGGGGCCTCTTCCTCTACAGCCTCACTGTAACACCCCAAGATCCGGGGTCAGGAATCTGGGTTGTCACGCTCCATCATTTATACAATACATGCATTCTAATAATATAACTCCAACGACCCCAATCACTTACGCCCACACACACAAGTTATAGCCTTGGAAATGAGCAACAAAAGTAACATTTGTTATTACAAATCAAATGTATTATTCAGGATCTCATCTATCATTTACAACCTCTACCTGAAGTTAAAATAATAGACCTCACAATTCTATACAAGGTTTAGTAATACAAACCTACTCAAAAATAATTCTCACTAATTCAAGCTGCAACTATTCTGCTCACACCGGCAATATCCATCCCGCTGAACTAACTCAAGGGTGGTCTCTCCATTCCCTTGCTCTCATAACACGAGGTGAATCGGCAATGCTTTCTTCATGCTGAAAGATTTAATAAAGCAAGAATGAGCTAATAGCGCTCAGCAAGAAATCTATCCCAGTTTAAATCTTTAAACCTTTTAGGAAGATAATCCATATGGGATCAAAGCTTTTAACACTACTAGGGTCTGTCCTCAAATAGTATACCGTTCAAAATACCGTATGACTTATAATCATACTCAAATACTCTTCGTAATCATTTGGAAATCCTTGGTATCGGTATGATAAACCAAGACTCAAAACATATCTTTTTAAAATAGATTTTAACATTGGAATCAAGGCTTAAAGCCTATTCAGTGATTCAAAATACTATATAGTTCAATATACTATATATCTTAAATACCTTCTCAACGTATATACACACATATCTATTTAGATATCTCATACTGTTCAAAATACTGTAAAATATCAGTAATGAACACCTTCTCATAAAAGAAGCAAGAATGAGCACTATGGCTCGATAATAAGATATAGCAGCATAATCATATCTGTAAGCTGATATCATAAAGGAAAACCTTTAAAACTTCATTCGTATATAGAATGATATATTTATTTTTCTTTTCGTCAAAACATGCCATACATTACAACTACTGTATGAGGAACATCATTACTCATAACTGCCACATTATCCGCAACTCAGCGCCTAGGCTTTTTGTTACAATGTGCAACACAACTCCAATTGGAGGGAAGAACATACTGGAACCACCACGACACACGATGATCAGTCGTTGTATCGTACTCACGCTTTTCTACTAGTAGATGGACGACATCTTAACACGATTATCACCCTAGCCGCATACGGGCTTATTATTATACCTGGCACCTGTTTCATTGCCGAGCATATGGTCATACTACCTGGCACCTGTTTCATTGCCGAGTATGACCTCATACTACCTGACACCTGTTTCATTGTCGAGTATGACCTCATACTACCTGACACCTGTTTCATTGTCGAGTATGAGTTGTTTCCAGTCCCTTGATGAATCCTATCCTTAAATCTGGAACCGATTTTAAATCGTTGTTCCCCGAGCGTAGACTAGCTCGTTGATAGGTATGAAATTATTACCATACTTACATCCGGAAATGTTGAGGAAGTAATAATACAATGTGGGTTGACTATTGTAACGCCCCCAAATCCGGGGTCAAAGGATTTGGTCGTCACACTGCACTCTTAATCCAAACAACCTGTTCAATATAAAATCAACACAATAATAATAATATCTGTGACCCCAACTCTACCAAGAATCTTTAAAGGTTATAGTGCTAGAAACAAGAATCCAAAATTTCATTAAAACAACTTTCCTCTTTACAACCATTCTCTTTACATACAATCTAAAACACTAGTATGACTTCGATAAGAAGTATACCAGGCCACTACTCTTATACAATATCTTATTCAATAGAAAACATCTATATACAAAACCTCTCACTAGCTCCAATGCTCTGGATCAAAACGTCTTTACGCTAATATCTTTCCCCATCTCTGATCAGCTACACGGACAACTCTTGCCAATACACCTTCTTTCTGGCAGGCTAAAATATATATAAATAAAACAAGTATGAGCGAATGAATTGCTCAGCAAGCGCATTATTAAATATAATACGAAAGGTTTCCAAAATAAACTTTGGATTTTCAAATAAACAAGCCTTTGGCTTAAACATTTGTAATCTCTAATATTTTCAAATCAAGTTTGGTAATTTACCACAATTTCTCATTCTTCTTCTCTCATTTGAATAGTTTAAAACACAAAAAGATTTATATTGGTCTCTACGGCGACCGAATCAACAATATCTACAATAGTAAGTAGAACATATGAAATAAATATAACTCATACGTCTTCAAGACCATAGTTTGTATAAAAATACTGGTTTTGAAGATAACAAATCTATTCACAACATTTTCTGAAACCAACAACTCTGGAAGGTTAGAATAATCAAGGGGTAAGAATGAGCCAACACGCTCGGTCAAGGAATAAAGAACGCACTTCAAGACTTCAACATGGTACCGACTGGATATGCGGTATGAATAAAACTCATCAAGATAGATATCTCACGACTGCCAATGGAATCAAGGAAGTGGATTTCGACTATTTGGAATCCAAATGTATTAAAGAGTAAGTAATTTCAGCAAGATTGAAACCACTATTATTAATCAACCAACCAACAACTTCACGCAACGAATAAACCTGAGAATCAGGTCATAACTCACAAGAACGAAACATATGGATGTAACTCATCTTAGAAATAAGAACTTATTCTAGAATTGGACTTTCACATTTTATCAAATCAAAGGTTGTGCTGCTGGCCAGCCACGCAACAACCCCGAACTAGCTCATGCATAGTCCTCTACGGATCCAAGGCCAATCTGGGCCTAAATTACATCGACCATAAATGGCCCGACCAATAATTGGTCCATTTTTAAAAAAACATTCCAATTATATTTTATAAACGTCAGGTGTCAGAACAATTGACAACCTTACTTCAACAATCAGGTGTCGGAAGAATCGACAACCTAATACAACAATTGCTGGAAAACTCACGTTCCAGGAAACAGTTCAATTATGAAGAATCAATAAAGGGATAGCAATATAATCTAGTATCGACGAGATCGACACAACAAAGGGGGAGTACACATGGCAAGTAACAACATCATAAATATCGACGAGATCGATGCAACAACTGGGATAACAATGAAGAATAAACAATGACATGCTCAACAAGGTTAAGTCTGATATGAAACAGACAATATGATATCAACAGAAAGTGTAACAAGTCAATATAGAGTAGGGTTCAAAGAACAGGCTCTAGATGGCCTCAATAGTTCAAATCATCACATTATGGAAGAATTAATTAAGGTTTACCAATCTGGTAAATGACAAGAGAGTCAAGTTCAAGTTTAAGAAGAATTCAAGGTGAAGTTTATAAATGAAGAAAATAAGGGTTTATCAACTTCTGACAGAAATAGTTCAAGTCCTTTGAACATGTACTTATAATAGATAAGCCTTGTACTTGAAGGAAGTAAACTAAATCATGCACATCATATATGAATTCGAATCAGGGAATGGATCAGATGATCGCATTAACAAGAAAGGATAACAAGGTTTGCATAGGTGCAAGGTGAAAAATGGAATACTTGAAGGGCAAGCAACACCACTTCAGAATTTCAGAATAAGTTTTCCCTCATAGGGTTCACAAGTTTCCGCTCATCTAGGGTTTGTAATATTCCAACTTAGCATTTTTAAATCAAGTCTTTGAAAGAAGGCCTTAGTATACAGCCCATAACTATCTTTTCGATCATTTCAATATAATAATTATATCTCTCCGATCAATATGAAAATATGAATCTAAACCAAAAAGGTATAAAAGAGTACTCGTCAATTTACGAGATTAAATAACATAATTGCAATTCAATGCAAAGAAATCAACATTTGAAAATTCAGTAATAAGCATTCAACATGCATACTAATAATCCAAGATAATATCCCTTAGTTAATAAGTAAGGGTATAAACACTTGCCTCTGGTCCTTAGCTATTTCGTAACGCTGAAACAATACGATTTCCTCCTTATTCTGTCTTGTCGCACGATTCTCTACTTCCGTCCTTCTTTGCTTTAACGCTCTTGCGAATACCACTAGTCTGCTTTTACCATTTCGAATCCACGTGCCAGCCTCGATAGTCAAACATGAGACGGTACTTAGTCTTCAACGTATGATTTCATATTCCATAAACGATTGTAACTTAACTTCGATAATCTGACTCGTCTCGTCCAATAGCCCCTGTTGCACAGACAACCACATTTCAATTGATAGAATGACCACAACTAACTATACAGGTAATCCTCGTAACTCGCTTGACGAAACTCCCCATACTATAAAAGTCAACATCTAAGTCAACGACCTCGTAAATCTCACTTTCTAACATAACCGACAAATTTCTATCCCAACTACCCCTCGTGATGATATTAGACACGACCAAATACTCAAACAAGTCTCAACACAATTTATTCGCATGCATGACTCAACAACAGATAATTCACATCATTCACATAACATATTTAAACAAGTAACCGGTTACGTATCGGACGCCCGGTCTAATTTACGATATTAGACCGGGCGCCCGATAAAACAAGTATGAGCGAATGAATTGCTCAGCAAGCGCATTATTAAATATAATACGAAAGGTTTCCAAAATAAACTTTGGATTTTCAAATAAACAAGCCTTTGGCTTAAACATTTGTAATCTCTAATATTTTCAAATCAAGTTTGGTAATTTACCACAATTTCTCATTCTTCTTCTCTCATTTGAATAGTTTAAAACACAAAAAGATTTATATTGGTCTCTACGGCGACCGAATCAACAATATCTACAATAGTAAGTAGAACATATGAAATAAATATAACTCATACGTCTTCAAGACCATAGTTTGTATAAAAATACTGGTTTTGAAGATAACAAATCTATTCACAACATTTTCTGAAACCAACAACTCTGGAAGGTTAGAATAATCAAGGGGTAAGAATGAGCCAACACGCTCGGTCAAGGAATAAAGAACGCACTTCAAGACTTCAACATGGTACCGACTGGATATGCGGTATGAATAAAACTCATCAAGATAGATATCTCACGACTGCCAATGGAATCAAGGAAGTGGATTTCGACTATTTGGAATCCAAATGTATTAAAGAGTAAGTAATTTCAGCAAGATTGAAACCACTATTATTAATCAACCAACCAACAACTTCACGCAACGAATAAACCTGAGAATCAGGTCATAACTCACAAGAACGAAACATATGGATGTAACTCATCTTAGAAATAAGAACTTATTCTAGAATTGGACTTTCACATTTTATCAAATCAAAGGTTGTGCTGCTGGCCAGCCACGCAACAACCCCGAACTAGCTCATGCATAGTCCTCTACGGATCCAAGGCCAATCTGGGCCTAAATTACATCGACCATAAATGGCCCGACCAATAATTGGTCCATTTTTAAAAAAACATTCCAATTATATTTTATAAACGTCAGGTGTCAGAACAATTGACAACCTTACTTCAACAATCAGGTGTCGGAAGAATCGACAACCTAATACAACAATTGCTGGAAAACTCACGTTCCAGGAAACAGTTCAATTATGAAGAATCAATAAAGGGATAGCAATATAATCTAGTATCGACGAGATCGACACAACAAAGGGGGAGTACACATGGCAAGTAACAACATCATAAATATCGACGAGATCGATGCAACAACTGGGATAACAATGAAGAATAAACAATGACATGCTCAACAAGGTTAAGTCTGATATGAAACAGACAATATGATATCAACAGAAAGTGTAACAAGTCAATATAGAGTAGGGTTCAAAGAACAGGCTCTAGATGGCCTCAATAGTTCAAATCATCACATTATGGAAGAATTAATTAAGGTTTACCAATCTGGTAAATGACAAGAGAGTCAAGTTCAAGTTTAAGAAGAATTCAAGGTGAAGTTTATAAATGAAGAAAATAAGGGTTTATCAACTTCTGACAGAAATAGTTCAAGTCCTTTGAACATGTACTTATAATAGATAAGCCTTGTACTTGAAGGAAGTAAACTAAATCATGCACATCATATATGAATTCGAATCAGGGAATGGATCAGATGATCGCATTAACAAGAAAGGATAACAAGGTTTGCATAGGTGCAAGGTGAAAAATGGAATACTTGAAGGGCAAGCAACACCACTTCAGAATTTCAGAATAAGTTTTCCCTCATAGGGTTCACAAGTTTCCGCTCATCTAGGGTTTGTAATATTCCAACTTAGCATTTTTAAATCAAGTCTTTGAAAGAAGGCCTTAGTATACAGCCCATAACTATCTTTTCGATCATTTCAATATAATAATTATATCTCTCCGATCAATATGAAAATATGAATCTAAACCAAAAAGGTATAAAAGAGTACTCGTCAATTTACGAGATTAAATAACATAATTGCAATTCAATGCAAAGAAATCAACATTTGAAAATTCAGTAATAAGCATTCAACATGCATACTAATAATCCAAGATAATATCCCTTAGTTAATAAGCAAGGGTATAAACACTTGCCTCTGGTCCTTAGCTATTTCGTAACGCTGAAACAATACGATTTCCTCCTTATTCTGTCTTGTCGCACGATTCTCTACTTCCGTCCTTCTTTGCTTTAACGCTCTTGCGAATACCACTAGTCTGCTTTTACCATTTCGAATCCACGTGCCAGCCTCGATAGTCAAACATGAGACGGTACTTAGTCTTCAACGTATGATTTCACATTCCATAAACGATTGTAACTTAACTTCGATAATCTGACTCGTCTCGTCCAATAGCCTCTGTTGCACAGACAACCACATTTCAATTGATAGAATGACCACAACTAACTATACAGGTAATCCTCGTAACTCGCTTGACGAAACTCCCCATACTATAAAAGTCAACATCCAAGTCAACGGCCTCGTAAATCTCACTTTCTAACATAACCGACAAATTTCTATCCCAACTACCCCTCGTGATGATATTAGACACGACCAAATACTCAAACAAGTCTCAACACAATTTATTCGCATGCATGACTCAACAACAGATAATTCACATCATTCACATAACATATTTAAACAAGTAACCGGTTACGTATCGGACGCCCGGTCTAATTTACGATATTTAAAACTCAGACACTAGCCCTAGTACTGGCATATACGGACTTTAAAACGCATTACACAACTCATACGAATCACATAGCACTTATAACTATTTTTAAAACATCATACAAAGCTTATTTGAATTTAAATAAACCACAAACAATTTTTAAATCAAAAATCGGATTTTTAAATCCAATATAAGTATTTTAAATGCAATTAAATCAATTAATAAAATTAATTGACACTTTTTAAATGCTCAAACTATTTTTAAATAAATAAACCAAGCTAGAAAATAATCAAACTTAATTTTAATTAATTAAATCTAATTAATAATTAATTATTAAGAATTAACTGATTAAAAGAATTAATCAATCAATTAAATAAATTAATTATTAATCAAAAATAATTAAAATAATTAAATTTAATCAATTTATGAATTTAAATAAATATTTATGAATTTATAAAATTTTCGGAATAATAAAATGTATTTTTAAATCAAAGATATGATTTTTAGAATTATAAAACAATTTTTGAATTATTTTAAAAATTAAAATCCCAGAAACAGTTTTCTAAAACGAAATTAGGGTTTGAAGAATCAAAACCGGGTCGGGTCAAAAGCTAAACGGGTCGCCAAGAACGGATATGGGTCGCCAAGAACAACCCGCCGCCGGCGGTGTTCCGGCAACCCAAACCCAGAATCCGGCGACCAAATCCGGCCAGCCTAACACTGCAAATCACATCAAAACATGGGGCTTAGATCCCCACCTAAACCAACAGCTAATTTACATCAAAACCCGGCACAAAACGAACCAAAAACCAAGTCGGAAATTTACCGCCGGCGAACTACAATTTTCCGGCCGACCAAAAACGAATACTAAATTGAAAACTGAACACATGAAACGGTTCTAATTAACACGATCTATACATCTGCAATCTTAAAAACTCTGTCAGCAATCGGGAATCCATTCTCCGGCCAAACTACCAAGAACTCCGGCGACTGTACTATTTTCCGATTAGCTCGAAAACGAACTCCAAATCCAAGTTAAAAATCACATACATGCTCAACATCTCATAACAAACACAACCACACCATCAATTAGCAAGAACAATCAATCAAACGATTTCCCCCAAATTAACCCTAAAAATTCGAAATAAATAAATTAATTAAAAATAAGAAAATTTCAGAAATCATACCCACATGAATTTTGATGGAGGATTCAGATAGAAGATGATGAGAGATTCATTTTGATTACAAGAACATCGAAATCGGATTCCGATAATGCCTTCAAAAGTTGGTTTGATTCTCAAGAACACGAAGAACACGTTTCACGGGTTTTTAGATTTTTAACTGTAATTAAGCTTTATTATACGCAAAACAAAGTACGATTTGCCTTTTTTATATTAAACGGAAAATAATACCCCAAACGACATTTTTGGATCGATACTGATCCGATGGATCGCTTTAAATACAATTTAACAGGATATATGCTTTAAACCTTTAATAAAGCAGAATACACGTTTTTTGAAACGATAAGCATCCATAAAGTACGGGTAACTACAAGTATCGTTTAATTCAAAATATACGAACCAAAATACCTCCATTACGAATATTTTCGAATACTTCCCACTTTAACGAATGAAATATTGGTACGAACGATATACCAATGTCCCGAATAATTTGGGAACGATCCAAATTTTCTTTTCGATAATTAAAATAAAATAAAATAGTATGACACCCTTTTCAAAATAATTTCAAATTCCCCACACATTTCACATAGCACCACAATATCACATATTCAATCATTTAACGAATAACTTAGCACGTTTAAACAGGTAAATCATTTAATAACTCTTAATATGAAATTAAAATTTCATTTCACATCATATAATAACACGTAATTTTCCCGGATCTTACATCCTTTCCCCCTTAACAGGATTCTGTCCTCAGAATCAACTTGTGCAAACATAGGTGGATATTTTCCAACATCTCATTCTCAAATTCCTAGGTTGACTCTTCAACCTTAGGATTTCTCCTCATACTCATACTAATTTGACTCTTCTATTACTTATCACTCTCATACTGACTCAATATCTCAATTGGTTACTCAACATAGAACAATTTAACTAAATCTCTATAGGTTCGTATTTTATGAAATACACTATGAATACACCACTCATGGAGTGGTACGCAAACTTATACGCAACTTTCCCAACACACAGTAGATCGACGTAAGGTAGCATTTCAAAATTGTCATAATAACTGTTGTCGTAAGGAAATCTAATCAACGGTAAATGGTCCATCCAATTACCTTAAAAATTTAGTACACAACCATAGTCTGTCTGAATTATTTAATTAAGTCGCGGATCTCTGTCAAATACATTTGAACCCGTCATTCCATGTCGTACTATTACCTCATTCAAATAGCTAGAGAGGAACCAATTCATCTAATAAATATCTCTCGTTAATCGGTCAATAATAACTCAAATAACATCATGATTAGCTCTAAGCCTTAGAAACTCTACTACAAAGTCTATCTTAATATGTTTCCACTTCCATTCAGGAATCTCTTTAGTTGTAATCGTCTACTATACCTCTGTTACTCTGTCTTCATTTTCTAGCATCCCAAGCACTTAAATACTCACCAACATTAATATCCTTTTTAAACCTCTTATATATCCTTACATTTCCTTCTTATCCCTTATTCTTTCTCGTTCCCTCCTGTAACTGAATTCCATTTCTTTCTCCATAACTCTTTCCTTTATGTAGCCCTTTCTCTTTAATCAATTCTGGTTGAATCCTTATTTTCCGTCATTCCTTCTAGTTATTCTCTTTTTATCATAACCTTAAAGCTCCATCCTTTCTAATCCTTGTACCGAAGATATTTACATCTCAATTCTCTCTTTTACTACTCATACTATCAGCCATCCATATTCTTGGGTCAACTTTATCTACCTCCAATATATCTAACAACTACTTTCAACGATCACATACCTTTCATGCCAATTAATTCTTTAGCTGAAAACAACCCCTTCATTACCTTATCCATTGCCTTTAAATCCTTATTAACACCTCTTCATCTTCTTTCCCTATCTACAATTGGGAGAATATTCCTTATCAACTTGGTGACTTAGTCCCATATCTTTAAAATTGTTCTACTTAGTCCCAATAGCTTAATTGTTCTCCATCTGATTTCCAAATAATTCAGAAGATACATTCAAAGTGACACTCAGGACACCTTTTCCATGGTTCCATCTCATTTCCCAAACAGCTTGATCAACTCGACATTATCTTGATTCTCATTCTATACATCCACATTGACTGGCAAGATCTACCTTAACTATCGTGAGCAAAAGACTTGCAACCATATCATACAATCCTGAAATACTCAAAGATCAACTCATTCTCCATTATTAGCCTATCATCAAATTTTAAAAGTTCTTCTCATTGAGACAAAAATCTATTATGTTCATCTTCCACAACATGGGATATCATCAGCACAATTACACATTTTCCCCCAAATTTCCAATCAACTCTTGAATTATCTAACTTCACCTTTCCATATCATACGTTAATCGATAGAGAGAGAACAACTGGCTCCGTTATATGTTACTAGTATTCTAATCGCATCGTAATCCGCTTTCGCTCGTGGTGATTCAATCGCAAATTCTTCGTTCATTATGGTAGGGTAAATTTCAGTTCACCCTAAAGGCATACCTCCCAGATTATTTGGTATAACAAAATTCATGATATTTTGAAGTGAAAAGATTCTATATCGTAGCAAATGTCCCACAATTGGGGTTACCAAATCTGCATATTCCAAAGCAAACATTATTGGAAGTGAAAGAATTACTGAGAGACCAATTTGATCACATGAACTCAATGTTGTGTGTCTCTATTAAGACAGTACTAAAGGTAATTAGCCTTCTTGTATTTCACAACACACAAGTGACGGCGTCCCGTCAGACTTCTATCACATAGACAGATAGTCCTTGTGTCCCCTATAAATAGGGTTGTTTACCTCAGTTGGAGTAGAGAAATATGAAAGAAATTTAGAGTCGGAATGACAACCAGGGCCTTTCGATAAGAATTCTCAAATACACACCTTGGATTGAAATTGAATAGATTCCAAAGGTGTTATTTCCAGAAAAGAAAAACAATCAGAAAGGAAGTATCAACAAATAGTGTTACATCACAATTAGAGTTATCCACTCCGGAAGAATAAAGGAGTTGGAATTTAAATAACATATTTTCAACAGGCTTCACAAATTTGAAATAGATGTCACAACAACCTCTGATGCAATTGCAATCATGATTGATCAAAAGTATCAAGTACAAGGTCAAAAGGTGGAATATATCCATCAACACAGGTTTCTCTTTAAAGAGATGTCAAATATTTCATTAGGATGGGAAGGTATTACCAAGGTCTTCACACATGACTCCTCCGTCGATTCCTTCGATAGCTCGTTATTCGATTTCAGCCCTTCTTCTCCACGTTATTCGATTTCAGCCCTTCTTTTCCACGTCATTCGATTTCAGCCCTTCTTTTCCACGTCGCAAGGTTATCAATATCGTACGTCGTCGTCGACTCGTAATAGTCCTTGAAGATTCCGCCATAGACGTTTACAAACGTAAGAAGTTTCATCCATCTCAGCACAACTATCTCAATCAAATACCTTTATCTTAACTCACTCAGCGGTACTATATCCAATAGTCCAATACGAACTCTAAATGAGCTCTGACGTTCCTTATATAACTATATACACTCCCACACACTCTCGTTTCTAGTTTTACTATAACCCTTGCTTTGATACCAACTGTAACGCCCCCAAATCCGGGGTCAAAGGATTTGGTCGTCACACTGCACTCTTAATCCAAACAACCTGTTCAATATAAAATCAACACAATAATAATAATATCTGTGACCCCAACTCTACCAAGAATCTTTAAAGGTTATAGTGCTAGAAACAAGAATCCAAAATTTCATTACAACAACTTTCCTCTTTACAACCATTCTCTTTACATACAATCTAAAACACTAGTATGACTTCGATAAGAAGTATACCAGGCCACTACTCTTATACAATATCTTATTCAATAGAAAACATCTATATACAAAACCTCTCACTAGCTCCAATGCTCTGGATCAAAACGTCTTTACGCTAATATCTTTCCCCATCTCTGATCAGCTACGCGGACAACTCTTGCCAATACACCTTCTTTCCGGCAGGCTAAAATATATATAAATAAAACAAGTATGAGCGAATGAATTGCTCAGCAAGCGCATTATTAAATATAATACGAAAGGTTTCCAAAATAAACTTTGGATTTTCAAATAAACAAGCCTTTGGCTTAAACATTTGTAATCTCTAATATTTTCAAATCAAGTTTGGTAATTTACCACAATTTCTCATTCTTCTTCTCTCATTTGAATAGTTTAAAACACAAAAAGATTTATATTGATCGCTACGGCGACCGAATCAACAATATCTACAATAGTAAGTAGAACATATGAAATAAATATAACTCATACGTCTTCAAGACCATAGTTTGTATAAAAATACTAGTTTTGAAGATAACAAATCTATTCACAACATTTTCTGAAACCAACAACTCTGGAAGGTTAGAATAATCAAGGGGTAAGAATGAGCCAACACGCTCGGTCAAGGAATAAAGAACGCACTTCAAGACTTCAACATGGTACCGACTGGATATGTGGTATGAATAAAACTCATCAAGATAGATATCTCACGACTGCCAATGGAATCAAGGAAGTGGATTTCGACTATTTGGAATCCAAATGTATTAAAGAGTAAGTAATTTCAGCAAGATTGAAACCACTATTATTAATCAACCAACCAACAACTTCACGCAACGAATAAACCTGAGAATCAGGTCATAACTCACAAGAACGAAACATATGGATGTAACTCATCTTAGAAATAAGAACTTATTCTAGAATTGGACTTTCACATTTTATCAAATCAAAGGTTGTGCTGCTGGCCAGCCACGCAACAACCCCGGACTAGCTCATGCATAGTCCTCTATGGATCCAAGGCCAATCTGGGCCTAAATTACATCGACCATAAATGGCCCGACCAATAATTGGTCCATTTTTAAAAAAACATTCCAATTATATTTTATAAACGTCAGGTGTCAGAACAATTGACAACCTTACTTCGACAATCAGGTGTCGGAAGAATCGACAACCTAATACAACAATTGCTGGAAAACTCACGTTCCAGGAAACAGTTCAATTATGAAGAATCAATAAAGGGATAGCAATATAATCTAGTATCGACGAGATCGACACAACAAAGGGGGAGTACACATGGCAAGTAACAACATCATAAATATCGACGAGATCGATGCAACAACTGGGATAACAATGAAGAATAAACAATGACATGCTCAACAAGGTTAAGTCTGATATGAAACAGACAATATGATATCAACAGAAAGTGTAACAAGTCAATATAGAGTAGGGTTCAAAGAACAGGCTCTAGATGGCCTCAATAGTTCAAATCATCACATTATGGAAGAATTAATTAAGGTTTACCAATCTGGTAAATGACAAGAGAGTCAAGTTCAAGTTTAAGAAGAATTCAAGATGAAGTTTATAAATGAAGAAAATAAGGGTTTATCAACTTCTGACAGAAATAGTTCAAGTCCTTCGAACATGTACTTATAATAGATAAGCCTTGTACTTGAAGGAAGTAAACTAAATCATGCACAACATATATGAATTCGAATCAGGGAATGGATCAGATGATCGCATTAACAAGAAAGGATAACAAGGTTTGCATAGGTGCAAGGTGAAAAATGGAATACTTGAAGGGCAAGCAACACCACTTCAGAATTTCAGAATAAGTTTTCCCTCATAGGGTTCACAAGTTTCCGCTCATCTAGGGTTGGTAATATTCCAACTTAGCATTTTTAAATCAAGTCTTTGAAAGAAGGCCTTAGTATACAGCCCATAACTATCTTTTCGATCATTTCAATATAATAATTATATCTCTCCGATCAATATGAAAATATGAATCTAAACCAAAAAGGTATAAAAGAGTACTCGTCAATTTACGAGATTAAATAACATACTTGCAATTCAATGCAAAGAAATCAACATTTGAAAATTCAGTAATAAGCATTCAACATGCATACTAATAATTCAAGATAATATCCCTTAGTTAATAAGCAAGGGTATAAACACTTGCCTCTGGTCCTTAGCTATTTCGTAACGCTGAAACAATACGATTTCCTCCTTATTCTGTCTTGTCGCACGATTCTCTACTTCCGTCCTTCTTTGCTTTAACGCTCTTGCGAATACCACTAGTCTGCTTTTACCATTTCGAATCCACGTGCCAGCCTCGATAGTCAAACATGAGACGGTACTTAGTCTTCAACGTATGATTTCACATTCCATAAACGATTGTAACTTAACTTCGATAATCTGACTCGTCTCGTCCAATAGCCTCTGTTGCACAGACAACCACATTTCAATTGATAGAATGACCACAACTAACTATACAGGTAATCCTCGTAACTCGCTTGACGAAACTCCCCATACTATAAAAGTCAACATCCAAGTCAACGGCCTCGTAAATCTCACTTTCTAACATAACCGACAAATTTCTATCCCAACTACCCCTCGTGATGATATTAGACACGACCAAATACTCAAACAAGTCTCAACACAATTTATTCGCATGCATGACTCAACAACAGATAATTCACATCATTCACATAACATATTTAAACAAGTAACCGGTTACGTATCGGACGCCCGGTCTAATTTACGATATTTAAAACTCAGACACTAGCCCTAGTACTGGCATATACGGACTTTAAAACGCATTACACAACTCATACGAATCACATAGCACTTATAACTATTTTTAAAACATCATACAAAGCTTATTTGAATTTAAATAAACCACAAACAATTTTTAAATCAAAAATCGGATTTTTAAATCCAATATAAGTATTTTAAATGCAATTAAATCAATTAATAAAATTAATTGACACTTTTTAAATGCTCAAACTATTTTTAAATAAATAAACCAAGCTAGAAAATAATCAAACTTAATTTTAATTAATTAAATCTAATTAATAATTAATTATTAAGAATTAACTGATTAAAAGAATTAATCAATCAATTAAATAAATTAATTATTAATCAAAAATAATTAAAATAATTAAATTTAATCAATTTATGAATTTAAATAAATATTTATGAATTTATAAAATTTTCGGAATAATAAAATGTATTTTTAAATCAAAGATATGATTTTTAGAATTATAAAACAATTTTTGAATTATTTTAAAAATTAAAATCCCAGAAACAGTTTTCTAAAACGAAATTAGGGTTTGAAGAATCAAAACCGGGTCGGGTCAAAAGCTAAACGGGTCGCCAAGAACGGATATGGGTCGCCAAGAACAACCCGCCGCCGGCGGTGTTCCGGCAACCCAAACCCAGAATCCGGCGACCAAATCCGGCCAGCCTAACACTGCAAATCACATCAAAACATGGGGCTTAGATCCCCACCTAAACCAACAGCTAATTTACATCAAAACCCGGCACAAAACGAACCAAAAACCAAGTCGGAAATTTACCGCCGGCGAACTACAATTTTCCGGCCGACCAAAAACGAATACTAAATTGAAAACTGAACACATGAAACGGTTCTAATTAACACGATCTATACATCTGCAATCTTAAAAACTCTGTCAGCAATCGGGAATCCATTCTCCGGCCAAACTACCAAGAACTCCGGCGACTGTACTATTTTCCGATTAGCTCGAAAACGAACTCCAAATCCAAGTTAAAAATCACATACATGCTCAACATCTCATAACAAACACAACCACACCATCAATTAGCAAGAACAATCAATCAAACGATTTCCCCCAAATTAACCCTAAAAATTCGAAATAAATAAATTAATTAAAAATAAGAAAATTTCAGAAATCATACCCACATGAATTTTGATGGAGGATTCGGATAGAAGATGATGAGAGATTCATTTTGATTACAAGAACATCGAAATCGGATTCCGATAACGCCTTCAAAAGTTGGTTTGATTCTCAAGAACACGAAGAACACGTTTCACGGGTTTTTAGATTTTTAACTGTAATTAAGCTTTATTATACGCAAAACAAAGTACGATTTGCCTTTTTATATTAAACGGAAAATAATACCCCAAACGACATTTTTGAATCGATACTGATCTGATGGATCGCTTTAAATACAATTTAACAGGATATATGCTTTAAACCTTTAATAAAGCAGAATACACGTTTTTCGAAACGATAAGCATCCATAAAGTACGGATAACTACAAGTATCGTTTAATTCAAAATATACGAACCAAAATACCTCCATTACGAATATTTTCGAATACTTCCCACTTTAACGAATGAAATATTGGTACGAACGATATACCAATGTCCCGAATAATTTGGGAACGATCCAAATTTTCTTTTCGATAATTAAAATAAAATAAAATAGTATGACACCCTTTTCAAAATAATTTCAAATTCCCCACACATTTCACATAGCACCACAATATCACATATTCAATCATTTAACGAATAACTTAGCACGTTTAAACAGGTAAATCATTTAATAACTCTTAATATGAAATTAAAATTTCATTTCACATCAAATAATAACACGTAATTTTCCCGGATCTTACAACTATTGTCAACTGACCTCGATCCTCGAGTAAATCATTTCGCAATCACGACCCAGGAGTTTTTTGTAAAATAGATTTAGCTCTGATAAATCAGAACTCGAAAACATATTCACTTTTAATGAAAGAGGCAAGTGAAATCATATGTTCACTTCCCGGAATGGATTCCCAATTTTTGATAAGTCCAAAACCTTAATCCTCATTCGGTATAAATAATTTAAAAGTAGTTCGGAACCCCTACTATAGTCACATAAATCTCTTTTGAGATCAGAAAATATTTTAATTAACTATTGGAACCTTACGTAATATTTAAATAAGGTTCTATGATTTTTAAATCATTTTTGGAATATTTAATAAATATTCAAATAATAAATATTGAATTATCACTCAATAAGATTCTTCTTAAGTGAATATTCAAAATAATATTCACTTAATTAAATAATATTTAAATAATAAATATTGAATTATTATTCAATAAAATTCAAATTAAGTGAATATTCAAAATAATATTCACTTAATTAAATAAATATCCAAGTAATATTTATAATAATATTATTTAAATATCTCACATTAAATATCCAATAATATATATATTGGAATATTTAATCAATATTTTAAAATATAACTGTCCCTGGAACCCTCCAGTTTCTGACAGTATAATCAAGACCAAAATAGGAATTTAACTCCCGGTCTAATATTTTAAAATAATCGTACGACTGCTCTATACTTAGAGCATCTATAACACCTCGGTTTATATCTAATATTTACATAGCATATAAACCTTTATATAACACAAAGCTTTTTACCAAGCATAATCAGTTATAACTCCTTTCATAGTATTAAAGCAGAATATATCATAAACACAACATCATCACTTATATGATGTAGGGTTTGAAAACTTGCATTTATCATATGCATATACATCATCAGTATAATGAAATCTGAAATACAGCATGAGATTAGAAAACTTGCCTTGGGTCCTTGGTTGTTAGGGGTTCGAGGATTTGTAGGGAAATCTATAAACCAAGAAATATTTGATCAGTTCCTAGCGTAATCATTCGCCCATAACAATTCACTCTAAGTCAACCATAAGTCAAACACATCATGTAGCCACGTTATTCCTCAACAATGTTCTTGTTTTAATCGACTCGAAATAATCCTTTATCTTAGTCACAACGGTTGGTCAAAGTAGTACCCTAGAGTTGACTTTTCATAGAGTTACTATTACGCGACTCGTACTCTAACACTTTTAATAAATCGTAAAATTCGTATTTAAATACGAAACCAGTTCTAAAATCATCTTGAGTATTTGTAATATTTATCATAAAAGTTTTGATCTCAAAACAGGGGTTTAGCTTGGTGAAATGTATTCTCAAACTTGGATGAGCTACGGAAAGTTATTATTCGCACGCCTTTCACTAAAACGCTCATATCTCCTTAACCGTTAACCAAAATGACACACCGTTTTCGCGTGCGCGATCTAGAGAAAGAATAGAACAAAATGCTTGAAATTGTTTTTCTGGTTAAGGGGATGAAATCCCGAGAACAGCAGGTTCAAGGCAGTAGAGTGCAGAACCACTTACTCCTCGCGCAACTTTGGTTCCGACATTTTTATAAAATCGAAAAATTATCTTTTTAACACGAAACCTCCTAGGTTTCCTTCCTAACAATCCATGCTAGTATCCATTTTAATATCTCAACCCAATTCCATTTTTAAAGGGCTTGATCCCTATCTCAAAGTTTATGCAATGAACTACTTAGTTACTCGAAACCGCTTTCACTAAAACGGACGTTTCTCCTAAACCGTAAATCGAAACGATACGATTCTTTCGCTAAAACAAACTAGGAAACAGGGCCTACATGATAATGGTCAGAAACCTTATGTTTATGCCCTTTAAGGTATTCGTGATCTCTGTCCAAACTTCTTAAGTAAAATTTGACATGGTAACGATGCTTAAACGCGATTCCCGTGTTTAAAAACACTCAAATTCATTCAATAATCTCAACCAATCATCAATACTTCTCATTCTCCACATAAACCAACTTATAATCTTTAACTAACAAGTCCATACCAACAATTACTAGTTTAACCATCAAGATAATCACTAAACAATCATTATATCCCAAGATTCATCCTTTAATCCATACTATATCAAACTATCATCAAACTAATCATAAAAATCGAATTATAACTAAAGGTTTGAATTGTTTATACCTTCCTTGATGCTTGGTAGGGACTATTCCAAAACACTATTCATGTTCATCTTTGATTCAACTTTTGAACATGAAATCATCCATGGATGAAGCTAGGATCAAGAGGTTACCTTAATTTGGAAATATGGAAGCTTTAGAATCCATCCTTGCAATTTTTGGAGAAGTGGAAGTGGTAGAAATTTTTTTAACGATTTGAAGAACAAAAAGGGCCGAATGGTTTTGTGTTCTTGATGCATCTTTTCTTTGATTTTCTTTTCTTTTTGTTTTTGTTTAATAACACTAAATACAAGCCATTTGATTTGTGTGGTCTTTAGCATGTTTTGTCATCCATGACACATGCCCCTTTTTAACTTGTGGTTGTGGTGAAAGTGGTGACAAGGTGGTGATTCATCACCTTGTCATCACTTGGTCATCATCTTGTCACCCTCCTGCATCATGCTTATGTCATCATTTGTATCCTAAATCCTCTTATATGTTACACTTGATGATCTTATATGATACTTCCCCTTCAGTTAGGGTTTAATCCATAATTTGTTACGCTTTTGTTTCACGATAGCTTCAAGTGATTTTAAAAACGTTTCTATGTACCAAATCTAGGGGATACTTCCTTGATCTTCCCATTATCTTGGCTTAATATATGATCCTATATTTCTCACCTTGGCTTAAGATATGATCATGGATTTCTCATCCTACACACTTTCTCAAAATGATCAAATCAATACATCCTTGATTGTCTGATGAATAGTGATTTAAAATTCGAATGGGAATCTCCTGATTCTGACCGCGTTTACATTCTTTTATTCTTCCTATACATCAATAATATAACCTCGAAACATTCATTCCATATCATCCACATAGTGTGATCTGAAAAATTTTCCATCAGCAAATTTACTATTCATCAGGGGCAAATTTACTATTCATCAAAAGATTTTTTTTTTAACTAAGTCCAAAATTTGGGGTTATTACACTCACTACTTTCTTCTTCCATCTCCCTCATCAGTTCTTGGGCCAATCTATCCTGTTTCTCAGGTGTAGATTCAAAACCCTGGGGATTGGCTAATCTCCTCAATCTGGAAATCTCTTCTCTCTTAGCTTCATTGAATCTAGGGTGGCTGCTTGTGATGTGAATTTCTTTACCATTCCTGTAGATGATAGTCATCCCTTGTCTGAGCTCTATATTTGTACAAGCTTTGAGATTCCTGATTAGAGCTGCTAGCACCTTAGATTCATCAAGCTTGGGGAATGGATAGTCCACTTCTAACTTGTTCTTGCCATGATGTCTTGGTGGAGAGCCAGTCCTGCTAGTGAAGATAGTTTCAAACTCCTTGACACTTGAATGTTCAACATCATATTCTTTTTGCAGAATGATAGTGTCAGGAGTGAGAACTTTCAGGATTGTTGTGTGGTCATGCACTGACTTGGATGAAGATGAGGTCACAGCCTTGAAGATGGACTCCTTGATTAGCCTCTCAGAATTGAGGAAAGTTTGAGCATCCTTGGCTGGAGAAGAGACCACATTTGTGAGTTGAAACTCACTTGAATTTGCAATAATTTGAGGTGTCTCCCCATCACTTGATGGCACGCCCTTGACTGAAGCGGTTACTGTTTCAGAGACCACTAGTGCACTCTCCCCCTTTTTGTTATCATCAAAGGTTTGAGTAACACCAGTAGCCTGCAACAACTATTGTAGAAGCTGAGTCTGTAAGGTTTGGTTGGCCAAGAAGGTGTCCATTTGCTTTTCCATCTTCTCCATCCTCACAGTGAGGGCTGCCACATCCTTCACCAACTTGTCTTTCTTGAATCTTTGAGAGATAGAAGGAGCTACTGCATCAACTCTACTTTCTATAGCATCCTTTACCCCCATCAAGATGGCCTTTGATGTCATCTGTGTTGGCTCTTTGCTGGAGGATGTGGGCTTGATGAAGCTGAAGGGATGCCACAAAATTCTGAATTATGGTGGCATGTAGAGGATTGGAGGTTTGAGCTTCACCATGTGCCCTCTCATTTGCAATGGCTGAGTCTTCCACCCTTATTTCTCTTGTACCTTCTTTTCTCTCTCTTCTTGCATCAGGGGCTCCCCCTGGCTCCCACTCCTCACACCCTCACCTTCACCTACTAAGGTGGAACCCTCTTTGCTCACTCTTACCAGACTAGAAGAAATAGTCTGTCCCTATTTCTCTCCCTCTTCTTTTGCCTGGTTGCAAACCAGCCCCTCACTCTCAGCAATATCACTCCCTTCCCTCAATCCTAGAAGTGTTTGAACCACTACTAACTCATCCACACTTGATGTTGTAATATTTGAAGTTTGAAGTACAAGTGTGGAAGGCGTATCCGTAGAGGTAGTAGAGGTGTATGTCAACGGATAGCAGCTTTGAGGCATATCCGTAGACAGACAAACACTTGTCAATGGATGAGAGATATCCATAGATGAAGAAAAATGAGTAGCTTTAGAAATTGAGACTATGGCTGAATCTGTGGAGATTGATTTTAGATTTAGTGCCACGGATTGAGCCAAAGTCTTAGAAATGATGGATTGGTGGTCCAACAAATCATCAAGAAGATGATGATCACCAATTTTAGAGTGGGGCTTCTCCAAGAATGTTAAAGATGGAGAATCAGGAATAGATGTGTGAATCATGTCCACATCTACAGAGAGAGTTGGTGATCTTGGTATTTATGTTTCAGTTTGAATGTGTAAAGAGTGGGGATGTGACTCCACATTTACTAGAGCCACATCAAACTGAATTTGTGATGGTGCAGAAACACAACTTGAAGTTGTGGTTTGCACTGTGTGTGTTCCCTGTGCAACCCCAGTTGTCTTAGATCTCTTTCTCCTTTCATAGGCCTTGGACATATCTTTAGGGCTTCTAGTGTCCATGTCCCTCTTGTGATGTGTCCCTGGTTGGGGACTATTTTTAATAGTAACATCCTTTTAGGAGGATGTCACTAGGGATGTATTTAATTCCTTTTCAACCACTGTATCTTTTTGAGAAGATACAGGGTGACTAGGCTGGGACACACTGATCTCACTCTCCTTGTTCTTGGAGTTTCTTTGATGTTCACCTCTTCTCTCACCACTCACAAACACCTGCACACTCCCCTCAAGTGGTTTGGTGGTTTTTACAACAGGTGCCTTTTGAGAGGCACCTGAGGTGCGCTTCTTGGACTTGGATTTTGAAATTTTAGAGGTGGCCACTTGGGTAGGAGGCTGTTGGACAATTCTAGCCTCCATAGTGGCACTTGAAATCAAAGAAATTACAGTAGAGGAAGTTACCTGAGTTACATGTGCCTCCCGAGCATCATTGAAAATTGGTGGGTATACCAATTGTACCTCCTTGTTGTGGTTCATCCTATTCAAGTCCTCAAGGACTCTCTTATTTTGAACCCAACAATCCTTGGAGTTTGTAGGGAATTGGATTACCAGGTTGCTCTCTACATGGTTAGCTAACAACATGAAAAATCTAGCATAGTAGACATTCTTACTTCTAGATGCTTTATTTCCTAGTTTAGCACCAAGTTCAAATAGAATCAAGGACCCTAGGTTATAATAGCTATCATTTAAAAGCATGTAAGAAATGTCCAGCATAGAGGATGTAACAACCCCAAATCCGGGGTCAGGGATTTAGAGTAGTCACGATCCATTTACTCCTTGCCTTACCTGTATTACTCACAACATTCATAATTCACCTGCTCACGACCCCACAATATATGTCTCACACACACACACACACACACAGGTTAGAGTCTCAGAAACGACACAAATACAACCATTGCGGAATAAATAACTTTTATTACAATACCCAAATGTCTTTGAATCTGTCACTGATACAATTTCTAAGTAATGTTACATTACCAACTTAGCCTTCTGATGCTCACAATCCTCTCATACCATTCTTATCTATACATAAGTTGAATACCAAAAGCTGTAGCCTGATTCGATTGGTTCGTCCTACTTTTGGAATCACTGCTAGAAGCTGTTTACGGAAACGCCTTGCGGGGTATGTGCCGTCCCATTGGCATCCTGCTTCGCTGCTATATAATATATATAAAACAATAGCAAGAGTGAGCGATAGCTCAGCAAGGTAATAAAAGTATGGCATAATCCTGCCTTTAATTCAACCCAGAATAAAGCGGGTATAAGACAATAATTTGTCAAAATATCTCGATACTCAAATTACCTCCTTATCGGAATGTAATCCAAAAAATAATACCATTGTTGTATTTCAAATATCAATTTCATAATATTTCTGCAAACTTTGGCTATATTATGAACAAAGTTCTAGTATAAACGATGAGGTTTCAAAGTAAACCAAATATAACCTTTCCGAAAAATATCTGCTATAAATGCAGAATATCAACATATAACTTAAAAGATGAAGTTATAAGGTGATTCAGTATAAACAACTCCCTTACCATAACTCATGTTATGTAAGGTATCCACAGAGTCATAACTCATAAAATAAAAGATGAAGTTGCATGGATTTATTGTCACTTCAATTCCAAACACTTTTCGACCCCCTGCCAACATGACCGGTAAACCTGTACCACGGTGTCATCCTTGGTCCCTTTCAATACATGTTGCAGAACCCCTCTGCCAACATGATCGGTAAACCTGTACCAACGGAGCCATCCGTGGTCCCTTTCAGTACATGTTGCAGAATTATCCAAAATGGATGATGAACCAATACTGGAGCCTTCTCCGCGCCCGTCGTACCAACCTTACTATGATCAGTAGCAGGTTGTACAACAAAATATGTTTTCTACATGTAGATGGAAGTATCACGACAGCCTGACATTGTCTACCGCCTTTCTGGATCTCCCGGCCCATTTGGGGCAATAAGGTGATGGATCGGCGCGACTCGACCTCTTACACATGCTCCTAGTTCAGATGAAATCCATGACTCTGAAACGTAAAGATCGTCTCCCTTTCCCCAAGTGTAATACTTGTTGATACGACTCCACTCAGTAGTCATATCTAGGTTGGAAAGGAAGATTCTCCAATATTTCCCAAGCGATGCTTGTTAATGGATATCGACTTGTTCCAGGAATTTACCCCTCGATCGTTGAGGTGGTAACACAATATTTGACTTGCAGCAACTAAATTGCTTCGAGAAAATATCTGTCCCCTGACAGTTTTGAGTTGAGAGTTTAAAAAGAGTAGCAGTTACTTAAAACAGGTTTCCCATATTTTTGATAATTGAGCGAGCATTTAAATCTTCTTTAAAAGACAGATTTAAATGGAAAAACATTGTTTTGGGAACCTCTTTTTGATTTCAAAATAATTAATAATATTTATTGAATAAGTAAACCCTCAAATGAATATTCGAAATTAATATTCATTAAGTAAATAAACTTTGAATGAATATTTAGAAATAATATCCATTAAATAAATAAGGATTAAATGAATATTCCACATAATATTCATTAACTAATAAACCTCGAATGAATAATTCAAAATAATATAACCTCGAATGAATATTCAAAATAATATTCATTAAATAATAATCTCAATTGAATATTTGAAAATAATATTCATTTAATAAATAATTAATCCTCAAATGAATATTTAAAGGTAATATTCATTAAATAAATAATCTTCAAGTGAATATTTGAAAATAATATTCATTACTAATCCTCAAATGGAAATATTATCCTTTAAGTCAATAATCCTCCAATGAATATAAATAATATTCTTAACGTCAATAATCCTCAAATGAATATTAATAAATAGTATTCTTAAATAAAATAATTAACCCTCGAATAACAGATACCTGATATCTTTGTTATCATTCCGGAACAAAGCGATTTTAAGAAAACATTTTGAAAATGATATTCATCTAAGTAAACAAATTTAATTAGACGAATAAGGCTTATTTAATCCGTAAATGCTTCCAGAAGTATTTACTAATTAAATAAACACTGGTTTATTGGTGATGTTGCCTTTAGGTTAATTATTGCGAAAATCTTTCTAAAAAGCTCTGTCCGGGTTTTCGAAAATATACCTTACAAAATAACCCCGATACGCTGGCTAAGTTATAAACTCAATATATGCTCTGCCCTCTGAGCCTAGGGCCTTTATAAAAACCTGGCTTATAACCGCTATCCATATCTAGCTTATAAGCCCGTTACCAAATCATTTTCAAATAATAACCTTCGAATGAGGTAATATTCAAATAGCATTACTCAAATCATTTCCAGGTAATTAATACTTTCTAGAAATATAATTAATGTTTAATAATAATATCCCTCAAGATGAATAGTACTCTGCCGCTGGAATCCCTCCGGGTTTCCGCGACTATCTATATAACACAAATATCGACTCCCGGTCTAGAGTCGAAACAATAAACATTCTCTTATCTATAGAGCTACAAGGTATACCGGTTCATAATTACATTATCTCACGGCTCGTATAATATCCAAAAGTCAAATTCTATTTAACACGATATATAACATGTATCGCAAAACTGTATAACTCCACACATGGCAACAGCAGTAATATACAATCGATACTTCCAAGTATAGATTTAGGAAACTTGCCTGATGCTCGAGAAGTGATAGGGCTCGTGACCATGTCGAACAATCTAGACAAAGTCAAACGAAAACACACGGTTAATCCCCTGGATAATCCACTTGTACTCAATGCTTAAACATGTAAGCAAAACACAACCAAGGAATTACTAACTCGTTATAGGCTCATACTAAGTCCATGTTATCCGTAAAATACTTATATCATAAGTTGGGTTCGAAATCCATCCTCAAATCCAAGTTATACTTAACCATTTGCAACATCGGTTTCTAAGTCATGCTCTTAGTGGTTTTCACTTGCGCGACCTCGACTAAAACATTTTTATAAAATCGAAAAATAATCTTTTTAATCCGAATCTTTTTCGTGATCCTTCCTAACTGTCTCTAGTATTATTACTCCAAGTTTCACATTTTAATATGGCTCCGAAGTGGTCCAAATATAGACTCAAAGTTGCTGAACAGAGATGGGTCATTCTTCCGAATGGCGTTTACTAAAACTCACGTTTCTCCTAAACCGTAAATCGTATAGACATGATCTTCATATCAAAACAAACCTTAAAACAAGACCTACATGTTACTGGTCAGTGTTGTTCAAAAATATTCCAATACCAGTTCGTAATTCATGCTCAAAACAGTGTTAAATCAAATGGGCATTACGACGGCTATAATCGTAACGTTTTCCAAAAATCACAACCTCAAATCCAAGCCACACCGGGCATCCATAAAATTCATGAACATAATACTCATCAATATCAGCCTACTTTTTCAGTTTATACCCCAAATTTCTCAAGTCAAATCAACCACTACATAATCATGCTTTCATGCTTATAATCATACTATAAACATCACCAAGCTCAAATCCATCAAGAACAAGCATAAAATCAAAGTAAGGTCTAAGGTCCTTAAAGTTTATACCTTCCTTGGAGAGTATACCAGCGCTAATAATCCTTATATAGTCCTTGTATGGCCTTAAGCTAGCTTAGATCATCAAAGAAATCAAGAAAGACGAAGTTAGTTTCTAAGGGTTACTATTCATCATCACTTTTGTAAAAATCATATAAAATCGAAAATTGAGAGTTTGGTTTTCAAATCTTTACCACACCTTCTACTCTTCAAGAGCTTTCTTTTGAGCTACAGATCATCACCAGGGGATGCTTTAATCTCGACTTATTGGCTCTCTAAGGTGAGAGGTTGAAACTGTCATGGACTGGACAGTTTGGTTTCTTCAACTTGGAGAGGATATTTGACTAGGCTAAACACCTTGGATTGCCATGAAATTTTGAACGAGTGTTATACATAGAATGGAGAAGCTGTGGTTAAAGTTTGGTGATTTTATCATGGGTGTATTGTGAGATACGAATTTTTATTTGAGGGTTGCTCTAACAGATCAGTTGAGAGAAATTTGTGTTTCTCTTGCTTTTCTTCTTTTCTTTCTTTTTGTTTTTGGTTAATAATGCTTGAAATGCTGATATTTGTGTAAAGAGTGGTGAGTCATTGCATGCCCAGGACACGTGTCGATCAGTGGAGCCTCATGGTGGCAAAGCAGGGACACGTGTCACGCAATGGAGATCATGGTGGCAAGCAGCTTTACCAGTTCGCTTTCCTTTCACACGGATGATCCAAATGTTGCATTTCTCGAATTAATCTTGTTACATGTTACTTCCATGTATACATTTAATCTTGTCATAATTTCAATCCTTAATCCATGATTCGTTCGCTTAATTCCTTAATCTCGAAAAAATGTTCGCAGGGTTTCTTAAGCGTTCTATCGAAGTAGTTTCCTGTAAGTGTTTTTGATATCTCTAATTCTTTTATTAATCCATATCCATGGAATTGATAATCTAAATCCTCAATTATTCTCAAATAATAATTAATCCGTCCGTTATTGGTGAAATTTCGGAGAAAACAGAAATGCTATTTTTCCGATTCTGACAGCTTTTGCATTCCTTCATTTACATCGTAGATCACTAATACGCCCTTGAAAGTTTATTATATCGTTCCGCATATGGGGTGGTCTGAAAAACTTTTTAAACGACAAAAATTTACTATTCATCAAAAGTTACTATTCATCAGTGGTTTTTTTTTTATAATCCTTTGGTTCAATATCCGATCCAATATTCCTGGTTTATTTCTCTTTACTTCTTGCACTTAGAAATGTTCTAGTGCTTTCTCGGGCACACGCTGTCCTGTTTACGGAGTTGTCGGATGTATTCCAGATATTGATTTGGATGACATAAAAATACTTTCCTTCCCTGGAGTATTGTATTCTTATCTTCCAGATTGATTGTTCTTATTTATATGTTCAGTCCATTCTTACTATTCTCAAAATGTTTGAAAACCGAAATTCACATTCATTTCATAACTTGATTCTCAAAGTCATTGCCACTATCCACATTTACATCAACATATAATAAAAGTTTTAATTCTACCCAAAATCTGGGGTCTTACAGAGGATGTAACAACATCATAGTTGCTAATCTTATCAGAGAAAACCTTAAGAATAGCATCAAAGAAAAAGCTCCATTCTTTTACCATACCTCTTCTTTGTATCTTGCTTAAATTAGTAGTAGGCAAGGCATAATTAATGGAATTGAGCATGTTAATAATATCAGTATCATTATGCTTTTCTAACCTATTGTTTTCAGGCAAGTTTAAGCATGTTGTAATGACATCACTATTTATCACATGTTCCTTACCTTGAAGAACAAAGGTGATTGTAGCATTGACAGAATCGAACACGATAGATTCCCAGATGGCTTCAATCACCTCAAAGTATAACTTGGGGGCTTCGAACATGGCTTTAGAGAGCTTGCTGTTGTGGAAAAACCTCATCATTTTGTGATATGATGTGTTCTTCTCATCAAAGTCCACAAGTGCAGTGAAGTTGTTCTTCTCGTATGTGAAACCAGTAAGAGACATTGTTTTGTTGGTTGGTACCATTGATATAGAGCTTGAATTACTGAGAGAGGTTTTTGCTTTGAGAGAAAAAGATGAGCTTTTGCCTTAGTGAATTTTGGGAATTGATAGAAAATGATTAACTGAGAGTAAAAATCAATTTCTACTCCCCCCAAATAATTCACTAAGAAAATCAAAATAATTAAAAGAAATTATTTGATTGGTGCAAGAAATAACCGTTTAAAAGTAACGAGTTTAAAAAGTAAAGCCACGAATTTACTGCAATTACGTACACACATTGTACGCATGTAACTACATATAAAATTGTGGATTTTAACGGTTACGATTAGAACTGTACTATCTACGGATAGGATTATACCTTTTGAGATTCAACATCCGCAGAGGAAGAAAAAGTAGTATCCGTAGAAGTATAGAAAATACAGTGTCAAAAATGACCATCACCGGATAAAGGTATCCGTAGAGGGAGTAATTTTGACTTAGACCAAATTTTTACTTTTTTTGAGAGTTTTAATTCTCATGAAAATCATTTTGACACTGGCTGCATTACAAATTATCAGATATTTAAATTAATTAAGAGAAGTTAAGCATACCTAGCTCACTTACCAACCTTAAGAATGTTGATTCATCAAGTGGCTTGGTAAAAATGTCTGCAATTTGTTGTTCACTTGGAACAAAATGAAGTTCCACAGTAGAATTCATCATATGTTCCCTGATGAAGTGATACTTTATGTCAATGTGCTTGGTTCTTGAGTGTTGCACTGGATTCTCAGTTATGGCAATTGCACTAGTGTTGTCACAGAAAATTGGAATCTTATTAACTGTTAGACCATAGTCTAGTAGTTGATTTTTCATCCAGAGAATCTGTGCACAACAACTTCCAGCTGCAATATATTCTGCCTCAATTGTAGAAGTAGAGACATAATTTTGCTTTTTACAAACCATGAGACAAGCTTATTTCCTAGAAATTGACAGGTGCCTGTTGTACTTTTTCTGTCAATTTGGCAACCTGCATAGTCTGCATCTGAATAACCAATTAGATCAAAACCAGATTCTCTAGGGTACCAAATGCCAAGGTTTGGTGTTCCCTTGAGAAATCTGAAAATCCATTTGATAGCAATTAAGTGAGACTCTCTAGGATCAGCCTAAAATCTTGCACATAGACATGTAGCAAACATAATATCAGGTCTACTAGCTGTTAAATATAAAAGTGAGCCTACCATACCTCTATAGCTTGTAATGTCCACAGATTTTTCCTTAGTATTCATTTCAAGCTTAGTGGCAGTTGGCATGGGTGTTTTAGCAGGAGAACAATCCATTAGATCAAACTTCTTAAATAGATCAAAGATGTATTTAGTTTGACTAATGAAGATTCCTTCTTTCACTTGCTTAACTTGTAAGCCAAGGAAATAGGTAAGTTCACCCATCATGCTCATTTCATATTTACTTTGCATAAGTTTGGAAAACCTTTTGCAAAGATTCTCATCTGTAGACCCAAATATTATGTCATCTACATATATTTGAACAAGTATACTAGAGCCATTAACATTTCTAAGGAAGAGAGTTTTATCAACAGTACCTCTAGTGAAGTGATTCTCTAAAAGAAAATGTGATAGTGTGTCATACCAGGCTCTAGGTGTTTGCTTCAGTCCATAAAGTGCCTTGAGTAGGAAGTAGACAAATTCTGGATAATTTGGATCTTCAAAACTAGGAGGTTGACTGACATACACCTCCTCTTCTAATTCCCCATTCAAGAAGGCACTTTTGACATCCATTTGATAGACCTTGAAATTGGCATGGGCTGCATAGGCTAGGAATATCCTCATTGCTTCCAATCTAGCAACAGGGGCAAATGTTTCATCATAATCTATTCCTTCTTCTTGAGAATAGCCCTTAGCAACCAATCTTGCTTTGTTCCTTGTGATAATGCCATTTTCATCCATCTTGTTTCTGAATACCCACTTTGTTCCTATAACACTTCTGTCTTTAGGTTTGGGTACCAGCTTCCAAACTTTGTTTCTCTCAAATTGGTTTAGCTCTTCCTGCATAGCTAACACCCAATCTGGATCTAGAAGAACATACTTAACTTTCTTTGGTTCATCTTGTGAAAGAAAGCTACTGTATAAACATTCATCTTGAGTAGCTCTTCTAGTTTGGACATTTGAGGATGCATCACCAATGATCAGTTCAAATGGGTGGTCCTTAGTCCATTTTCTCCTTGTTGCAAGTGTAGGTCTTGAAGATGTACCATCATTGTCATAAGTGTAACACCCCCAGACCCGGGGTCGGAGATCTAGGTTGTCACATTCCTCATTCCATACAAACACTTGATACTTGTTAATCCCAAATGACCTAACAGAATTGTAGAAGGGGGGGGTTGAATACAATTTGATATTTCTTTAACTTGAAAATACTTTATAAAATTAAACTGAACTGAATAAATAAAAACACAAGATATAAATAATTCAGTTGGATTGTTTGATGATCCAACTGAAGTGTTTTTATTGCGGAAATAATCTGTGATACAAATGTACACAGCTGCTCAGTTACAAGGTTGTAGAGAAGAAAAATGCTCTCAAAGATAGCTAATACAAACTCTTTGTTTTTCTTCACACCAATAAAGTAACTGCTACACTTGGTTATATAAACCCAAGTTTACAACCCTATTTTTGGCTACACTAATAGTACAATGAGTAACCGCCAATAGTTTGCTTTTCATCCCTTTGTCCAGTGGTCCTTGGAGATCCTTGATTTTGACTTCATGCTTATTATGATCACTCCCAAGAGCCCAATTGGAAACTGGGATGTTTCCTTATTCCCCATGTCCATTTTAATGGTTTCCAATGCAAAGTACACTTCCACATCTCCTTTTTGATCTGTCAGGAACCTGTCACTATCACTTTGTCAATTGTATAGAAAAGCAATAATGATTCGTTGATGGCATAGAGATGTGTTTCGTTGATAGCTTTATTCTTTGTTTCGTTGATGAGCTTCCTTGTTTCGTTGATAGAGTAATCTTCATTCCGTTGACATGTCTTCACTTAGGCAAAATTACAAGGCACTAAATATTTACAATTAACCAACCTATTTTGCCTATCTTACCATTTAGTCAACATGACTTAGAAAACCTATCTAGTACTCAACAAACTGCATACCAAACTATGAAGTAATGTACAGTGCAATTGCTACATCACTCATTTCGTTGATGAGCTTCCTGTCAACGAAACACTGCAAAGCATGCTATTCCGTTGACAGTTACAAAATAACTTAATACAAAATCTACTAAGTGTTTTTATAATTATCATCAAGAACAACATATTCCTAACAATCTCCCCCAATTTATGACTGATAGAATAACAGCCATAAATCAAGAGCCTTGATGATAACAAAAACACTCAGGCATATTACACATGATAAAAGTAAAAGTTGTATTGAGCTTCATAAAGTTTTTAGAAATAATGCAAGACTTACAAAACTAATGCCCAAATGTGCTCCTCCAGACTGAGCAAATAATTCATCTTTGTCTTCTTTGGGGCATAGTCTTCTTCCCTCTCCTAGAGTTGTTCTCCTCAATCTGGACCTGTAGCCTTCTGTAAAAGATCTTCTCTTCTTCATCTTGATCACCAAGCTTGGATTGCATAAACCTTAGAGTTTGATTAGATGCCTTGTCCAGCTGGTCTTCCATCCTGAAGAACCTTCTGCAGTTGTCCTTGTCCTTGAATTCCATCATCCAGAAAGGTTGAAGATGGATCTTCTTTCCTGTTGAGGGCACTCTTAGCATCCTGGGAAGAGCCTCAGGCTTGTTCCAGCTAGCCTTTATTTGACATATTCTGGAGACCACCTCAGACTTGGCTGTTTTGGTGAAGCCAAAGTCTTTCTTCAAGCATCTAAACACTGTGAGTAGTGTTTGGTAGTCTTCTCCTAGAATTCTGTAGAGAGGCCAAATTTGTTCTCTACCACCCTTGTATGTGAAAACCAATCTTTCAGGTAGCTTCTGAGAAGCTGCAATGCCCCTTACTTCCACCAGGTTGTCTAACTCAAGATGCAAGCTGGATTCTTCCCTGATGTCAGCAATGTACATGCAGTCCTCTGGATTTGAAGGGGGTTTTTGAGGTTGTGGCTTTCTCACAAATACTGGCTTTGTCTTGACAGCCCTTTGCTTCAATTTCTTCTTTGGATCCATCTCAAAAAGGAATTTAGGAAAGTTAGCCTCATCAAACTCAATTGGCTCTTCCTTTGGCTCAATTGGCTGATCATGATAATTAACAAGATGTTTGGGATCACAGGCTAACTTTAAAGATGGATCAGGAATTGTTGGAGGTACAGAAGAGTCTGATGCAATACTCTGAGAGTCATCATTTTCAAAGGTTATGTTTCTTCTAGCCCTTGCCTTTGGTTGCCTTGTACTCTTCTTTTCACTCCTTTCCTTTTGGGCTTTTTCTTCTTGCTGTCTTTCTTCTTCATCTAGAGCTTGAGCTACTGCAAGAGCTTGCATAGCTGCTCTTTCTGATTCCTCAGCCTTGGCTTCAGCAAAGTTTGGATGACCAGCCCAAACACAGATTTGTTGTCCATTCCTGTAGACAATTGCCCTTTGCTTCCTTATCTCATGATTATTACTTTCCTTGCTTTTTGTGATGAGAAGTCCAAGTAGTTTGTGCTCATCTGGATAAGGTGCAGGATAGAAAGTCCTTGCTATGTTTTTGCCTTTTGGTTTAGCAGGAGACTTGGGAGATAAGCTTCTTTGTAATGTAGCTTCTTCCACATCCCTAATGCATGAAGTTTGTCCTTTCTCCTTTCTTGGTCCTTGAATGACTCCATGTAGAAGGGGCTCTATAGCATAAGAGCTCTTGAACTGTGGCTCCACTTGTGCAGTCACCATTGCATTTGTTGATGGCTGATCTGTCTTTGAAGATTCAGTAATTTTCTTGAACCTTGCTTCTATGTTGGACCAATGATCTTTGATCTGTGCTGCAAGTTGTATCCTCATAGAAGCTTCCTGGATCAAGTCAATGCTATCCTTATTCTTCTTTCCAAACTCCCCCATTGCTAGTGGCTCCTGTGGCAATGTGATGGTTGGGACCAGCACCTTTGTGATTTGAATGGTTAGCTCCTGAGATTTCTCCCCCTTTTTGTTATCATCAAGAGAGACAACTGGGAGTCCTTGAGCTGCCACTAGCTGGGCCAAAAGTTGAGTCTGCTTCTCCTGTTCCTTTTGCATTTGAGATAAAGTAGCTTCCACCTTGTCCACTCTAGAAGAGAGAGTCTTCAAGGAGGTAGCCACTTCAGGTTCCTTAGAGAGAAACCTGTTCATTTTGGACATAGTGAGAAGAGGGAGCTTTTCATCCATCATCCTGTAGTTAGCATCCCTGAAATTGCTAATAGAGTCCTTGATTTCTGTAGCCTCAATCCTTGTCTGCATCATTTGTAGCCTTTGAATTTCCAGAGAATCCATGATGGCCTTGTAGAATTTCTTGTCTCTTGCATTTGCAGACTCATGAGCTAAGTAGGCTTCATTGTACTGCCTGGAGATAGCAGCATCTAGAGTGGCTCTACCATGCATACCTTGAGAAAGCCAGCCTGGTGTAGGAGGCACCACAGAAGTCCCAGTCTGTGAAGTGGTGGCCACCTGTAGATTATCACCATAGCTGTCCTCAGCATCAGAAAACTCAAATTCTCCACTTGCTGCAGCTCCTGAAGGTAGATTGGTCAGGGCATCCTTTGCTCTTTGCATTGATGCAGTTGTATGAATTAGATTTAGTGACCTTTCTGCCTCCACATTGCCCTGCTGAGCCATAATTTGATAGGCTGGCACAGGATGAGTAAAGGTCTCAGGATCCAGGGAAATACTATCCAGAGTTTGTTGATAAACCTCTTGGAAAGTAGGTTCCCTTTCTCCCTCACTGACCTCCATTAACTCATTAGCAATGGCTGCTTCCATCCTTATTTCTCCTGTAGTCCCTTCTCTCTCTCCACTCTGTTCTTGCATCATGGGCTCCCCATGGCTCACACCTCTCACACCCTCACCTTCACCTTCTAAGGTGGAACTCTCAATCTCTCCTTTTGCCTGGCTGGAAGAAATAGCCAGCCTCTCACTCACATTCTCTCCTTTTGCCTGGCTGCAAGCCAGCCTCTCAGTTTCACTCCCTCTCAGTCCTAGAAGTGTCTCAACTACCACTAGATCATCTGCACTAGTTGTGGGAACAACTTGATTTTCAATTAAAGGTGCAGAGTGAACTATCAACGGAATGGTAGTTTGAACTGTCAACGGTATGGATACCGTTGATGGAGAAACACTTGTCAACGAAATAGACTGTTTCGTTGATGAAGTCAAGAAAGCACTTTGAGAATGAGAAATTACAGTAGAGTCTGTGGTGATTGATTTTAAAGAATGGTCCACAGATCCCCTTGCAACTTCAGGAAAAATTGGTTGATGGCCCAACAAATCACTTAACAAGTGATGGCCACCAGCTTCAGAGTGGGGCTTCTCCAAGATTAGAGTTGGAGAATCAGGAATAGATGTATGGATCATGTCCACATCTAAAGATTGAGTTGGTGAATTGGATGGAGATAATTCAAGATTGATGTTTAGAGAATGGGACTGTAACCCCAGAGTAATGATAGGGGTTACATCAAACTGAATTGGAGAAACTGGAAGTGTTGCTTCCAGTGTGTGTGCACCCTGTGTACCCTTGGACTTTTGCTTCACTCTCCTTTGGTATTGGGAAAATGTAGACTTTGGGCTTGAAGTGTCCCTTACCCTCTTGGACTGTGCTCTTGGTGGAGAGCTTGTTTCAATAATCACATCCTTTTGGGAGGATGCAATTAGACTTGTGTTTAAATCCATTTTACTCATTGTGCCTTGTTGGGAAGACACAATGGGGCTTGGCTGGTACACACTAACCTGTCCTTCCTTATCCTTGGGGTTTCTTTGATGTTCACCCCTTCCCTCACCTCTTACAACTCCAGACTCACTCCCCTTAGGTTGTGTGGTAGTTTTTACAACAGGTGCCTTTTGAGAAGCACCTGAGGTTGGCTTGGAGGATTTCTTTGATTTAGATTTTGTTGCTAGGGTAGGAGCCTGTTGGGTCACAGCTACAGACTCCATAGCAACATTGGAAGGTAAAACAGTAGAGGAGTTAGCTACACTAACAGGGATAGTAGTAGTTACCTCAATGATTGGCAGATACACCACTGGAACATCACCATTGTGGTTCAGCCTCAGTATGTCTGTCAATACTCTCTTTTCTTGCACAAAGCACTCAAACCTGGCATTAGGGTTAGAGATAACTAATGGTGCTGGACTAACATGGTTAGCCAACATCATCAGAAACCTAGCATAATAGATATTTTTCTTCCTATTTGCTTTGTCACCCAACTTAGCACCAATTTCATACATAAGTTGGGTGCTAAAGTTGTGATATCTATCATTTAGAAGCATGGTTAGGAGAATTAACATAGAGTTAGTTAATGCATCAAAATTACTAATCTTTCCAGAAAAGACCTTAATGAATGCATCAGCTAAATAACTGTATTCCCTAACCAAACCTCTCCTAATTATTCTACCCAGATTATCAGTAGGCAAAGAGTAGTTTATAGAATTTAACATGGTAGTTATTTCAGTGTTAGTAGGCAAAGCATCACAGTTATTATCAGGAATATGTAAACATGCTTGCAAAACATCAGAATTAACTATGTACTCATTACCTTGAAGAGTGAATTGTAGTGTGCAGTTTGTTCCACTATACTCACATGAGGTCCAAATCTCCTCGATTATCTCATTGTAGAGTGGTGTAGAGTGAAACATTGCATAGCTCAACTTGCAATTCTTCATGAAATCCATCATTTTGAAGAACAGACTGTTCGGGTTTTCCTTGACAACAAAAGGGATGGAGTTGTTCTTCTCATAGATGAACCCTCCAGCAGACATTAGCTTGACTATGGGTGCCATTGTTGATTAAAGGAAAGCTTCGAACTGAATTGATTGATAGAGAGAAGAAGAGAGAAAAAGCCTTTGAAATTTTTGAGAACAGGTAAAAAGAAATAATAAAACTAAAATTTCTTAAATACTCCCCCAAAAATTCTCAGAAAATGAATCCAATAATAAATGTAAATTACTGGATTGGCTTAAAAATATAACCGTTACTCTTAAAGTATTACAATGATTTATACTTACAGGGGTGTATGCATAGATCGTGGTAAAAGACGTGTCACATTTCAACGGTTCAGATAAAAAGCGCTAAATCAACGAATCAGGATTGGGCGGTTAAAGTCCCGTCTTATTTCGTTGATAAAGCTGCGTTTCGTTGATATAAAAGAGCTATCAACGAAACACCCAGAAAACTGCTAAGACTGTCAACGAAATGGTGCATTCCGTTGGCATAGTAATTTTGACTTAGACAAAATTTTACCTTTTCCTGAGAAAATTTATTCACAGAAAAAAAAACATAGCAAATTTCTGGCTGCATTATGACTTGCAAATATCTCAAAAATAATTAAGAGAAATTTAGCATACCTAGCTCACTTACTAATCTTGAGAATGTTGATTCATCAAGTGGCTTGGTAAAGATGTCTGCAAGTTGTTGTTCACTTGGAACAAAATGTAACTCCACAGTACCATTCATAACATGTTCTCTAATGAAATGGTACTTGATGTCAATGTGCTTGGTTCTTGAATGCTGCACTGGATTCTCAGTAATAGCAATGGCACTAGTGTTGTCACAGAAAATAGGAATTTTCTCAACTCTTAATCCATAATCAAGTAGTTGATTTTTCATCCATAAAATCTGTGCACAACAACTTCCAGCTGCAATATACTCAGCCTCAGCTGTGGAGGTGGAAACTGAGTTTTGTTTCTTGCTGAACCATGACACAAGCTTGTTTCCTAAGAATTGACAGGTGCCTGTTGTGCTTTTCCTGTCAATTTTACATCCTGCATAATCTGCATCTGAATAACCAATTAGTTCAAAACCAGATTCTCTAGGATACCAAATGCCAAGGTTTGATGTTCCTTTGAGATATCTGAAAATCCTTTTAATAGCAACTAAATGGGATTCCCTAGGATCAGCCTGAAATCTAGCACATAAACATGTAGCAAACATAATATCAGGTCTACTAGCTGTTAAATATAAAAGTGAGCCAACCATGCCTCTGTAACTTGAAATGTCCACAGATTTTTCCTTAGTATTCAATTCAAGTTTGGTGGCAGTAGGCATGGGTGTTTTGGCAGGAGAGCATTCCATTAAGTTAAACTTCTTCAATAAATCAAAAATATATTTTGTTTGACTAATGAAAATGCCTTCATTAACTTGCTTTACTTGAAGACCAAGAAAGTAAGTTAATTCTCCCATCATGCTCATTTCATACTTACTTTGCATAAGCTTGGCAAACTTTTGACAAAGTTTTTCATCTGTAGACCCAAAAATTATGTCATCTACATAAATTTGAACAAGTATTGTAGAGCCATTCACAATCCTATGAAAAAGGGTATTATCTACAGTACCTCTAGTGAAGTGATTCTCAAGAAGGAACTGTGAAAGTGTGTCATACCAGGCTCTAGGTGCTTGTTTCAAACCATAGAGTGCTTTGAGGAGAAAGTACACATACTCTGGAAAATCATCATCTTCAAAACCAGGAGGTTGACTCACATACACCTCCTCTTCAAGTTCCCCATTTAGAAAAGCACTCTTAACATCCATTTGATAGACCTTGAAATTGGCATGGGCTGCATAGGCTAGGAAAATCCTTATTGCTTCTAGTCTTGCAACAGGAGCAAAGGTTTCATCATAATCGATTCCTTCTTCCTGTGAATAGCCTTTTGCAACCAATCTAGCTTTATTCCTTGTGACTATGCCATTTTCATCCATCTTGTTTCTGAACACCCATTTTGTGCCTATGACACTCCTGTCCTTAGGCTTGGGCACCAGCTTCCATACATTGTTCCTTTCAAATTGGTTTAGCTCTTCTTGCATAGCCAAAACCCAATCTGGATCTAGAAGTGCATCCTCAACTTTCTTTGGCTCATCTTGAGACAGAAAGCTGCTATATAGACATTCTTCTTGAGTTGCTCTTCTAGTTTGGACTTTTGAAGAAACATCACCTATAATGAGTTCAAAGGGATGATCTTTAGTCCATTTTCTTGAAGGAGGTAGATTTGCTCTAGACGAGGTAGCTTCATGATCATGATTGCCTTGATTGGACATTTGTCCTTGAGAAACTCCCCCTGAGTTTGTTGCCCCTAAATGATCACTTCTAGAACCATTTCTATGACTGTCAACGGTATGACCATTTTGGTTGTCAACGAAACGCTCATTTTGACTGTCAACGAAATGATCATTTGGTCTACTAGCAGCTATTCTTTTCAATCTTAATGCAGCAACTTCATCTTCACTGCTGCTTTCATCTGTGCTAGATACAACAACTTTAGGCTGTTTCTCAGTAGCCTTATCATGATTCACTTGTTCTCCTTCCTCATTCTCAAAAGAGAGACTTTCATGGAAACCTTCATCACTGAGACCTTGTATTTTGAGATCATCAAAAACAACATGTACAGATTCCATAACAATGTTGATTCTGAGATTAAAGACTCTGTAAGCTTTCCCTGCTGCATATCCCACAAATATTGCTTCATCTGCCTTTGCTTCAAATTTCCCCAAATGCTCAGCTTGATTTCTCAGAACAAAGCACTTGCATCCAAAGACATGAAGAAAATCTAATAGTGGCTTCTTTCTTTTGAGTAACTGATAAGGGGTCATTCCTTTGGCCTGATTAATCAAAGAAATATTCTGAGTGAAGCAAGCTGTGTTAACTGCCTCAGCCCAAAAATAAGTTGGTAACTTTGATTCATCTAGCATTGTCCTTGCAGCTTCAATAAGTGTTCTGTTTTTCCTTTCAACTACACCATTTTGCTGTGGTGTTCTTGCTGCTGAAAACTCATGCAAAATACCATTTTCTTCACAGAACACCTTCATGCTTGAATTCTTGAATTCTGTCCCATTGTCACTCCTAATCCTTCTTACTTTGAAATCAGGATGATTGCTTACCATCTTGATGTGATTGATAATGATTTCACTTGCCTCATCTTTAGAGTGCAAAAAGAAAGTCCATGTAAATCTAGAAAAATCATCAACAATCACAAGACAGTATTTCTTCTTTGAAATAGACATGACATTTACAGGGCCAAACAAATCCATATGAAGTAACTCAAGCTGATGGACAATTGATGACTCTGTCTTGCTTTTGAATGATGCCTTCTTTTGTTTCCCTTTTTGACAGGCATCACACAAACCATCCTTGGAAAACTCCACCTGTGGAATTCCTCTAGCAAGATCTTTCCTCACCAAATCATTCATAACCTTGAAATTCAGATGAGATAATTTCTTGTGCCATAGCCAACTTTCATCCTTGCTTGCTTTGCTGAAAAGACAAGTGATGGTGTCTGAACTTGTGCTACTAAAGTCAGCAATGTACACATTCCCTCTTCTGAATCCAGTCATTACCACATTGTTGTTTCCTCCTTTAGAAACAACACAGGCTTCTTTTGAAAAAGTAACTATGATACTAAGCAAATTGTGCTTAAGACCATCCACCAATGCAACCTCATCTATGATGACATTCTCTTTTGAAATCAAGCCATATCCCTTTGTGTAGCCTTTGCTGTCATCTCCAAAAGCAATACAAGGGCCAGCTCTTTCCTGAAACTCTGTGAGCAGGGTAGAATCACCAGTCATGTGTCTTGAACAACCACTATCCAAGTACCAAAGATTCCTTTTGTCTCCCTGCACACAATAACACCAAATCAAGTTGATTTTGGTACCCAAGTTTCCTTGGGTCCTGTCTTGTTAGCCTTTGCATTCCCTTTTGTACCATTTTTCACTTTGGACTCAGATTGATTCAAATCAATCTTTACCCTTGGTGTTGATTTCTGAGGGTTGCTCATATTTTCATTCATAGCATGCATAGTTGGAGGAACAATCATGTTATTCATGTTCCATGGCATTTGTGGCATGTTAAACATATTCATGTAAGGATTAGACACAAATGGCATGCTAGCATATGGATTCTGAAATTGTGCATATGGAGCAAACATGTTAGGCATAACAGGCATTGTAGGCATGGAACTGTTCATTGCAGGCTTGGGCATTTTCACATTAGCAGTTTTCTTAACAGATTTGCAGTTAGTAGATAAATGATTAACACTACCACAATTGACACATGTCTTTCTAGGTGCATATTTATCAGGTGTGTAATTGTTGTGTTTGTTAATTCCTACTTTGCCATTTCTGTTATTCTTTTTGTTTCCCTTAGCCTCAACCTGAACTTTCTCTAACTTGTCTTTCAATTGCTTGTTAGACAAGTTACCTACATTAGCTCTCTCAACAGGCTTCTCAACTTTCTTTGATTTACTAGACTCACCTTGAACAAAGTTCTTGGTGACAGGACCATACTTGTCATTAAGTCTAGTGAGTTTATCTTTTCTTTTGTCTGTCAACGAAACAGCCTGATCGGTTGATGGTTCATGTGTCAACGAAACATTGCATTCCGTTGACATATCAACCTTCAACAAATGATCATTGTTGTTTGTTGACTCTATTTCTGATTCTAAGGTTTCACCAACATACCCTAGCTTCTCTTTGTTCCTTTTCCATGATTGCTCACAGAAGGATTCCACGCCTTGAACATTAATTATGTTGGCAGCAACATTCCTGGCATCCTTCCATTTTGCAATCACACCTTGTTCTATCTCAAGTTGTGTTTTAAGAATTTCTTCTCTTTGTAACACGTTCTCAAGTTCCTTCTTAGCATCCCTACTAACACATCTCATTTTCTCAAATTCAATGAGCTGTGCTTCTAACATTGCATTCCTATCACTTAAGAGCAAATTAGTCTCCTTTATTCTAGAATTCTCCTTGGTAAGTGATTTAAGAGTAACACGCAAATTATATAGTACAATAGACATTTCATTTACTGCACTATCGCATTCCTCTTTAGAAAGCTCAGAAAGATTAGTAATTGTTACCTGGTTGCTTGAGGAACTTGCTTCCTGCTCATGATTGTCAGCCATAAGAGCCAAGTTGACATACTCAACATCATCATCAGAATCTTCACCATTACCAGCCCAGTCATACTCCTGAGACATGAAAGCCTTTTCTTTTTCCTTGAGAAGTTCAAAGTATTTCTTTTTATAATCAACAGGCTCAAATTTCCTGTTGCCCTTCTCAACCTTGGGCTTTCTGCAGTCTCCAGCAAAGTGACCAAGCATTCCACAATTGAAACATTTTGACTTAGACTTTTCAATCCAGTTTGATTTGCTAGGTTGAAAGTCTCTTCTTGGTGGCCTTGCTTCTGAGTTTCTTTTGAACTTGAACTTAGAGAATTTCCTAGACAGAAAAGCAATATGCTCATCAATCTCATCTAAGTCATTCAAGTTGGCTGGTTCTGATTCTTCTTCTTCTTCTGTCATCTTGTCTTTACCCTTGCTAACATCACTCCTACAACTAGGTCGACTAGTTGTGGCCTTTGCAGTTTCTTTGTTGTCATCTTCCAGTTGGTTCACAGATGCAATTAATGCAATAGATCCACCCTTCTTCTGTACCTTTTCAATTTCCTCATCTTGCTCCATTTCCAGCTCATAAGTCTTCAAGGTTCCATAAAGCCTTTCAAGAGTGTAGTCTTTGTACTCTTGAGTGTTTCTAAGAGAAACAGTCATAGGCTTCCATTCTTTTGGAAGAGCTCTGAGAAATTTAAGGTTTGAATCCTTAGTTTGATAGATCCTCCCATACAGCTTTAATCCATTCAAAAGCTTCTGAAACCTACTAAACGTGTCATTTAGGGTTTCACCAGCTTTAAAATGAAAATGCTCATATTGTTGTATAAGGAGTTGCATTTTATTTTCCCTGACTTGCTCAGTTCCTTCACAGAGAGTTCTAACAGTATCCCATACTTCCTTAGAGGTTGTACAGTTGATAACATTGTCAAACATCTCTTGCTCCAAACCATTAAACAGAATGTTCATGGTTCTTTTGTCTTTATGGACTTCTGCAACATCTTCAACAGTCCATTCTGAGACAAGTTTTGGAATCTCTACATCAGGAGCATTATCTGGCAATCCAACTCTAGAATCAAGCTTCATGGGAACGTGTGGACCTTTCTCAATGCAATCTACATACCTCTCATCCATAGACATGAGATGTAAATGCATCTTTACTTTCCAGTGAAAGTAATTGTCCTTATCAAGAACTGGTATCTTCACACCTGCATCCTTCTTCACCATGGTTTCTGTTTTTGGTCTTGATCTTTAAACTTCTTGTATGTTAGAAGCTTGCTCTGATACCAATTGTTAATCCCAAATGACCTAACAGAATTGTAGAAGGGGGGGGGGTTGAATACAATTTGATATTTCTTTAACTTGAAAATACTTTATAAAATTAAACTGAACTGAATAAATAAAAACACAAGATATAAATAATTCAGTTGGATTGTTTGATGATCCAACTGAAGTGTTTTTATTGCGGAAATAATCTGTGATACAAATGTACACAGCTGCTCAGTTACAAGGTTGTAGAGAAGAAAAATGCTCTCAAAGATAGCTAATACAAACTCTTTGTTTTTCTTCACACCAATAAAGTAACTGCTACACTTGGTTATATAAACCCAAGTTTACAACCCTATTTTTGGCTACACTAATAGTACAATGAGTAACCGCCAATAGTTTGCTTTTCATCCCTTTGTCCAGTGGTCCTTGGAGATCCTTGATTTTGACTTCATGCTTATTATGATCACTCCCAAGAGCCCAATTGGAAACTGGGATGTTTCCTTATTCCCCATGTCCATTTTAATGGTTTCCAATGCAAAGTACACTTCCACATCTCCTTTTTGATCTGTCAGGAACCTGTCACTATCACTTTGTCAATTGTATAGAAAAGCAATAATGATTCGTTGATGGCATAGAGATGTGTTTCGTTGATAGCTTTATTCTTTGTTTCGTTGATGAGCTTCCTTGTTTCGTTGATAGAGTAATCTTCATTCCGTTGACATGTCTTCACTTAGGCAAAATTACAAGGCACTAAATATTTACAATTAACCAACCTATTTTGCCTATCTTACCATTTAGTCAACATGACTTAGAAAACCTATCTAGTACTCAACAAACTGCATACCAAACTATGAAGTAATGTACAGTGCAATTGCTACATCACTCATTTCGTTGATGAGCTTCCTGTCAACGAAACACTGCAAAGCATGCTATTCCGTTGACAGTTACAAAATAACTTAATACAAAATCTACTAAGTGTTTTTATAATTATCATCAAGAACAACATATTCCTAACAATACTCGAATCATAATTAATATAAATCAACTCACATGGTGATCCCACAATAAATATACACACGCCAGTTATGTCTCAGAAACGAAATTGCAAAAGCAGTAGTCATATGATCCATAAGTTAAAGTTATTACAACCCAAAAGTAAAATGCTTGAAACCTACTGCCAGTATGATTTCTACTTGAAACCAGAAAGGTAGCGCAAACGTTTGTTCTTGTTCATTAATATACATAAGTGATACTTATAAATAAACCGGAACAACCAGAGTTGCACTCCGAACCAACTCAGTAATTCTACCTGATGTGTTGCAACAAACATGCTACGGGCGGTCTGTATATCCCGGACGCGCTTCCGAGCGGTACGGCGGATCCTGGCCATCTACTCTAGCTGTTGTGTTGTGATATATATAAAAGAAAACAAGTGTGAGCACTAAGCCCAGCAATAATATAAAGCAGCTTAATCATATATGTAAGCTTATATCATAATTGAAATCTCTTTCAAACTTCATTCGTATACAAAATGATATAGTGAAATATTCCTTCCGTCAAAACATATAATATAGTTCAAATACTATATACGGAACATCATTGTTCAATTACTGTCACATTATCGGTAACTCAGCTCCTAAGCTTTCGTTACAATGTGCAGCGCAATTCCAAGTGGAAGAAGGGGACATTCTGGAACCCCGATACACGGTGATCAGCCGCTGTATCGTAACATAACTTCTCTACTAGTAGAAGAACAATTTCCTGTTCGGTTATCACCCTGGCCGCATTCGGGCCCAATGTGCTATAAGGTCACTACCTCGGCGCCTGTTTTATCACCGGGAAAGCCTTTGCACGCAAGGTCACTACCTCGGCGCCTATTTCATCACCGGGAAAGCCTTGATAATTATGGTCACTACCCCGGCACCTGTTTCATTGCCGTGTAAGCCCTTCCAGATCCTATGATGAATCCTATCCTTTAAACTGGAACCGAAATTAATCGTTGTTCCCCGAGCGTAAACTAGCTCGTTGATAGGTATGAACTTATTACCATACTTACTTCCGGAAATGTTGAGGAAGTAATAATACAATGTGGGTTGACTATTGTCAACTGACCTCGATCCTCGAGTAAATCATTTCGCAATCACGAACCGGGAGTTTGGTAAAATACCTTTTTAAGATCATAAAATCTTTTAAATAATTATTGGAACCTTACGTAATATCTAAATAAGGTTCTTATGATTTTGAAATCATTTTTGGAATATTTTAATAAGTATTCCAATAATAAATATTGAATTATTATTCAATATAATACCACTTAAGTGAATATCCAAAATAATATTCACTTAATTAAATAAATATTCAAATAATATTATTTAATATTTATCATTAAATATCCAATATACATATATATTGGAATATTTAATCAACATTTTTAAAACATAGTTGTCTCTGGACCCTCCAGTTTCTGACAGTATATTTAAGACAAAATAGTAATTTAACTCCCCGTCTAATATTTTAAACCACCATACAAGCGCTCTACTCTTAGAGCCTTTAAAAACCTCGGTTTATATCTAGTATTTACTTAGCATATAAACCTTATATCTTATAAAGCTTTTTATCCAAAGCGGAAATAGTTTATACTTCTTTTCACAGCAGTAAGCAGAATATATATCACAAACACAACATTAAATCACAACAGCATCACTTATAGGATGTAGGGTTTGAAAACTTGCCTTGGTGTCTCGGTGAAGTGGTAGTGGGGGCTTGGGAGTGTGCTCGTCGATCTATAATAAGATACACAATACACAATCAGACCCCTAGAACCAATTAATGTGCTATTAACTTAAGCACTAAAGTTCTATTAATGAAAATCAAATGTCTCGCTCTTGGTCACTTATAACCTCATGACATTCCGTAAACTCTTAATTCAAAAGTTTGGGTGGAAATCTATTCTCAAAACCCAAGTACTATACCATTACTAACTCATTGTTTTTAACCATCCCCTTAAGGGTATTTCACTCGCGCAACTGTTGCTCCCGCATTTTTATAAAATCGAAAACTCATCTTTTTAACACGAAACCTTCTAGGTTCCTTTCCTAACTGTCCATGCTAGTTTAAACTTTAATAACACGACCCAATTCTAATTTTAAAGGGTTTGATCACAATCTCAAAGTTCATACAGTGAACTACTTAGTTATCCGAAACCGCTTTCACTAAAACGGGTGTTTCTCCTAAACCGTAAATCGAAACGATACGATTCTTTCGCCAAAACAAACTACGACACAAGACCTACATGATCATGGTCAGAAAGTGTTGTGGTTATGTATAGAAGGTAACTGTGGTCTCTGTCCAAACTTCCTAAGTGAAATCCGACATGGTAACGACCCTTAATCGTGATTCCCGTGTTTAAAACACTCCAATCAATACCCAAGCAATCATAACTCAAGGTTCTCATCTAAACCAACTTATTTCTGTCTAAACATGCTCATAACATTATTCACAAGCTCAACCATCAACCAATCCACTAAACATCATACCTATCATGTATAACACTTCTACATCACGCTATCACTAATCAATATCAATTAAATCACTAATATCAAAGTATAAACACAAGTGTGAGAGGGTTTATACCTTCCTTGGTACTTAATATAGACTATCAATGGTTAGTATGCTCTTTCTTGCTCCTTGATTATCCTTTACCAGCCTTAAACTTCAAGATCAAAACAAGAAAATCAAACATTACTATTCATTCTAGTATTCATCATCAACTTTAGCTCACCTTTTGAGCATGATAACAACCATGGATGAAGCTAGGATCAAGGATTTACCTTAGTCTATGGATGAGGGTGATTTAGAGCCCAAGATAATGATTTTTGGTGGAGTAGAACTTGTAGAAAATATTTCTTATTCTTGGATGAAGAAAATAGTCGAATGGTTGATGTTAGGAATGAATATCACCTAGAAACTAGACAGAGGGGGGTGAATGGATAGTTTGATGAATTTTTGCTTTCTTGAAACTAAATGTAAACTGTATATGATTATGCTATGTAATATGCAGAAAGTAAACAACACGCATAATCACTTTAATCTACTTTGTATAAGCAAATTAAATACTACAGCTTTCCAAGAAATTCACAATCGAATTTCTGGCTTCTAAACAAGAACAGTTTGTTCTTGCTTGCTTACAGAGAAAAGAGCTTGAGATAAAAACTATGTGTGTCTCTCTTACAGCTTACAGTGGTGTGTGCACAATATATATATTTACCTATACAAACTAGGTACACACAATATTACACAGCTACCCCTTCTGAAAGTCCAACTTGTCCTGCCATAAGAAGTTCACTGTGTCAGAAAGGACCACCTGCTTTTCGGAATCTTTCCTGTTTCTGTAGCTGCTTGTCTCTTATCTTTCTCTCCAAGTTTAGCTATATATTTGCCATCTGTTCTTTGGACCACCTTGCCAGAACAAATGCTTCAGTATTTGTCTCTTGTCTTGTTATAAACGGCTAAGTGTTGATATCGTGAACTCCACTTCATTCCTGACTTCACGATCTCCCTTGTGAGGACTACGCGATATAGCCTTTGAAGACTTTGCGACATAGGCCATAAGATGACTATGCGACATGGGTCATTTGACGACTATGCGACATAGGTCATTTGACGACTATGCGACATAGGTCATTTGACGACTATGCGACATAGGTCATTTGATGACTATGCGACATAAGGCTTCTGAGGACTTCACGATCTAGGCTTCTTTGACTTTGCTGACTTCAACACTTCACGACATGTGTCTTGAGGACTTCTCGACATAGTACAAAATGGACTATGCGATGTAGCACTTCACGACATAGATATTGGTGACTTCACGACATAGCTTTCTTCTGACTTTGCTATATAATGCCTTAGACAAATTTCTGCAACTTATTTCTTCATGGCCTTATTCATTTCTATCCTGCTGCATGAACACTTCTGAACTTCTACCAGGACAATTATTCAATGGCCTATATACAATCTAGATGCAAGAAACTTTGCTAAGCTCATTATAACTTTGAGCATACATGATCAAGCTAATGTTCATGAGAACAAGACAAGTACATATAGAGACCTATACTATATCCCAGTGATAGAACTCACTAGGTCATGCAATGTGACATAGTCACATAGTGTAGGCTTGTTAATAGTGGTATTCAGACATGTCTTGAGCCTAACAATCTCCCCCAAATTGTGAGTAAGATCCTTAGGCACAATTTCATGTCTGATAACAAGCCTAACTTACATAGAAGGAAATTAAGTAACAGAGAGGACAATTTATGAACATTGAGATCAGGAATTTGATTACATAAAAAATTGAAAGCTTACAGACTATCTTTGTTGCTCAACAGCTTCAGCTTCCAATTGCTTCTCTTGTAAATCATCATAAATCTTCTTTTTCCTTATCTCTTCTCTTCTTTTCATGTCTATGATGGCTTCTTGAAGTTCTTCTCTTGCAATCAGTTCTTCAATGAGAGGGGAGTCTTTTAGATAATCAATTACAGCTTTAAGAGCACTTTCCACATTTGAATCCAGAAACTCCATCCTTATCTTGCTCATGCCTCCATAAGAATTTTTGTATTCCACAACATAAGGATTTTGTTTTACCCTGCAAAGCCCTTTCTTTCTCAGCTCCTTTGCTCTTTTCTCCATTTCAGCCATTTCTTTCTCTTTCTGAATTATCTTCTCTTCACTTTCCTTTCTCAGGTTTTCTTCATAATCAGCATGCATTTTCAAGAACCTGGCAATATCTATCTTCCATGTCCTTTCTTCTTTTTCTTCAAAATTCAGTAAGGCATTTATCCTTTCAAGCTCATACATATAGACATATTGCCAGCCTCCTTGCTTCATTATCCTTTCTCTTCCATCAGTGTACTTGATCTCTAGATGATCCAACTTCACTTTGACTTCAAAGATCCTTTGAGCCCTCAAAAATGCTAGGGCATCTTCATCATAGTCCTCATCTAGTGGAAGCACATTGATGCCAATAACATTTGTGAGTTTTCCAGTCTTCTTTGTTATCCTTATCCTTCTGGGTACACTCTTGATCTTCAAATGCTTCACAAGAGATACCTTTCTGGAACAAGGAGAATTAGTCTTCAGTGCCACATCACTTGAAAGTAGCTTCATTCCTTTTCCCTTCATCCACTATAACACTCCACTAGCTGTGACTTTGTGGAAGTGTCTTTTTGATGTTTCTTTTGTGGCTCCTTCTTTCTTCTGTGGCAATTCAAGTTCAGAAGTCTTAGATAATGATTTTGGAGGATCATTACTAACAGTACCCACCCTAGACTTAGAGTCTTGTGTTGTGGTTAAAGTACTGCTAGAAATGTCCTTGACTTGCTGAATTCCACTTCTTGTTCTCTTGGTTGTTTCCTTTGTCCCCTTAGAATCCCTCTTGTCATCATCAGCACCTTTTGTCTTCTTTGAGGATTTGCTCCTGCTACTTTCACTTGGTCCATCCTTATCACTCCTTGAATGAGATCTCCTTCTGTAGGTTTTCTCCTCATCATCATCCTCACCATCCTTCTTCTTGCTCTTTTCTTTGACAGATTCAGGAATGACTCCATGAATCAGAAAAGATTGTAGAGTGTGAATCATTTCAAGTTCCTCAACTGTCCTAACTCCTTTCTTAGATCTCAGCATCTGCAGCACCTGGTTGATCTTTGCATTGTTTTTCATTTTCAGGTCTGAGGGAATGACAAGTTGGTCAATGCTGTTATCTTGAGATAGACTTTGGTAGATAATTGTCCTTGGCTTGGAGATAACCTCAGGCAATCTTTGATTTTGATCTATCTTCAAATCATTGTATAGACTTTCATTGTTCACTCCATGCTTTTCAATCAACTCCAGAATGATTGACAGCTCAGTAAATCTCAGTCTCTCTAGAGTTTGAAATGATAGATGCCACAAGCAATTGTCCTTGCACACCATGATAACCTCTCTTAGATGAACATCCCTGATTTTCTTTACTGCAACTGTGAAGTACTTGATGCTTTCCTTGAGCTTCTCTCTGTAGTCTCTTACATCTTCATGAGCATTTCTGTAGATGGCTTTCAGAAACTCCAGGAAGGCCTCATCATGATAGATGTGAGAACTGGCAACTTCCTGTAGCTTGGCCTCTATGATAATTGTAGCTTTGACAGGTTGAGCATTAGGAGTAGGTTGAGCAGGTTGAGTAGCTGAAGTGTCTTTGGGCATCGTGGATGGATAGTAGGTGGTTGTGACTGTGCTTTTCTGACCTTGTGCACTTATGACCTCTATAGGGGGTAGGATTATTGGTTTGATTGTTTCTTCAGAAATTTTGCCCTTAAGCTTCTGTTGCTTGGCAGGTACTCCCCCTTTCTTTTTCATACTGATCTCCTTTACTTTCTCCCCCTTAGGCTTGGAATCAGACAAGATGTCTTGAGCTTCCCCAGGGATAGGCAGGTTCATGTGTCTCATCATGGAAGTCATCATTTGCTGTTGTACCAGCAGGATATTGGATGTGTTGTTGCCTTGGTCATCCAGCTTGGCATTGAGCTGGTTTAAGGAGTGAGCAAGCATCCTGTTTTCATCTTTCAGAGAGGCCATTTCTCTTTCTAGACCATCCACCTTGGAGAATAGCTATTGAGACTTGAAAGAATTGAGAGATTGATCTTTGAGCTTGGCAAAATCAAATTTGGAGATGTTTGACATAGGAATCTCATCTACCAATTTGTCACCATATTGATTCTTCCAAATAACATTCAGCATGGCATTAGAGTTGATGTTGGCCTTGACTTGATTTTCCAATGTAGTAGCCAGTTTCTTGATGTTGTCAGTGACCATGGCTAGAGAGATATCCATCCTGTTGACATTAGAATTTGTTTTATGGATTTCTTTGAGGATGCCATCCACCTTGGGAAAATCAGAGAGATATGAGTTTCTTAGCTGAGTGAGGGATCTTTCTGTCTCCTCCTGGATAGAATAAATCTCTGATTGAAGCCCTTTCCCAAGATAGTGCAGAGCCTTTAGCTGATTCTTGTAGACATCATTTATAGCATCATAAACTGCAGCAGGAGAGAGATCCTTTGCATTGGAGCCCAGAGAGGTGAGATAATTCTCTCTCAGAAAAGCTAGGGCCTCCTTGAGTTTGATAGATCTCTTAGCATCCAACCAGGCATCCACATTTCCCTCTGGTTCAGCTGCATCCACTATCTTCTCCTGCTGAGCTGCAACATCCTCCTTGTGGCAAAGTAGAATAGCTTCATAATCAGCATTTGGCAAGTTTGAGGTGAGGAGGTGTTGAGCTATTTTGGAGAACTCATCAATCTGTGCCACATGGAGATCTTGAATAGCTTCTTCTGTCATTTGGGAAGGCACATTTGATGATCCTGAAGGCCTGTCATGTTGCACAGGCTTCAGCCATTCTGACAGAGTGGCCTGAGCCAAGTGAGAGCTAGTGCTAGGCACTTCATGAGATGTGAGTTTTTGAGTCTCCTCCAGCCTTGGAATGGCTGTAGAGTCTGATGTTGTCTCCATTGAAATGGGATGTGTTACAACATCAGCCCTATTTGTCTGTGAAGACAGTTCCACATCCCTGAGGATGGGAGAATTTGGCATAGAGTCTCCAGTAAAAACTGGTGAATCCTCCATGTTTGTGTTGGTGTCATTAGGATATGCCCCAGCATGCATTCCCTGACCAACTGGATGTGGTTCCTGGGTGGTGAGCACAGTGTCATGCACCATGTCACTTAAGTTTGGCTCAATCACAGTATTGGATTGTGATTGATCAATTTCAGAAAAGTCATGTGAATGACTAATCTGTTGAGAAGAAATGTTAGATGTAGATTCTGGAAGAGAAGTGTGGTGTAGATTGGATTGTGGCAACTCCCCCTGAGAAATAGGAGGAGTTTCAATAGTGATGTGCTCTCCACTCTGTGTATGATCATCTTTATTTCTCCTAGGGTCAAGAGTGAGTTCTTGACCCTGTGCAGACTCTGTACAGGTTGCAGTGGGGAGGCTGCTCTTTTCAATTCCAATGACCTGTTGAGAGGCCATAGACAGTAGCAGGTGTACCCCTTTTTCCACATCTGAATCCTGTTGGGAGGATTCAGTGATAGGTATTGGTTTTGACTTCTTCTTTTGTCTGGTGAGAGGTGACTCAGGAGTCTCACGTTCTATTTCTACAGATTCATTTATCACTTCTAGGGCTCTCTTCTTGGTCTTCTTTTTAGTAACACCAACCTTTTGAGAGATTGATGCACTTGGCTGCCTAGCTTCTACAATGGTGTTTGCAATTGGGTTACTGGATGGGATGGGAAGGCTGGGGTTAGACTGTGTAGCTCCTTCAGTCTCAGCCTCCCCTGTCCAGGAAAGTGCATGGTATATGGGCTTATCAAGTGGATAAGACTCAAATGTGTCCTGCATATGCTTGGTCACACTTAGAATCACATCCACTTGATTCCTTGTGTCCAATGAGCCAAATAGAACTTTGGACATGGACTTGGAATAAGCCATTTTAGTTTTATCTATACCCTCCAATTCATGGATATTTGTATCAAGATAATTTAAAATAACTTGAAGGAAACGAGGGTAAAAGATGTCATTACCTCTACCACGAACGGTCTTGCCTAGCCTCTGAGCCAATTCCTTGAGAATTATGGCTCCCACATTGATCTCCTGGTTGTTGGTCAGGGAGTAGGCTAGCTTCACAGCAATGTGACTGATATGGTCCCATCATGTCTTCCTACAAAGAAACACCTTCTGGAGTGCGTCAAACAGAAATGACCACTCCCTCCTCACAAACTTCTTATTGAGCTTTCCAGTATCTATCTCATCAGCATACTGAATGAAGGTCATGAAGTCTACAATTTGAGCATCAATAGCTTCTTGGTCATGACCCTCCACCTTGAACCCCAAAGCTTCATTGATTTTACTTTTCACCAAACTGGAAGTGTTTGCCTCCAATTGAACAATTAACCTCCTGGAATGAGGTTCCATCTTCCCTAGCCATTGTTGATACCAACGCCGTTCTCCAGAATCCTTCCAACACATCGACATACAAGGTAGGGTTCAGGGTTAGGGCTTGGCGTAGGTAGGAAGTGTTCAAGAACCGTACAAAACACTTGTACCTTGGGTTAGCCTCAGCCTCAGAGGGAATGGTGAGAAGATTTGTTTCTTTGGGAATGGTTAAAGGGTTTGAAGAGGAAGCTGTTTGAGATTTGGGTGCCATTGAAATTGAGTTTGAGATTGAAGAAGAGAGAGAAGAGTTTAGGTTTTAGAAATTGAGAGCAATAGACAAGATGAAAAGTTGTGAACGGTCGAAAAAAAGTATTTATATGATAGAGACACTGCGATATGGAGTTATGAATATGTACAGACTAATTGTATGTCGCGAAGTCTCAAAATGGCCTGTACCGCAAAGTCCTTGCAAAGTATATCGCAGAGTTCTGAATTGAACTATGTCGCAAAGTCTTGAGGATATCAGAATTTGGATGACTTTGCGATATAGTGAAAATACCCTGTCTAAAACTCTCTTTTTGAAATTTTAAGATTTTGTCAGACTTAAATCAAAAATTGAAATAAAGTAAATTTAAATCAAAATTCTGTCAAATATGGAGACTTGTCGATATAGTTATTCTAACTCGCAAAGTCATTAAAATGAACTATGTCGCAAACTCATGAAATGAACTGTATCGCAAAGTCTCACAATTTTAACAGTTTGCGATATAAATCTGTTTGATTTGTACTATGTCGTGAACTCTCAAAATCATCTATATCGAGATGTCTCAAAAGCTCACAACTCCACAACCAAATATGATTTTGAAAAATATGCAGTAAAATACTGAAATATTTATTGATCATATCTCAGCTAATTTTCACTCCAAATAAATAGAGCATTTATATATAGTGAAAATTTACTGCTGCAATAGTGAACTAGCATACTTACTTAGAACAACTAAATGAAGGATTGAGCATTCCAATTTCACTCACAAGTCTGTTGAAGACGGCTTCATTCAGAGGTTTAGTAAATATGTCAGCTAATTTTTTCTCAGTTGGAACATAAGAGACTTCTATGGTACCATTTGCAGCATGTTCCCTAATGAAATGGTACCTGATCTCAATGTGCTTTGTAGTAGAATGATTAACAGGATTGGCAACTATGGATATTGCACTAGTATTATCACATATTAGAGGAATGTGTTCTAACACTAGTCCATAATCCATGAGTTGATTTCTAATCCAAGGCAATTGAGCACAGCAACTTCCAGCAGCAATATATTCAGCCTCAGCTGTGGATGTTGCTGTGGACTGTTGTTTCTTACTGAACCATGACACTAACCTTTGACCTAAGAATTGGCAGCTTCCAGAGGTGCTCTTCCTATCAATTCTGCATCCAGCATAATCAGAATCTGTGTAACCAACCAGGTTAAACCCAGTTCCCTTTGGATACCATAGCCCAAGATTAGGAGTCCCTTTCAGTTATTTGAAAATCCTTTTGATAGCCATCATGTGAGATTCCTTGGGATCAGACTGGAACCTTGCACAAAGGCATGTGGCAAACATGATATCAGGCCTGCTAGTAGTGAGATAGAGTAGTGATCCAACCATGCCTCTGTAAACCTTGATGTCTACTCTTTTGCCTTTCTTGTCTTCATCAAGCTTAATTGCAGTGGACATGGGAGTTTTTGCAGGGGATGAGTCTTCTTAACCATATTTCTTCAAAAGATCTTTGACATACTTTGATTGGTTTATGAAGATGCCATCCTCCCTTTGATGTACTTGCAAACCTAGAAAGTAGGTTAATTCTCCCATCATACTCATCTCATATTTGCTTTGCATCAACTTAGAGAACCTGTTAGATATAATTGCTGACGTTTGTTCATCAGTGTTTAAGTACCAGGTACTCATCAGAGTTTACTAGAAGCCAGTCAGAGTTTGATAAAGTCTGACGGGGTGAAGAGTTCATTAACTGTCGGTGCTAATATGAAGATTCTAGAAGCAATATATCTTGAAGATGGAAAGAAGCAAGATATATTGAGACAGTTAAGGAAACGGAACAGAAGACAGAAGCAATCCTAATTTGATATGATTTGTATAGCTAATTTATAGGAATATCAATTAGAGATTGATTATGTAACTGTGTATTATATAAACACAGATAGGTTAACCCTAAAAGGGATGCGAATACTGAATACATTATTCTTGTAACCTAGCATCTCTCTGTGATTCTTTAACATCACTAAGAGAAGAATTATTTATATAATTCAGTTGTTGATTCATAAGCAGTGTTCTCAATTGTTATTATTATACTTATATTGATTATATATTGTGTATTCGGCCTAACAATTGGTATCAGAGCCAAGGCTGTTTAATATATACAGTTTATCGATCCAAACACAAGTATAATCATGGTTGACAACTCTCAGGAAGGTTCTAATGCAGGTTCTAATGCTCAGAAGGTTCAACCTACTTCTATGAGTCGATATGAGACTATAAGGGTTCCAATTCTCAGACCAGTTGAATATCCAATATGGAAGGTGAAGATGACCATGTTTCTGGAAGCCACAGATCCAGAATACCTTGATAGAATCAATGATGGTCCTCATATGCCAACTAAATTGTCTCCTGTTATTACTGGGCAAGAACAAAAGACTGTTCCAAAAGAGAAGAAAGATTTGACTTCTGAAGACATCTCATCAATTGCAAAGGATGCAAAGGTTAGACATCTACTACACAGTGCCTTAGATAATGTAATGTCTAACAGAGTTATTGGCTGCAAAACTGCCAAAGAAATTTGGGATGCTTTGGAAGTCAGGTGTCAAGGAACAAGTGCTATAAAGAAGAATAGGAAGACTATTCTTACACAGGAGTATGAACACTTGGACTCTAGATCTGATGAAAGTTTGACAGATACATATGACAGATTTTGTAAATTGTTGAATGATTTGTCCCTGGTTGATAAAGAATATGAACTTGAAGAGTCAAATCTCAAGTTTCTTCTATCCCTACCTGAAAGATGGGATTTAAAGGCAACAACAATCAGAGACAATTATGATCTTGCAGATACAGATCTTGATGAAATCTATGGGTTGCTTAAAACTCATGAACTTGAAATAGAACATAGAAACAAAAGATCTGGAAAGAAGACAAAATCTGTTGCTCTTAAAGTTGAAGAAAAGCCTGTCAAGAAGGAATCATCAAGAAAGAAAACCAAAGGAAAGGCTTTAGTCATTAAATCTGACAGTGAGTCATCAAACTCTGATGATGGCTCAAACACTGATGATGAAGCTTCTAATTCTGAGGATGATGAAGAAGAGATGATGAGAATGGCTGCTTTAATGGTGAAGACCTTCAAGAAGATGGGATTCAAGAACTTCAAGAAAGGAAAGAGATTCTCAAGGAAAGATTCAAATTCTGATAAGAGAAATTTCAGAAAGTCTGAGGGAAAATATACCAAGTCTGGAAAGAACCACAAGTCTGAGATCCAGTGCTACAAGTGTAAAGAGATGGGTCATTATGCTCCAGAGTGCAAGAAAGGAAAATCTGAGAAAGCACTCATCACTAAAGACAAGGACTGGGCAGACACTTCAGACTCAGATGAGGGAGTTAATTATGCTCTCATGGCAACTGTTAAAGATGAAGCTGAGTCATCTGGAAACAAGGTACCCCTAACAACTTATGCTTATGATACTGATAACATATCTGAATTAAGAATTTATCTTAAAAGCATACATGTTAGTTATAGGGATCAGACTTTAGAAAATGAAAGAATCAAATCTGAGAATCTAGGTCTTAAAGAGAGGAATAAATTTCTTGAAGAAAAACTTGTTAACATGCAACAAGTTCAAAAGGAGAGAGATGATGCTGTTTATGTTGAACAGGAGTTGCTTAAAAGATATAGGGAAATAGAATCTGAGTTGGAAAAAGAGAGAAAAGTAATTAAAACCTGGACAAATTCTGGAAAAGACACACATCAGGTTTTTCAGACAGATACTGTAGGCTTAGGTTACTGTGAGGGAGATCAACTTAGGTTTAAAGATAAAGTCAAAGTGAAACCACAACTTAAACCTGTGAAATTTGTTCCGGAAAACAGTAAGCTAAAGTCTGTTGTAGTAAAAGAAGCTGTTATGGAACCAGTTGAAACTTGTGTAAAATAGGTGAATATTAGTTCAATAACAGAGAATAAGATTGAGTTAGAAGCTGTTAAAGAACCAGTAAGAACCTGTGATAAACAGGTTAATGTTGGTTTAATGACAGAGAAACAATTCAAACATAAGCTCAAAGAAGTAAAGTCTGTCAACAAACAGAAAATGTTTAAGAAGAATAGGAATGGAAAAGTAGGCATTAATAAAAGATATGATTATCTGCCTAATTCTGCTGCTCCTAGAAAAACATGTCATAGTTGTGGTAGTACTAACCATCTTGCCAGGTTTTGCAAGAAGAACAAAGATATTAACTCTTTACCCTCCACATCTGGAGTAAAGAATGATTATGTTAGGGTTAGACCACAGACTTTATGCACACACTGTGGGAGCACTTGGCATTCCATTTATACTTGCAAGAGTTATCATGCTATTTATCACAACTATTATGAGCTAAAACCCAACTTGAAGTGGGTTAGACTAAACTCTGCAAGTGTAAAGTCTGACAATGTTAGTTTAAACTCTGTTGATAGTGATTCCGCTGCAAAAGCTAACAATGTTAAGAAAGCTAAAGGATCCAAGCAAGTCTGGATCCTTAAATCTAACACTCAGTGATTGTTTGTGATTGCAGGGCATAAAAGAGAGCACTCTTATCTTGGACAGTGGATGCTCAGGACATATGACTGGAAATAAAGCCCTGCTATCAGATTTTGAGGAAAAAGCTGGCCCAAAAGTTTCCTATGGAGATGGCAACATAGGACATACTCTGGGATATGGTGTTAATCCCAAATGACCTAACAGAATTGTAGAAGGGGGGGGGGGGGTTGAATACAATTCTTGATATTTTCTTAAACTTAAAACACTTATAAATAAAACTGAACTGAATAAATAAAAACACAAGATATAAATAATTCAGTTGGATTGTTTGATGATCCAACTGAAGTGTTTTTATTGCGGAAATAATCTATGATACAAAAGTACACAGCTGCTCAGTTACAAGGTTGTAGAGAATAATGCTCTCAAAGATAGCTAATACAAACTATTTGTTTCTCTTCTCTTACTCTTATTTTAACTGCTACACTTGGTTATATATTCCCAAGTTTACAAAGCTATTTTTGGCTACACTAAAGTACACTAAAGGTAACCGCCAATAGTTTGCTTTTCATCCCTTTGTCCAGTGGTCCTTGGAGATCCTTGCTTTTGTCTTCATGCTTATTATGATCACTCCCAAGAGCCCAATTGGAAACTGGGATGTTTCCTTATTCCCCATGTCCATTTTAATGGTTTCCAATGCAAAGTACACTTCCACATCACCTTTAGATCTGTTCAGTAAACTGTCACTATCACTTTGTCAACTATTCAGAAAAGCAATAATGATTCGTTGATAGCAGGGAGATGTGTTTCGTTGATAGCTTTATTCTCCATTTCGTTGATGAGTAAACTCCATTCCGTTGATGAGTAAACTTCATTCCGTTGATGGTGTATCCTTGTTCCGTTGATAGAGTAATCTTCATACCGTTGACATGTCTTCACTTAGGCAAAATTACAAGGCATGATATACTTACAATTAACCAACCTATTTTGCCTATCTAGTACTTAGTCAACATGACTTAGAAAACCTATCTAGTACATACATCAAATGCATATCAAACTGTGAAGTATTGTACAGTGCAATTGCTACAACACTCATTCCGTTGATGAGCTTCCTGTCAACGAAACACTGCAAAGCATGCCATTCCGTTGACAGTTACAAAATGACTTAATACAAAATCTACTAAGTGTTTTTATAATTATCATCAAGATCAACATATTCCTAACAATCTCCCCCAATTTATGACTGATAGAATAACAGCCATAAATCAAGAGCCTTGATGATAACAAAAACACTCAGTCAAATTACACATGATAAAAGTAGAAATTGCATTGAGCTTCATTGAATTTAATTAAAATACAAAGTAGAAAATCTTACAAAACAAGTGCACAGAGTTGCTCCTCTAGACTGAGCAGATTTTTCATCTTTGCCTCTGTGGTCTTGTTTTCTTCCCTTTTCTTGCATTGTTCTCCTCAATCTGAGCTTGAAGTCTTCTGTAGAAAATCTTCTCTTCTTCATCTTGATTCCCCAACTTGGATTGCATTAATCATAGAGTTTCATTGGATGCCTTCTCCAGTTGGTCTTCTATTCTGAAGAATCTTCTACAGTTGTCCTTGTCTCTGAATTCCATCATCCAAAAAGGTTGGAGATGAATTTTCTTTCCTGTTTGAGGGACCTTCAATACTCTGGGAAGTGCACCAGGCTTGTTCCAGCTAGCTTTGATTTGGCAAATTTTGGAAACAACTTCAGACTTAGCTGTTTTGGTAAAACCAAAATCTTTCTTCAGGCATTTAAACACAGATAGCAGTGTCTGATAGTCTTCTCCCAGAATTCTATATAGAGGCCAAACCTGTTCTCTCCCACCCTTGTAGACAAACACCAATCTCTCTGGTAGTTTGTAAGAAGCTGCTATTCCTCTTACTTCAACTAGGTCATCAAGATTGATATGTAGGTCAGACTCCTCCCTGATATCAGCAATGTAGATGAAGTCTTCTGGGTTGGTAGGAGGTTTTTCAGCTTGTGGTCTCCTTACTAGAATTGGCTTAGCCTTGGTAGCCCTTTGCTTAGATTTCTTCTTTGGATCCATCTCAAAGAGGAATTTTGGAAATTTGGCCTCATCAAACTCAATTGGCTCTTCCTTTGGCTCAATTGGCTGATCATGGAAATTAACAGGATGTTTAGGATCAAAGGCTAACTTTTCCCTTAGAGCTGGATCAGGAATTGTTGGAGGTGCAGTTGGTACAGAAGAGTCTGATGCAATACTCTGAGAGTCATCATTCTCAAAGGCTATATTTCTCCTAGCTCTTGCCTTTGGTTGCCTTGTGCTCTTCTTTGCACTCCTTTCCTCTCTGGCTTTTTCTTCTTGCTGTCTTTCTTCTTCATCAAGAGATTGAGCAACTGCAAGTGCTTGCATTGCTGCTCTTTCTGACTCTTCAGCCTTAGCTTCAGCAAAGTTTGGGTGACCAGCCCAAACACAGATTTGTTGTCCATTCCTGTAGACAATTGCCCTTTGCTTCCTTACCTCATAATCATTGCTTTCCTTGCTTTTTGTGATGAGTAGACCAAGAAGCTTGAGCTCATCTGGGTAAGGTGCAGGATAAAAAGTCCTTTCTGTATTTTTGCCCTTTTGTTTAGCAGGAGACTTGGGAGATAGGCTTCTTTGCAATGTAGCTTGTTCCACATCCCTAATGCATGAAGTTTGTCCTTTCTCCTTCCTTGATCCTTGAGTGACTCCATGTAGAAGGGGCTCTACCTTATATGAAGAATTGGTCTGTGGCTCCCATTCCGTTGATGCTAAAACCATGGCATCCGTTGATGGCTCTGTAGAAGAAGCTTGATTCGTTGATGGATCTGAAGTCTTTGCAGAATCAGCTAACTTCTTGACTCTTTCATCTATCCTGGACCAGTGGTCTTTAATTTGTTCAGCAAGCTGTAGCTTCATAGATGCTTGCTGAATCAGGTCAATGTTGTCCAGTTTAGCTTTGCCTGACTCCCCCATAGCTAGTGGCTCCTGTGGTAGGGAAATGGCTGGGACCATAACCTTTGTGATTTGAATGTCTAGCTCCTTAGATTTCTCCCCCTTTTTGTTATCATCAAGAGAGATGACTGGGAGTCCTTGAGCTGCCACTAGCTGGGCCAACAGTTGTGTCTGCTTCTCCTGTTCCTTTTGCATCTGAGATAAAGTAGCTTCCACCTTGTCCACTCTAGAAGAGAGAGTCTTCAAGGAGGTAGCCACCTCAGGTTCCTTAGAGAAAAACCTGTTCATCTTGGACACAGTGAGAAGAGGAAGCTTTTCATCTAGCCTCCTGTCATTAGCATCCTTGAGATTGCTAATTGAGTCCTTGATTTCTCTAGCCTCAATCCTTGTCTGCATCATCTGTAGCCTTTGGATTTCCAGTGAATTCATAATAGCCTTGTAGAATTTCTTGTCATTGGCATTTGCAGACTCATGAGCCAGATAGGCCTCATTGTACTGCCTTGTGATTGCAGCATCCAGGGAGATCCTTCCTTGTAAATCTTGAGAAAGCCAGTTTGGTGTAGGAGGCACCACAGAAGTCCCAGTCTGTGAAGTAGTGGCCACCTGATTGTCACCAAAGCTGTCCTCATCATCAGAGAAATCAAACTCACCACTTGCTGCAGCTCCTGGAGATAGATTGGTCAAGGCATCCTTTGCTCTTTGCATTGATGCAGTTGTATGAATTAGTTGTAGTGACCTCTCTGCCTCCACATTGCCCTGTTGAGCCAAAACTTGATAGGCTGATACAGGATGAGTAAAGGTCTCAGGATCCAGGGAAATACTATCCAGAGTTTGTTGATAATGCTCTTGGAAGGTAAGTTCCCTTTCTCCCTCATTGACCTCCATTGACTCACTAGCAATGGCTGCTTCCTCCCTTATGACTCCTGTAGTCCCTTCTCTCTCTCCTCTATTTTCTTGCATCATGGGCTCCCCATGGCTCACACCTCTCACACCCTCACCTTCACCTACTAAGGTGGAACTCTCAATCTCTCCTTTTGCCTGGCTGGAATAAATAGCCAGCCTCTCAGTTTCACTCCCTCTCAATCCTAAAAGTGTCTCAACTACCACCAGGTCATCTACACTAGTTGTGGAAACAACTAGATTTTCAATAAGGGGTGTAGAATGACCTATCAACGGAATGGTAGTTTGAACTGTCAACGGTATGGATACCGTTGATGGAGAAACACTTGTCAACGAAATAGACTGTTCCGTTGATGAAGTCAAGAAAGCACTTTGAGAATGAGAAATTACAGTAGAGTCTGTGGTGATTGATTTGAGAGATTGGTCCACAGATCCCCTTGCAATTTCAGAAAAAATTGGTTGATGGCCCAACAAATCACTTAACAAGTGATGGCCACAGGCTTCAGAGTGGGGCTTCTCCAAGATTAGAGTTGGAGAATCAGGAATAGATGTATGGATCATGTCCACATCTAGAGATAAAGTTGGTGAATTTGAAGGAGATAGTTCAAGGTTGATGTTTAGAGAATGGGACTGTAACCCCAGAGTGATAATAGGGGTTACATCAAACTGAATTTGAGAAACTGGAAGTGTTGCTTCCAGTGTGTGTGCACCCTGTGAAACCTTGGACTTTTGCTTCACTCTCCTTTGGTATTGGGAAAATGTAGACTGTGGGCTTGAAGTGTCCCTTACCCTTTTGGACTGTGCTCTAGGTTGAGAGCTTGTTTCAATAATCACATCCTTTTGGGAGGATGCAATTAGACTTGTGCTTAAATCCATTTTACTCATTGTGCCTTGTTGGGAAGACACAATGGGGCTAGGCTGGGAAACACTTACCTCACCTTCCTTATTCTTGGGGTTTCTTTGACTTTCACCCCTTCCCTCACCTCTCACAACTCCAGACTCACTCCCCTTAGGTTGTGTGGTAGTTTTTACAACAGGTGCCTTTTGAGAAGCACCTGAGGTTGGCTTGGAGGATTTCTTAGATTTTGGTTTTGTTGCTGGGGCAGGAGCCTGTTGGGTCACAGCTACAGACTCCATAGCAACTGGGTTGGATGAGACAATGGAAGTAACAGCTATACTAATAGGGATAGCAGTAGTTACCTCAATGATTGGCAGATACACCACTGGAACATCACCATTGTGGTTCAGCCTCAGTATGTCTGTCAATACTCTCTTCTCTTGCACAAAGCACTCAAACCTGGCAGTAGGGTTAGAGATAACTAATGGTGCTGGACTAACATGATTAGCCAGCATCATCAGAAACCTTGCATAATAGATATTTTTCTTCCTATTTGCCTTATCACCCAACTTAGCACCAATTTCATACATAAGTTGGGTGCTAAAGTTGTAATATCTATCATTTAGAAGCATGGTTAGGAGAATTAACATAGAGTTAGTTAATGCATCAAAATTACTAATCTTTCCAGAAAAGACCTTAATGAATGCATCAGCTAAATAACTGTATTCCCTAACCAAACCTCTCCTAATTATCTTACCCAAGTTATCAGTAGGCAAAGAGTAGTTTATAGAATTTAGCATGGTAGTTATTTCAGTGTTAGTAGGCAAAGCATCACAGTTATTATCAGGAATACGTAAACATGCTTGCAAAACATCAGAATTAACTATATACTCATTACCTTGAAGAGTGAATTGCAGTGTGCAGTTTGTTCCACTATACTCACATGAGGTCCAAATCTCCTCGATTATTTCATTGTAGAGTGGTGTAGAGTGAAACATCGCATAGCCCAACTTACAGTTCCTCATGAAGTCCATCATCTTGAAAAAGATGCTGTTCGGACTCTCCTTAACAACAAATGGAATAGAATTGTTCTTCTCATAGATGAACCCACCAGCAGACATAAGCTTGACTATGGGTGCCATTGTTGAGTGAGGAAAAGCTTCGAGCTGTATTGCTTGTTAGAGAGAAGAAGATAGAAAAACTTTTGGAATTTTTGAGAACAGGTAGAAATGAAATAAAGAAATTAAAATTTCTTAAATACTCCCCCCAAAAAAAAAATTCTCAGAAATTAAGTCCAATAATTAATCTAAATTACCTGATTGGCTTAAAAAAGTAACCGTTAGAATTAAATATTACCACGATTTATACTTACAGGGGTGTATGTATAGATCGTGATAAAGAACGTGCAATTTCAACGGTTCAGATTAAAAAGCGCTACATCAACGAATCAGAATTGGGCATTTTAGGTCCCTTCTATTCCGTTGATAAAGTTGCGTTTCGTTGATATAAAAGAGCTATCAACGAAACACCCAGAAAAATGCTAAGACTATCAACGAAATGGTGCGTTTCGTTGACATAGTAATTTTGACTTAGACAAAATTTCACCTTTTCCTGAGAAGATCAATTCACAGAAAAATTATAGCAAATTCCTGGCTGCATTTTAACTTGCAAAAATCTCAAAATAATTAAGAGAAATTTAGCATACCTAGCTCACTTACTAATCTTGAGAATGTGGATTCATCAAGTGGCTTGGTAAAGATGTCTGCAAGTTGTTGTTCACTTGGAACAAAATGTAACTCCACAGTACCATTCATAACATGTTCTCTAATAAAGTGGTACTTGATGTCAATGTGCTTGGTCCTTGAATGCTGTACTGGATTCTCAGTAATGGCAATGGCACTAGTGTTGTCACAGAAAATAGGAATTTTCTCAACTCTTATTCCATAATCAAGTAGTTGATTTTTCATCCATAAAATCTGTGCACAACAACTTCCAGCTGCAATATACTCAGCCTCAGCTGTGGAGGTAGAAACTGAGTTTTGTTTCTTGCTGAACCATGAGACAAGCTTGTTTCCTAAGAATTGACAAGTGCCTGTTGTGCTTTTCCTGTCAATTTTACATCCTGCAAAATCTGCATCTGAATAACCAATTAGTTCAAAGCCAGATTCTCTAGGATACCAAATGCCAAGGTTTGGTGTTCCTTTGAGATATCTGAAAATTCTTTTAATAGCAACTAAATGGGATTCCCTAGGATCAGCCTGAAATCTAGCACATAGACATGTAGCAAACATAATATCAGGTCTACTAGCTGTTAAATATAAAAGTGAGCCTACCATGCCTCTGTAACCTGAAATGTCCACAGATTTTTCCTTAGTATTCAATTCAAGTTTGGTGGCAGTAGGCATGGGAGTTTTGGCAGGAGAGCATTCCATTAAATTAAACTTCTTTACTAAATCATGAATGTATTTTGTTTGACTAATGAAAATGCCTTCATTAACTTGCTTCACTTGAAGACCAAGAAAGTAAGTTAATTCTCCCATCATGCTCATTTCATATTTACTTTGCATAAGCTTGGAAAACTTTTGACAAAGTTTCACATCTGTAGACCCAAAGATTATGTCATCTACATAAATTTGAACAAGTATAGTAGAGCCATTCACAACCCTGTGAAAAAGAGTTTTATCTACAGTACCTCTAGTGAAGTGATTCTCAAGGAGGAACTGTGAAAGTGTGTCATACCAGGCTCTAGGTGCTTGTTTCAAACCATAGAGTGCTTTGAGGAGGAAGTATACATATTCTGGAAAATCATCATCTTCAAAACCAGGAGGTTGACTTACATACACCTCCTCTTCCAATTCCCCATTCAGAAAAGCACTCTTCACATCCATTTGATAGACTTTGAAATTGGCATGGGCTGCATAGGCTAGGAAAATCCTTATTGCTTCTAGTCTTGCAACAGGAGCAAAGGTTTCATCAAAATCAATTCCTTCTTCCTGTGAATAGCCTTTTGCAACCAATCTAGCTTTGTTCCTTGTGACTATGCCATTTTCATCCATCTTGTTTCTGAACACCCATTTTGTGCCTATGACACTCCTGTCCTTAGGCTTGGGCACCAGCTTCCAAACATTGTTCCTTTCAAATTGGTTTAGCTCTTCTTGCATAGCCAAGACCCAATCTGGATCTAGAAGTGCATCCCCAACTTTCTTTGGCTCATCTTGAGACAGAAAGCTGCTATATAGACATTCTTCTTGAGTTGCTCTTCTAGTTTGGACTTTTGAAGACACATCACCTATAATAAGTTCAAAGGGATGATCTTTAGTCCATTTCCTTGAGGGAGGTAGATTTGCTCTTGAAGAGGTAGCTTCATGATCATGATTGCATTGATTGGATATTTGTCCTTGAGAAACTCCCCCTGACTTTGTTGTCCCTAAATGATCACTCCTGGAAGCATTTCTGTGACTGTCAACGGATTGTCCATTTTAACTGTCAACGAAACGTTCATTCTGACTGTCAACGAAACGCTCATTCTGACTGTCAACGGAATGTCCATTTGGTCTACTAGCAGCTATTCTTTTCAATCTTAATGCAGCAATTTCATCTTCACTGCTGCTTTCATCTGTGCTAGATACAACAACTTTAGGCTGTTTCTCAGTATCCTTAACATGATTCATTTGATCTCCTTCCTCATTTTCAAAAGAAAGACTTTCATGGAAACCTTCATCACAGAGACCCTGAATTTTGAGATCATCAAAAACAACATGTACAGATTCCATAACAATGTTGGTTCTGAGATTGTAGACTCTGTAGGCTTTCCCTGCTGCATAACCCACAAATATTGCTTCATCTGCCTTTGCTTCAAATTTCCCCAAGTGCTCAGCTTGATTTCTCAGAACAAAACACTTGCATCCAAAGACATGAAGAAAATCCAATAGTGGCTTCTTTCTTTTGAGTAGCTGATAAGGGGTCATTCTTTTGGCCTGATTAATCAAAGAAATATTCTGAGTGAAGCAAGCTGTATTAACTGCCTCAGCCCAAAAATAAGTTGGTAACTTTGATTCATCTAGCATTGTCCTTGCAGCTTCAATAAGTGTTCTGTTTTTCCTTTCAACTACACCATTTTGCTGTGGTGTCCTTGCTGCTGAAAACTCATGCAAAATACCATTTTCTTCACAGAACACCTTCATGCTTGAATTCTTGAATTCTGTCCCATTGTCACTCCTAATCCTTCTCACTTTCAAGTCAGGATGATTGTTTACCATCTTGATGTGATTGATAATGATTTCACTTGCCTCATCTTTGGAGAGCAAAAAGAAAGTCCATGTAAATCTAGAAAAATCATCAACAATCACAAGACAATATTTCTTCTTTGAAATAGACATGACATTTACAGGGCCAAACAAATCCATATGAAGCAACTCAAGCTGATGGACAATTGATGACTCTGTCTTGCTTTTGAATGATGCCTTCTTTTGTTTCCCTTTTTGACAGGCATCACACAAACCATCCTTGGAAAACTCCACTTGTGGAATTCCTCTAGCAAGATCTTTCCTCACCAAATCATTCATAACTTTAAAGTTCAGATGAGATAATTTCTTGTGCCATAGCCAACTTTCATCCTTGCTTGCCTTGCTGAAAAGGCAAGTGATGGTTTCTGGACTTGTGCTACTAAAGTCAGCAATGTACACATTCCCTCTTCTGAATCCAGTCATTACCACATTGTTGTTTCCTCCTTTAGAAACAACACAGGCTTCTTTAGAAAAAGTAACTAAAAATCCTTTGTCACAAAGTTGGCTGATACTAAGCAAATTGTGCTTAAGACCATCCACCAATGCAACTTCATCTATGATGACATTCTCTTTTGAAATCAAGCCATATCCCTTAGTGTAGCCTTTGCTGTCATCTCCAAAAGCAATACAAGGGCCAGCTCTTTCCTGAAACTCTGTGAGCAGGGTAGAATCACCAGTCATGTGTCTTGAACAACCACTATCCAAGTACCAAAGATTCCTTTTGTCTCCCTGCACACAATAAAACCAAATCAAGTCGATTTTGGTACCCAAGTTTCCTTGGGTCCTGTTTTGTTAGCCTTTGCTTTTCCTTTTATATCATTTTTCACCTTGGGCTCAGATTGATTTAAATCAATCTTTATCCTTGGTGTTGATTTCTGAGGTTTGCTCACATTTTCATTCACAGCATGCATAATTGGAGGAACAAACATGTTATTCATATTCCATGGCATTTGTGGCACATTAAACATATTCATGTATGGATTAGACACAAATGGCATGCTGGCATATGGATTTTGAAATTGTGCATATGGAGCAAACATGTTAGGCATAACCGGCATTGTAGGCATAGAACTATTCATTGCAGGCTTGGGAATTTTCACTTTAACAGTCTTCTTAACAGATTTGCAGTTAGTAGATAAATGACTAACACTTCCACAATTAACACATGTCTTTCTAGGAGCATATTTATCAGGTGTGTAATTGTTGTGTTTGTTAATTCCTACTTTGCCATTCCTGTTATTCTTTTTATTTCCCTTAGCCTCAACTTGAACATTCTCTAACTTATCTTTCAATTGCTTGTTGGACAAGTGACCTACATTAGCTCTCTCAACAGGCTTCTCAACTTTCTTTGATTTACTAGACTCACCTTGAACAAAGTTCTTGGTGACAGGACCATACTTATTATTAAGTCTAGTGAGTTCATCTTTTCTTTTCTCTGTCAACGAAACACCCTGATCGGTTGATGGTTCATCTGTCAACGGAACATTGCATTCCGTTGACATATCAACCTTCAACAAATGATCATTGTTGTTTGTTGACTCTGTTTCTGATTCTAAGGTTTCACAAACATACCCTAGTTTCTCTTTGTTCTTTTTCCATGATTGTTCACAGAAAGATTCCATACCTTGAACATTAATGATGTTGGTAGCAACATTCCTGGCATCTTTCCATTTAGCAATCACACTTTGTTCTATTTCAAGTTGTGTCTTAAGAATTTCTTCCCTTTGTAACACGTTCTCAAGTTCCTTCTTAGCATCCCTACTAACACATCTCATTTTCTCAAATTCAATGAGCTGTGCTTCTAACATTGCATTCCTATCAATTAAGAGCAAATTAGTCTCTTTTATTCTTGAATTCTCTTTGGTAAGTGATTTAAGAGTAACACGCAAATTATATAATATAGTAGACATTTCATTTACTGCACTATCGCATTCCTCTTTAGAAAGCTCAAAAAGATTAGTAATTGTTACCTGGTTGCTTGAGGAGCTTGCTTCCTGCTCATGATTGTTAGCCATAAGAGCCAAGTTGACATATTCAACATCATCATCAGAATCTTCGCCATTACCAGCCCAATCATACTCCTGAGACATGAAAGCCTTTTCTTTTTGCTTGAGAAGTTCAAAGTATTTCTTTTTATAATCAACAGGCTCAAATTTCCTGTTGCTCTTCTCAATCTTGGGCTTTCTTCAGTCTCCAGCAAAGTGACCAAGCATTCCACAATTGAAACATTTAGATTTAGACTTTTCAATCCAGTTACTTTTGTTAGGTTGAAAGTCTCTCCTTGGTGGCCTTGCTTCTGAGTTTCTCTTGAACTTGAACTTAGAGAATTTTCTTGACAGAAAAGCAATGTGTTCATCAATCTCATCTAAGTCATCCAAGTTGGCTGGTTCTGGTTCTTCTTCTTCTGTCATCTTACCTTTACCCTTGCTAACATCACTTCTACAACTAGCTCGACTAGTTGTGGCCTTTGCAGCTTCTTCAGTGTCATCTTCCAGTTGGTTCACAGATGCAATCAATGCAATGGATCCACCCTTCTTCTGTACCTTCTCAATTTCTTCATCTTGCTCCATTTCCAACTCACATGTCTTTAAAGTTCCATACAGCCTTTCAAGAGTGTAGTCTTTGTACTCTTGAGTGTTTCTGAGAGAAACAGTCATAGGCTTCCATTCTTTTGGAAGAGCTCTAAGAAATTTAAGGTTTGAATCCTTGGTTTGATAGATCCTCCCATACAACTTTAATCCATTCAAAAGCTTTTGAAACCTACTAAACGTGTCATTTAGGGTTTCACCAGCTTTAAAGTGAAAGTGCTCATATTGTTGTATAAGGAGTTGCATTTTGTTCTCCCTTACTTGCTCAGTTCCTTCACATAGTGTTCTGACAGTGTCCCATACTTCTTTGGAGGTTGTACAGTTTATGACATTGTCAAACATCTCTTGCTCCAAACCATTAAACAGAATGTTCATGGTTCTTTTATCTTTATGGACTTCTGCAACATCTTCAATAGTCCATTCTGAGACAAGTTTTGGAATATCCACATTAGGAGCATCATCTGGCAGTCCAACTCTAGATGCAAACTTCATGGGAACGTGTGGACCTTTCTCAATGCAGTCTACATATCTCTCATCCATAGACATGAGATGTAAATGCATCTTTACTTTCCAGTGAAAGTAATTGTCCTTATCAAGAACTGGTATCTTCACACCTGCATCCTTCTTCACCATGGTTTCTGTTTTGGTCTTGATCTTTAAACTTCTTGTATGTTAGAAGCTCGCTCTGATACCAATTGTTAATCCCAAATGACCTAACAGAATTGTAGAAGGGGGGGGGGGTTGAATACAATTCTTGATATTTTCTTAAACTTAAAACACTTATAAATAAAACTGAACTGAATAAATAAAAACACAAGATATAAATAATTCAGTTGGATTGTTTGATGATCCAACTGAAGTGTTTTTATTGCGGAAATAATCTGTGATACAAAAGTACACAGCTGCTCAGTTACAAGGTTGTAGAGAAGAATGCTCTCAAAGATAGCTAATACAAACTATTTGTTTTTCTTCTCTTACTCTTATTTTAACTGCTACACTTGGTTATATATTCCCAAGTTTACAAAGCTATTTTTGGCTACACTAAAGTACACTAAAGGTAACCGTCAATAGTTTGCTTTTCATCCCTTTGTCCAGTGGTCCTTGGAGATCCTTGCTTTTGTCTTCATGCTTATTATGATCACTCCCAAGAGCCCAATTGGAAACTGGGATGTTTCCTTATTCCCCATGTCCATTTTAATGGTTTCCAATGCAAAGTACACTTCCACATCACCTTTAGATCTGTTCAGTAAACTGTCACTATCACTTTGTCAACTATTCAGAAAAGCAATAATGATTCGTTGATAGCTTTATTCTCCATTTCGTTGATAAGTAAACTCCATTCCGTTGATGAGTAAACTTCATTCCGTTGATGGTGTATCCGTGTTCCGTTGATAGAGTAATCTTCATACCGTTGACATGTCTTCACTTAGGCAAAATTACAAGGCATGATATACTTACAATTAACCAACCTATTTTGCCTATCTAGTACTTAGTCAACATGACTTAGAAAACCTATCTAGTACATACATCAAATGCATATCAAACTGTGAAGTATTGTACAGTGCAATTGCTACAACACTCATTCCGTTGATGAGCTTCCTGTCAACGAAACACTGCAAAGCATGCCATTCCGTTGACAGTTACAAAATGACTTAATACAAAATCTATTAAGTGTTTTTATAATTATCATCAAGATCAACATATTCCTAACATATGGCAATATCAATCTTGGAAGTGTCATCATCAAAAATGTAGCTCTAGTCTCAGGACTCAAGCATGATCTGCTTTCTGTGAGTCAAATCTGTGACGAAGGATACCATGTAGATTTTCATACTGAACATTGTGAAGTTATTAGTAAATCTACAGGGAAAGTTGTTCTAGTTGGACACAGGCACAATAACATCTATGAAGCAAGTTTGGTAACAAACTCTGAAGGAAAAACTGTGTGTCTATCTGCAAGAATGTCCAGTGAAGAGAGTTGGAAATGGCATAAGAAGCTCTCTCACCTAAACTTGAACAACATCAATGAGCTGATTCGAAAAGATCTTGTAAGGGGACTTCCAAAGTCAATACTCAGCTTAGATGGTCTGTGTGATTCTTGTCAAAAGGCCAAGCAAAGGAAGTCATCTTTCAAGAGTAAATCTGAATCTTCAGTTGTGGAACCTTATCATCTTCTACATGTTGATCTTTTTGGTCCAGTAAATATAATGTCATTAGGCAGAAAGAAATATGCTCTAGTTATTGTTGATGAGTACACTAGGTACACATGGGTGTATTTCTTAGCAAAGAATGATGAAACTGCCTCAATTCTAATGGATCATGTGAAGCTATTGGACAAAGGATCACAGTACAAAGTGAAAATTCTAAGGAGTGATAATGGTACTGAATTCAGAAATTCTGTAATGGAAGATTTCTGCAAGGAAAGAGGAGTGAAGCAAGAATTTTCTGCACCTGGAACTCCACAGCAAAATGGTGTAGTTGAAAGAAAGAACAGAACTCTTATCGAAGCTGCCAGAACAATGCTTGATGAAGCAAAATTGCCAACTTATTTCTGGGCAGAAGCTGTTCAAACTGCTTGTTTTACTCAAAATGCTACACTGATCAACAAGCATGGGAAAACACCATATGAGATGGTGAAGAATAAGAAGCTAAATTTGAAGTATTTTCATATTTTTGGATGCAAGTGCTTTGTGTTGAAAACTCATCCTGAACAGTTGACCAAGTTTGACTTAAAAGCTGATGAAGGAATTTTTGTTGGATACCCACTATCAACTAAAGCATTCAGAGTCTACAATCTAAGAACAAAAGTGATCATGGAATCTATACATGTGTCATTTGATGACAAGAAAATAACTGGAATAGAAGATGAAGGATATCATGATCAACTTCGCTTTAAAAATGAAGATCTATACTCTGAAAATGTAAACTCTGATGAAGCAAATCCAACAAACTCTGACGAAGCATACTCTGATCCTCTCCTGGTAAACTCTGAAGAATTTTCTCTGACAGAACAAAATGGAGAACCAGTTGAGGGGGAGCGTGAAGAAACTTCAGAAACTTTTCAAAGTGATGACTCAAATTCTGAAAGAGAGTCAAATGAAGAATCCAACAGAAACTCTGAGTCAAACTCTGAAAGTTCAAATACTGAACAGTCCAATTCAGGGGGAGCCTCAGAGAATGCGAATGGTCGAGAAGAAAATCAAGAGAGCATGGATCAAGGGGGAGGATCTAATAATGAAAATAGAAGCCAATTACCAACAGCAAGAAGGTGGACACAATCCCATACACCTGACTTGATAATTGGAGATCCAGAAGCTAGTGTAAGAACTAGAAGTGCTACAAATAATGAATGTTTGTTTCATGCATTCTTATCTCAAACTGAGACCAAGAAAGTGGAAGAAGCTCTTCAAGATGCTAATTGGATAACAGCAATGCAAGAAGAGTTAAATGAATTTGAGAGGAATGAAGTCTGGACACTTGTACCAAGACCAAAGAACAGATCTATTGTTGGTACAAAGTGGGTTTTCAGAAACAAAACAGACAGTGATGGAGTGATTACAAGGAATAAGGCTAGACTTGTGGCAAAAGGCTATTCACAGCAAGAAGGAATTGATTATGATGAAACCTTTGCTACAGTTGCAAGACTGGAGGCAATAAGGATTTTTCTGGCCTATGCTGCTTACAAGAAATTTAAAGTCTTTCAGATGGATGTGAAAAGTGCTTTTCTCAATGGGAAACTTGAAGAAGAAGTGTTTGTTGAACAACCACCAGGGTTTGTAGATCCCAAACATCCAGATTATGTCTACAGGCTTGATAAGGCATTATATGGACTAAAGCAGGCACCTAGAGCATGGTATGAAACTCTGGCTCAATTTCTTTTAGAAAGTGGGTTAGAGGTACAATTGACAAAACCTTGTTCTATTTTAATTCTGGTGATGATTTGCTGTTAGTTCAAATCTATGTGGATGACATAATTTTTGGGTCTACTAATGACAAACTCTGTAAGAAATTTGCCAAGCTTATGCAGTCAAGATATCAAATGAGTATGATGGGAGAGCTTAGTTATTTTCTAGGCTTACAGGTCAAGCAAACAGATGATGGGATTTTTATCAATCAAGCAAAATATACCAGAAATCTTCTCAAGAAATTTGGTATGCTTGATAGTTCATCTGCTACAACTCCCATGGCTACTGCAACAAAGCTAGACAAAGACACAGGAGCCTCAGTAGATATGACAAACTATAGAGGAATGATAGGGTCTCTTCTTTATCTGACAGGAAGTAGACCAGATATCATGTATGCAACATGTCTTTGTGCAAGATTTCAAGCAGACCCCAGAGAGCCACATCTAACAGCTGTAAAGAGGATTTTCAAATATCTCAAAGGAACCATAACCCTCGGTTTGTGGTACCCTAGAGAATCAGAGTTTAAATTAATTGGTTACTCTGATGCAGATTTTGCAGGCTGTAAGATAGACAGAAAAAGCACAAGTGGAAGCTGTCAATTTTTAGGTGACAGATTAGTTTCTTGGTATAGCAAGAAACAGAAATCAATTTCCACATCCACAGCAGAAGCAGAGTATATAGCTGCTGGTAGCTGTTGTGCACAGATTTTATGGATGAAGAATCAATTGCTGGACTATGGGTTAAGGTACTCTAGAATACCTATTTACTGTGATAATCAAAGTGCTATTGCTATGACAGGTAATCCAGTACAACACTCCATGACCAAGCACATCAGTATAAGGTATCATTTTATCAGGGAACATGTGGAAGAAGGAAACATTGAGCTTCATTTTGTTTCTACAGACCAACAACTTGCAGATATCTTCACCAAACCTTTGAGTGAAGCTACCTTTACAAGGCTGGTAAATGAACTTGGAATGATCTCTGGTTTTGACTAGAGATACTGGTTAGATTCAAACTCTATACATGATTTTATGCTCATGATTCTTTGCATGTGTTAACTGCTATTTGTACCAGTATGTTAAACTCTGATAGTAAACTCTGTTAGTCATACTCTGTCGGTTAAACTCTAATGTTAAACTCTGATTGTGATATTGTCTGAAACATATGGACCGATGAAGAAAGCTGTATGAAGCATGATTTTCAGTAAGTAATCATGAATCCTTCTAAGTAATATAAATTCTACTTTCAAAATGTGCAGAAATTTTACACAGCATGATACTGTCTCTATATTTATAGCATCTCTTAGTTTATTGATCCTATACACTGAGTCTGTATTAGCTGTCTGCACTTTCTCTCATAAATTAATTGTATTAACTGATGAAAAGTCTAAACTCTGTTAATTAATTGCAAATATTTCACCCTCAAATCAAAAGATGCCAAAAAGAGCATAAATTCCTTTGAGATCATGTTGTGCCTAGGAAGATCCAGGAACTTATTGTATGAAATAAGGGCTAAAATCTTTGATTTTTGGTGACTAGTGCCAACCACTGATTACTGGAAAAATAAAATTAAAAAAAAAAAATTATATAAAGGGGGTGAAAATAAAAGATATATCCAAATGAAAGGATATCAGAATACAGAGTTTAGATATAAAAATCAATGACCGTTCTTAAGGAAGGAGTGGAGCTTCTTCTTTGATTGCATTACAAGGACGTTCGGAAAGAAATGCACCAACTGGGATGCTATTCCCACAGACAGTCTGTAAATCGGGTACTCTCTGTTATATGATAATCATTTTGATTTTGCACGACTTGTTTTGAATAACTTAGGGGAGAAAATGACAGAAAATAGAAGAGTAGTTTACTTTTCTAGATTTTGTCAGATTTTATTCTCTTACTGTGTTGAAGGGGTAGAAGTAATTGATGAAGATGTTTCTTGTTTTAAATTACACAAGAGGATATTTTCTGATCTTATAAATAAGGATGTTAAGAAAGGGGTTGTTGGAGACTTGTTGCTACCTGCCTCTGTGCAACAGTTTATAAATGATCAAGTAAATCCACCAACACAGGCTTCTTCTCAATCTGAACCACAACCTGAACCTCTAGATACTGTTCTTCCCAATAAACCAAAATCTAGTGGTAGAACTAAGCATATGGGTTCTAAGACAGCAAGGATTTCTAAATCATCAGTTGATATTGGGGTGTCAACATCTGCTGGAACTTCAAGGAAGAAAAGAAGGGCAAATATGCCATCTTTTGCTGACAGTGAGATTTCACATCAGAAAAGAAGAAAGTTGGTGGCTGATTATCTTTTTGAGGAGTTGGATGTTTCTGATCCAAATGCTGAAGCTGTCCAGAATGAAGCTCCAGAAGATTTTGTTGAGAAGCATGTTGTCACTACTGCTGATGAGGACAGAGTTTTTGTAAACGCTGAAGCTGCTGAAGCTGAAATCAGGAGGTTGTTACTGATGAGACCAGAGCACATGCTGATGAGGCTGATGTTGTTATTGAGGAGATTGTTGTCGATGATAACACTACTGTGCCTATAGTGGACAGAGTAAATTCTGATGAAGCTCCTGAGGTGTTCCTTGAACCTATATTGGAGATGGACAATGAAGAAGAGATTGAAGCACATCCTACTGTCAGTATTTGTGACACTGCGGATGTGGCAGCTGATCAAGCCACTCTAGTAATTGAAGAGTCAATGGCAACTCATACAGAGATTCTCTCTGTCACTAATCAAGTTATTGAAGTTGGTGAAGAGGTTGATCAGGCAGCAAGATCTGTAGAAGAAGCTGTTCCAGTAGTAGAAGAAGATGCTGAGAAAGATAATGTTGCAGCAGAGAATGTTGACATTACTGCAGAACATATTGTTGAAGAAGCTGCAGAAAATGTAGTTGTAAACTCTGATCTTCTTGAGAGAGCACAAGATAATGCTGACGAAGATGTTTCTATTTCTTCTAATGCTGCGTCTTCTGCAAACTCTGTTGATACATCTCAAAGATTTGCTGCTCAACATGCTACAGATACTCACTTTCAGGAAATGTATTTTTCTAATTGGTCAAGCAGAGAAACTATCTTTTCTGATGAAAGAGCTGCTGATTTTGTGACCAAGTCTTCTAAGGAAATTCAAAATCCTGAACTTTTAACTCATCTCAAAGCCACAATTGTCCAAGTCAAATCATTGCATAATCGCTTTGATACTACTGATAAGGTTATTGATGGACTGAGAAATGACATAGTTGCCAGGGAAGTTACATTGAAAAAGGATAAATCTTTATATCTTTCCCTGTGTCAAGAACAAAAGGATTTTAGCTCCAGGTTACTGAAGGTTGAAGAGAATCAGACTTTGATGTCTGGAAAAATTGATTCTATTGCTGCATCACTAGAATTGCTGACATCAGTTCTAATTCCTAATGATGTCAAAAAGGGGGAGAAGATACCTAAAGACAAATGCAGAAGGACTCCAACTTTGAGACTGAGGGATGATTCAAATGATGGTGGAAGCAGGGAACCAGAGAAAAGGTCAAAGTCTTCTCAAGAGCAAGGGCGACTTAGGTCAAACTCTGCTAGACAGACAAACTCTGATATGATAAACTCTGGTGCTACTGGTTCTGGTACTCATGCTCAATCTTCTTCAAGACTTAAGAGTCTAGTGATTTCAGCTAATCCCATAACTGATGAAGAGATTGCAGCCAAGCTGTTTTTAGATGAGCATGATGGTGAAGTAACAGTTGAGGATTTGGAAGCAGAAATGAAGATGCTGTCTGAAGAACATAAAAAGAAAGTTGCTTCTGGTACTTATAAGAAGAAATCAGTAAAGGCTCCTAGAAAGAAAGAAATTGGAATTTCTATCAAAGAAAATACTCAACAGAGTATACAATACACAAGGAGACCTGTGATTGCAAATACTGATAAAGGAAAGGGTATACTGGTAGAAGAAGGACAGTTACCAAAGAAGAATTATTCAACCTCTGACGTTGCTCAAGTTGAATCAAGGATAAACAAATCAACCTCTAACGTTGCTCATGTTGATATTTCTACTAAAGTTGTGACAACCTTTGACAAGGCTCAAGTTGTACAAACTCAGCTAGCTCCACAACTTCAAGGTTTCTTAAGACCTGTACTTTCTGAAACTCTGACGTTAGAAGCTGTTGATTTTTCTCAAACCAGGACAGTACTTGGAAAAGAATCTTATGACAAGTCTGGTTTAGGTTCACACGGGGAAAAGAGAATAAATAACAGATCTTTAGATCAAACATCACTGGCAGAAGCTGGTATTGGGGTATCTCAAGAGAGCCTTGATAAACTAGAATCTGTTCAGATGGTCTATCATAAAGGATTGAAGAAAGAGGTTCTGTTATATTTTATGTCTGATGGAAGAGTATACAGAGTAGGAGAATCTGATGTTCAATTGAAGCTATGGGAAGAGCTTGAGTATGTTTTATACCTTCTCAAAGTCAAAAATAGAAGTACTCACAATGCTGCTTTAGTTCTAAGAGAAAGGATGCTGAAGACAAAAGCTATGCTTGGAGGAGGTGTTTCTAGTGCATATATTCCTAAGTACAGAGATGCTTATGGAAAGATTGTTGAGATGAAGAGAAATAGTGCTAAGTTTAAGACCGCACTGGGTATTAAAGTCTTGGAATTCAATCTGGAGTCAGACAAATCATATTATATCCGGCTAGGGAATGAAATGAGAAAGAACATCATTTATTCTCTGAGAGCTGCTATCTACCAGACTGGAGAAGGTGATCCAGAGCTCAAGGAATTGAAAGAGATCATGGTAGAAGAGCTAGAAAAGGCTGAAAGAAGACTTCTCATCGATTATCTCAGGACAGTGCCTGATATTGAAGAGATTAAGTAAAGTCTGACAGTAAGTTTTTAAAGTTTTCTGTTCTAAGTTAAAGTTAAACTCTGTTATATTTAAACACTGCATTTGTTATATGTTTTGACATCATCAATTATCTATTTAACTTGTACATCTTCATTATGCACAAGTTGGGGGAGATTGTTAGATATAATTGCTGACGTTTGTTCATCAGTGTTTAAGTACCAGGTACTCATCAGAGTTTACTAGAAGCCAGTCAGAGTTTGATAAAGTCTGACGGGGTGAAGAGTTCATTAACTGTCGGTGCTAATATGAAGATTCTAGAAGCAATATATCTTGAAGATGGAAAGAAGCAAGATATATTGAGACAGTTAAGGAAACGGAACAGAAGACAGAAGCAATCCTAATTTGATATGATTTGTATAGCTAATTTATAGGAATATTAATTAGAGATTGATTATGTAACTGTGTATTATATAAACACAGATAGGTTAACCCTAAAAGGGATGCGAATACTGAATACATTATTCTTGTAACCTAGCAGCTCTATGTGATTCTTTAACATCACTAAGAGAAGAATTATTTATATAATTCAGTTGTTGATTCATAAACAGTGTTCTCAATTGTTATTATTATACTTATATTGATTATATATTGTGTATTCGACCTAACAGAACCTTTCACAGAGTTTTTCATTTTAAGAGCCAAAGATGATATCATCCACATAGATTTGAACAAGAATGATATCATTTCCATGCTTCTTGAAGAATAGGGTTTTGTCAATTGTTCCCCTGGTAAATTGATGCTCAAGAAGGAATTGAGATAGAGTCTCATACCAGGCTCTTGGTGCCTGTTTGAGTCCATAGAGTGCCTTAAGCAGTCTGTACACAAAGTCTGGGAAGTTTTCATTTTCAAAGCCAGGTGGTTGAGATACATAAACTTCTTCAGCAAGATCACCATTGAGAAATGCACTTTTCACATCCATTTGATACAACTTGAAATTTGAGTGAGCTGCAAAAGCCAGGAAGATTCTGATGGCTTCCAGTCTAGCTACAGGTGCAAATGTCTCATCATAATCAATGCCTTCTTGCTGACAGTATCCTTTGGCAACCAGCCTTGCTTTGTTTCTTATTACCACTCCTTCTTCATCCATCTTGTTTCTGAACACCCATTTGGTGTCAATAACATTCTTTCCTTCAGGAGGTGGCACTAGCTCCCATACTTTGTTTTTCTCAAATTGATTCAATTCTTCTTGCATGGCAACAATCCAATCAGAAATCTTCAAAGCTTCTTCAACTACTTTAGGTTCCTCTTGTGACAGAAAGCAGTTATACAGACATGTATTCATAGTCGCCCTTCTTGTTCTAACTCCCTCACTAGGATCTCCAATGATTTGATCCCTAGTGTGGGCTATGTCCCATTTCCTTGTGTGCCCCTGTTCATTTCCTTGATCTGTTCCAAGCTCATTTTGGTTGACAGTTGCATTCTCTTCTTCTCCCATGTGTTTGTGAGCCCTTGCACAGGTGTTTGAAGAAGATTGTCAACTTCAAGAACTTCATTTTCTAGAACAGTTTGAACAGGTGGTTCATCTTCACTTTCAGAATCCTCAAGATAACCTTGATTCTCAAATCTTAATGGCACACTGTCTTGATCACTTGTTTTAAGTCCAGGAGTTTTCTTGTCATCAAAGGTAACATCCAGGCTTTCCATGACTTTGTGTTGCTCAGGTACAAACACTCTGTATGCTTTCCTTTCCAGAGAGTATCCAATAAAGATACCTTCAAATGCCTTTGCATCAAATTTTCCAACATGCTCAGAGGTATCTTTCATCACAAAACACTTGCTTCCAAAAACATGCAGATGCTTGAAGGATGCTCTTTTTCCAGTCATTAATGAGTAAGGAGTTTTTCCAGACTTCTTATTGATCAATGTTCTATTTTGCACATAGCATGTTGTGTTAACAGCATCAGCCCAAAAGCTAGTAGGTAGCTTTGCATCCAATAACATTGTCCTTGCAGCTTCAATGAGAGTTCTATTCTTTCTCTCAACTACTCCATTTTGTTGAGGTGTTCTAGGAGCTGAGAATTGTTGAGAAATTCCTTTATCTTTGCAAAACTCATACAATGTTGAATTTCTGAACTCAGTTCCATTATCACTTCTCAAAGCAACTACAGAGGAACCAGTGCTTTGTGCTTCTCTATCAACTCTCTTGATATGCTCTATTATGACTTGAGGTGCTTCATCTTTGGAGAATAGGAATTCCACCCAAGTGTATCTTGAATAATCATCAACCATCACTAGAGCATATTTCTTTTTGGAAAGGGAAATTACATTCACAGGACCAAATAAATCCATGTGAATTAGCTGCAGAGGTTTTGAGTTTGTATTGAGCAACTTGTTCTTGTGACTAGATCTTTTAATCTTTCCTTTCTGACAAGCTTCACATGCTCCATCTTGTACAAACTCCAAGGCAGGCAAATCCCTGATGAGTTCTCTCTTGATTAGAGAGTTCATTGCCTGAACATTCAAGTGAGACAGTTTCTTGTGCCATATCCAGAATTCCTCATTTGTGGCTTTAGTGTAGAGACAACAAATTTCTCCCTTGTCTGCAGCCTTGAGATCAGCTACAAACAGGCTTCCTTTCTTCACACCAGTTAGAACAACTTCACCACTTTCTCTTTTTGAGATTGAACAATGATCTTCATTAAATTCCACTTTGAAACCCCTATTTGTAAATTGTCCGATGCTTAAGAGATTATGCTTTAGTCCTTCAACAAATGCTACATCTTCAATAATGACATTTCCAGATTTTATACTGCCATATCCCATTGTATAACCGATGTTGTCATTTCCAAAGGTTACTGATGGGCCAACCTTTTCCTCAAAATGTGATAGCAGGGCTATATCACCAGTCATGTGACTTGAGCATCCACTGTCCAAGATCCATATGACTCTTTTATTCATGTTGCCCTGTATTCACAAGGTAACTAAGTTGTTTTTGGTACCCACACATGGTAGGGTCCAGTTGATTTAGAAACATTTTTGTTACCAATTCTTCTGTCATAAGTTGCATTCATCAGAGTAGGATACTTCATATTGTTTGTGGCTTTGGAGTTCACACTCTTAGGCTCACATAAAGTGTTCACCCTCTCAATCCTGATTGGGGATCCTATCCTGTGAGTGTGCATGTGTGTGTGTGATTCACTAGATTGTGCAGAATCAAGTTTATGCTTTAGAGATAAACAGTTAGAAATCACAGTCACATAGCATGTCATGCAATTAGGCTTACCACAGAAGGAATCATGACTAGAGTTTATGCTAGCAGAATGGTTACTTAGGTTATCAACTTCAACATTCACTTGTTTGTTACACTTATGAGTCAAATGATTAACAGATAGACATTTCTGACATTGTTTCCTGGGAGCATTTGGCACATAAGCATAGTTGTTACCCTTGTTGACACCTACCTTACCATTTCTGTTTTGTTTCTTTTTCTTAACAACTTCTTTCTTTGCTTTAGGACTCTTGACAAGATTGTCTTTGGTCTCTTTCTGACTGACAGATTCAAGAGAGGAAGAAGTGTCTTTAGCAGCCTCATCTTCTTCAAGAAGTTGTTGTTTGATGATCAATAGTTCTTCATCAAACTCAACAACGCTCTTTTTGAAGATGGGCTGTTCAACACTAGATAGAATGGTTGGGGCATTTTTGTTTGTAAAAGATTCCTTTCCTTTGCCCTTTGCCTTCTTCCTTCCTTTATCATTCTCATAGTCAAAACCAACTCCAACCTTGCTATCTTCAGTGTGTTCCTTGTGATAGGTTTGAATAAGTTCAGAGGAGTTCTTAAAGCTTCTTAGTTTCAATTCAGTTTCAGCAATTTGTTCCCTAAGAGCTTTTTCTATTTGTTCAGCACAAACCAATTTGTTTTTAAGATACTCAACCTCCTTTTTCAAACCATCAAGGTTCACAACCATTAACTCAAGTTCCTCATTCTTTTCATTAAGCTCAAGATTTCTAGCAGTTAGTCTATCAATTTCTTCATTTGCTACTAACATGCTAGTATGAATATTAAACATCTCAGTACTCATATCTTCAACAGTTTGCTTATATTGAAGGGGAGTCATATCAAGAGAAGTAAGAATAGGTACCTGACTAGAATCACCATCATCAGAAAATGCCATCAAGGCATAATTTGAGTACTCTTGTTCTTCTTCTTCATCAGAGTCATCCCAGCATTTTCCCTCAGCAATAAAAGCTTTACCCTGTTGTTTCTTGAGTAGAGCCTCATACTTAGCTTCAAGCTCTAAGTATGCTTTGTCCTTCTTAACCTGTTTAGGCTTTTTGTACTCAGTGGAAAAATGCCCAAGTTCATTGCAGTTATAGCATCTTATTTTGGACCTATCCACACTCCCAGATTTGTATCCTCCTTTAACTGCACCAGCAATCCCTTTTCCTTTGTTGAAAGAGTTTGAGCTACCTGAACCACCAACATTTCCATTAATGAATCTAGACTTGAATGGCTGCTTCCTCTTAAACCTGATGTTAGGGTATCTCCTAGCCATATAAGCAAAATATTTGTTTTCCATCTTGTCCAGTTCATCTATGCTGTAGAACTCATCCTCTTCAGGTAAATCATACACAACCTGAGTTTCATCACTAGTGTCATCACTTTCCAGTTCCTCAATCTTGACTTGACTGATTTTTAGGGAATCCATTCTTTGACCTAGATTGTCAGCAATAAGGGCACAAGAGGTATTGGCCACTAATCCTTGCTTTGCTTGAATAGATCTCTTTTGAAACAGCTCTAACTCATATGTCTTCAAAACACCATACAACACATCAAAACCAATCTTTGTTAGATCTCTTTCTTTAAGGGAAGAGATTCTTGGTTCCAAGTGATCTGGAAGAGTTAGTAAGAACTTCATATTGAGCTCTTCTGTCTCATAGTGTTTGTCATAGAGTTTGAGCTCGTTTATCAGCTTATTGAATCTCTCAAACACTTCTGTGATTCCCTCTTTTGGCTGAGCCATGAAGGCTTCATATTGTGAGACAAGAATCTGCTTCTTGTTCTTTCTTACTTCAGTAGTTCCTTCACAGAGCACTTCTATAAGATCCCACATCTTCTTGGCACTAGTACAGTGAGCAACAGTGCCATACATGTTGACGTCCATAGATTCACAAATGATGAGTTGAAGATGTCCATCCAGTGCTACTTTCTCCTTTTCAGGATCAGTGTATTTTGAGGGGTCTTTGGGCACATGTTTTGCTGGTACTATCTCAGTGCCATTGGTTGTTTCACCAATCTCGATCATTGGAATAAAGGGACCATGCTTTAGAATATCTAAATACATGGGGTTAGAAGCTTTGATGAAAAGCAACATCTTCTTTTTCCATAAACTGTAGTGCTCCTTGTTAAAGGGAGGAATCTTGATACTGCTCAGTTTCTGTGAACTCATTATTGATCTTTTCCTGTTTGTACGTTAACAGCCTTCTCTCTCATACCACTTGTTAGGAATGAATATCACCTAGAAACTAGACAGAGGGGGGGGGGGTGAATGGATAGTTTGATGAATTTTTGCTTTCTTGAAACTAAATGTAAACTGTATATGATTATGCTATGTAATATGCAGAAAGTAAACAACACGCACAATCACTTTAATCTACTTTGTATAAGCAAATTAAATACTACAGCTTTCCAAGAAATTCACAATCGAATTTCTGGCTTCTAAACAAGAACAGTTTGTTCTTGCTTGCTTACAGAGAAAAGAGCTTGAGATAAAAATATGTGTGTCTCTCTTACAGCTTACAGTGGTGTGTGCACAATATATATATTTACCTATACAAACTAGGTACACACAATATTACACAGCTACCCCTTCTGAAAGTCCAACTTGTCCTGCCATAAGAAGTTCACTGTGTCAGGAAGGACCACCTGCTTTTCGGAATCTTTCCCGTTTCTGTAGCTGCTTGTCTCTTATCTTTCTCTCCAAGTTTAGCTGTAGATTTGCCATCTGTTCTTTGGACCACCTTGCCAGAACAAATGCTTCAGTATTTGTCTCTTTTGATTCTTGGTTCTGTACCTTGATTTGTCTTGTTATAAACGGCTAAGTGTTGATATCGTGCACTCCACTTCATTCCTGACTTCGCGATCTCCCTTGTGAGGACTACGCGATATAGCCTTTGAAGACTTTGCGACATAGGCCATAAGATGACTATGCGACATGGGTCATTTGATGACTATGCGACATAGGTCATTTGACGACTATGCGACATAGGTCATTTAACGACTATGAGACATAGGTCATTTGATGACTATGCGACATAAGGCTTCTGAGGACTTCACGATCTAGGCTTCTTTGACTTTTCTGACTTCAACACTTCACGACATGTGTCTTGAGGACTTCTCGACATAGTACAAAATGGACTATGCGATGTAGCACTTCACGACATAGATATTGGTGACTTCACGACATAGCTTTCTTCTGACTTTGCTATATAATGCCTTAGACAAATTTCTGCAACTTATTTCTTCATGGCCTTATTCATTTCTATCCTGCTGCATGAACACTTCTGAACTTCTACCAGGACAATTATTCAATGGCCTATATACAATCTAGATGCAAGAAACTTTGCTAAGCTCATTATAACTTTGAGCATACATGATCAAGCTAATGTTCATGAGAACAAGACAAGTACATATAGAGACCTATACTATATCCCAGTGATAGAACTCACTAGGTCATGCAATGTGACATAGTCACATAGTGTAGGCTTGTTAATAGTGGTATTCAGACATGTCTTGAGCCTAACAGTTGATGCTTCTCCTTGGTGGTTTTGTTCTTGATTTTATTTTCCTTCTTTTTGTCTAATAAACACTAATTACAAGGCATATAATTGTGTGGTCTCAATTGTGTTTTGTCACCCAAGGACACATGTCAATTTATTGTGGTTTGTGTGGTGAAAGTGGTGACAAGGTGGTGATTCATCACCTTGTCATCACTTTGTCATCACCTATGTCATCCTCATGTGTCATGCTTATGTCATAACTTGTACCATCAATCCTCTTATATGTTTCACTTGATGATCTTATATGATACTTCTCCCTTGGTTAGGGTTTAATCCATAATTCGTTACGCTTCTGCTTTGATGCTAAGTTTTGAGATAGGTTCAAGGGATTTTGAAATGTTTCGTTGTACCAGTGCTAGGGGATACTTCCTTGACCTTTTTATTACCTTGGCTTAATATATGATCATGGATTTCTCATCCTATATAATTCCTCAAAATGATCAATTCAATATGTCCTTGATTGTCCATTGAATAGTGATTTAAAACTCGAATGGAAATCTTCTGATTCTGATTGCGTTTGAATTCACTTATTCTCCTTATACATCAATAATATAACTTCGAAACATCCATTCCATGTTTCCCATATAGGGTGGTCTGAAAATATTTTCATCAGCAAAAATTTACTATTCATCAGGGTTTCAAAATATTACAAAATTTTGGGATATTACAATAAGTTTGATCATGTTGAATTGAGGTTGATCCTTGACTCAGAGAAACTCCCCCTGAGTTTATTGGGGTGGTTATCCTGTGTTGTGATCCACCTACGGATGCCTCAAAATGACTTCCTACGGATGCATCATTTTGGCTTCCAACAGATGCACCATTTTGGCTTCCTACGGATGCTCCATTTTGACTTCCTACAGATGCTCCATTTGTCCCTTCTATGGATGGCTCAATAGAACTTGAGTTGTCCATATTTGAAATAATCATTCTTGGTGGGAATGGTTCATCCTCATGATCATGATCATGATCATCATAATATAGACCTTCCACCTCATTCTCAAACTTGAGAGTTTCATGAAAACCCTCATCTGTGAGACCTTGAATTCTGGCATCATCAAAAACAACATGTACAGATTCTATAACAATGTTTATTATTCTGTGATTGAAAACCCTGCAGGCTTTTCCAGCTGCATAACCCACAAAAGTGGCTTCATCTGCCTTTGACTCAAATTTTCCAAGATTTTCACCTTGATTTCTCAATACAAAACATTTTCATCCAAAGACATGTAAAACATTCAAGGATGGTTTCCTTCCCTTGAGCAGATGATATGGAGTCATCCCTTTAGCTTGATTAATCAAAGAGATATTTTGAGTGAAACATGCAGTGTTAACTGCTTCAGCCCAAAAATATGTGGGCAACTTTGATTCACCTAACATTGTCCTTGCAGCCTCAATTAGTGTTATATTTTTCCTTTCCACCACTCCATTTTGTTATGGTGTTCTTGCTACAGAAAACTCATGAATAATTCCATTCTCCTCACAAAACAGCCTCATTATTGAATTCTTGAACTTAGTGCCATGGTCACTCCTGATTCTTCTCACTTTGAGATCAGGATGATTGTTAGAAGCCTTGATGTGATTGATTATGATTCCACTTGCCTCATCTTTAGAATGCAGGAAGTATGTCCATGTAAACTTTGAAAAATCATCCACAATCACAAGGTAGTATCTTTTCTTTGAGATTGACATGACATTTACTGGTTCAAATAAATCCATGTGTAATAGCTGTAGAGGTGGCTCAATTGATGAATCTGGCTTGCTTCTGAAAGAGATCTTCCTTTACTTCCCTTTCTAGCAAGCATCACAAAGTCCATCCTTAGAAAATTCCAACTGTGGAATTCCTCTCACTAGGTCTCTTCTTACCAGATCATTCATTGATTTGAAGTTTAAATGTGACAACCTTTTGTGCCATAGCCAACTCTCATCTTTACTTGCCTTACTCAGAAGACAAGTGATAGAATCTGAACCGAATCTGAACTTGTTGAGTTGAAGTCAGCTATATAAACATTTCCTCTTATGTAATCTGTCAACACCACTCTGTTGTTTTCTTTGTTTGAAACAACACAGGCTCCTTGATTGAATGAAACTGAAAAACCTTTATCACATAGTTGACTGATACTCAACAAATTGTGCTTGAGTCCATCAACTAGTGCTACTTGATCAATAATGACATTTTCCTTTGAAATCAAGCCATATCCCTTAGTGTAACCTTTGCTATCATCTCCAAAGGTAATGCTAGGGCCGGCTTTTTCCACAAATTCTGTGAGCAGGATAGAATCTCCAGTCATGTGCCTAGAGAAGCCACTGTCTAGGTACCATAGATTCTTTTTGTTTCCCTACACACAACAAAACCAAATCAAGTTGATTTTGGTACCCAAGTTTCCTTGGGTCCTTTCTTGTTAGCCTTTACTTTGCCTTTCTTGTCATTTTGCACCTTAATCTCAGGTTGAGTTAAATCAACCTTGACCCTGGGTGTTGACCTCTGAGAGACAACATTTTGAGGATGTTCATATGCATACATGTTTGATGCAGGCATTTGAGGATGCTGTGCATACATAGTTTTCATGTGTGGCATGTTTCATGTTATTTGTGGCATTGTGAATGCATTTATATAAGGATTTTGAACAAATGGCATATTGGCATACAAATTTGATGCATGATCATTATGTGCAAACATGTTGTGCATAACAGGCATAGGCATATTGGGTACATGCATTGGCACAGGAACATATGAATTCTTAACAGCTTTTCAATTGGTAGATAAATGATTAACACTACCACACTTTACACAAGTTTTCCTAGGAGCATACTTGTCAGGAGTGTAGTTGTTGTTTTTGTTAATCCTTACCTTCCCATTTCTGTTCTTTTTCTTTTTCACCTCAGCCTTGACCTCTATGTTTTCTAACTTGCCCGTCAATTGCTTGTTGGACAAGTGACCTATATTGACATCCTTAGCTTTTGTTTTGCTACATTCTCCCTGAACAAAATTTTTGCTGGTTGGACCATACTTTTTGTTCAGCTTCTCAACTTTTTCTTTACTAACACTAGATGTACACTTCTTTGGACATGTCTCATCCGTAGAGGAGTTACCTATCAACGGATGGTCACTGTCCGTAGAAGTATCATCTCCTAGATTCTCAACATCTAGTTTCTCCTTTTCTTTTCCTACTGATTCCTTGTAGAATGTATCCACACCTTGAGCCTTAATTATGTTTGTGGCAACATTCCTGGAATCAGTCCATCTAGCAATTGTTTCATGTTCTTTAGCTAACTGTGCTTTGAGAATTTCTTCTCTTTTTAGTACAGCTAGCAGTTCATCCTTGGCAACTTGACACTCTAACCTCATTTTTTCAAACTCAATAAATTGAGTTTCAAGAACAACATTCCTATCACTTAAAAACTGATTAGCATCTTTAATCCTAGTGTTTTCTTTTGTAAGTGATTTAAGAGAAATACGCATATGATACAGTTCAGTAGACATATCATTTATTGCACTATTGCATTCCTCTATAGAAAGCTCAAAGAGGTTGGTAGTGATTACCTAATTGGATGATGAACTGGCCTCCTGCTCACTTGAATCAGCCATCAGTGCAAGGTTCACAAATTCAGTGTCCTCTTCAGAATCATTCCCATCATCATCCCAATCATATTCCTGAGTTATGAATGTTCTTCCCTTTTGCTTGAGAAGATCAAAATATTTCTTCTTGTAATCAACAGGCTCAAACTTCCTGTCACTCTTCTCAACTTTTGGTCTTTTGCATTCATTGTAAAAGTGTTCTCCCATTCCACAATTGAAGCATTTAAACTTGGACCTTTCAACATAGTTCTTGTTCGATTGAAAGTCCTTTTTGAATGGTTTGGTCACTTCAGGGTTTCTCTTGAATATGAGCTTTGAGAATTTTCTTGATAGAAAAGCTAAATGTTCATCTAGCTCATCCATTTCATCTTGGTTAGAGGGCTCACTTTCTTCAATCATCTTTCCCTTGCACTTTCTTAATTCAGTCCTACCTTCACAAGCACTTGGGCTTGGTGTAGCTTCAGCAGTTTCTTCTTTCATGTCCTTAGCCTTGTTAACACTTGCTACTAAGGCAACAGATCCAGTTTTCTTTTGGACCTTCTCAATTTCCTCATCCTGCTCCATTTCTAGCTCATATGTTTTTAGAGTTCCATACAGCCTTTCAAGAGTAAAATCCTTATACTCTTGAGTGTTTCTCAAGGAAACAGTCATAGGCTTCCACTCATTTGGGAAAGCTCTGAGAAATTTAAGATTTGAATCTTTAATTTGATACACCCTCCTATACAACTTCAATCCATTCATTAATTTTTGAAATCTACTAAAAGTATCATTCAAAGATTCTCCACTCTTAAAGTGAAAGTGTTCATACTGTTGTATGAGAAGCTGCATCTTGTTTTCTCTGACTTGCTCAGTCCCTTCACAGATGGTTTGGACAGTGTCCCAAATCTCCTTGGCTGTAGAACAATTAATAAGATTATCAAACATGTCAGAATCAAGACCATTGAACAAAATATTCATGGCCTTTTTATCTTTGTGAATGACAATGATGTCCTCAGGAGTCCATTCTGAAGGTAACTTTGAAAATGGTGCATGGAGCTCCTGCAGGTGCTTGAGCTATTGAGGTGTTTGGCTTCATTGGAACATGAGGGCCATGATCGATGCATTCTACATATCCTTCATCCCTAGACATAAGATGTAAACGCATCTTTACTTTCCAGTGAAAGTAATTCTCTCTATCAAGAACTGGTATTTTAACTCCATAATCCTTCTAACCCATGATTCTGATGTCTTTAGATCTTTAAACTTCTTGTATGTTAGAAGTGTTAGTTCAGAATTCAATGATCGTCAGGAGCTAGACTCAACTGATCAGGATTGCTGACGTCATCAGGATTACATGGTCGTCAGGATTGAGATACATATCAGGACTGGGACCAGGATTGATCATCAGGACTGGAAGCTGATCAGGATTCCTACTTCGAGTTATATTTGGAGTCTAGTTAAACATGGAAGTTTATTCTGTCGGTTCCTGGTTTGTAGAATGTAGCTATCAATTATGGATAGGTTTCAATCTTTGTAATTGATTAGGACTTATCATTGATAGAGAAGCTGTGTAGTATATAAACACAGTTTTGGTTTCGATTTATGTATAACACAGACGTGAACATAATCGAATAGAAGTGTTAGGCCGAATACACAATATAATCAAGTATGTATGAGAATAACAATAATTAAAAACACTGTTTATGAATCAATAAAACTGTAATCGTATTAACAGCTTCTCTCTTTATGATGTTAATGAATCACAAAGAGCTTCTAGGTTACAAGAATAATATATCAATATTCACGCGTCCCTTCTAGGGATATCTATCTGTGTTTATATAGTACACAGCTACATACAATCCATCTCTAATTGATATTCCTATAAGTTAGCTATACAATTCATATCAATTAAGGATTGCTTCAGTCTTCTATTCCAATCTCCTTAGCTGTATCAATATATTCTGCTTCTTTCCATCTTCAGAATATATTGCTTCTAGAATCTTCAATTCTGCACCGACAGCTAATTCAACTTTCACCTTGTCAGACTTTAACTAAACTCTGACCGGCTTCAATTAAACTCTTTACCCTGTCAGAGTTTAACTAAACTCTGACTGGCTTCTGATAAATTCTTGTCAGTACCTGTTGCTTAAACACTGATAAACAAACATTAGCAATTATATCTAACAATCTCCCCCAACTTGTTCATAATAAAATGTACAAGTTAAAACATATAATTGATGATGTCAAAACCTTTTAACAAATGCAGTGTTTAACATATAACAGAGTTTAATTTAAAACAGAGTTTAAATTTGACTTAGAATAGAAAATATTAAAAAACTTACAGTCAGACTTTACTTGACTTCTTCAATATCAGGCACAGTCCTGAGATAATCAATCAGCAGTCTTCTTTCAGCATTCTCAAGTTCAGTTATCATAATCTCTTTCAGCTCCTTATACTCTGGATCTCCTTCACCAGTTTGATATATGGCAGCCCTCAGAGAATAGATACTGTTCTTCTTCATATCATTCCCTAGCCGAATGTACTGAGCTTTATCTGACTCTAAGTTGAATTCTAAGACTTTTAATCCCAGTGCAGTTTTAAATCTAGCACTGTTTCTCTTCATCTCCACCAATTTTCCAGTATGATCTCTATACTTTGGAATATAAGCATTTGAGACTTCTCCTCCTCCAAGCATCACTTTTGATCTCAGCATCTTTTCTCTTAAGATTTGAGCAACATTATGGGTATGTCTGTTCTTAACTTTTAACAGATAAAGTACATATTCAAGTTCTTCCCATGATTTGAGATTTACATCAGATTCTCCAATTCTATAAACTCTTCCATCACTCATGAAATATAACAGAAACTGCTTCTTCAAGATCTTGTGAAAAATCAACTGAACAGATTCTAACTTATCAAGATTTTCTTGTGTATTCCCAATACCAGATCCTGTCAGTAAAATATTGTCTTGAGATCTGTTATTTATTCTCTTCTCCCTATGTGAACCTAAACCAGACTTATCATAAGATTCTTTTCCAAGTACAGTCCTGGTTTGAGAAAAATCCACAGGTTGAAGTGTCAGAGTTTCAGAGAGTATAGGTCTTAAGAAACCTTTGAGTTGAGGAGCTAGCTGAGTTTGCACAGCTTGAGCCTTGTCAGAGACTGGCTTAACTTCAATAGTATCATCAACTTGAGCAGTGTCAGAGGTTGATTTTGGTAATCTTGTTTCAACTTGAGCAATGTCAGAGGTTGAATAAATCTTCTTAGGTAACTGTTCTTCTTCTACCAGTTTACCTTTTCCTTTGTCAGCATTATTAATCACAGGCCTCCTTGAGTACTGTAAACTCTGATCAGAGTTTACATTCTCTTTGATAACAATTCCTTTTTCTTTCTTTCTAGGAGCCTTGATTTCCTTCTTTTTGTAGATTCCAGCTTCAACATTCTTCTTGTGTTCCTCAGCAAGCATTTGCTCTTCAGCTTGGATATCTTCAATTGTAATACCTTTTCCATGTTCTGCCATAAACATCTTAGCAGCAATTTCCTCATCAGTAGATGGCTTATCAGAGATTATCAAACTTTTATATCTTGAACCACTGGCAGAGTTTACATGTCCCTTTCCAGAGTTTGATCTTTTATCAGAGTTTGATCTTCTTGAAAGTAATCTTCTATCATCATTTGATTTTAAGCTCTTTCCATCTCCTCCCTTGTTTCCACCATCATTACCATCATCCCTCCGTCTCAGAGTTTGAGTGTCTTTGCATTTGTCACTTGGTACACTCTCCCCCTTTTTGACATCATCAGAAAGTAGTACTGATGTCAACAATTCAAGCGCAGTTGAAATGGAAGTCAGTTGAGCAGACATAGCATTCTGGTTGTCCTCAACTGTCCCAAGCCTCTTCTTGATTTCTTCAGAATCCCTGGCTTGCTGCTTGAACATGGTATAATAATAAGTTCTGTCAGCCTTTAAAGTAAGATCCCTCAAGCTTACTTCATTCCTCAGACTTGTAAGCATTTGTTGATTCTCATCAAATCTATTATTGAGAGATTTGACTTGAATAACAGTTGCCTGTAAGCTCGTAAGGACATCAGGATTTGTAATCTTCTTGACAGAATCAGATAAAAATTCTGCAGCCCTTTGCGCTGGAAAGATACAATCTGCATTAGCCCATGCATTGTAGTACATATTCTGAAAATGCTCAGAAGCAGCCCTTTGAACTTCCCTTTCTTCAGTAGAATTTGCTTGAATATCAGAAATTTCCACATGAATATCAGAGTTTGAATGAACAGGACTAGCTTCAGCATTGTCATCCTCTCTGTGAATATCTTCAAGCACATTTTCAGCAGTGATTTCATCAATTAACTGTGCAGTCGCATCAGGTACTTGATCTGCTACAGTTTGAGGAACATCAGAGTTTGCTGGAGCAGTAACCTCTGCTTCTCTTTGAACAATCTCAACAACTGATTGTTGCAAAGTTTCAAGTAAGACAGTATCCTCATGATCATTGTCTGTTGCATCTACATGTACAGCAACAGCTTCTGGAACTGGATCAACTCTAATCTGATCTACTTCATCACCGGTCTCAAAATCAATAGAAATGATTTCTGTGTGAGAAGCAATAGGTTCTACTAACTCAGTAGATGCTTGATCAGCTTCCGGTATAGTATCTTCATGATCCACAATCCTGCTGTCAGAGTATGCAGCAGCTTCCTCAACTACATCATCAGTTTTTGATGTAGGAGCTTCTGTGTCCTCAGGTTCTTTATCCAAATTGGCAATAATATCACCAAAAAGTTGATTAGCAACTAATCTTCTCTTTCTCTGATGAAGATTTTCTTCATCAGCTTCAGTTTCTGAGTCTGCACTAGAAGCAGCAGCAACAGACTTTGCTCTGTGGGCTCGCCTTTTCTTCATTCTTTTTCTCTGAGGCACAGCATCAACATTTGATACCTCAGCTTCAACAGACTTAACTGCTCGAACTTTAGATTTCTTTGACCTCTGTGGTTGAGATACAGAAGGTCCAGCTTCAGCAGTTGAGACACGGTGTTGTTGTGAGTTGTCAAGAAATTGTTGCACAGATGCAGGTAACATTAAAGGACCAACTTCTCCTTTCTTGTTGTCCTTGTTGATAAGGTCAGAGAATATACGTTTGTGTAATTTAAATGAAAGTATAACATCATCCTCGACAATCTCAACATTTGGACAGCAATGATTGAATATCAATTGACAAAACCTAGAGAAGTAAACAACATTTCTATTCTCTAGCATTTTCTCACCAATATTAGTTAAAACTAATCTAGCAACATCAAATTGACTGCCATAGAGAAGAGAATACCCGATCTGTAGACTATCCGTGGGAATCGCATCCCAATTAGTGCACTTCTTTCCAAAAGCCCGAGTAATGCAATCGAAAAAGAAGCTCCACTCCTTGCGCAAAAATGGCCTTTTGAGTTGACCTATCTTTGACAAAGGTCTAGAGTAGCCGATTTCTCTCATCATCCTAACCAACTCAGAATCACCAACAGATATCGTGAAAGCATTAAAATCTTCAAGACCCAAAGCATCACGAACAGTAGTAGGAGTAACAACAAATTGATCTTCTTGAAACTCAAAAATGATAGATGGAGATCCAGACTCTCCTCCATTATCATAAGTACCTGTCTGCCAAAAAGTTCGAATTTGAGTCGCAGACAGCTTCGATGGTGCGGTGAGAGCAGTACCAATATCAGAGTTTGACAAGAAACTCTGAATCAAATGAAACGCCTCCGGTGCGTTCTCATTTGCTACAGGAGCTGAGTAGTTATTTGGGACAAATTCTAATTCAGATGCAATAAACGCTGTAGTTGCCATTAGTAAGATTTGAAAACAAGAAATACTGGGCTCAGAAAGTGTTTGAGTGTTTGTGTGTGAGTAAAATGTTATGAAAAGATGAAATGCGTAAAAGATTGAATCGTGTGTATGTAGTGTATTAAATAATAACTGTTAAGATTAGAAGTATGTTAGTGGGACAGATGTCAGACGTAAATACGCTGACAGCTGTATCTAACAACTTCCAATACACACGTGCAAACGTGGAGACACCTGTCATCACATATAACACTCAAAATATTCGCTTAAAAGAAAAAAAAATCAATAATAATAAAATTATCAATTTCAATAATAAAGTACAAAGGAACTCAACAGTCAGAATAATAATGACTGTCCGAAGCATTTTATCAACAGGCTTCATACCTTAAAATTACCATACACCAAATGGCAGGAACGTTTGAGTTCATGGATGTCGAATCATTCTTGAACATGAACTGGCCTCAACAAGCAAACTACATCATCGATGAGTTTCTTGTTCTTTCTTTTCTGAATGATGAAGGTCTTATAGCAGATGATGAAATAGCAGAAGGACCAATCTCTAATCCTTATTTGCACATCATCCGTCCCGGTCCATATGATGTGCCCATCCTGGCAGACGATGATACTATGGAGATTTGTATGATGCTCTTCCAGCAGAGCTTCCTGATGGGTACTGAGGAGACAATCTTCTTGGAATCCTGCAAGCTGCAAAGCAGAAAGCGAATCCAGGAAGATGATGATGATGATGATGATTCATCTTCAGGATGTTGTCAAGCAATCCCAGATGGTATAATGATTAGATGAACAACTGGGTAGCTCTCATCAGAAGTAGTAGAGCACAATAACTTCTGGCTCTAGCTCTTCTGCTTCAGATGTAGCATTCAGATACTTATCCTGGTTAAATAGATCTTTTCTTTGTAACCATAGTGATTAGCATGTACCAGAAAGATTAGCTTAACATGAGTATGAATTTGTCTGAATGTAAATTTGAATCAATTAATGAAAAATTTGTTTCTTTACATTTCAGTTATCAATATTGCATAGTAATTGGAAAGTAAAAAAAACTTTAACCAATTATCTAACATACTCAGCAGCAATACAAATCACAAACAGGACTTAATAAACATACTCTTTCTGTTCTCCGTCCAATCATACTTTTTCCGAAAAACAAATGACTAATCTCAAAATTATTAACTGTCTGAAACAAAGAAGTTATTTTAACCATCAGAGATTAAAACAAAGTAACCTCGGCGTATTTCACACAATACATCAGTGTTTACCATTTATCCTTCTTTGTCAATAAACTCTTTTCTCAATCTGTTCAGTTGTGAAAAATGTGTGTGTAGTAGCAGAGTTTACCGAAATCAGTATTTAGATCATCTCAAAGTGCATAAAATCCACAAACTAAAGTAGTAAAAACTGGTTGCCTAAACTCTCATGTATAACATAGACACTGATTTTTCTATCTAAACTCTGTATTACTGATATCCTTTCATTTGGATATGTCTTTTATTTTTCACCCCCCTTTTTTTTTATTAAATTTTTTTTTTTTTTTTTTTTTTTTTTAATTTATTTTTCCAGTAATCAGTGGTTGGCACTAGTCACCAAAAATCAAAGATTTTAGCCCTTATTTCATACAATAAGTTCCTGGATCGTCCTAGGCACAACATGATCTCAAAGGAATTTGTGCTCTGGTTGGCATCTTTTGATTTGAGGGTGAATTATTTGTAGTAAGTAATCAGAGTTTAGACTTTTCATCAGTGATTATAGTTGACTTATGAGAGAAAATGCAAACAGCTAATACAGACTCAGTGTATAGGATCAATAAACTAAGAGATGATATAAATATAGAGACAGTATCATGTTGTGTTAGCTTGCTGCACATATTTGAGATCAGAATCTATCAACTCTTAAGGATTCACAATTACTTACTGAGAATTATGTTTCATACAAATTTCTTCATTGGTCCATATGTTTCAGACAAAATTACAATCAGAGTATAGCATTTAAACTGTAATTACCAGAGTATGAACAACAGAGTTTAACATCAGAGTTTACGTTCAGAGTATGACTGACACTTCACAGAGTTTATCATCAGAGTTTAACATGCTGATTCACATAACAGTTAACACATGTAAGAAATCATGAACAAAAAAATGAGTCTAACCCGTATCTCTAGTCAGAACCAGAGATCATTCCAAGTTCATTTACCAATCTTGTAAAAGTAGCTTCACTCAAAGGTTTGGTGAAGATATCTGCAAGTTGTTGGTCTGTAGACACAAAATGAAGCTCAATGTTTCCTTCTTCCACATGTTCTCTAATAAAATTATACCTTATGCTGATGTGCTTTGTCATGGAATGCTGTACTGGATTACCTGTCATAGCAATAGCACTTTGGTTATCACAGAAAATAGGTATTCTAGAGTACCTTAACCCATAATCCAGCAATTGATTCTTCATCCATAAAATCTGTGCACAACAGCTACCAGCTGCTATATACTCTGCTTCTGCAGTGGATGTAGAAATTGATTTCTGTTTCTTACTGTACCAAGAAACCAATCTGTCACCTAAAAATTGACAGCTTCCACTTGTACTTTTTCTGTCTATCTTACAGCCTGCAAAATCTGCATCAGAGTAACCAATTAACTTAAACTCTGATTCTCTAGGATACCACAAACCCAAGGTTATGGTTCCTTTGAGATATTTGAAAATCCTTTTTACAGCTGTTAGATGAGGCTCTCTGGGATCTGCTTGAAATCTTGCACAAAGACATGTTGCATACATGATATCAGGTCTACTTGCAGTAAGATACAGTAGAGACCCTATCATTCCTCTGTAGTTAGTCATATCTACTGAGGCTCCTGTGTCTTTGTCAAGCTTCGTTGCTGTAGCCATGGGAGTTGTAGCAGATGAGCTATCAAGCATACCAAATTTCTTTAGAAGATTTCTGGTATACTTTGCTTGATTGATAAAAATACCATCATCTGTTTGCTTTACTTGTAAGCCTAGAAAGTAACTAAGCTCTCCCATCATGCTCATTTGATACCTGGATTGCATAAGCTTTGCAAACTTCTTACAAAGTTTGTCATTAGTAGATCCAAAAATAATATCATCTACATAAATTTGAACTAAAAGCAAATCATCACCAGAATTGAAATAAAACAAGGTTTTATCAATTGTACCTCTTGTGAACCCACTTTCTAAAAGAAACTGAGCAAGAGTTTCATACCATGCTCTTGGTGCTTGCTTTAGTCCATATAATGCCTTGTCAAGCCTGTAGACATAATCTGGATGCTTGGAATCTACAAATCCTGGTGGTTGTTCAACAAACACTTCTTCTTCAAGCTTCCCATTGAGAAAAGCACTCTTTACATCCATCTGAAAGACTTTAAACTTCTTGTGTGCAGCATAGGCCAGAAAAATTCTTATGGCCTCCAATCTTGCAACTGGAGCAAAGGTTTCATCATAATCAATTCCTTCCTGTTGTGAATAACCTTTAGCCACAAGTCTAGCCTTGTTTCTTGTAATCACACCTTCACTGTCAGTCTTGTTTCTGAAAACCCACTTTGTACCTACAATTGATCTATTCTTTGGTCTAGGTACAAGTGTCCAGACTTCATTTCTTTCAAATTCATTTAACTCTTCTTGCATTGCTGTAATCCAATTAGCATCTTGAAGAGCTTCCTCCACTTTCTTTGGTTCTGTTTGAGACAAGAAAGCATGATACAGACACTCATTGTTTGTTGCACTTCTAGTTCTCACACTAGCATCAGGATCTCCAATTATGAGATCAGGTGTGTGTGCCTGTGTCCACTTTCTTGCTGTTGGTAAGTGGTTTCTTGCATCATTATTGAATCCTCCCCCTTGATCCATGCTCTCCTGATTCATATGTTGACTTTCTGCATTATCTGAGGCTCCCCCTGAGTTGGATGGCTCAGTGTTTGAGCTGTCAGAGTTTAAATCAGTTTCCTCAACTGACTCACTTGCTGTGTCTTGTTGAGCTTCTTCACGCTCCCCCTCAACTGGTTCTCTATTTTGTTCAATTTGAGAATTTCCAGTTTCTCCAGTATTTACCAGTAGAGGTTCAGAGTATGCTTCGTCAGAGTTTGTCAACCCTGCTTCATCAGAGTTTATATTATCAGAGAATAGATCTTCATTTTCAAAACGTAGTTGATCATATCCATCCTTGTCTTCAAGTCCAATTATTTTCTTGTCATCAAACGACACATTTATGGATTCCATGATCACCTTTGTTCTCAGATTGTAAACTCTGAATGCTTTTGTTGACAATGGATAGCCAACAAAGATTCCTTCATCAGCTTTTAACTCGAACTTGGTCAACTGTTCAGGATGAGTCTTCAACACAAAGCATTTGCATCCAAATATATGAAAATATTTCAAATTTGGCTTCTTGTTTTTCACCATCTCATATGGTGTTTTTCCATGCTTGTTGATCAGAGTAGCATTTTGAGTAAAACAAGCAGTTTGAACAGCTTCTGCCCAGAAATAAGTTGGCAATTTTGCTTCATCTAGCATAGTTCTGGCAGCTTCAATTAAGGTTCTGTTCTTTCTTTCAACTACACCATTTTGCTGTGGAGTTCCAGGTGCAGAAAATTCTTGTTTGACTCCTCTTTCCTTGCAGAAAGCTTCCATTATTGAGTTTCTGAATTCAGTTCCATTATCACTCCTTATAATTTTTACTTTGTGCTGTGATCCTTTGTCCAGTAGATTTACATGATCCATCAGAATTTGAGCAGTTTCATCCTTCTTTGACAAGAAATACACCCATGTATATCTAGTATATTCATCAACAATTACTAGAGCATATTTCTTTCTGCCCATGGACATCACATTCACTGGTCCAAAGAGATCAACATGTAGAAGATGATAAGGTTCCACTACTGAAGATTCAGATTTGCTCTTGAAAGATGACTTCCTTTGCTTGGCCTTTTGACAAGAATCACATAGACCATCTAGATTGAGTATTGATTTTGGAAGTCCTCTTACAAGATCCTTTCTAATAAGTTCATTAATGTTGTTCAAATTGAGATGAGAGAGCTTCTTGTGCCAATTCCAACTCTCTTCATTTGACATCTTTGCAGTCAGACACACTGTACTCCCATCAGAGTTTGTTACCAAACTTGCTTCATAAATGTTGTTGCGTCTGTGTCCAACTAGAACAACTTTTCCAGTAGATTTACTGATAACTTCACAGTATTCACTATGAAAATCTACATGGTTTCCTCTGTCACAGATTTGACTCACAGATAACAGATTATGCTTGAGTCCTGAGACTAGAGCTACATTTGTGATGATGACACTTCCAAGATTAATATTGCCATATCCCAGAGTGTGTCCTATGTTGCCATCTCCATAGGAAACTTTTGGGCCAGCCTTCTCCTCAAAGTCTGATAGCAGGGCTTTGTTTCCAGTCATATGTCCTGAGCAACCACTGTCCAAGATAAGTGTGCTCTCTATTATACCCTGCAATCACAAACAAACACTAAGTGTTAGTTTTAAGGATCCAGACTTGCTTGGATCCTTTGTCCTTCTTAACAGTGTTAGCTTTTGCAGCGGAATCTGTATTATCAGAGTTTAAACTAACATTGTCAGATTTTACACTAGCAGAGTTTGCTCTAACCCATTTCAAGTTGGGTTTTAGCTCATTATAGTTATGATAAATTGCATGATAACTCTTACATGTGTAAATAGAATGCCAAGTGCTCCCACAATGTTTGCATAAAGTCTGTGGTTTTACTCTAACATAATCATTCTTTACTTCTGATGTAGAAGGTAAAGTATTAATATGTTTGTTCTTAGTGCAAAATCTAGCAAGATGATTAGAACTACCACAACTGTAACATGTTTTTCTTGAGGCACTAGCATTAGGCATATGATTATTTCTATTATTTATGCCTACTTTTCCATTCCTATTTCTCTTGGAACCTTTAGGTTTCATGGAAGACTTTACCTCTTTTAGCTTGTGATTGAACTGTTTTCCTGTCATCAAGCCAACATTAACCTGTTTTTCACAAGTTTTTACTGGTTTTCTAACAGCTTCTATTTCCATAAGTTTTTCTGTTATAATATTTTCCTGTTTGTCACAAGATTCATCTGATTCCATATCAGCTTCCCTTATTACAACAGATTTTAACTTATTGGCTTCTGGAACAAATTTCACAGGTTTAAGTTGTGGTTTTACCTTAACCTTGTCTTTAAACCTAAGTTCATCATTTTCACAATAACCTAAACCTACAGAATCAGTCTGAAACACTTGATGAGTGTCTCTTCCAGAATCTGTCCAAGTCTTGATTATTTTCCTTTCCTTTTCTAAATCAGATTCTAGTTGCTTATATCTTTTCAGCAACTCCTGTTCTACATAAACAGCATCATCTCTTTCTTTTTGAATCTGCTTCATATTCACAAGTTCTCTTTCAAGAAACTTGTTTCTTTCTTTAAGACTAAGATTCTCAGATTTAATCCTCTCATTCTCTAAAGTCTGATCCCTATAACTGACATGTATATTCTTAAGATAAATTCTTAATTCAGAAATATTATCAGTATCATAAGCATAAGTAGTTAGAGGTACCTTATTTTCTGATGACTCAACTTCATCTTTGATAGTTGCCATGAGTGCATAATTCACTCCATCATCAGAATCTGAAGTATCTGCCCAGTCTTTGCCTTTAGAGATGAGTGCTTTTTCAGTTCTTCCTTTCTTGCACTCTGGAGCATAGTGACCCATCTCTTTGCACTTGTAGCACTGGATCTCAGATTTGTCCTTCTTACCTGACTTGGTATCCCTTCCATCAGACTTTCTGAAATTCTTCTTCTCAGAATTTGAATCTCTCCTTGAGAATCTTTTACCCTTCTTGAAGTTCTTGAATCCCATCTTCTTAAATGTCTTGACCATCAAGGCAGCCATTTGCATCATCTCCTCTTCATCATCCTCAGAATCAGAAGCTTCATCAGAGTTTGAATCATCATCAGAGTTTGATGACTCACTCTCAGATTTGATCACTAAAGCCTTTCCCTTGGCTTTCTTCCTTGATGATTCCTTCTTGATGGGCTTCTCCTCGACTTTGAGAGCAACAGATTTTGTCTTCTTGCTTGACCTCCTGTTTCTTTGTTCTATCTCAAGTTCATGAGTCTTTAACAATCCATAGATTTCATCAAGATCTGTATCAGCAAGATCATAATTATCTCTGATTGTTGTTGCCTTTAAATCCCACTTTTCAGGTAGAGATAACAGAAACTTGAGATTGGACTCTTCAAGTTCATATTCTTTATCTACCAGAGATAGATCGTTCAACAGTTTGCAAAATCTGTCATAAGTCTCAGTCAAGGTTTCATTAGTTCTTGAATCAAAGTGCTCATACTCCTGTGTGAGTATTGTTTTTCTGTTCTTCTTAATAGCACCTGTTCCCTGGCATCTGACTTCTAAAGCATCCCATATCTCTTTGGCAGTTTTGCAGCCAATTACCCTGTTAGACATAACATTATCTAAAGCACTGTGGAGAAGATGTCTAACCTTTGCATCCTTTGCAATTGATGAGATATCCTCAGGAGTCATATCTTTCTTTTCCTTTGGAACAGTCTTTTGTTCTTGACCATCAACAACAGGGGACAATTTAGTTGGCATATGAGGACCATCATTAATTCTGTCAAGGTATTCTGGATCTGTAGCCTCCAGAAACATGGTCATCTTCACCTTCCAAATCGGATACTCTACAGGCCTGAGAATCGGAACCCTAATTGTTTCATATCGACTCACAGAATTAGGCTTAACCTGTTCAGCCTTGGGAGCAGCTTGATTTTCTTCAGACATGATTATTACTGTGTTTGAATCGTAAAACTGTATATATTAAACATCCTCTGCTCTGATACCAATTGTTAGGCCGAATACACAATATAATCAAGTATGTATGAGAATAACAATAATTAAAAACACTGTTTATGAATCAATAAAACTGTAATCGTATTAACAGCTTCTCTCTTTATGATGTTAATGAATCACAAAGAGCTTCTAGGTTACAAGAATAATATATCAATATTCACGCGTCCCTTCTAGGGATAACCTATCTGTGTTTATATAGTACACAGCTACATACAATCCATCTCTAATTGATATTCCTATAAGTTAGCTATACAATTCATATCAATTAAGGATTGCTTCAGTCTTCTATTCCAATCTCCTTAGCTGTATCAATATATTCTGCTTCTTTCCATCTTCAGAATATATTGCTTCTAGAATCTTCAATTCTGCACCGACAGCTAATTCAACTTTCACCTTGTCAGACTTTAACTAAACTCTGACCGGCTTCAATTAAACTCTTTACCCTGTCAGAGTTTAACTAAACTCTGACTGGCTTCTGATAAATTCTTGTCAGTACCTGTTGCTTAAACACTGATAAACAAACATTAGCAATTATATCTAACAAGAAGCTCTTAAGAACATAGAATTTCTTGAGAGAGTTTTTGTAAGCTAGCAGCTCTCAAGAACATCAGAATTTCTTGAGAGAGTTTGTAACAGTTTTATATCAGATTTAATAAAGTTGTTATCTTTCTTTCATATTTGTGATATATACATTAAGAAGTCGATTATCTTATACTATTGTATTCAACCCCCCTTCTACAATAGATTATTACTGGGCAACAATTGGTATCAGAGCAAACTGATTTAATTCTGAATCAGATACGATCTAAAGATGTCGACAACCAAGTATGAAAGCATTAAGATTCCCATCTTGAAGAAATCAGAATATCCAACATGGAGGGTAAAGATGCTGATGTACCTGGAGGCTATGGATCCTGACTATTTGGACATGATTCGTGATGGACCATATATTCCTACACGAATTGTAGAACGAACAGATACAGTACCTGAACATTATGTGGTCAAGGCTAAAAGTGAATGGACTCCAGAAGAAAAAGCTCATGTACTCAGGGAACCAAAGATAAAGAATATCTTACACAGTAGTCTTGATGCTGTCATGTCAAACAGAGTGATTGCATGCAAGTCTTCAAAAGAAATCTGGGATACTTTGGAAACTCAGTGCCAGGGATCTGCATCTGTCAAGAAAAACAGAAGGGCTCTTTTGATTCAAGAATATGAACAATTTGATGCAAGACCCGATGAGAGCCTAACTGATCTATATGATAGATTTCTGACACTATTGAACAGTTTATCTTTAGTTGACAAGGAATATGAAACTGAAGATTCAAACACCAAGTTTCTAAGAGCTTTACCTGAAGAATGGGACACTCAGACATCGATCATTAGACATCAGTATGATCTTAACACTGTGTCTCTTGATGAAGTCTATGGGATGCTAAGAACTCATGATCTTGAAGTTCAACAGAGGAAGAACAAGAAAAGCAGCAAGGCAAAATCAATTGCTTTGAAAGCAGAGGCTAAATCAAAAGGAAAAGCTATGGAGGTCTCTAGAAGTAAAACAAGAATAGTTGAGTCAGATCCTGATGACTCTTCATCAGATACTGATGGCAATGCTGATGCCAATACTGATGATGATTCTTCTGACTCAGACATGGAAGAGATGGTTGCTATGATTGTCAGAAACTTCAGAAGGATGAAGTTCAGGAAGAGTAGAAGACAAGGCAACTTTCAGAAAAAGGCTTTCAATCCAAACAAAGATAAGTATATCAAAAAGGACAGCAAGGGTAGTAAATTTGACAAGTCAAAGGTTAGATGTGACAAGTGCAATGGTATGGGTCACTTTGCTTCTGAGTGCAAGAAGACAAACGCACTCATCACATCAAGCAAGGATTGGATGGACTCTTCCTTAGAATCTGATACTGAGGTGGTCAACTATGCTCTAATGGCCAATGCTGATGTAACTGCTGCTCTTGATGATAAGGTACTAAATACTATCTTTGATTTTGATACTGCTAATGCTTCTGAGTTAAGACGTTTTCTAAAGTCATTACATATTAGCTTTAGAAGTCAAACTGCTGAAAATACTAGGATATTATCTGAGATGTCTGAACTTAGAAAAAGGAATGATATATTAGAAGCTGAATTTTCTCGTATGCAAGAAGTACAAAAAGAATGTGATAATGTGAATCACATGTATGTAGAGATGAAATCCAAATGTACTGCTCTTGAAAAGGAACTGGAAAATGCTAATGAGAAAATCAGAACCTGGACAGACTCTGGAAGGAAATTTCATGAGATTAATACCTCTAAGAATTGGAAAGAGTGTCTAGGATATAAGTCAGATGAGGATAAGAAATTGAAAGAGAAAATTGTCATTGATGAGACAGTCAGTCCAAAGACCTATAGACATGTTATATATACAACCAAATCTAAGATTACTCCTGTTAATTTTGTTTTTGGTAAGGATTCCAATTCTACTTTTAAAAAGGGATCTACTTCTACACAAGGAATTAAAATCATAAAGTCTAAACCTGTCTTGAATAAAGTCATTAAGAATGTAGGTTTATTGTCTCAGAAACAACTTAAGGATAAAATCTGTGAGGTGACAGATAAGAAAAAGGAATCTACTGTTAAGAGAAACAGGAATGGTAAAGTTGGGATCAACAAAGAGAATGGTTACAAATATATCCCAAGTGCACCTAGAAAGTGTTGTTTTAACTGTGGTAACTCTTATCATCTTGCTATTGACTGTAAGAAGAGTAAGAAGAAGATTGCTGATATTTCTAAGTCCGATGTTAGGAATAGATCAGTATTTTATAAACCACAGAAGTCCAGTTTTCATTGTGGTAGTATATGGCATTCTATTTATACTTGTAAAGATTATCATGAGTTGTACTATAACTTTTATGATCCAATGCCTAAAGTTGATAAAAATAGTGCAAACTCTGGTAGCATTAAGAATGTCAAGTTGGAACATGCTTTTGTTAATACTGATACTGACAAAGCAAATCCTGATGGAGTAAATCCTGTCAGGACTGCTAAAGTCAGAAAGTCTTCTGCTGTGAAATTTAATAAATTGCATGGAAAAGGAACCCAACAAGTATGGGTTCCTAAATGTTCTAACTAGTGTGTTTCTATTCTGATTGCAGGGTAAAAAGAAAAATGTGTTAGTCATGGATAGTGGATGTTCTGTGCACATGACTGGAAACAAAGCCCTGTTATCAGAATATGAGGAAAAAGCTGGCCCAACTGTGTCTTATGGAGATGGCAACATTGGACAAACCTTGGGATATGACAATATAATCATTGGAAATGTCATCATTGAAAAAAGTAGATCTAGTGAAGGGACTAAAACACAACCTGTTGAGTATTAGTCAAATCACTGACAGAGGTTATCATGTCAACTTCTACTCCACTCATTGTGAAGTAGTCAGTAAGGCAACAAGCAAGATAGCACTGACTGGCTACAGACATGGTAACATATATGAAGCCAACATTCAATCAAATACTGATGACTCCCCTACCTGTCTGATCAGTAAAGCTTCAGTAGATGAAAGTTGGAATTGGCACAAGAAGCTTTCTCATCTCAACTTCAGCAATATCAATGAGTTGGTTAAGAAAGATTTAGTGAGAGGATTACCAAAAGTGTTATATACTCCTGATGGACTTTGTGATGCATGTCAGAAAGCAAAACAAAGAAGGACATCATTCCAGAGTAAATCAGAATCCTCTATTGGAGAACCATATCACATGCTACATCTTGATCTATTTGGTCCAGTCAACATCATGACCATTAGTAAGAAAAGATACACTCTTGTAATTGTTGATGAATATTCTAGATTCACCTGGGTGTATTTTCAGCACAGAAAAGATGAGACTCCTGAAGTTCTGTTGGATCATGTAAGAATGATTGAGACAACCACAAAGTACAAAGTCAAGATACTGAGAAGTGATAATGGTACTGAATTTAAGAATTCAAATATGGAAGAGTTCTGCAAATACAAAGGAATCATTCAACAATTCTCTGCTCCTGGCACACCTCGGCAAAATGGAGTAGTTGAAAGGAAAAATAGAACTCTTATTGAAGCTGGCAGAACTATGTTGGAAGAAGCAAAATTACCTACATATTTCTGGGCAGAAGAAGTCAACACAGCATGCTATACTCAAAATCTCACATTAATAAACAGGCATGGTGTTACTCCTTATCAGTCTCTCAAGGAGAAGAAACCAAGTCTGAAGCATCTGCATGTGTTTGGCTGTAAATGTTTTGTTCTCAGAACTCATCCTGAACAGCTAGGGAAATTTGAAACAAAGACTGATGAAGGAATTTTCATAGGCTATCCTGCATCAAGATCCTTCAGAGTTTTTAATTTGAGGACAAGGACTGTCATGGAGTCAATAAATGTATCTTTTGATGACAAGAAGATAGCTAGAATCAATGAAGACTCTCATGATAGATTGATTTTTGAAAATGAAGCTACCAAGGAACCTGAAGAAAGTGAATCAGATCCTGTCCATACATCAGATCCTGATGGGTCACCAAATCCTGATGACACACCAGATGCTGATGGTGCAAATACTGATGATGCAATCAATAGTAATACTTCTAGTAGTGCTAATGTTGAGGGGGAGCAACATCATTCTACTACAAGTTCAGAGTCAACACAATCATCAGGACAGAATTCTTCAGATACTGATTCAAGTGATGATCCTGATAACTTATCAGGAGGAAATAGCAATAATTCAGAGGGAGCTTCAAGACAAGCAAGTTCTTCAAATCAAGATAACACCAATCCAGGGAGAGCATCTACTTCAAGAAACAATTTAACACCAGCAAGGAAATGGACTGCAAGTCATACTCCTGATTTGATCATTGGGGATCCTGATGCAGGTGTTCAAACAAGAAGTGCAACTCAGAATGAATGTCTATACAATAACTTTCTATCCAAGGAGGAGCCAAAGAAAGTTGAAGATGCACTTAAAGATGCTGATTGGGTTACTGCAATGCAAGAGGAACTGAATGAATTTGAAAGAAATGAAGTCTGGAAACTGGTACCAAGACCAAAGAATAGATCAATTGTTGGTACAAAGTGGATATTCAAGAACAAGACTGATTCTGATGGAGTAATAATCAGAAACAAAGCAAGACTAGTTGCAAAGGGGTATTCTCAACAAGAGGGAATTGATTATGATGAAACTTTTGCTCCTGTTGCAAGACTAGAAGCCATCAAGATATTTCTTGCTTATGCAGCACATAAGAAATTCAAGGTTTTCCAGATGGATGTTAAAAGTGCTTTCTTAAATGGAGAACTGGAGGAAGAAGTCTATGTTGAGCAACCTCCTGGTTTCATTGATCCTAACTATCCAGATCATGTCTACAGATTGGATAAGGCACTTTATGGACTAAAGCAAGCTCCAAGAGCATGGTATGAAACTTTAGCTCTATTCTTACTGGAAAGTGGATTCAAAAGAGGTGATATTGATAAAACTCTATTTTATTTGAATCATGGTAAGGACTTGTTGTTAGTTCAGATTTATGTTGATGATATCATTTTTGGGTCAACAAACAATAAGCTTTGTGAAAAGTTTTCCAAGCTTATGCAGTCAAGATATCAAATGAGCATGATGGGAGAAATGAGTTACTTTCTTGGTCTTCAAGTTAAACAGACTGATGAAGGGATTTTTATCAATCAGTCTAAATATACAAGGAATTTATTGACAAGGTTTAACATGCAAGATAGTTCTCCTGCTACAACTCCCATAGCTACAGCTACCAAACTTGATCCTGATCAAGGTGCTGAGGTAGATGTAACTCACTACAGAGGAATGATTGGCTCTTTATTGTATCTCACTGCAAGTAGACCAGATATCATGTTTGCAACCTGTCTGTGTGCAAGATTTCAAGCAAAACCTAGAGAACCCCATCTGATTGCAGTCAAAAGAATTTTCAGATTGTTAGATCAGAATTCAATGATCGTCAGGAGCTAGACTCAACTGATCAGGATTGCTGACGTCATCAGGATTACATGGTCATCAGGATCAGAAGGCATATCAGGACTGGGATCAGGATTGATCATCAGGACTGGAAGCTGATCAGGATTCCTACTTCGAGTTATATTTGGAGTCTAGTTAAACATGGAAGTTTATTCTGTCGGTTCCTGGTTTGTAGTATGTAGCTATCAATTATGGATAGGTTTCAATCTTTGTAATTGATTAGGACTTATCATTGATAGAGAAGCTGTGTAGTATATAAACACAGTTTTGGTTTCGATTTATGTACGAGAACATAATCGAATAGAAGCTCTCGAGAACATAGAATTTCTTGAGAGAGTTTTTGTAAGCTAGCAGCTCTCAAGAACATCAGAATTTCTTGAGAGAGTTTGTAACAGTATTATATCAGATTTAATAAAGTTGTTATCTTTCTTTTCATATTTGTGATATATACATTAAGAAGTCGATTATCTTATACTATTGTATTCAACCCCCCTTCTACAATAGATTATTACTGGGCAACAATTGGTATCAGAGCGAACTGATTTAATTCTGAATCAGAAACGATCTAAAGATGTCGACAACCAAGTATGAAAGCATGAAGATTCCCATCTTGAAGAAATCAGAATATCCAACATGGAGGGTAAAGATGCTGATGTACCTGGAGGCTATGGATCCTGACTATCTGGACAGGATTTGTGATGGACCATATATTCCTACAAGGATTGTAGAACGAACAGATACTGTACCTGAACATTATGTGGTCAAGGCTAAAAGTGAATGGACTCCAGAAGAAAAAGCTCATGTTCTCAGGGAACCAAAGATAAAGAATATCTTGCACAGTAGTCTTGATGCTGTCATGTCAAATAGAGTGATTGCATGCAAGTCTTCAAAAGAAATTTGGGATACTTTGGAAACTCAGTGCCAGGGATCTGCATCTGTCAAGAAAAACAGAAGGGCTCTTTTGATTCAAGAATATGAACAATTTGATGCAAGACCCGATGAGAGCCTAACTGATCTATATGATAGATTTCTGACACTATTGAACAACTTATCTTTAGTTGACAAGGAATATGAAACTGAAGATTCAAACACCAAGTTTCTAAGAGCTTTACCTGAAGAATGGGACAATCAGACCTCAATCATTAGACATCAGTATGATCTTAACACTGTGTCTCTTGATGAAGTCTATGGGATGCTAAGAACTCATTATCTTGAAGTTCAACAGAGAAAGAACAAGAAAAGCAGCAAGGCAAAATCAATTGCTTTGAAATCAGAGGCTAAATCAAAAGGAAAAGCTATGGAGGTCTCTATAAGTAAAACAAGAGTAGCTGAGTCAGATCCTGACGACTCTTCATCAGATACTGATGGCAATCCTGATGCTAATACTGATGATGACTCTTCAGACTCAGATATGGAAAAGATGGTTGCGATGATTGTCAGAAACTTCAGAAGGATGAAGTTCAGGAAGAATAGAAGACAAGGCAACTTTCAGAAAAAGACTTTCAATGCAGACAAAGACAAGTATATCAAAAAGGACAGCAAGGGTAGCAAATTTGACAAGTCAAAGGTTAGATGCTACAAGTGCAATGGAATGGGTCACTTTGATTCTGAGTGCAAGAAGACAAAGGCACTTATCACATCAAGCAAGGATTGGATGGACTCTTCCTCAGAATCTGATACTGAGGTGGTCAGCTATGCTCTAATGGCCAATGCTGATGTAACTGCTGCTCTTGATGATAAGGTACTAAATACTATCTTTGATTTTGATACTGATAATGCTTCTGAGTTAAGACGTTTTCTAAAGTCATTACATATTAGCTTTAGAAGTCAAACTGCTGGGAATACTAGAATCTTATCTGAGATGTCTGAACTTAGAAAAAGGAATGATATATTAGAAGCTGAATTTTCTCGCATGCATGAAGTACAAAAAGAATGTGATAATGCTAATCACATGCATTTAGAGATGAAATCCAAATGTACTACTCTTGAAAAGGAACTTGAATATGCTAATGAGAAAATCAGAACCTGGACAGACTCTGGTAGGAAATTTCATGAGATTAATACCTCTAAGAATTGGAAAGAGTGTCTAGGATATAAGTCAGACGAGGATAAGAAATTGAAAGAAAAAATTGTCATTGATGAGACAGTCAGTCCAAAGACCTATAGACATGTTATAGATGCAACCAAATCTAAGATTACTCCTGTTAATTTTGTTTTTGGTAAGGATTCCAATTCTACTTTTGAAAAGGGATCTACTTCTATTCAAGGAATTAAAATCATAAAGTTTAAACCTGTCTTGAATAAACTCATTAAGAATGTAGGTCAATTGTCTCAGAAACAGCTTAAGGATAAAATCTGTATGGTGACAGATAAGAAACAGGAAGCTACTGTTAAGAGAAACAGGAATGGTAAAGTTGGGATCAATAAAGAGAATGGTTATAAATATATCCCAAATGCTCCTAGAAAGTGTTGTTTTAACTGTGGTAACTCTAATCATCTTGCTATTGATTGTAAGAAGATTAAGAAGAAGATTGCTGATATTTCTAAGTCTGATGTGAGGAATAGATCAGTACTCTATAAACCGCAGAAGTCCTGTTTTCATTGTGGTAGTATATGGCATTCTATTTATACTTGTAAAGATTATCATGATTTGTACTATAACTTCTATGATCCATTGCCTAAGTTAAATAGGAGTACAAAGTCTGATAGAGTTGATAATGCCATTTTGAAGCATGCTTTTGTTAATACTGATACTGACAAAGCAAATCCTGATGGAGTAAATCCTGTCAGGACTGCTATGGTCAGAAAGTCTTCTGCTGTGAAAATTAATAAATTGCATGAAAAAGGAACCCAACATGTATGGGTTCCTAAGTGTTCTAACTAGTGTGTTTCTATTCTGATGCAGGGTAAAAAGAAAAATGTGTTAGTCATGGATAGTGGATGTTCTGTACACATGACTGGAAACAAAGCCCTGTTATCAGAATATGAGGAAAAAGCTGGCCCAACTGTGTCTTATGGAGATGGCAACATTGGACAAACCTTGGGATATGGCAATATAATCATTGGAAATGTCATCATTGAAAAAGTAGCTCTAGTGAAGGGACTAAAACACAACTTGTTGAGTATTAGTCAAATCACTGACAGAGGTTATCATGTCAATTTCTATTCCACACATTGTGAAGTAGTCAGCAAAGAAACAGGAAAGATAGCACTGACTGGCTACAGGCATGGTAATATATATGAAGCCAACATTCAATCAAATACTGATGACTCCCCTACCTGTCTGATCAGTAAAGCTTCAGTAGATGAAAGTTGGAATTGGCACAAGAAGCTTTCTCATCTCAACTTCAGCAAGATCATGAGTTGGTTAAGAAAGACTTAGTAAGAGGATTACCTACTGTCTTGTATACACCTGATGGACTCTGTGATGCATGTCAGAAAGCAAAACAAAGAAGGACATCATTCCAGAGTAAATCAGAATCCTCTATTGGAGAACCATATCACATGCTACATCTTGATCTATTTGGTCCAGTCAACATCATGACCATCAGTAAGAAAAGGTACACTCTTGTAATTGTTGATGAATATTCTAGATTCACCTGGGTGTATTTTCTGCACAGAAAAGATGAAACTCCTAAGGTTCTGTTGGATCATGTGAGAATGATTGAGACAACCACAAAATACAAAGTCAAGATACTGAGAAGTGATAATGGTACTGAATTTAAGAATTCAAAGATGGAAGAGTTCTGCAAATACAAAGGAATTATTCAACAATTCTCTGCTCCTGGCACACCTCAGCAAAATGGAGTAGTTGAAAGGAAAACTAGAACTCTTATTGAAGCTGGCAGAACTATGTTGGAAGAAGCTAAGTTACCTACATATTTCTGGGCAAAAGCAGTCAACACAGCTTGCTATACACAGAATCTCACTTTGATAAACAGACATGGTGTTACTCCTTATCAATCACTCAAGGAGAAGAAACCTAGTCTGAAGCATCTGCATGTGTTTGGCTGTAAATGTTTTGTTCTCAAAACTCATCTTGAACAGCTAGCAAAATTTGAAACAAAGGCTGATGAGGGAATTTTCATTGGTTATCCTGCATCAAGAGCCTTCAGAGTTTTTAATTTGAGAACAAGGACTGTCATGGAGTCAATACATGTATCTTTTGATGACAAGAAGATAACTGGAATCATTGAAGACTCTCATGATAGATTGATTTTTGAAAATGAAGTTTCCAAAGAACCTGAAGAAAGTGAATCAGATCCTGTCAATACATCAGATCCTGATGGGTCACCAAATCCTGATGACACACCAGATACTGATGGTGCTAATACTGATGATGCATCCAATAGTGATACTTCTAGTAGTGCAAATGTTGAGGGGGAGCAACAGCAATCTACTACAAGTTCAGAGTCAACTCAATCATCAAGACATAATTCTTCAGATACTGATTCAAGTGATGATCCTGATAACCATTCAGGAGGAAATAGCATTACTTCAGGGGAAGCTTCAAGACAAGCAAGTTCTTCAAATCAAGATAACACCAATCCAGGGGGAGCATCTACTTCAAGGAACAATTTGACACCAGCAAGGAAATGGACAAAAGATCATACTCCTGATTTGATCATTGGAGATCCTGATGCAGGTGTTCAAACAAGAAGTGCAACTCAGAATGAATGTCTATAAAATAACTTTCTATCCAAAGAGGAACCAAAGAAAGTTGAAGATGCACTTAAAGATGCTGATTGGGTTACTGCAATGCAAGAAGAACTGAATGAATTTGAAAGAAATGAAGTCTGGAAACTGGTACCAAGACCAAAGAATAGATCAATTGTTGGTACAAAGTGGATTTTCAAGAACAAGACTGATTCTGATGGAGTGATAATCAGAAACAAAGCTAGACTAGTTGCAAAAGGGTATTCTCAACAAGAGGGCTTCTCTTGTTCCATCCTTAAGAGACAAGAAGAGGAGCTGATTTACTTGAAGGCGGATCGTCACCGTGACCACCGGGACGCTTCTGTGCCTCCAACTTGCATGACATTCAAGCATCACGGATTCTCTTCTTTCTTTTCTCAAGCTCTCGGACGAGCTCTTCATCATCTTCATCCTCATCCTCTTCATCATCCTCATCCTCTTCATAGATGAGGTTATCAAGCGGATTCTGTGACGCCCTCCCAATCTGGGGTCATGATCGGGGAGTCACTACAACCTCTATACATATTAAACCCATAAACAATAATATAAACATGCAGACTCGACCCCAACTCTAACCTGGATCTTTAACAGTTGATGGTGTGAAACAAGCATCCACTATCTAATTCATTAATACATAACATAAGTCTCAAAAGTTATTACATCCATGTCTTAAAAGTTCTACGTTCTCTATTACAAAACACCTTCTAGATATGGCCATCACCTACCTGAGCTGGCTTCCCAAAAACAACCCTATAGGAAGACTTCCTAGCTGTCTGAAATGTACGTACCATCTTCTCGTTTCACTGTGGGTTAGAATAGGGAAAAAGAATGAGCCAAATGCCCAGCAAGTAATAATATGTCCAAACAGTTAACCACTGGGAAACAGTTCCAATATCAATATGTATGACATGGGTATAGCAAAATCCGTATCAAGGGATTATCAGAATAATGAATTAAATATACAGTTTCAAAGCAATTTCCAATATCAATATATATGGCATGGTTTTAGCAGAATCCATATCAAAGGATTATCAGAACAATGACATAAATATGCAATTTCAAAGGGTAAACCAATTTCATTATCAAGATATCCGTTTTCAAGAAAAACATTAAATAATTTTGGAGATTTTTCACAACGCACCAGACAATACGGGTGATCAGCCACGTAAAGTCCCCATACCGGACACACAGTCCCTCTGGTCCTTGATTTGGGTCCCATTAGGCACACATTGGCCTTTAGACTAGTCCATCCCTAGTCCATTTATTATAATTAAAAAGTGCTGGACCGGCGTTACTCGGCCTCTTACGCCTCCAATCTTAGGAATCCGTGGAAACCATAAATCAGAATTTAAATGAATCCAAACTTTATTCCTTTATAAAAACATGTTCAGGTATAAAGAAGTCCTTTGGAAATCAGATAAGTTCAATCAAAACAATTTGGATTTCTATTAGTGGAATATAGGAAACATTTATCATCGGGTCTGTTCTGGAAATGTACTAGAATGAAAGTTAGGTGTATTCACTTTCAGGTATAAAAAGGGAATGCATAAGTATATGATCAAGTTCAGGTTATAGAATCATAGGTCATCAGGGTTCAATTCATGGATATGAACAGGGTATAAAGTTTAAGGATAAAGAACTAAACAAAGCAGGGTATACCGATCAACATGGTATATATGAACAAAGATAAGGGTTATCAATGAACAATAAGTGTTTTCAGAAATTAAAGGTATATCAAGGCAAGATAACAATTCATATGTGTCAAAATGAAACAATGGAATCGAAATACGAAAGCAAGTTTGTATTACTTGCCTTAAGTAGCTAAAAGGGGTACTGAGCAATCACTGGTTTTCCACCTTAGTCTTTCCCTTGTCTCTAAGTTCCACTTCTAAGTTCCACTTCCTTGAACTCTCTAAGTTCCACTTCCTTGAACTCTCTAAGTTCCACTTCCTTGGGCTCTACAAAAGAATATATTCTATCTTAGTAGGCCCTTTCTAAAATGCTAATCCGTTATTCTAAACTACCCAACGCATCCTAATCGCGTAAACACATAATAGTTATACCATAAAACAATTATAACCATGTAATAGGCAATCAACCATATAAACTCACATCGTCATTTAAATACACATAACATGCTCCTTATACATATATACATATAATTATATACCTTTCAAATCATACCACACTTGGTATCCCTTAAATCGATTTGATCATACCAACCATATCCTTAACTCTTTATAACAATGCTTCCTCTAAAAAAAATACAGAAAAATCAACTGCGCATACTTTACTAAAACATTTTCCATAATTCCAAAAATAATCAAACAATTACCAAATTTGACAGGCTACTTCCTGATTACTAACTCAACTTAGTATAAAAGTTTCAACTTCAGAACACTTTATTTAGATTAAAAACGAACTGTATAAACTAGGTACTGAACACAGATAATCCCTGCTGCGCAACTTTTAGTAAAATAATCATAACTTTTTATTCGTAAATCCTATCGATACAAGGTTAGCGCGTGCACAAACTAGATTCAATTTAGAACAGTTAACTCCTAGACTCTCTGTCTAAAACAGGCAGCAACATTTCGCAATTAATCAAAACAGAACAGGGCAGACAGTTTTCTGGAAAATTCAGCATGATGTATGTCTATACAAAACCATTCCACCATTATAATCTTTACCATAAATAACCATCCCAAATCAAAACTAAACTCTTCCTTAGCTGAAAAAGGTTTTACCAATCAACTCATGACCTCAAGAAACTACTAGAATATATACATGCAATTATCAAAACCAAAACTAACAAACCAACAATCCAAACACTTGGAATTTCACTAAAATTCCCAAATCAAAACCTTTAACCATCCAAAATTTCGAACTATCTAAACTTAACACAATTAATCAACATGCAACAACTATAACTTGAAATCATCAATCAATCATCAACATAAACAATTTTTAAACCGAATTTTCTAAAAGGGGAAAAATCGAAATATACACATGCACTTCGGTTTTTCAACATGCAATCAAAATCTTAACTAAACATAGCTATTAATACATTATTTGGACTCAATAACATCATCATCGTCCCCGTCGGCTCGCCGGAGCTCATTGCCGACGGCGGCATGGTTTGGAGGTGCCCGGAAAATTGGGTTTCCTTCAACAAACCTCACCAATACAAATCAAACAATCTCCTTATCACAGAATCATCACGAAACAAAGGTTCGGGATTGAATCAAACATCAAAATCGCCCAAAATCCTTTGCATGCAAACCGATACACACATATATACACACGACATACATTCACACACATACACGATTATATATATATGTATATATATACATAATCATCAATATAATTGAGAGAATGAGAGAGAGAGATTTTACAAAAGAAAATCGAGAGAGAGAGATTAACCGAGAGAGAGAGAGAGACTCGAGAGAAAGAGAGAAGAGAGAGTGATGAACGGTGAAAGAAGAAAAGGGGAAAAACTGATTGCTGGGGTTTTATAAGCCCAGGGGTATTTTAGTAACTTGCTAATTAAAAATTCTGATTTCTAATAAACAAAACCAACATAATACCCTTTCTAAAATTCGAAATAAAATGAAGATAATATCTAAAAATCACAATTTTATTTTTAAAACAAAGATAACGAATTTACAAGCTCCCCCATATTTTTAAAATATTTTTATGATCAAAATTGAATTAAATATGAATTTTCAAAGTTTTGATCACATAAATGATATTTAACTCATAAAATCCGTTTTAAATCCTTAAAGCCAAAAATAAATTCCTCCACTAATTTTAGAAAATACTAGGATATAAACTAAAGGTTGTGAAAAAGATTTCACAATAAAAAGAGTCTCCGGTGATTTTATAAAATTCCCGGAAGGTCAAAAAGAATTAATTTTTAATAAGAAATTCATTTAAAATGCACTTAAAAGCATACACAAGTATTTTAATCCGTACCATTCACCAAGTAAACATCTAATTATCACATTTTCAAATATCTACCTTTCACACAACATCCACATATCATAGAACTCAAATATTTATTAAATATTAATATTGTACAAGCGTTTTTCTGAGTCGTTATAGATTCCAGTTTGGATTGGCTTGCAGGAAGTTGTGCCAAACCACATCAAACATTGCGTTTATAAACGCTTCATGTTCCTGAGGGTCAGGAACTGGTTGTGGCTCCATCTCAGCAAGAGCCTCATCCATCACTTGCCAAATCAAGTCAAGCTCTTCTTCAGGTATGTTGTTTTGTTGATTGGCAGCCATTGAAAAACAAAGAAGGTGAAAGGTTTTCGTAAGTTTTTCTCTGGAGAGGGTTTGTATTTTAATAGATATATGATGATTATGCTTAACAGTTCTATTTAATAGAGAATGTGTGTTGAGGATGCAGGTCATTTTTGTTTATCGAGGCGACTGTTCAGTTTCTTATAATTAATTTGTCTCGGTAATTGATAAGAATGGTTACATGGGTATTATGCTATTTGTTTTGTAATCATTTTTTTAAAGAAAAAAACAGCACTTATCAGGATTATCAAAATAAATTTTGTTTTCCTAAATAAAATTTTATTTTAATCTGATCGAAAATATTTTTCAATCCTGATAAGGCAAATGGTTTCATAGGAAATGCTTTTATTCCTGATGAAGTTAGGTTTTTCTTACATAGGAAAATGCCTACTCGTTATGGTTTAATTTCTAATGCTATGGGGCAAGGACAATCACACCTTGTTCCTAACCCAAGCATTCATCCTAAACAGTCTAAACAGTCAACTGCCACCTCTATTGTCTCTCAAAAGACTTTAGTTGTAAAAGCAAAGAAGTCAGCTCAAACTGATGTGTCAGGAAGGCAATCAGGTTCAAAGGACTTTTCCTCTACACCACTCACTAAAAAGAAGTTACAAGGGGGTGTACAAGGGGTCCTGGTCAAGAAAGCTGCAAAGAGAGGTGAGGTTGTTTCTGTAAAAAGAAAGTTAGTTCTCAGGGATGAGACTGACTCAGAGGATGATTTACCTATATCCTCTGTGATGAATGTGAGTAAGGAAGTTGCTGATACTGCTACTGCAGCTGTGGTTCCATTGTCTACACCACAGAAGAAAAGGAAGTTATCAAAGAGCAGGTATCATATTCCTTTAGAAAAGAAGCAGGATACTGATGTACAGGACACTTCTATTCTGAATGAGCAATCAGTTTCTACTGCTCAAGCAAATCCTGATGTTAGTACTCCTGATGCTGCACCAAGTCAAGTGGTTACTATTTCAGACTCTCCAGCACAGGACTCTCCAACAAAAAGACATGTTGATATTTCTTGGGAGAAGTATGGTGCTGCTACTTCCAATCTTGGGATCAAACATCCAATGGAAAAGCTAAGGAAGACAGAAGAGTTAGTCTATCAAAGACAGAAGAAACTGAAAGGATCAAGCCCACAAGAACCTGAACCTCAAAGTGGTTCAGCAGCTCTTTTTGATGATCCAGCCACACAAGAACCACTCAATCAAAGTTTGGGTGAAGGCTTAGCTAGTGGAATGGTCACACAAGAACCATTTTCTCAAAGGGAGAATGAAGACATCAACATTCCAGCTACACAAGAACCATCTTCTCAAAGTGAAGATGCAGGCCAAGCTACAGTTTCTGAGAAATTTCCTGACAATGCTCAAGGGATTTCTGGTGCAGATGAAGTTCGAAGATTGGTCAAGGACACTGTCTATGAGGGAAGCACACAAGAACCTTTGACTCAAAGTGTTGAAGCAGCTTCTGAACCTCAAGCTCCACAAGAACCATTGGTATAAAATACTGATGCAAGCATATCAAATCCTGACGGTGTTCATCCTGACGCTAGTGGTGCTCCTGATGTTGAACCTATTTTGATACAGCCACTTCGTTCAAGACCAATGGATCATCCTATCACAGATTCACAGGATAAAATGAAAGGTATAGTTCTTCCTGATCCTGATGTTACTCACAGTACTGATGATGATGACTCTGGTGTTAGTGATGATGATGAGAATCGAAAAGAGAAGGATAAGCTTGCTACAGCACTCAAGATTAGTCTTGGAACTAATTTTGGTTCATCAAGTACATTTATGGCTGGCAAAGCTTCCACTGGGAAAGATCAGAGACAAGATTTTTCTATTCCTTCCTTTGATCCTGCTGAGGCATTTAGACAGAATGAATGGAACAATTCATGGCACAATTCTAATGAATCTATCAGTTTTTCTTCTGCTATTGAACATGCCTATAAAGCAGTGAAATCTATAGAGAATCAAGACTTGAAGAATCATCTGAAGGCTACAACTCTGTTATCCAAGAGCCTGAAAAGTGAGATTGATTCTATCAAGAGTTCAACTGACAAAGTGAGGACTGATATCTTTCATAATTTTACAAAGGTGCCTACTGATTTTCAGCTAAGGGTAGTAGAATCCCATGTGAAATCTGTTGTTTCAGAACAAACCTCAATCAACCGAAGAATTGATTCTCTGGATACTAAGGTAACTGACATTCAAGCCTCTCTTTCCTTAATTTTGAATTTATTGTCAAATCCTGATGTCAAAAAGGGGGAGAAGGTTAGTCGGACAAAATGCACACCTGATCTAGTATTAAGGAATAATGATGATGATACTGGAGATGATGGTAGTGACAAAGTGATACAAGGAGAAACCTCTGATGTTGTTGTTATGAAGTCTACAATTCAAACTTCACAAAGTCAAACAACGCAGTCAACTCATGTTTCTGATTCTGGAGTTAAAACAGTAAGAACAATGATGCAATCTCAAATCCTGACGGAAGAACAAATCCTGACACCTGGTCATGGACATATTCTTGCTACGATTCCCGAAGGAGATGAAGATGTGATTATTGATAATCCTGAAGATGCATCAAATTTATTCCAGAAGTTTTCTACAAAAGATGGCAGAATTGTTACTCTATATCACACTGATAAAAGAGTTCAACAATTATATGCTAGAAAAGCACTCTCTACAGCAAGTGAAGAATATCCAGATCTCTCACATGAAGAATTTTTAAGACTACAAAGAGAGACAATGGAAAGCTATACTGCTCCTACTAGAGGTAGAGGAGGCAGAGGTAGGAGAGGTGCTAGAAGAAGTAGAAGAGGTTCTTCAAATCAAACAGTACCTAGACAGACAAGGTCTACAGGGTTAAGAATTGAAGAAATTCCTGAACCTATTCAAACTCTAGTAGTTCCTGACAGATCTACTTTTGGTGATGATGGGAATATTGAAGAAGAACCTGAATTGAGAAGAAAATCAAGAAAATCAACTCTCTGCAATACAAATCAAATTGAAGAATCTAATCCTGATGTTGTTCCTGATAATATTCAAGATCCTGATGATTCTGAAATTCTGCAAGAGGTCGATTTGATAATCTTATCTACTGTTGTTGATTCTCATAACAAGGAAGTAGATGAAGAAGAAGAATTCAGAAGGAGAGAAATTACAAGAAGAACAAGTAGAGATTTCAATCTCTATTTACAAAGGCTTAAACTCTCGAATGAAAGAAAGTGGAGGAACCCAAGCAGACAAGAATCTTCACTGAAAAGAAGCTATGCATTTGAAAAGGAAAAGGATAAGAAGTGGAAACATATTAGCACATTAAGGTGTGATACACTTATCAATTTTCAGTCTGGTGGAATTATTACAAACGCTTCAAGTGTTGTTGATTTATCTGAGATGGTTAGATCAAAAGCACTCTGGTTAAAGATGTTTTCAAATCTGAAGCAATTGTCAAGCAATTCAAGAGGAGGTATTGGACACAGAGATGGTGAATATCTGAATATGTCATATGTTGATCCTTACTCCTTGACTGAAATTGGAGGTACTTTAACTTCTGAAAACCTGAACAATTTACTAGCTGTTGATATAGTTATAGATTGTCATGATGGTTTTGACAAGAAAGAAAAGCTTATGTACTTCATGAAAGATGGTAGTGTGAAGATCCTATCTATTCAAGATATGCTGATAAAAACTACACAGGAACTGAAATATGTTCATTATCTTTTGAGATCGAAGAATCAAATATGCAAAGAATGGAGTGACATGATTTTGTCAACAATAAGAAGAAGACTGGATGGAAACAGTAATTTCAATGGTAATTACATTGAAATTCAATGATCGTCAGGAGCTAGACTCAACTGATCAGGATTGCTGACGTCATCAGGATTACATGGTCGTCAGGATCAGAAGGCATATCAGGACTGGGATCAGGATTGATCATCAGGACTGGAAGCTGATCAGGATTCCTACTTCGAGTTATATTTGGAGTCTAGTTAAACATGGAAGTTTATTCTGTCGGTTCCTGGTTTGTAGTATGTAGCTATCAATTATGGATAGGTTTCAATCTTTGTAATTGATTAGGACTTATCATTGATAGAGAAGCTGTGTAGTATATAAACACAGTTTTGGTTTCGATTTATGTACGAGAACATAATCGAATAGAAGCTCTCGAGAACATAGAATTTCTTGAGAGAGTTTTTGTAAGCTAGCAGCTCTCAAGAACATCAGAATTTCTTGAGAGAGTTTGTAACAGTTTTATATCAGATTTAATAAAGCTGTTATCTTTCTTTTCATATTTGTGATATATACATTAAGAAGTCGATTATCTTATACTATTGTATTCAACCCCCCTTCTACAATAGATTATTACTGGGCAACACAGATATCTCAAAGGCACTTCTTCACTTGGTCTTTGGTATGCAAGGGAATCAGATTTTGGGTTGTGTGGTTATTCAGATGCTGATTTTGCAGGATGCAAAATAGACAGGAAAAGTACTTCAGGAAACTGTCAGTTTTTGGGTGGAAGACTAGTTTCATGGTTCAGTAAAAAGCAAAAATCCATTTCCACTTCAACTGCAGAAGCTGAGTACATTGCTGCAGGAAGTTGTTGTGCTCAGATAATGTGGATGAGAAATCAGTTGTTAGATTATGGCCTGTCATACTCAAAGATCCCTATTTATTGTGATAACCAAAGTGCTATTGCAATGACAGGAAATCCAGTTCAACATTCTCTTACTAAACACATCAGTATTCGATATCACTTCATAAGAGAACAAGTTCTGGAAGGAACAATTGAACTTCACTTTGTTCCTACTGATCAACAACTAGCTGATATATTCACCAAGCCACTACCTGAAGCTACTTTCAATAAATTGGTGAATGAACTTGGAATGATGAACTTTGAGAATTTCTGAGGAAAGCTACAGAGAGGAAATCCTGATAACTGTCAAATCCTGATGGTTATTCAGAAAGGTATGTTTTCGTTGATCAAATCCTGATAGGATGTAATCCTGACAGGAAGTCAACTGGTCAAATCCTGATGCTCAGATATTGAAGCTGGTATGAAAACCAGAAGTTCTAAGACAATTTGTCAACAACACTCCTAGAAAAGTTAGAAGGACAAGAACAATTGAGCAAATTGATAGTTTTCATTAAATCTTGAAGATTCTTTACAAATGAAAATGGAAATTACATATTCTTTTCCTAGTCTACTTTTCTACTCAGGAACATGTGCCCTGCAAATAAGCATGAACACTCCTGATGGATCATAACCAGGATTTGATCCATCTAGGGCTTCTCTTGTTCCATCCTTAAGAGACAAGAAGAGGAGCTGATGTACTTGAAGGAGGATCGTCACCGTGACCACCGGGACGCTTCCGTGCCTCCAACTTGCATGACATACAAGCATCACAGATTCTCTTCTTTCTTTTCTCAAGCTCTCGGACGAGCTCTTCATCATCTTCATCCTCATCCTCTTCATCATCCTCATCCTCTTCATAGATGAGGTTATCAAGCGGATTCCAGTCCGGATTGGCTTGCAGGAAATTGTGCCAAAGCACATCGGCCATTGCGTTAATAAACGCTTCATGTTCCTGAGGGTCAGGAACTGGTTGTGGCTCAATGTCAGCAAGAGCCTCTTCCATCTCTTGCCATATGATATCGAGCTCAGCATCAGGTATGTTGTTTTGTTGATTGGCAGCCATTGAAAAACAAAGAAGGTAAAAGGTTTTTCGTCAGTTTTTCTCTAGAGAGGGTTTGTGTTTTAATAGATATATGATGTTTATGCTTAACAGTTCTATTTTATAGAGAATGTGTGTTAAGGATGCAGGTCATTTTTGTTTATCGAGGCGACTGTTCAGTTTCTCATAATTACTTTGCCTCGGTAATTGGTAAGAATGGTTACATGGGTATTATGCTATTTGTTCTGTAATCATTTTTTTAAAAAAAACAGCATTTATCAGGATTGTCAAAATAAATTTTGTTTTCATAAATAAAATTTTATTTTACTTCATATTAAAATTTTTGCGTTTTTCAATCCTGATAAGGCAAATGGTTTCATAGGAAATGCTTTTATTTCTGATGAGGTTAGGTTTTTCTTGTATAGGAAAATGCCTACTCATTATGGTTTAATTTCTAATGCTATGGGGCAAGGCCAATAACACCTTGTTCCTAACCCAAGCATTCATCCTAAACAGTCTAAACAGTCATCTGCCACCTCTAATGTCTCTCAATAGACTTTAGTTGTAAAAGCAAAGAAGTCAGCTAGAACTGATGTGTCAGGAAGGCAATCAGGTTCAAAGGACTTTTCCTCTACACCTATCTCTAAAAAGAAGTTACAAGGGGGTGTACAAGGGGTCCTGGTGAAGAAAGCTGCAAAGAGAGGTGAGGCTATTTCTGTTAAAAGAAAGTTAGTGCTCAGGGATGAGACTGACTCAGAGGATGATTTACCTATATCCTCTGTGATGAATGTGAATAAGGAAGTTGCTGATACTGCTACTGCAGCTGTGGTTCCATTGTCTACACCACAAAAGAAAAGGAAGTTATCAAAAAGCAAGTATCATATTCCTTTAGAAAAGAAGCAGGATACTGATGTACAGGACACTTCTATTCTGAATGAGCAATCAGTTTCTACTGCTCAAGCAAATCCTGATGTTAGTATTCCTGATGCTGCACCAAGTCAAGTGGTTAATATTTCAGACTCTCCAGCACAGGACTCTCCAACAAAAAGACATGTTGATATTTCATGGGAAAAGTTTGGTGCTGCTGCTTCCAATCTTGGGATAAAACATCCAATGGAAAAGCTAAGGAAGGCAGAAGAGTTAGTCTATCAGAGACAGAAGAAACTGAAAGGATCAAGCCCACAAGAACCTGAACCTCAAAGTGGTTCAGTAGCTCTTTCTGATGATCCAGCCACACAAGAACCACTCAATCAAAGTTTGAGTGAAGGCTTAGCTCGTGGAATGGTCCCACAAGAACCATTTTCTCAAAGGGAGAATGAAGACATCGACATTCCAGCTACACAAGAACCATCTTCTCAAAGTGAAGATGCAGGCCAAGCTACAGTTTCTGAGAAATTTCCTGACAATGCTCAAGGGATTTCTGGTGCAGATGAAGTTCAAAGATTGGTCGAGGACACTGTCAATGAGGGAAGCACACAAGAACCTTTGACTCAAAGTGTTGAAGAAGCTTCTGAACCTCAAGCTCCACAAGACCCATTGGTAGCAAATACTGATGCAAGCATATCAAATCCTGACGGTGTTCATCCTGACGCTAGTGGTGCTCCTGATATTGAACCTATCCTGATACAGCCACTTCGTTCAAGACCAACGGATCATCCTATCACAGATTCACAGGATAAAATGAAAGGTATAGCTATTGCTGATCCTGATGATACTTATAGTACTGATGATGATGACTCTAATGATAGTGATGATGATGAGAATCGAAAAGAGAAGGAACAGCTTGCTACAGCACTCAAAATTAGTCTTGGAACTACTTTTGGTTCATCAAGTACATATATGGCTGGCAAAGCTTCCACTGGGAAAGATCAGAGACAAAAATTTTCTATTCCTTCCTTTAATCCTGCTGAGGCACTTAGACAGAATGAATGGAACAATTCATGGCACAGATCTGCTGAATCTGTAAGTTATTCTTCTGCTTTGGAACATGCCTATGATGCAGTGAAATCTATAGAGAATCAAGACTTGAAGAATCATCTGAAGGCTACAACTTTGTTATCCAAAAGTCTAAAAAGTGAGATTGATTCTATCAAGAACTCAACTGAGTTGGTGAGGAATGATATTTCTCAAAATTTTACAAAGGTGCCTACTGCTTTTCAGCTAAGGGTAGTAGAATTCCAAGTGAAATATGTTATTTCCGAACAAACCTCTATCAACAGAAGGATTGATTCTCTGGATACCAAGGTAACTGACATTCAAGCCTCTCTTTCCTTAATTTTGAATTTATTGTCAAATCCTGATGTCAAAAAGGGGGAGAAGGTTAGTCAGACAAAATGCACACCTGATCTAGTATTAAGGAATAATGATGATGATACTGGAGATGATGGTTGTGACAAAGTGATACAAGGAGAAACCTCTGATGCTGTTGTTATGAAGTCTACAATTCAAACTTCCACTACACCATATATGGCCTACCATAACCCCTACCGGAGAAATGTTAGCCCAATATGTTACCTTAGCTATACTACTTACATCCTGAGGTAACAATATGTTTTTTATGTTACCTTAGCCAAAAATATGATGTTACAGTAGCTAGAAAGTGTTGAAGCATGTAACATAAATATGTATGTGTTACATTAGAGTTGGCCATGCCAACTCCTTTCATCTAATTTTTTTTTAAAATTCTTTAAATAAATTTAGTTTTAAAAATTTGTTAACTTTTTTATAAAATGAGTTGGAAAACTGTTTCATTTTTTAAAATCAATTTTTTTTCAAAAAATAATTTTTTTCAAAAATTGTAATATTTTTTAGAATTTATAATTATTTTAATTTTTTTTAAAATCCTTCTCACAATTTTTTTGTACAGATTTTTTTTAAATTATTAAAAAAATTCTCCAATTTTTTAAAAAAATCGAATAAAACAATTTTTCTAAAAAATATCCAAATTATTATTTTTTTAATAAATACTTCATGTTTGTTTAATAAATTTTTTATATTAAATTATAAGTATTTAAATAAAAAAATTTAACAAAAAAACAAAAAAAAATCACTGTAGATTTTGGGGGGATTTTTTGTGAGCTGAGCGGGACATTTTTTTTTGTCTGAGCGGGATATGTTTCCCCCAATTCACTTTACACCTTACTTTCCCCAATTCACCTTATTTTCCCAATTCACCTTATTTTCTCTCAATCTCACTTCTCAGCCGCCGACCTTACTTCTCACTTTGTAGCCCAGATATATTTGTTTGCCGCCGCACTTCTCCTCCTCTCCACCGTCTCCGCACTTCTCAGCCGACGAGAGTAATCAGCCTACCTTCTTCTCCACCCAGCAATTAGGGCTTCCTCCAATTAGGTATTTTTTTGTTTGTGATTTGGTGTTTTTGTTCTATTTGTAAGCCTATGTGTGTAAGCCTCTATGTAAGCCTCTGTTTCTGTTCTTCATTTTGTGCTTTATTATATGTTTTGTTACTATTATGTGTGTGTGTGTATGAATTAACTATTATGTGTGTGTGTGTATGAATTAACTATTATATATGTGGTTGAATTTGGTAAGATTGTATATTTTCTGCAAGTACACTTAGGGTTTCTAGTTTATTCATTTTTGCAATTGAATCGGTGAGTGTGAACTTAAACACTGAGTTATGATGATTTTTTTGTTGTATTATTAACTTTTTCGTATCGTAAATGTTTGTTATATTGTCCAGCAGATCTATGCTCCGTTGCAATTTTCGTTTATGTTGAATAATTGTTGCTTAATTACTCATGGCACTTTGATTGTAGTCAAAACATTTTGAATTTCTGTATCTGTTTGATCTAGCTGTGGTTTAATAGAGATATTTAACGGAATCGGATTGGTAGATTTCAATACGAGAAAGCTGAAGTTTGCTAGTGTTGTCATTTTGCTATGATTTTCAGTTTTGACTGTGTTTATCATTAATGTAGTTAAGTAGTAATGTAAAACCAATGTTGTTGTATTCAGATTTGTTAGCTAATTGTTGTCGTTCATGAGTATACGTATGTAATAATGATTAGATTTGTAAACTTATGACAAGTGTAACAGCCCCAAATCCGGGGTCAGGGATTTAGGGTAGTCACGATCCATGTACTCCTTGCCTTACCTGTATTACTCACACCATTCATAATTCACCTGCTCATGACCCCACAACATATGTCTCACACACACACACAGGTTAGAGTCTCAGAAACGACACAATACAACAATTGCGGAATAAATAACTTTTATTACAATACCCAAATGTCTTTTGAATCTGTTACTGATACAATTTCTAAGTATTGTTACATTACCAACTTAGCCTTCTGATGCTCACAATCCTCTTATACCATTCCTGTCTATACATGAGTTGAATACCAAAGCCGTAGCCTGATTCGATTGGTTCGTACTACTCCCGGGATCACTGCTAAAAACTGTTTATGGAAACGCCTTGCGGGGTATGTGCCGTCCCATTGGCATCCTGCTTCGCTGCTATATAATATATATAAAACAATAACAAGAGTGAGCGATAGCTCAGCAAGGTAATAAAAATATGGCATAATCATGCCTTTAACTCAACCCAGAATAAAGCGGGTATAAGACAATAATTTGTCAAAATATCTCGATACTGAAATTATATCCTTATCGGAACGTATTCCCAAAAACAGTACCATTATTGTACTTCCAATATCATTTCATAATATTTCTGCAAACTTTTGCTATATTATGAACAAAGTTCTAGTATAATATAAAAGATGAGGTTTCAAGTAAACCAATATAACCTTTCCAAAAATATCTGCTATGTAAGCAGAATATCAACATATAACTTAAAAGATGAAGTTATAAGGTTATTCAGTATAAACAACCCCCTTACCATAACTCATGTTATGTAGGGTATCCACAGAGTCATAACTCATAAAATAAAAGATGAAGTTGCATGAATTTATTGTCACTTCATTTCCAAACACTTTTCGTCATCCTCCCAACATGATTGGTTCTTCACCCCAATACATGTTGCAGGAATATCCAAATTGGATGATGAACCAATACAGGAGTTGCTACCGCGCCCGCTGTGCCTAACCTTGCTATGATCAGTAGCAGGTCGCACCGCTCAAATAGTTTTCTACATGTAGATGGAAGAATCACGACAGCCTGACATTGTCTACCGCCTTACTGTGACCTCCCGGCCCATTTGGGGCAATAAAAGTTGGATGGGTCCGCGCAACTAGACCACTTACACCACTCCTAGTTCAGATGAAATCCATGACTCTGAAACGTAAAGATCGTCCTCCTTTCCCCAAGTGTAACACTTGTTGATACGACTCCACTAAGTAGTTATATCTAGGTTGGAAAGGAAGATTCTCCAATATTTCCCAAGCTATGCTTGTTAATGGATATCGACTTGTTCCATGAATTTACCCCTCGATCATTGAGGTGGTAACACAATATTTGACTGACAGCAATTAAATTGCTCCAAGAAAATATCTGTCCCTTGACAGTTTTTGAATTGAGAGTTTAAAAAGAGTAGTAGTCACTTAAATCAGGTTTCCCATATTTTTTATAGTTGAGCGAGCATTTAAATCTTCTTAAAAGACAGATTCAAATGGAAAAACAATGTTTTGGGAACCTCTTTTTGATTTAAAAAAATACTTACTAACATTTATTAAACAAGTAAATCTTAAATGAATATTGAAAATAATATTCATTAAATAAGTAATCCTCAAATGAATATTTATAAATAATATTCATTAAATAAACCTCAGATGAATATTCGAAATAATATTCCTCAAATAGGTAAACCTCAAATGAATATTCAAAATAATATTCATTAAATAATAAATAATCCTCGAATGGATAATAATAATAATATTCTTAAAGTCCATAATCCTCAAATGAATATAAATAATTAATATTCATTAAATACATAATTAACCCTCGAATAAGTAAGCCTCAAATGAATATTCAAAAGTAATATTCATTAAATAGATAATTAATCCTCGAATGAATATTCATAATTAATATTCATTAAATAAATAAATACTCTTCAAATGATTATTCAACATAATATTCATTAGAAAATCCTCAGGTGAATATTCACAATAATATTCCTTAACTAAATAAGGATTAAATAACCGTTGCCCGATATCTTTATCGAAAAATAACCTTTAATATATACACATAAAATATAATTGTTTCTGATCTAAAGAAATATCTTACGCCCTTAACCTAGGGCTTTTATAAAAACCTGGCTTATAACCGATATCCCATATCTAGCTTATAAGCCAGTTACCAAATCATTTTCAAATAATAACCTTCGAATGAGGTAATATTCAAATAACATTCCTCAAATCATTTCCAGGTAATTAATACTTTCTAGAAATATAATTAATGTTTAATAATAGCAGTCCTCAAAATAATTAGTACACTGCCGTTGGAATCCCTCCGGGTTTCCACGGCTATCTCTATATCTCAAAATACTGACTCCCGGTCTAGAGTCGAAAATAAGAAGTATGCTCTTATCTCTAGAGCTACAAGGTACACCGGTTTATAACTACTTTATCTCAAAGCTCATATATAAACCAAAATCAAACTCTATATATAACATGTATCGCAAAACTGTATAACTCCACGCATGGCAAAAGCAGTAATATATAATCAATACTTCAAAGTATAGATTTAGAAAACTTGCCACAATACTTGCAACAAAGATTTGGTATATAAATTGGGAATACACAAGTATTGAACATTGGAAAATATACCTACTCTGAATAATATAGTAAGGTTTAGTAAACTTGCCTGATGCTCTAGAAGTGATAGGGCTCGTGACGATGTCGAACGATCTAGACAAAGTCAAAAGAAAACGTACGATTAATCCCCTAGATAATCCACTTATACATCAACACTTAAACACGTAAGCGAAACACAACCAAGGAATTACTAACTCGTTATAGGCTCATACTAAGTCCCTGTTATCCGTCAAATACTTATATCATAAGTTTGGTTCGAAATCCATCCTCAAATCCAAGTTATACTTAACCATTTGCAACATCGGTTTCTAAGTCATGCTCTTAGTGGTTTTCACTTGCGCGACCTTGACTAAAACATTTTTATAAAATCGAAAAATAATCCTTTTTATATGAGGTCTTCTCTCATATCTCCATTATGACCTCTAGTATTTAATTACCAAGATTCTTAACCGAATATCTCATTATAAGGGGGTTCCATTGAAGTTACGAACTCACACTTACGTTTACGAACCGCTTTTACGATTTTTATCATAACGCCTAAACCGTAAGTCGGAATGCTACGATTCTTTCGCCAAAATGATCTATGACTCAAGATATACAAGTATAGGTCAGTTAATAAGTAAGGTCAGAAGGTTATATCAACTGTTAAGCTCGGTTCGTAAGGTTAAAGAAATTTCGCCATTACGACGACTATAAATCAAACGTTTCCATTTTACGATCACTCCAAATAACCAACCAAGGCAACCCATACTTCATCAATCTCAACAAACATCCATTTTACATCTCTAAGTCCAGTGGTGAGACTAAAATCAATCACCCATCATTTTACACATCAAAACAAAGCCAAATATCTAAGGATGTTCTTATTAAGCACTAATCTTTATGTAACATCAAAACCACATCAAAAACTCATAATAACTCAAAGGGTGGGTTAGGGCTTTACCTTCTTGGAAGCTCTATCAACACTACCAAGGGTTTATAATCACTTAACAAGCTTTAACAAGTCCTTATAATGCTTAAACCTTAAGAACAAAGCAAGAAAACAAGTTAGTAATTTCGGAGTTACTATTCACCTCTTGAACGAACTGGAAACACGAGGGCCTTACCATGCTTTTCTGGACTAGGCTCCTGAATAGAAGTTGTAGAGCAGCTCAATACCTTTCCAACAAGATAAAGAACACATGATTCCATTGAGAAACGAGGGAGTTATGGCTATTTGAAAATCGGTGCAGAAACTGCCAAGATCATGGCAGTTTGGATTCTTCAACTTGGGGAGGATATTTGACTAGGCTAAACACCTTGGATTGCCATGAAAGTTTGAACGAGTGTTATACATGGAGTGGAGAAGCTGTGGTTAAAGTTTGGTGATTTTATCATGGTTGGAAATGGAGTTATGGATTTTTCTTTGGAGGGTGCTCTAGCTGATCAGTTTTGGGAGACTTTGTGTTTCTCTTGCTTTTCTTCTTTTCTTCTTATCTTGGTTAACTAACAATAATGCTGATATTTTGTTAAGTGGTGAGTCATAGGGACACATGTTGATCAGTGGGGTATCATGGTGGCAAGCAGGGACACGTGTCGCGCATGCACGCGTTTGGTTAAAGTAGCTTTACTGGTTCGTTTTCCTTTCACATGGATGATCCAAATGTTGCATTCTCGAATTAATCTTGTTACATGTTACTTCCATGTCTATATTTAATCCGGTAAATATTGTCTTGCTCCTCTTGAAACGATTCAAAATATTTTCTAAAGGGCAAATAAAACTCAACGCGATCTTCGCAGTGAATAGTAATTATTCACTTCATCAATCGAATCCTTAAATCGACTTTAATAAAATAATAAAATTCCAAAATATTAAATCCTCAAATCCTCAAATCCTCAATTTTAATATCTCATTTCTTGAATATAATAATATATAATTTGCTGCCCGGTCAAATACTGTACCAAAATAAAATTTGGAATTTCTGAATTCCGATCGTCTTTGCATTCACTTATTTACTCCGTAGATCACTAATATGACTTCGGAATATCCACACTACGTCTCGTACATAGGTGGCATGAAAAATTTTCTCAACCCTCAAAATCACTATTGATCCACCAATATCACTATTCACTGCTGCACTTAATCATAATAAGAAAAGTTTTAAATTAATCCAAAAATTCGGGTTATTACAGTCTCCCCTCCTTAAAAGGATTCCGTCCCGGAATCAACTTAGGAATAACTGGGGGTACTTCTCTTCCATTGCACTTTCTAACTCCCAAGTGGATTCTTCCACTTCTTGATTCTCCACAAACCTCTCACTAGCTTGGCAACCTCGTCACTTAGCACTTGCTCTTTTCTATCCGTGATTTCCACAGGTTGTTCTTTGTAAGTCAGATCAGGTTGTATATCTACCTGCTCATACTCTACATATGCCGGGCATCTATAGTATACTGACGTAACATTGACACATGAACCCCGTTATGACCATTCTACAAGTTTGGGGGGGGCAAGGCTGGCTCGTAGGCCACCTTCCTGACGCGTTTTAAAATCTCAGATGGCCCAATGAATCTCGGGCTCACTTCCCTTTCTTTCCAAATCTCATTAATTCTTCCACGAGGATATCTTTTAGTATCACGAATCTCTAATCTCATATTCTCTATCTTGTTTGTACAGAAAATACACCAACATAAACTTGCTTGTCATTCATCAACATGCCATTTAGCTTATCAATAGCAGTACTATCTCTATACTTGCGGCCTTAGTCCGCATGCTTTCTCTGTCTGTCTTGGTTGTCATTAGCCGCTTGTTGGTGAAATCTTTTGTCTTTCTAGTTTGTTGGACTAACTTGGGTTTTGTGTAAAATCTCATCCTTTAATTCCCGATCCTTCGGAATCCATCTCTGTCTCATTTTAATTAAGGGTATCGGCCACCACATTGGCCTTCCCCGGATGGTAGTGTATCGCACAGTCATAATTCTAAGTCAATTCTAGCCATTCCTCCATCTCATGCTATCTACGATCACGGGTAACTCAAGCCCATTCATTACATTCCATAAAATTTGTGGGTGCATTAGTCAACCCAAAATAACCTCGCTGAAAACTCGAAGTGTCTATTCCAAGTACGAATCGCAGTCTTGGGTATATCCTCGGATTTAACTTCCAACTGGTGATATCCAGTTCTTAAATAAATTTGGAAATACACGGCGTTCTTCCGCTGATCAATCAATCATTTACAATGGTACCTATTCCCCCTGTCGAACTCATTCAACTCTCGAGGTTCGATGCATAATCTTGTGCTAACATCTTTCTCTCTTACAACAACACCAGGCTCTCCACGGTGGTACACTGGGTCTTATCATACCCTTATACAACAACTCTTGTAACTGAGTCACTAACTCTTCCATTCCCACTATACCCTGAATACTCGGTATTCATTCTCATGTCATCCAAATCGATATCTGGTAGCTCATTAAAACCTTGTACAATCTCCCAAAACCATTGTAGTTTCCTTTATACTTGGTACCTCTTTTCTTGGTGTCAACCATAAGAGCCAATTAAGCCTCATATCTCTGGCGTAATAGTTTCTTAGTCTGAACTATATTCAAGAATCTCTGAATCTGTCTCCATTCTTTATTTATTACTCTCTCTCCCTTACAATCAGTCTGGGCTCCATTGAGTGTCAACCAACCCATTCTTATTATAATATCAACTTCTCCCAACTTGAAAAGAATCAGGTCTATCAAAAGTGTCGACCTCATATTTCTAGTTCACAACCTGGACGTACCAGTCTTATGGGAAAATCCCTCGAATGGCTATTTCTACTTGTAATTATTCCCTCAGCGTCTCGGCCTTAAGGTTTAATTGTCATGCAATTTCTTGATATACAACGATACATTAGTTCTGTCTATACAGTATAGAAGGGCACCTGCTATTTAAAGGTCCTGATAATGGGCTGCTGGTTGGAGGTAGCCCTGGTTGAAACCTACTGGCTTCTTTTATTCTGTGCTCACAAACTCCGGAACAACCTCGATAACTCGGAAAAACTTGGCCTCATACTCGGTCACAGTCATGGTTTCTTGTTTTAACTCTTTAACTTTCATTTTCATCCGGGTCTCCATATATTTCCGAAAATTATTCCTTTAAAACAACACACGCTGCATCTCTCACGAGTCACAATACCAGCTCCCTCTGACTCCATCGTCAGTACTTATCTTGCTAACCCAGAGGTAGTGTCCATTCGTAAACAACTCCTCCAAAATCACAATTCCACTATAGGGCATCTATCTAACACCGTTGTCACTGGAGTTTACGGCACATCACTATTCCTTTCACATGTATCGATTGACACACTTTCCATTATCATAATCTCCTTGGGAGAATAAACCAATTTCATTGATATGTCACTAACATTCTATTCGTCTTAGGGATTCGCTCCTGTCATAGGCGACTTCGTTGCGAATCTAATTCCTATCAGCGAATTTTGACTTATTTGACCTGGTTGGCCTCCCCTTGAAATTCAATAAGGATAACAAAATTTATGGGGCTTTGAAAGATAGCTCCCATATCAAAGAAAATGTCACACACTGGTGATCATAAGGTTATGAGTTTTAAGGTAACCTTATTGGAGGTAAGAGAATTTTACCGAGAGATCAATATGATCATAAGAACTCAACGTTGTGTGCCTCAATTGAGACATTACTAAAGGTAATTAGCCTTCTTGTATTTCACAACTTACAAGTGATGGCTGTTAGATATAATTGCTAATGTTTGTTTATCAGTGTTTAAGCAACAGGTACTGACAAGAGTTTATCAGAAGCCAGTCAGAGTTTAGTTAAACTCTGACAGGGTAAAGAGTTTAATTGAAGCCGGTCAGAGTTTATTTAAAGTCTGACAAGGTGAAAGTTGAATTAGCTGTCGGTGCAGAATTGAAGATTCTAGAAGCAATATATTCTGAAGATAGAAAGAAGCAGAATATATTGATACAGCTAAGGAGATTGGAATAGAAGACTGAAGCAATCCTTAATTGATATGAATTGTATAGCTAACTTATAGGAATATCAATTAGAGATGGATTGTATGTAGCTGTGTACTATATAAACACAGATAGGTTATCCCTAGAAGGGACGCGTGAATATTGATATATTATTCTTGTAACCTAGAAGCTCTTTGTGATTCATTAACATCATAAAGAGAGAAGCTGTTAATACGATTACAGTTTTATTGATTCATAAACAGTGTTTTTAATTATCGTTATTCTCATACATACTTGATTATATTGTGTATTCGGCCTAACAATTGGTATCAGAGCCAAGGCTGTTTAATATATACAGTTTTACGATTCAAACACAGTAATAATCATGTCTGAAGAAAATCAAACTGCTTCCAAGGCTGAACAGGTTAAGCCTAATTCTGTGAGTCGATATGAAACAATCAGGGTTCCGATTCTCAGGCCTGTAGAGTATCCGATTTGGAAGGTGAAGATGACCATGTTTCTGGAGGCTACAGATCCAGAATACCTTGACAGAATTAATGATGGTCCTCATATGCCAACTAAATTGTCCCCTGTTGTTGATGGTCAAGAACAAAAGACTGTTCCAAAGGAAAAGAAAGATATGACTCCTGAGGATATCTCATCAATTGCAAAGGATGCAAAGGTTAGACATCTTCTCCACAGTGCTTTAGATAATGTTATGTCTAACAGGGTAATTGGCTGCAAAACTGCCAAAGAGATATGGGATGCTTTAGAAGTCAGATGCCAGGGAACAGGTGCTATTAAGAAGAACAGAAAAACAATACTCACACAGGAGTATGAGCACTTTGATTCAAGAACTAATGAAACCTTGACTGAGACTTATGACAGATTTTGCAAACTGTTGAACGATCTGTCTCTGGTAGATAAGGAATATGAACTTGAAGAGTCGAATCTCAAGTTTCTGTTATCTCTACCTGAAAAGTGGGATTTAAAGGCAACAACAATCAGAGATAATTATGATCTTGCTGATACAGATCTTGATGAAATCTATGGATTGTTAAAGACTCATGAACTTGAGATAGAACAAAGAAACAGGAGGTCAAGCAAGAAGACAAAATATGTTGCTCTCAAAGTCGAGGAGAAGCCCATCAAGAAGGAATCATCAAGGAAGAAAGCCAAGGGAAAGGCTTTAGTGATCAAATCTGAGAGTGAGTCATCAAACTCTGATGATGATTCAAACTCTGATGAAGCTTCTGATTCTGAGGATGATGAAGAGGAGATGATGCAAATGGCTGCCTTGATGGTCAAGACATTTAAGAAGATGGGATTCAAGAACTTCAAGAAGGGTAAAAGATTCTCAAGGAGAGATTCAAATTCTGAGAAGAAGAATTTCAGAAAGTCTGATGGAAGGGATACCAAGTCTGGTAAGAAGGACAAATCTGAGATCCAGTGCTACAAGTGCAAAGAGATGGGTCACTATGCTCCAGAGTGCAAGAAAGGAAGAACTGAAAAAGCACTCATCTCTAAAGGCAAAGACTGGGCAGATACTTCAGATTCTGATGATGGAGTGAATTATGCACTCATGGCAACTATCAAAGATGAAGTTGAGTCATCAGAAAATAAGGGTATAATAGAGAGCACACTTATCTTGGACAGTGGTTGCTCAGGACATATGACTGGAAACAAAGCCCTGCTATCAGACTTTGAGGAGAAGGCTGGCCCAAAAGTTTCCTATGGAGATGGCAACATAGGACACACTCTGGGATATGGCAATATCAATCTTGGAAGTGTCATCATCATAAATGTAGCTCTAGTCTCAGGACTCAAGCATAATCTGTTATCTGTGAGTCAAATCTGTGACAGAGGAAACCATGTAGATTTTCATAGTGAATACTGTGAAGTTATCAGTAAATCTACTGGAAAAGTTGTTCTAGTTGGACACAGACGCAACAATATTTATGAAGCAAGTTTGGTAACAAACTCTGATGGAAGTACAGTGTGTCTGACTGCAAAAATGTCAAATGAAGAAAGTTGGAATTGGCACAAGAAGCTCTCTCATCTCAATTTGAACAACATCAATGAGCTGATAAGAAAGGATCTTGTAAGAGGACTTCCAAAATCAATACTTAATCTAGATGGTCTATGTGATTCATGTCAAAAGGCCAAGCAAAGGAAGTCATCTTTCAAGAGTAAATCTGAATCTTCAGTAGTGGAACCTTATCATCTTCTACATGTTGATCTCTTTGGACCAGTGAATGTGATGTCAATGGGCAGAAAGAAATATGCTCTAGTAATTGTTGATGAATATACTAGATATACATGGGTGTATTTCTTATCAAAGAAGGATGAAACTGCTCAAATTTTGATGGATCATGTAAATCTACTGGACAAAGGATCACAGCACAAAGTCAAAATTATAAGGAGTGATAATGGAACTGAATTCAGAAACTCAATACTGGAAGCTTTCTGCAAGGAGAGAGGAGTCAAACAAGAATTCTCTGCACCTGGAACTCCACAGCAAAATGGTGTAGTTGAAAGAAAGAACAGAACTTTAATTGAAGCTGCCAGAACTATGCTTGATGAAGCAAAATTACCAACGTACTTCTGGGCAGAAGCTGTTCAAACTGCTTGTTTTACTCAAAATGCTACACTGATCAACAAGCATGGAAAAACACCATATGAAATGGTTAAAAATAAGAAGCCAAATTTGAAATATTTTCACATATTTGGATGCAAATGCTCTGTGTTGAAGACTCATCCTGAACAGTTGACCAAGTTCGAGTTAAAAGCTGATGAAGGAATCTTTGTTGGCTATCCATTGTCAACAAAAGCATTCAGAGTTTACAATCTGAGAACTAAGGTGATCATGGAATCCATACATGTGTCATTTGATGACAAGAAAATAATTGGACTTGAAGACAAGGATGGATATGATCAACTACGTTTTGAAAATGAAGATCTATTCTCTGATGATGTAAACTCTGACGAAGCAGGTTTGACAAACCCTGACGGAGCATACTCTGAACCTCTACTGATAAATACTGAAGAAACTGAAAATTCTCAAATTGAACAAAATAGAGAACCAGTTGAGGGGGAGCGTGAAGAAGCTCAACAAGACACAGCAAGTGAGTCAGTTGAGGAAACTGATTCAAACTCTAACAGTTCAAACACTGAGCCATCCAACTCAAGGGGAGCCTCAGATACTGCTGAAAGTCAACGTATGAATCAGGAGAGCATGGATCAAGGGGGAGGATTCAATAATGATGCAAGAAACCACTTACCAACAGCCAGAAAGTGGACACAGGCACACACACCTGATCTCATAATTGGAGATCCTGATGCTAGTGTGAGAACTAGAAGTGCAACAAACAATGAGTGTCTGTATCATGCTTTCTTGTCTCAAACAGAACCAAAGAAAGTGGAGGAAGCTCTTCAAGATGCTAATTGGATTACAGCAATGCAAGAAGAGTTAAATGAATTTGAAAGAAATGAAGTCTGGACACTTGTACCTAGACCAAAGAACAGATCAATAGTAGGTACAAAGTGGGTTTTCAGAAACAAGACTGACAGTGAAGGTGTGATTACAAGAAACAAGGCTAGACTTGTGGCTAAAGGTTATTCACAACAGGAAGGAATTGATTATGATGAAACCTTTGCTCCAGTTGCAAGATTGGAGGCCATAAGAATTTTTCTGGCCTATGCTGCACACAAGAAGTTTAAAGTCTTTCAGATGGATGTAAAGAGTGCTTTTCTCAATGGGAAGCTTGAAGAAGAAGTGTTTGTTGAACAACCACCAGGATTTGTAGATTCCAAGCATCCAGATTATGTCTACAGGCTTGACAAGGCATTATATGGACTAAAGCAAGCACCAAGAGCATGGTATGAAACTCTTGCTCAGTTTCTTTTAGAAAGTGGGTTCACAAGAGGTACAATTGATAAAACCTTGTTTTATTTCAATTCTGGTGATGATTTGCTTTTAGTTCAAATTTATGTAGATGATATTATTTTTGGGTCTACTAATGACAAACTTTGTAAGAAGTTTGCAAAGCTTATGCAATCCAGGTATCAAATGAGCATGATGGGAGAGCTTAGTTACTTTCTAGGCTTACAAGTAAAGCAAACAGATGATGGTATTTTTATCAATCAAGCAAAGTATACCAGAAATCTTCTAAAGAAATTTGGTATGCTTGATAGTTCATCTGCTACAACTCCCATGGCTACAGCAACGAAGCTTGACAAAGACACAGGAGCCTCAGTAGATATGACTAACTACAGAGGAATGATAGGGTCTCTACTGTATCTTACTGCAAGTAGACCTGATATCATGTATGCAACATGTCTTTGTGCAAGATTTCAAGCAGATCCCAGAGAGCCTCATCTAACAGCTGTAAAAAGGATTTTCAAATATCTCAAAGGAACCATAACCTTGGGTTTGTGGTATCCTAGAGAATCAGAGTTTAAGTTAATTGGTTACTCTGATGCAGATTTTGCAGGCTGTAAGATAGACAGAAAAAGTACAAGTGGAAGCTGTCAATTTTTAGGTGACAGATTGGTTTCTTGGTACAGTAAGAAACAGAAATCAATTTCTACATCCACTGCAGAAGCAGAGTATATAGCAGCTGGTAGCTGTTGTGCACAGATTTTATGGATGAAGAATCAATTGCTGGATTATGGGTTAAGGTACTCTAGAATACCTATTTTCTGTGATAACCAAAGTGCTATTGCTATGACAGGTAATCCAGTACAGCATTCCATGACCAAGCACATCAGCATAAGGTATCATTTTATCAGAGAACATGTGGAAGAAGGAAACATTGAGCTTCATTTTGTGTCTACAGACCAACAACTTGCAGATATCTTCACCAAACCTTTGAGTGAAGCTACTTTTACAAGATTGGTAAATGAACTTGGAATGATCTCTGGTTCTGACTAGAGATACGGGTTAGACTCATTTTTTTTGTTCATGATTTCTTACATGTGTTAACTGTTATGTGAACCAGCATGTTAAACTCTGATGATAAACTCTGTGAAGTGTCAGTCATAATCTGAAAGTAAACTCTGGTGTTAAACTCTGTTGGTCATACTCTGGTAATTACAGTTTAATGCTATTCTCTAACTGTAATTTTGTCTGAAACATATGGACCAATGAAGAAATTTGTATGAAGCATAATTCTCAGTAAGTAATTGTGAATCCTTAAGAGTTGATAGATTCTGATCTCATTTATGTGCAGTAAACTAACACAGCATGATACTGTCTCTATATTTATACCATCTCTTAGTTTATTGATCCTATACACTGAGTCTGTATTAGCTGTTTGCATTTTCTCTCATAAGTTAATTTTAATCACTGATGAAAAGTCTAAACTCTGATTACTTACTACAAATAATTCACCCTCAAATCAAAAGATGCCAACCAGAGCACAAATTCCTTTGAGATCATGTTGTGCCTAGGACGATCCAGGAACTTATTGTATGAAATAAGGGCTAAAATCTTTGATTTTTGGTGACTAGTGACAACCACTGATTACTGGAAAAATAATAAATAAAAAAAATAAATAAAAAAAAAAAAAAAAATATTTAAATAATACAGGGGGTGACAAATAAAAGACATATCCAAATGAAAGGATATCAGTAACACAGAGTTTAGATAGAAAAATCAGTGTCTATGTGAGAGTTTAGGCAACCAGGTTTTTACTACTTTAGTTTGTGGATTTTATGCACTTTGAGATGATCTAAATACTGATTTCGGTAAACTCTGCTACTACACACACATTTCTCACAACTGTACAGATTGAGAAAAGAGTTTATTGACAAAGAAGGATAAATGGTAAACACTGATGTATTGTGTGAAATACGCCGAGGTTACTTTGTTTTAATCTATGATGGTTAAAATAATTTCCTTGTTTCAGACATTTTATACTCTTGAGATTAGTCATTTGTTTTTCGGAAAAAGTATGATTGAACGGAGAAAAGAAAGAGTGCGTTTGATAAGTCCTGATAGTGATTCGTAATGCTACTGAGTATGTTAGTTTATTGTTTAAAGTGATATCATTTTTTTTTCACTTTACAATTACTATGCAATATTGATAATACTGATATGTAAAGAAACAAATTGTTTTTCATTAATTGATTCAAATTTACATTCAGACAAATTCATACTCATGTTAAGCTAATCTTTCTGGTACATGCTAATCACTATGGTTACAAAGAGAAGATCTATTTAACCAGGATAAGTATCTGAATGCTACATCTGAAGCAGAAGAGCTAGAGCCAGAAGTTATTGTGCTCTACTACTTCTGATGAGAGCTACCCAGTTGTTCATCTGGTCATTATACCATCTGGGATTGCTTGCCAACATCCTGAAGATGAATCATCATCATCATCATCATCTTCCTGGATTCGCTTTCTGCTTTGCAGCTTGCAGGATTCCAAGAAGATTGTCTCCTCAGTACCAATCAGGAAGCTCTGCTGGAAGAGCATCATACAAATCTCCATAGTATCATCGTCTGCCAGGATGGGCACATCATATGGACCGGGACGGATGATGTGCACATAAGGATTAGAGATTGGTCCTTCTGCTATTTCATCATCTGCTATAAGACCTTCATCATTCAGAAAAGAAAGAACAAGAAACTCATCGATGATGTAGTTTGCTTGTTGAGGCCAGTTCATGTTCACGAATGATTCGACATCCATGAACTCAAAGGTTCCTGCCATTTGGTGTATGGTAATTTTAAGGTATGAAGCCTGTTGATAAAATGCTTCGGTTTTTAAAGCATTCAACAGGGTAACTGAAAGGTTTTTTTTAGAATCGAAGCGCTTGGGATACTAAGGTGCGGAGTTTCGAGACAGTCATTATTATTCTGACTGTTGAGTTCCTTTGTACTTTATTATTGAAATTGATAATTTTATTATTATTGATTTTTTCTTTTAAGCGAATATTTTGAGTGTTATATGTGATGACAGGTGTCTCCACGTTTGCACGTGTGTATTGGAAGTTGTTAGATACAGCTGTCAGCGTATTCACGTCTGACATCTGTCCCACTAACATACTTCTAATCTTAACAGTTATTATTTAATACACTACATACACACGATTCAATCTTTTACGCATTTCATCTTTTCATAACATTTTACTCACACACAAACACTCAAACACTTTCTGAGCCCAGTATTTCTTGTTTTCAAATCTTACTAATGGCAACTACAGCGTTTATTGCATCTGAATTAGAATTTGTCCCAAATAACTACTCAGCTCCTGTAGCAAATGAGAACGCACCGGAGGCGTTTCATTTGATTCAGAGTTTCTTGTCAAACTCTGATATTGGTACTGCTCTCACCGCACCATCGAAGCTGTCTGCGACTCAAATTCGAACTTTCTGGCAGACAGGTACTTATGATAATGGAGGAGAGTCTGGATCTCCATCTATCATTTTTGAGTTTCAAGAAGATCAATTTGTTGTTACTCCTACTACTGTTCGTGATGCTTTGGGTCTTGAAGATTTTAATGCTTTCACGATATCTGTTGGTGATTCTGAGTTGGTTCGGATGATGAGAGAGATCGGCTACTCTGGACCTTTGTCAAAGATAGGTCAATTCAAAAGGCCATTTTTGCGTAAGGAGTGGAGCTTCTTTTTCGACTGCATTACTCGGGCTTTTGGAAAGAAGTGCACTAATTGGGATGCGATTCCCACGGATAGTCTACAGATCGGGTATTCTCTTCTCTATGGCAGTCAATTTGATGTTGCTAGATTAGTTTTAACTAATATTGGTGAGAAAATGCTAGAGAATAGAAATGTTGTTTACTTCTCTAGGTTTTGTCAATTGATATTCAATCATTGCTGTCCAAATGTTGAGATTGTAGAGGATGATGTTATACTTTCATTTAAATTACACAAACGTATATTCTCTGACCTTATCAACAAGGACAACAAGAAAGGAGAAGTTGGTCCTTTAATGTTACCTGCATCTGTGCAACAATTTCTTGACAACTCACAACAACAACGTGTCTCAACTGCTGAAGCTGGACCTTCTGTATCTCAACCACAGAGGTCAAAGAGATCTAAAGTTCGAGCAGTTAAGTCTGGTGAAGCTGAGGTATCAAATGTTGATGCTGTGCCTCAGAGAAAAAGAATGAAGAAAAGGCGAGCCCACAGGGCAAAGTCTGTTGCTGCTGCTTCTAGTGCAGACTCAGAAACTGAAGCTGATGAAGAAAATCTTCATCAGAGAAAGAGAAGATTAGTTGCTAATCAACTTTTTGGTGATATTATTGCCAATTTGGATAAAGAACCTGAGGACACAGAAGCTCCTACATCAAAAACTGATGATGTAGTTGAGGAAGCTGCTGCATACTCTGACAGCAGGATTGTGGATCATGAAGATACTATACCGGAAGCTGATCAAGCATCTACTGAGTTAGTAGAACCTATTGCTTCTCACACAGAAATCAATTCTATTGATTTTGAGAAAGGTGATGAAGTAGATCAGATTAGAGTTGATCCAGTTCCAGAAGCTGTTGCTGTACATGCTGATGCAACAGATAATGATCATGAGGATATTATCTTTCTTGAAACTTTGCAACAATCAGTTGTTGAGATTGTTCAAAGAGAAGCAGAGGTTACTGCTCCAGCAAACTCTGATGTTCCTCAAACTGTAGCAGATCAAGTACCTGATGCGACTGCACAGTCAATTGATGAAATCACTGCTGAAAATGTGCTTGAAGATATTCACAGAGAGGATGACAATGCTGAAGCTAGTCCTGTTCATTCAAACTCTGATATTCATGTGGAAATTTCTGATATTCAAGCAAATTCTACTGAAGAAAGGGAAGTTCAAAGGGCTGCTTCTGAGCATTTTCAGAATATGTACTACAATGCATGGGCTAATGCAGATTGTATCTTTCCAGCGCAAAGGGCTGCAGAATTTTTATCTGATTCTGTCAAGAAGATTACAAATCCTGATGTCCTTACGAGCTTACAGGCAACTGTTATTCAAGTCAAATCTCTCAATAATAGATTTGATGAGAATCAACAAATGCTTACAAGTCTGAGGAATGACGTAAGCCTGAGGGATCTTACTTTAAAGGCTGACAGAACTTATTATTATACCATGTTCAAGCAGCAAGCCAGGGATTCTGAAGAAATCAAGAAGAGGCTTGGGACAGTTGAGGACAACCAGAATGCTATGTCTGCTCAACTGACTTCTATTTCTACTGCGCTTGAATTGCTGACATCAGTACTACTTTCTGATGATGTCAAAAAGGGGGAGAGTATACCTAAAGACAAATGCAAAGATACTCAAACTCTGAGACGGAAGGATGATTCTGCTGATGGTGGAAGCAAGGAATCTGAGAAGAATTTACTTTCTGTTCAAGGAAAAAGAAGATCAAAATTAAATTCTAATAGGTTGACAAACTCTGGTAAAGAAATTTCAAACTCTGCCAGTGGTTCAAGACTTAAGAGTTTAATTATTTCAGCCAATCCATTAACTGATGAAGAAATTGCTACCAAGATGTTTCTAGAAGAACATGGTAATGAAGCTACAGTTGAAGACATGGAAGCTGAAATGCTGAGTCTTGCTGAAGAGCATGAGAAGAAGTTGAAGGATGGTACTTATAAGAAGAAGGAAATCAAGGCTCCTAGAAAGAAAGAAAAAGGAATTGTTATCAAAGAGAATGTAAACTCTGATCAGAGCTTACAGTACTCAAGGAGGCCTGTGATTAAAAATACTGATAAAGGAAAAGGTAAACTGGTAGAAGAAGAGCAGTTACCTAAGAAGATTTATTCAACCTCTGACATTGCTCAAGTTGAAACAAGATTACCAAAATCAACCTCTGACGCTGCTCAAGTTGATGATACTATTGAAGTTAAGCCAGCCTCTGACAAGGCTCAAGCTGTGCAAACTCAGCTAGCTCCTCAACTCAAAGGTTTCTTAAGACCTGTACTCTCTGAAACTCTGACACTTCAACCTGTGGATTTTTCTCAAACCAGGACTGTACTTGGAAAAGAATCTTATGATAAGTCTGGTTTAGGTTCACATAGGGAGAAGAGAATAAATAACAGATCTCAAGACAATATTTCACTGACAGGATCTGGTATTGGGAATACACAAGAAAATCTTGATAAGTTAGAATCTGTTCAGTTGATTTTTCACAAGATCTTGAAGAAGCAGTTTCTGTTATATTTCATGAGTGATGGAAGAGTTTATAGAATTGGAGAATCTGATGTAAATCTCAAATCATGGGAAGAACTTGAATATGTACTTTATCTGTTAAAAGTTAAGAACAGACATACCCATAATGTTGCTCAAATCTTAAGAGAAAAGATGCTGAGATCAAAAGTGATGCTTGGAGGAGGAGAAGTCTCAAATGCTTATATTCCAAAGTATAGAGATCATACTGGAAAATTGGTGGAGATGAAGAGAAACAGTGCTAGATTTAAAACTGCACTGGGATTAAAAGTCTTAGAATTCAACTTAGAGTCAGATAAAGCTCAGTACATTCGGCTAGGGAATGATATGAAGAAGAACAGTATCTATTCTCTGAGGGCTGCCATATATCAAACTGGTGAAGGAGATCCAGAGTATAAGGAGCTGAAAGAGATTATGATAACTGAACTTGAGAATGCTGAGAGAAGACTGCTGATTGATTATCTCAGGACTGTGCCTGATATTGAAGAAGTCAAGTAAAGTCTGACTGTAAGTTTTTAATATTTTCTATTCTAAGTCAAATTTAAACTCTGTTTTAAATTAAACTCTGTTATATGTTAAACACTGCATTTGTTAAAAGGTTTTGACATCATCAATTATATGTTTTAACTTGTACATTTTATTATGAACAAGTTGGGGGAGATTGTTAGATATAATTGCTAATGTTTGTTTATCAGTGTTTAAGCAACAGGTACTGACAAGAGTTTATCAGAAGCCAGTCAGAGTTTAGTTAAACTCTGACAGGGTAAAGAGTTTAATTGAAGCCGGTCAGAGTTTATTTAAAGTCTGACAAGGTGAAAGTTGAATTAGCTGTCGGTGCAGAATTGAAGATTCTAGAAGCAATATATTCTGAAGATAGAAAGAAGCAGAATATATTGATACAGCTAAGGAGATTGGAATAGAAGACTGAAGCAATCCTTAATTGATATGAATTGTATAGCTAACTTATAGGAATATCAATTAGAGATGGATTGTATGTAGCTGTGTACTATATAAACACAGATAGGTTATCCCTAGAAGGGACGCGTGAATATTGATATATTATTCTTGTAACCTAGAAGCTCTTTGTGATTCATTAACATCATAAAGAGAGAAGCTGTTAATACGATTACAGTTTTATTGATTCATAAACAGTGTTTTTAATTATCGTTATTCTCATACATACTTGATTATATTGTGTATTCGGCCTAACAATGGCGTCCCATCAGACTTCTATCACACAGACAGATAGTCCTTGTAGCCCCTATAAGTATAGGGTTGTTCGTCTCAGTGGAAGTTAAAAAATATGAAAGCAATTCGATATCAATTTAATGATTATCGTCTTTCGACAATATTTCTTAAAGGAACACCTTGGATTAAAATTGAACAGATTCCAAAGGTGCGGTTTTCCAAAGAAAATACAAAGAAAAGAATAACCACAAAGATACTGGTACTTAACAAACAAGTGGTGAGGTATCACCATAGGGTCATTCATTATTTGAAGGAAAGTGAAAGCTTAAATAACATCATTTGGCAGGGCTTCGAAAGCCTGAAAGTAGGCATTGTGACAGCCTCTGGCACAAGTGAAACTGAATATGGTTTAGCACAAGTGTTATAAAACAACTTTGAAGAGGGAATATACCCCTTTATCAGAATTCTTTCTTGGAGAGAGGTCAAGATAGATCATAGATTGGGAAAATATCCCACATAATTTGCAAATGGAGAGGGTACTACCAAGGTCTCTACGGATGCCTTTTATGTCGGCTCCTCTAATGGATAATCGTTCAATTCCAAAGCTTTTCTTTTCCCTGTTCGATACTTACGTCATTGCCGACTTATAATAGTCGCTAAGGATTCAACCATCGACCTTTGCAATCATAGGGAATTCTATTCGACTAGGCGCAAACATCTCAAGTAAGCGTTCTGTTCTATAAGAAGACTTCGATACCGTTGTCGCCCATAGCAATGACAATTCCACATGTCGACTGGACGATACTTCGGAAAATCGTTAGAATCTACAGGCTTAAATCCGGTCTCTATTTCAATCATCCTTATACCCAATATTCCTTCTCCCATATCAATCCCGTGTGCTACATAAGCTTAAAACTTTTGGCACCATAGCCTTTTCATGTAAGTCAATCCCGGAATTTCTCAGTCCGTCTTGGTCCTTAAATATATATCGCCTTTACCGTCCAATCTCAACTTCACCATTTTATCTCTACAATCAATTATAGCAATCAGGGTCTGTCCACCAACCCATATAGCGGCTACCTTACCCAATCCACAGGGTTCGCTCTAGTTTCCACTCTCTTTGGTGACATCCTCTGGTAATCAGAAAGACAAGGTTTGCCAAAATTTGCTGAATTTCTCTCCAAATCTGGGAAATTTGATCAATCTATTTACTCACTAGTAATACTCGGATCTGATTTCCGGCCTTTCTGTTCTATCCTCATAATTCCTTCCTGGTTTCCTGAGGGTGGTAAATCTCGTTTTCGATTCCGTCTTAGCGTGCTTGTCTTACAATAACATTTGCATGGTACATATACCTGAAATTCTCCTTGAGATAATAAAAATCCCTCAATGATGTAATAGGCACTAATTCCAGTGGAATCGCTGGTCGTGGGGGATTGAAATCTCATAGCCCAAAACAATTCCTTCCACTATTCTAGGCAACTAAGTACCCTTAATCGTTCGCGAAAATCTGAACATCTTGGGTCTTACGTATGCTGCCTCATTATGGGCAACTATAACCGACTACGAGTAACAGGTTTAGTTCAAGTCGAATCAATCCACTGATACTGGCTGTATTGCCTCTACCTCTTCTGCTTTGGAGACTCTACTCCATTTTCTTTGTCATATCTCTTGATGAATCATAAACGATCTTTAAACTCTCGTATCGTCACTTATTTGTCCTCTGAAGGTTCGTCTGGTCCTATTATACGACCTCAAGTAACATACCACATCTTTATCAATCAACATGTTCTCTACAAGATTCTTTCCTTGACCCACTATGGGGTCTTCCTCTAGATCCTCCTATGGATCTTCCTTTATCGGGTCTCCGTCCATTTCAAGGAATGCATCATCAATTGCCTACTCGAAGGCCTTGGGGTCTGGTATCTCAGAATCCCATCAATCTATAACTCATACGAATCGAGGTGACTAACCATGAAGTCCTAAGTACGGTTTCCCAGAAGAAGTCCCCTCTCGGGCTTCATCTCAAACAGTCAGGGTTATGTCCTCTAACCCGACTACGAACTTAATTTGAGCTCTAGATGTTCTTATCATTATTACGGGTATTGTAAGACTCGATCTCCTATCATTTCTGAGGACTGTAACCTAACACTCTGATACCATTTCTGTAACAGCCCCAAATCCGGGGTCAGGGATTTAGGGTAGTCACGATCCATGTACTCCTTGCCTTACCTGTATTACTCACACCATTCATAATTCACCTGCTCATGACCCCACAACATATGTCTCACACACACACACAGGTTAGAGTCTCAGAAACGACACAATACAACAATTGCGGAATAAATAACTTTTATTACAATACCCAAATGTCTTTTGAATCTGTTACTGATACAATTTCTAAGTATTGTTACATTACCAACTTAGCCTTCTGATGCTCACAATCCTCTTATACCATTCCTGTCTATACATGAGTTGAATACCAAAGCCGTAGCCTGATTCGATTGGTTCGTACTACTCCCGGGATCACTGCTAAAAACTGTTTATGGAAACGCCTTGCGGGGTATGTGCCGTCCCATTGGCATCCTGCTTCGCTGCTATATAATATATATAAAACAATAACAAGAGTGAGCGATAGCTCAGCAAGGTAATAAAAATATGGCATAATCATGCCTTTAACTCAACCCAGAATAAAGCGGGTATAAGACAATAATTTGTCAAAATATCTCGATACTGAAATTATATCCTTATCGGAACGTATTCCCAAAAACAGTACCATTATTGTACTTCCAATATCATTTCATAATATTTCTGCAAACTTTTGCTATATTATGAACAAAGTTCTAGTATAATATAAAAGATGAGGTTTCAAGTAAACCAATATAACCTTTCCAAAAATATCTGCTATGTAAGCAGAATATCAACATATAACTTAAAAGATGAAGTTATAAGGTTATTCAGTATAAACAACCCCCTTACCATAACTCATGTTATGTAGGGTATCCACAGAGTCATAACTCATAAAATAAAAGATGAAGTTGCATGAATTTATTGTCACTTCATTTCCAAACACTTTTCGTCATCCTCCCAACATGATTGGTTCTTCACCCCAATACATGTTGCAGGAATATCCAAATTGGATGATGAACCAATACAGGAGTTGCTACCGCGCCCGCTGTGCCTAACCTTGCTATGATCAGTAGCAGGTCGCACCGCTCAAATAGTTTTCTACATGTAGATGGAAGAATCACGACAGCCTGACATTGTCTACCGCCTTACTGTGACCTCCCGGCCCATTTGGGGCAATAAAAGTTGGATGGGTCCGCGCAACTAGACCACTTACACCACTCCTAGTTCAGATGAAATCCATGACTCTGAAACGTAAAGATCGTCCTCCTTTCCCCAAGTGTAACACTTGTTGATACGACTCCACTAAGTAGTTATATCTAGGTTGGAAAGGAAGATTCTCCAATATTTCCCAAGCTATGCTTGTTAATGGATATCGATTTGTTCCATGAATTTACCCCTCGATCATTGAGGTGGTAACACAATATTTGACTGACAGCAATTAAATTGCTCCAAGAAAATATCTGTCCCTTGACAGTTTTTGAATTGAGAGTTTAAAAAGAGTAGTAGTCACTTAAATCAGGTTTCCCATATTTTTTATAGTTGAGCGAGCATTTAAATCTTCTTAAAAGACAGATTCAAATGGAAAAACAATGTTTTGGGAACCTCTTTTTGATTTAAAAAAATACTTACTAACATTTATTAAACAAGTAAATCTTAAATGAATATTGAAAATAATATTCATTAAATAAGTAATCCTCAAATGAATATTTATAAATAATATTCATTAAATAAACCTCAGATGAATATTCGAAATAATATTCCTCAAATAGGTAAACCTCAAATGAATATTCAAAATAATATTCATTAAATAATAAATAATCCTCGAATGGATAATAATAATAATATTCTTAAAGTCCATAATCCTCAAATGAATATAAATAATTAATATTCATTAAATACATAATTAACCCTCGAATAAGTAAGCCTCAAATGAATATTCAAAAGTAATATTCATTAAATAGATAATTAATCCTCGAATGAATATTCATAATTAATATTCATTAAATAAATAAATACTCTTCAAATGATTATTCAACATAATATTCATTAGAAAATCCTCAGGTGAATATTCACAATAATATTCCTTAACTAAATAAGGATTAAATAACCGTTGCCCGATATCTTTATCGAAAAATAACCTTTAATATATACACATAAAATATAATTGTTTCTGATCTAAAGAAATATCTTACGCCCTTAACCTAGGGCTTTTATAAAAACCTGGCTTATAACCGATATCCCATATCTAGCTTATAAGCCAGTTACCAAATCATTTTCAAATAATAACCTTCGAATGAGGTAATATTCAAATAACATTCCTCAAATCATTTCCAGGTAATTAATACTTTCTAGAAATATAATTAATGTTTAATAATAGCAGTCCTCAAAATAATTAGTACACTGCCGTTGGAATCCCTCCGGGTTTCCACGGCTATCTCTATATCTCAAAATACTGACTCCCGGTCTAGAGTCGAAAATAAGAAGTATGCTCTTATCTCTAGAGCTACAAGGTACACCGGTTTATAACTACTTTATCTCAAAGCTCATATATAAACCAAAATCAAACTCTATATATAACATGTATCGCAAAACTGTATAACTCCACGCATGGCAAAAGCAGTAATATATAATCAATACTTCAAAGTATAGATTTAGAAAACTTGCCACAATACTTGCAACAAAGATTTGGTATATAAATTGGGAATACACAAGTATTGAACATTGGAAAATATACCTACTCTGAATAATATAGTAAGGTTTAGTAAACTTGCCTGATGCTCGAGAAGTGATAGGGCTCGTGACGATGTCGAACGATCTAGACAAAGTCAAAAGAAAACGTATGATTAATCCCCTAGATAATCCACTTATACATCAACACTTAAACACGTAAGCGAAACACAACCAAGGAATTACTAACTCGTTATAGGCTCATACTAAGTCCCTGTTATCCGTCAAATACTTATATCATAAGTTTGGTTCGAAATCCATCCTCAAATCCAAGTTATACTTAACCATTTGCAACATCGGTTTCTAAGTCATGCTCTTAGTGGTTTTCACTTGCGCGACCTTGACTAAAACATTTTTATAAAATCGAAAAATAATCCTTTTTATATGAGGTCTTCTCTCATATCTCCATTATGACCTCTAGTATTTAATTACCAAGATTCTTAACCGAATATCTCATTATAAGGGGGTTCCATTGAAGTTACGAACTCACACTTACGTTTACGAACCGCTTTTACGATTTTTATCATAACGCCTAAACCGTAAGTCGGAATGCTACGATTCTTTCGCCAAAATGATCTATGACTCAAAATATACAAGTATAGGTCAGTTAATAAGTAAGGTCAGAAGGTTATATCAACTGTTAAGCTCGGTTCGTAAGGTTAAAGAAATTTCGCCATTACGACGGCTATAAATCAAACGTTTCCATTTTACGATCACTCCAAATAACCAACCAAGGCAACCCATACTTCATCAATCTCAACAAACATCCATTTTACATCTCTAAGTCCAGTGGTGAGACTAAAATCAATCACCCATCATTTTACACATCAAAACAAAGCCAAATATCTAAGGATGTTCTTATTAAGCACTAATCTTTATGTAACATCAAAACCACATCAAAAACTCATAATAACTCAAAGGGTGGGTTAGGGCTTTACCTTCTTGGAAGCTCTATCAACACTACCAAGGGTTTATAATCACTTAACAAGCTTTAACAAGTCCTTATAATGCTTAAACCTTAAGAACAAAGCAAGAAAACAAGTTAGTAATTTCGGAGTTACTATTCACCTCTTGAACGAACTGGAAACACGAGGGCCTTACCATGCTTTTCTGGACTAGGCTCCTGAATAGAAGTTGTAGAGCAGCTCAATACCTTTCCAACAAGATAAAGAACACATGATTCCATTGAGAAACGAGGGAGTTATGGCTATTTGAAAATCGGTGCAGAAACTGCCAAGATCATGGCAGTTTGGATTCTTCAACTTGGGGAGGATATTTGACTAGGCTAAACACCTTGGATTGCCATGAAAGTTTGAACGAGTGTTATACATGGAGTGGAGAAGCTGTGGTTAAAGTTTGGTGATTTTATCATGGTTGGAAATGGAGTTATGGATTTTTCTTTGGAGGGTGCTCTAGCTGATCAGTTTTGGGAGACTTTGTGTTTCTCTTGCTTTTCTTCTTTTCTTCTTATCTTGGTTAACTAACAATAATGCTGATATTTTGTTAAGTGGTGAGTCATAGGGACACATGTTGATCAGTGGGGTATCATGGTGGCAAGCAGGGACACGTGTCGCGCATGCACGCGTTTGGTTAAAGTAGCTTTACTGGTTCGTTTTCCTTTCACATGGATGATCCAAATGTTGCATTCTCGAATTAATCTTGTTACATGTTACTTCCATGTCTATATTTAATCCGGTAAATATTGTCTTGCTCCTCTTGAAACGATTCAAAATATTTTCTAAAGGGCAAATAAAACTCAACGCGATCTTCGCAGTGAATAGTAATTATTCACTTCATCAATCGAATCCTTAAATCGACTTTAATAAAATAATAAAATTCCAAAATATTAAATCCTCAAATCCTCAAATCCTCAATTTTAATATCTCATTTCTTGAATATAATAATATATAATTTGCTGCCCGGTCAAATACTGTACCAAAATAAAATTTGGAATTTCTGAATTCCGATCGTCTTTGCATTCACTTATTTACTCCGTAGATCACTAATATGACTTCGGAATATCCACACTACGTCTCGTACATAGGTGGCATGAAAAATTTTCTCAACCCTCAAAATCACTATTGATCCACCAATATCACTATTCACTGCTGCACTTAATCATAATAAGAAAAGTTTTAAATTAATCCAAAAATTCGGGTTATTACAACAAGGCCTAAGGCAGCTCTTCAGATAGATATCTATGTTTAGCTATCTATGTTTAGCTTTTATAAGTAATCGCCTTAAAGTTGTTGTTTATTTCCTATTACCAAATTAGAGATGTTTAGCTTTTATAAGTGAATCTGCACTCTTTTCTGAATTTTTATGTATTCTTAGTATAAGTTTTAATTGCCTAATCTTTTGTAAGCCTAGAGTACACTTATATTTTATGACATTTTGAGTTGTCATAACTGTAGTGATGGACGACATGCCTAATATTTGGATAAACCTTCCAAAGTATAGTCAAGAGTATATGATAGGGATAAAAGCGTTTATAAAAAATGCATTCCCCAAAGTGGCTGTAGGTGACGAAATGCTATGCCCTTGCAAGAACTGTAAGAACATCAAGTGGCATGTACAAGATGTTGTCTACGATCATCTTATATGTAGCGGTCCTTTTTCCCTGTATGCAAACTGGATTGTAGAAGTTTCAAAACATCTTGTCCCTGATCGTGCACGTAATGACGAGGATGTAGATATGGAGAGCGATATTGATTTTGGAGATAATCTAGTAGAGATGTTGCATTGTACAAATGGACCAAACGCTGATGCTAAGAAATTTAATAGACATCTGGAAGAGGGAAAACTACCCTTATATCAAGGCTGTACAAATTTTTCTAAGCTAAGTTTCATTGTCCGGCTTTATTCCTTGAAGTGTGTTCATGGAATTACAGAGTCAGGGTTTGGGGAAATACTACAATTAATCAAAGAAGCTTTTCCACAGGCAGACATTCCCATATCTTTCAACGCTGCTAAGAATATAATTAGAGATTTAGGTCTCGATTATAAAAAGATACACGCGTGTCCAAATAGTTGTATGCTTTATTGGGGTGAAAATGAAAACGAACAAGAATGTAGAACCTGTGAAACTTCAAGGTGGGTTATGGTTGGAACGACAAGCCCAGATGACAATGAAACGGAGATGATGCCTCGCAAAGTCCCGGCAAATGTGATGCGATATTTTCCACTAAGGCCAAGGCTGCAGAGATTGTTTATGTGCAAAGACTATTCAAAACTGATGTCGTGGCATGCACTTGGACGTAAAAAGGATGGGAAACTTAGGCATCCTGCTGATGCGGAGGCTTGGAAGAAGATGGATGCACTTTATCCCCTTTTCTCGTCAGAGATTGTTTATATGGTTAACTTCTTTGTACTGGTAACTTCTTGCATATTGTCTAATTTATTTCACTTAACTATTGTGTAACTACCCTTGCACTTTTGTAGCTAAAAAACCCGCTAAGCGCCAATTCACAACGGCTCATCAACTACAACAGCAGATGAAGCACACAGTGAAGCAGATGGGTTCAGAAAAGTGGCCACAAGATGGTACTCGAAAGTCACCACGACTGAATAAATTGGGAAAATCCATTGATACACCTGTGATGCAGAGACTTACGACTGCCAAAAGAAAATTGTATTGTTCCAGTCCACGGGAAAATGAAACAATGGGAGAAAATGAGGTTCAGGTTAGATGTCTTCAATTTTACCTTTCTTGTTCAATTTTATTATTCCAGAAAATTTTTACCTTTCTTATATAATTGTTTCCAATCTTTATATGCAGAGCAAGAGGACCATCATCCCACCCCCTCCTCCACCTCCAACAGATATGTTGACACTCACACTCTTGGTCCAAAAAGTTTTGCACAACATCGGTATAAGATGGTATGTAATTATTTTGTTTAATTTTTTTGTTAACATGATTTTTTTGTTCGATTTAACTTGTTCATTGTTTCTGTCTAAAGTAATACCACAATGTTGGTTATTGTTTCGTGTTCATTTTTTTTACTAGAAAAAAAAAACAGTGGCAGATGAGCTTGAACCATGTGATGCAGAGGTTTTTATTTGTTCACTTGATTTTATTGTTCGATTTAACTTGTTCATTGTTTATGTCCAAAGTAATACCACAATGTTGCTCATTTATTCGTGTTCATTTTTTTTACTAGAAAAAAAATGCTGTGGCAGATGAGCTTGAACCATGTGATGCAGAGGTTTTTAATTTGTTTACTTGTTCGATTTAACTTGTTCATTGTTTATGTCCAAAGTAATACCACAATGTTGCTCATTTATTCGTGTTCATTTTTTTTACTAGAAAAAAAAAGCTGTGGCAGATGAGCTTGAACCATGTGATGCAGAGGTTTTTATTGAAACTCGGAAGTGAGTTGCAGGACGTATGTACAAGACCAATCCTGAAATAATCACAAAAAAAATTGTAAGTATTTCATTACAACTAGCCACCTGAGATACCGCTTCTGATATATAAGTAATCTTATGCATGTTTAACCAGTTGACTTTTATGTTTTATTTTGTAGGACAATATTACCAAAAAACTCACCACTCGAGATACCGCTTCTGATGAGCTTGGTGCAAAACATGGTCCTAATTGGCTAAAAGGAAGATGCTTGAAGTCAGGAATGAGCAGTTCTAATCCGCCAACAGACACATATGTGAAAGAGCTGACCACAAGGATTAAGGAAAGCCTCGCTTCTGAGTTGGAGGAGAAAATGAAGAAAGCCGAGTCTGAATTCCAATCCAGAGTCGAATCAGAATTTGAACAGAAGATGCAACGGAACTTGGCATTTGCACTTAAAAAACTTGGAGAGGCCAACCCGGGCATCACAGTTGATGTCGAGAAGTTGTGTGCAATTGCTACAAGTGATGCTGATGATGGTACACCTATTACTAGAGGCAGTAGCTTCTAGTATCACTACTTTTTAAGTTTAAGCTTGTAGTACCCTTGCATTTAACTTAGAATTGGGATGTAAAAGTACTTATGTTATGGATGTTAACTAGCTTCTATCTTCTAGTTCGGATGTTAAATTAGTTTGTTTTGGTTGGATGTTGAATCAGAATTGATTAGTTTGTTTGGATGAGATGGATCTCTTGTGGTTGAATGCTTGTGGTTGAATGGTATTTTGGGATTGTATACTTTTACAAAGGTGCTATTCAAATTTTTTTTGGTAAAGTGTTACATTAGCTTGTTAGAGTGTTACAATATACTAGTTTAAATGTTGCTAGTTTAAATGTTACTATAGCTACAATAAGTGTTACAACAGGTACACCAAACACGGGGCACAGGTGGGGCCCACTGGTGGGGCCCACTGGAAAGAAGCTATGCCTTTGAAAAGGAAAAGGATAAGAAGTGGAAACATATTAGCACATTAAGTTGTGATACACTTATCAATCTTCAGTCTGGAGGAATTATTACAAGCGCTTCAAGTGTTGTTGATTTATCTGGGATGGTTAGATCAAAAGCACTCTGGTTAAAGATGTTTTCAAATCTGAAGCAATTGACAAGTAATTCAAGAGGAGGTATTGGACACAGGGATGCTGAATATCTGAATATGTCATATGTTGATCCTTACTCCTTAACTGAAATTGGAGGTACTTTAACTTCTGAAAACCTGAACAATTTACTAGCTGTTGATATAGTTATAGATTGTCATGATGGTTTTGACAAGAAAGAAAAGCTTCTGTACTTCATGAAAGATGGTAGTGTGAAGATTTTATCTATTCAAGATCTGCTGATGAAAACTACACAAGAACTGAAATATGTTCATTATCTTTTGAGATCGAAGAATCAAATATGCAAAGAATGGAGTGACATGATTTTATCAACAATAAGAAGAAGACTAGATGGAAACAGTAATTTCAATGGTAATTATACTCCCATGTACTTAAATCAAAGAGGTCAGGATGTGGAAATGCAAAAGGGTACTGCTGTTAAAGAAGTAAATTTTGGCATGACTCATCTTACTCTCAATCCGGATGGGAAGGAAATTACTTATCTTTTGCTTGAAGAGCATAGTCTTCAGAGAAACTCCATATTGAATCTCAGAGCAGCTATCTACCAGATTAATGAGGAAGATGAAGAACTCAGAAATCTTAAGGAAAGACTGATTCAAATTCTTGAAGAAAAAGAAGAAAATTTGTTATCCAACTTCTTGAAGATGAATTTGTTCTATCAAAGAATTTAAACAGATAAGTTGTTGCTGCAGATTCTGTACATTTTGTATCTATGTTTTTGACATCAGTGAATCTTAGGAATCTATACTTTATTTCACAAAGTATGAGATTGGAGGAGATTGTTAGTTCAGAATTCAATGATCGTCAGGAGCTAGACTCAACTGATCAGGATTGCTGACGTCATCAGGATTACATGGTCGTTAGGATTGAGATACATATCAGGACTGGGATCAGGATTGATCATCAGGACTGGAAGCTGATCAGGATTCCTACTTCGAGTTATATTTGGAGTCTAGTTAAACATGGAAGTTTATTCTGTCGGTTCCTGGTTTGTAGAATGTAGCTATCAATTATGGATAGGTTTCAATCTTTGTAATTGATTAGGACTTATCATTGATAGAGAAGCTGTGTAGTATATAAACACAGTTTTGGTTTCGATTTATGTACAACACAGACGTGAACATAATCGAATAGAAGCTCTTAAGAACATAGAATTTCTTGAGAGAGTTTTTGTAAGCTAGCAGCTCTCAAGAACATCAGAATTTCTTGAGAGAGTTTGTAACAGTTTTATATCAGATTTAATAAAGCTGTTATCTTTCTTTCATATTTGTGATATATACATTAAGAAGTCGATTATCTTATACTATTGTATTCAACCCCCCTTCTACAATAGATTATTACTGGGCAACAAGAAGCTTGCTCTGATACCAGTTGTTATTCCCAGACAATGAATCTAGATTGTAGAAGGGGGGGGGGGGGTTGAATACAATCTATACAAATTTCTTTTGTTCTTGACAGAAAAGATAAGATAAATTCAAGAACAGAAAAAACAAACAAAGAAAAAGTTAACACAAGAATTAAAAATTTAGGTGGATTTATTTATCCACCTGAGAGATTTTTATTAGAAGAAATCTCTGTAATGTTTATGAATAAACACACAGCTGCGTACACACTATTCTAGCTTCAGCAATTTACAAAGGATATTGCCTTTAGCTCTCTAAATTGACTAACTGATTTCTTGAGTTCTAGAATAATGCTACACTTGGTTAAATAACCCAAGTTTACAAGATATTTCGAACATCTAATAATACAAAAAGTAACTCTGTCCAAAATCCTTGCTTCTCCATTCTGAGTAGTGGTCCATGTGTTGGTAGCTTGCCATTCTTGGTTGATTGTCTTTTATGGAATTGTTACAATTGACCAGACAAAACAAAATGCTTCTTCTTCTCGTGAGTTTACCAGAAATACTGGTTTCCATGCTCTGTGAAATATGTCAACCCATGTGCTCTGTCAGAACTGTCCTTTTCACAAAGTACAGAGTGTATCCGTAGATGTTATTTGAGTTGTATCCGTTGAGAGTATCTTGACCACATCTGTAGATGGCTAGTACTGCTATCCGTAGACAGTACTTTGACTACATCCGTAGAAGGCTAATGCTGCTATCCGTAGATAGTCAATTTCACTTATGTAAAATTACAAGGCATAGACTATTTACAATTAGCCTCCCTATTCTACATATCCATTAATAGTCAACATGACTTATTCAGCCTAAAAACTAATACTCCAACTTCTACATCAGGATTACTCATCAGGATTGCACATCAGGATTACACAATCATGTTACATTGAGTCTTATCCGTAGATAAGCTACCCTTCTACGGAGATTGCAAATGCATGCTATCCGTTGAAGGCTACATTTTTACTTATACAATTTTCACTAAGTTAGTTTAGTTATCATCAAGAAACAACATAGTTCCTAACATTAATGTTGATGTGTGCAATATCCCAAATGAGAATACTGGACCCAACAAAGAGTGGGTACCAAAGAAAACCTAATACAATTGTTTTTGTGCAGGGAAATAAGAAGGTCATGTGGGTTATTGACAATGGATGCTCTAGACACATGACAGGTGATAAAACCCTGCTATCACATTTCATGAAGAAATCTAGTCCAATCATAACTTTTGGAGATACCAGCAAAGGATACACAGTGGGATATGGCTCTTTGGAAGTAAGAAACATCATCATAGAAGACATTGCTCTTGTGAAAGGACTAATGCACAATCTACTCAATGTTAGTCAATTCCGTGACAAAGGATTCAAAGTTGATTTTGGAACTTTGGAATGTTCATTATACAACAAGAAAACTGGTAGCCTAACTCTCAAAGTAGTAAGAAAAGGAAGCTTATTTGTAGCTGATTTGGACTCAGCAAAGAAGGACAAAATTAATGTTTCTACAGTAAAGCCTCTGTTGTTGACAATATGATTTGGCACAAGAAGCTCTCACATCTTAACATCAAAACAATGAAGCTTATCATGAAGAAATAGCTAGTGAGATGACTTCCTCAACAGGAATTTTGTCAAGAAGGACTATGTGAAGATTGTCAAAAAGAAAAGCTGAGAAAAGCTGTTCACTGATCAAAGCAACTTAACACAAATCAGGAAGCACTCAAGTTAATCCACATGGATCTTTTTGGCCCAGTAAATGTATTATCTCTAGCCAAAAATATATATGCACTTGTAATAGTGGATGACTTCTCTATATATACTTGGGTGAAATTTTTAGAAACAAAGGATGAAGCAGCTCATTGATCACATCAAGGTACTTGACAGAAAGTCTAAGTCTAAAGTTCAAATTCTAAGAAGAAGTGACAATGGGACTGAGTTCAGAAATGCAACACTTGGAAACTTCTGTAAAGAATTTGGAATTGTTCAACAATTCTCTGCTGCTAGAACACCTCAATAGAATGGTGTAATGGAAAGAAAGAATAGAACTCTCATTGAAGCTGCTAGAACTATGTTGTGTGAATCCAAATTACCAACATATTTCTGGACAGAAGCAATCAACACAACTTGTTACACTCAAAACAAAAAATTGGTCAACAAGACTCATGGAGCCACTCCCTACTTTCTTTTAACAGAGAAGAAACCTTTAGTAAAATACTTTCACACTTTTGGAGCTAAATGCTATGCAATGAAGGATAACTCTGAAAGAAAAGGGAAGTTTGACTCTAAGGCCTATGAAAAGATTTTTATAGGATATGTCATTGAATAGATTGCCTACAGAGTCTACATAATTGAGCACAAGATTGTTGAAGAAAGTGTGAATGTTACTTTTGATGAAACCAAAATCCCTGGTTTAGAAGAAGATGGTGACATGCAGCCATTAAGATTTGAAAATCAATATTACTTGGAAGAACTAGAATTTGTTGATGAAGAACCTAGTTGCACTCATGAGTTGGATTCAAGAAAAGATGTTGTCACAGAAAATGAACAATATCCTGCTCAATCTCAAGACAACACATGAAACTTTCCAATGGATATTGATCACGAGACAAGCAATGAACATGTCAATGAAAACATCTTTGAAGATGAATCAACTCCCCAACCTGCATCACATCAAGGACCTCAACCAAGGAATTTACCAAGAAGCACTAAATGGAACAAAGATCACACAAATGATTTAATCATTGGAGATCTATCCATTGGAGTGAGAACAAGAAGGAATGCTACAAATGAATGTATGTACTCTTGTTTTCTGTCTCAAGTTGAACTAAATCAACTGATGAGGCATTGTTAGATCCAGATTGGGTAATAGCTATGGAAGAGGAACTTAATCAGTTTGAGAGAAACAAAGTGTGGAAATTAGTTCAAGACCTAAAGGAAAGAATGTCATTGGAACTAAGTGGGTTTTTAGAAACAAATTGGATGAAGGTGGAATTGTGACAAGAAACAAGGTCAGGCTAGTGGCAAAAGGTTACTGTCAACAAGAAGGTATTGATTATGATGAGACCTTTGTACCTGTAGCCAGACTTGAGGCTATAAAGATCTTTCTAGCCTATGCAGCACACTGTAACTTCAAGGTATTTCAAAAGTGTTTTCTTTAACGGAGAACTTGAAGAATAAATATATGTGGAGCAACCTCCTAGCTTTGAGGATGCAAAATTTTTTAACTTTGTATACAAACTCTTCAAGGAACTTTATAGATTCAAGCAAGCCCCTAGAGCTTGGTATGATACTCTTTCCATTTTCTTGTTAGAGAATCAATTCATAAGAGGTGTTGTGGACAAGACATTTTTCTATAAACACCATGGAAAGTATATCATACTGGTCCAAATCTATGTTGATGACATTATCTTTGGCTCAACCAATGAAAAGTTGTGTGAGAGATTTTATACTCTCATGAGAAACAAGTATGAGATGAGTATGATGGGTGAACTCTCTTTCTTTCTTGGACTTCAAATATATCAAAAGGATGGTGGTATCTTCATTTGTCAAGCCAAGTACATTAAAGAACTCTTGAAAAAGTCTGACCTAGAAGATTCATCATCTGCCAAGACACCTATCTCTACTGCAACAAAGTTGGATCTAGATCCCAAAGGAAAGAAAGTAGATTCTACTGCTTACATATGCAAGGTTGGATCCTTGCTATATCCAACTGATAGCAGACCTGACATCATGTCTGCTACATGTCTCTGTGCAAGATTTCAAGCTGATCCTAAGGAATCTCACTTGGTAGCCATCAAAAGGATTTTTAGGTATCTCAAAGGAACTCCTCATCTAGGCCTTTGGTATCCTAAAAACACTGGCTTTGACCTCATTGGATACTCAGATTCAGACTATTCTGGTTGCAAGATTGACAGGATAAGTACCACTGGCAGTTGTCAGTTCTTAGGTGGAAGATTGTGTTATTCCCAAATGACCTAACAGAATTGTAGAAGGGGGGGGGTTGAATACAATTCTTGATATTTTCTTAAACTTAAAACAATGATAAAATAAAACTGAACTGAATAAACAAAAACACAAGATATAAATAATTCAGTTGGATTGTTTGATGATCCAACTGAAGTGTTTTTATTGCGGAAATAATCTGTGATACAAAAGTACACAGCTGCTCAGTTACAGAGTTGTAGAGAAGAATGCTCTCAAAGATAGCTAATACAAACTATTTGTTTTTCTTCTTTTTTTCTTTCTAACTGCTACACTTGGTTATATATTCCCAAGTTTACAATACTATTTTTGGCTACTCTAAAGTACACTAAAGATAACCGCCAATAGTTTGCTTTTCATCCCTTTGTCCAGTGGTCCTTGGAGATCCTTGCTTTTGTCTTCATGCTTATTATGATCACTCCCAAGAGCCCAATTGGAAACTGGGATGTTTCCTTATTCCCCATGTCCATTTTAATGGTTTCCAATGCAAAGTACACTTCCACATCACCTTTAGATCTGTTCAGTAAACTGTCACTATCACTTTGTCAACTATTCAGAAAAGCAATAATGATTCGTTGATAGCAGGGAGATGTGTTTCGTTGATAGCTTTATTCTCCATTTCGTTGATGAGTAAACTTCATTTCGTTGATGAGTAAACTTCATTCCGTTGATGGTGTATCCTTGTTCCGTTGATAGAGTAATCTTCATACCGTTGACATGTCTTCACTTAGGCAAAATTACAAGGCATGATATACTTACAATTAACCAACCTATTTTGCCTATCTAGTACTTAGTCAACATGACTTAGGAAACCTATCTAAAACATACATCAAATGCATATCAAACTGTGAAGTATTGTACAGTGCAATTGCTACAACACTCATTCCGTTGATGAGCTTCCTGTCAACGAAACACTGCAAAGCATGCCATTTCGTTGACAGTTACAAAATAACTTAATACAAAATCTACTAAGTGTTTTTACAATTATCATCAAGAATCAACATATTCCTAACAATCTCCCCCAATTTATGACTGATAGAATAACAGCCATAAATCAAGAGCCTTGATGATAACAAAAACACTCAGACATATTACCCATGATAAAAGTAAAAATTGCATTGAGCTTCATAAAGTTTTAGACATAAACAAGACTTACAAGACTAATGCCCAAACGTGCTCCTCTAGACTGAGCAAATGATTCATCTTGGTCTTCTTTGAGGCATAGTCTTCTTCCCTCTCCTAGAGTTGTTCTCCTCAATCTGGACCTGTAGCCTTCTGTAAAAGATCTTCTCTTCTTCATCTTGATCACCAAGCTTGGATTGCATGAACCTTAGAGTTTGATTAGATGCCTTATCCAGCTGGTCTTCCATCCTGAAGAACCTTCTGCAGTTGTCCTTGTCCTTAAATTCCATCATCCAGTAAGGTTGAAGATGGATCTTCTTTCCTGTTGAGGGCACTCTTAGCATCCTGGGAAGAGCCTCAGGCTTGTTCCAGCTAGCCTTTATTTGACATATCTTGGAGACCACCTCAGACTTGGCTGTTTTGGTGAAGCCAAAGTCTTTCTTCAAGCATCTAAACACTGTGAGTAGTGTTTGGTAGTCTTCTCCTAAAATTCTGTAGAGAGGCCATATTTGTTCTCTACCACCCTTGTATGTGAAAACCAATCTTTCAGGTAACTTTTGAGAAGCTGCAATGCCCCTTACTTCCACCAGGTTGTCTAAATCAAGATGTAAGCTGGATTCTTCCCTGATGTCAGCAATGTACATGCAGTCCTCTGGATTTGTAGGGGGTTTCTGAGACTGTGGCTTCCTCACAAATACTGGCTTTGCCTTGACAGCCCTTTTCTTTGTCTTCATTGGTTGATCCTTTTCAAATAGGAACTTTGGAAAATAGGCTTCATCAAATTCAATAGGCTCCTCCTTTGGCATGATTGGTTGATCATGAAAGTTGACAGGGTGTGCAGGGTCACAGGCCAACTTTCCTCCAATAGGTAGGTCAATAGGAATTTGATGTGCACTTGTTGTGGAAGGGGCTTGAGCAGTGTCCAGA